>CM053752.1:70538370-70632142 GCA_028658305.1 Pachyuromys duprasi | reverse complement strand
CAGAAACGAACCCGGAGGAGCGCCACCTAGTGGCCTTCTCTCTGAGACGCCACACTCATTTTTCCTGCGGTTCCACGGGGTTACCTTGCGGAGAAACCTGGGCACACTCCAAGTGAACCAGGAATCCTGACGTGAAACATGAAACCGTACGAAGGTCAGGGGAAGCTTGGGTGGATTTACTATATCCTGGGCGTGGGGGAAGTCCATGACTCAAACTTTGTGTGTAAATCAAGGGCGTTTTGGACACCGGTCAATCCAGATTAGAGGGGTAACACCCTCCCGAAGGAGGGCTAAGGATCCCTAACCTGGGCTCATTTCCTCAGAGGAAATCAGATGAAAACCAACTTGGCCGGTCCAGCACTCAAAAAACAGCCTTTATTGCTGTTTTGGGGCATGGTGATGCATACCTATTCCCCTCTGGAGAATGAGGCAGGGGTGTGGCTTGGACCTCAAGGTCCTGAGGTCCAGAGCATCCTGGCAGCCCAAAACGAGAAGGTTGATGGGAGACAATTAAGTGTCACACGGCACAGAAACCCAGGCAAAACCCAGCCTGACACTCAAATAAATGTTTTCTTACAAGAAATAAGACACCTAAATGCAGCAAAAGAACAATATGAACAAATTCAACAATCTTATTCAGAGATGATTGCCCCTCAAGGAAATCAGAAGGCTGTGAGGAAATGCTTGTGAAATTGATTCTGGGTGCGGGTTTGTATGTGATAGTAGGAATATGAGGAACATTTGAATATTGAGGAAAGATGTCACAACTTAGTGGAAAATCAGGGAGAAGACATAGGCAGTTCACACACGCATATAAAATGTTGCTAAGTAGATCTCAGAAGTATGGAAATGTGTCGGCTTCCGCTTGCTCTCAGTAAAGGCCCGTGAGAGCCACCCTAGACTATCAACACGCCGGAAGTTTGACACTGCACACTGTGGAGGAACAGGCATTCTCTTCCTCATGACCGGGAATGAAGAATGGGACAATGTCTGAGGGAGGAATTTGGAAATAGCAAAACCACTATGTGTTGACCTTTTACCCAGCAATCCTAACTCAAGAAATTTACCCTACAAGTGTGTGTACACACAAAATAAGACATCTTGGGGTTATTTGTGACACACCATTTGTCACAAGAAGATATTAGAAGCCACTTAGATGCTCAGTTCCCCAAGGTTTAACGAGGTAAAATGAAGTGTTCCCATGGTGAAGGGCCACACAGCTGAGAAGGGGGAGAAGAGTGAGTGTTTCTATGATGTAGTGAGTGGAGAAAAAAATGGAAGTAGTAAAGAGCTAAAGCAGCACCCTGTTTTCATATGAATAAAAGACATACAGGAAAAAATACACCAAAAGTCAAAAATGTCACTGTGAAACCTACTTCTTTGTACAACAAATATAAACCAGTAAAAAAAATAACAATAGGGAGGGAGTAGGAGGGTAGGAGGGAATGGGGGAGGGGGCTACGCCTGGGATTCAAAGTACCTAACCTGTGATTGAGATAAAAATAAATAAATTTAAAATAAATAAATAAATAAATAAAATAACAATAAATAAGAGAAAGAAACTCAAAGGAATAAACCAGACACTAGTAAAAGTGACTGCATGTATGGACTGGTAGGGATCTAGCCGGGAGGAAGGGCCGGGGGAGAAGGAAGACTACTGAGAACACCTTTAAACCTAACATTTAACATAGAAGTTCTACGTATTTGAAATCATTCTCTTACGGACTTAACAAAATGATTTTTTTTAAATACAGAATACATGTTTGGGTCTATGTGCAGATATTGGCATGTGATTGCGCACGTCCACAGAGGCCAGTCACATAGGATTCCCCCACCCTGGGATCGGCACTTACAGGCTGTTGTGAGCCTCTCAGCCTGGGTGCTGGGACTTGAACTCACATCCTCAACGAGGGCTACTAACTGCCGAGTCATCCTTCAGCCCCCATATCCTAAGTTATTTAAAATGTAAAAAAAAGAAAAAATTCTAAACAAGAAGGAAAGACAACCATGAAACCAAATGATGACAGAAAAAAAATAATTTAATTGTACATGAAATTCATTATGGAACTACACAGAAAAGCAGAACCATATAACTTGAGACTACAGTATCCTGACTCCACACCTTCTGTGAGATATACCCAAAGAACAAACAGAAATGAGTTTTGAATGTTTAGGGGTAGTTTTTTGTTTGTTTGTTTGTTAGTTATTTGTTTTCTTTTGTTTTAAGGCAGGCTTTCTCTGTGCAGTCTTTGATGACCTGGAACTCACTCTGTAGACCAAGCTGGCCTCGAACTCAGAGATCCACCTTCCTCTGCCTCCCAGTGTTTGGGAACAGAGGCGTGCACCACCATGCCCAGGTTGAATATTTTTAGAAGTGTCAGTCTAGGAACGATACTGAATAGTAATCCTGTTTTGTTTGGACACAGGGTTTCTCTGTGTAACAGAGGCCTGGCTGTCCTGGACTTGCTTTGTAGACCAGGTTGGCCTGGAACACACCGGCCTGCTTCTGCCTCCCCAAGTGCTGCCTTTGAGGGGTGTGGGCCACCACACCTTGCTTCAGTAGTAATTCTCAAAGTGTTTAGGGCAGTTACAGAATAGAGTGAAGGTTATGTTTAGGAGGCAAGGTTTTTACCATGGAGGGGAAATGTCAAATACAGAATGGGAAGGCGAGGGAGAATGGCATGAAGTGGGATTTGATGAGACTATCGGCACTTGATGAGAAATGGCAGAGAGCACCACACAGTAAAGAAATGTAGCTACAGAGGTGTTGGTTAAAGACGGAATAGTTACCCAGCACACTCCAGATCCAGGCTCTATCCTCAGCATTACAAAAAAAATGGCAGCAACATTGATGAAGAAGAAGGAAAGAATCAAGCTGGAACTGACCTGGAAGCTTCCCCTTTGCTGGCTGCAGAGCAGAAGGTGCTATGCAGGCCCCTGGGGGAGAAGAGCCATCAATAGCCTTACCCAGCTGTGAACTCCAATACTAATCTGCCAGGCAGGATACGACACTGCTGTGACCATTCTGCTTAGCCAGGGGAGAGGGGCCGTCCAGCTCAGAGCAAGTGTATAAAGTTTCCATGTCCTGGGACCATGGTTGTGTTGCCATAGGTTCCTGTGATCTCAGCACGGTGAGCCAGACAGAACAATGGTAACACACACACTTGTGTTGTCTCTGGAGCCTCCCAGACAAGTAAGGAGGACCCCACAGCTAACACTGGGATTTGCATTTCATTAACTATAGTTTCTGGGAGCAGTATTCTGTACCCATGTAGAGTCCATCTCTTCAAAATCATCATCATCTTCTATTCCTCCTCATCTTTTCTTTCTCCTCCTCTTCCTCATCATTTGGTATAAAATTCCCTGGTTCCATCCATTTTCCTGCAGAGTTCGTTTTATTTACAACCAAATAAAACTAATTTGTATACATGTAGCACATTGTCATCACGCGTTCGTCGGCTGATGGACATCTACCCTGACTCCATTTCCTAGCAACTGTGAACGGAGCAGTTGTGCACACCATTCCATAACTTTTGAGTTATTTTATTCTTGGTCCAACTCATGCTCAAGGCAAAAGGACACAAAGGATTTACGTTCCACTATCTCAGGGCCATTAAAGGCATCAGACTGGCATGATGTGCCTCCAGCTACAACGGCACTAGAAAATAGACAGGAGTGAGAGGAGAAGAGAAGAAACGGACGGATGTAGAACACTCTACAACAGCAGTTCTCAACATGTGGGTCCTGATCCCTCTGGTGGTGGAACGGCCCTTTCACGGGGTTTGCAGATCAGATATCCTGCATATCGGATATTTACATCCCGATTCATAACCGTAGCAAGATTACAGTTAAGACGCAGCAATGTGATAAAGTGGTAAGGACTTTACGGTGGGGGTTACCACAGCAGGAGCAGCTGCACCAAAGGCTCACAGCATTAGGAAGGCTGAGAACCAACGCTCTGTAAGAAACCTGGGCTCTAAAAAGGTCAGCATCCTGGAAAAGAAGTCAGGCTGTTCCAGGCTACGGAAGATGAAATTTCTGATGTGTAATGGGAAGCCAGGGAAACCTATGACAAAAGGCACACTACAAATGTCAGCTAATTGGAACACAGACCATCTATCAAAGTACGGGCGCAGTGTCAAACTCATTCGGTATAAAATTCGGATGTGGCGGTGGGTCGGTGGCTATGGAGGAGAATCCCTTTTCTTCAAGGGAAAAAAAATTAGAAGTCAAGCATTAGGAACCACTGGGCGTGGTGGCGCTGGCCTTTAATCCTAGCACACAGGAGGCAGAGGCAGGTGGGTCTCTGAGTTCTAGATCAGCCTGGTCTACAGAGCGAGTTCCAGGACAGCCAGGGCTGCACAGAGAAACCCTGTCTCAAGAAACCAAAACCGAAAACTGAAAGGTGGCGGCAGAGGGTGTGGTTGACGGTCAGGAAGGCATCCCAACCTCCTTGTGAGGTGCTTTGGGTTTAGCTGGGCTGCCCTCAAGATTCTAGGGAACCTTCGCAGCCTACCAGTAGTTCCCAGTGTACAAGGTGTCTACGGCCTGAAACATCCTTCACCCAGCGGGTAAAGTTTAGATGCCTGTTTAGGGCATGTGTACTGCAGCACAGTCCCTGAGGCTGAGCGATGTATAAGGGACAGAAATACATTGACCAACAGCTCCGAGGAATGGAAAGCCGAGATGCCAGCGCCGAATGAGGGACCGGCTTGCTCTTACGCTAGGATGAGAGGCGGGATGGGGTTGTAACAGATGACGGCCGTCTATGAGGGAGTCGCCGCTACAGCTACCAGATGGCAGCGTTGGTTTGGGGAGACACAGACATGCACACGGTGGCGCGCAGCTGTGATCCTGGCATTAAGCACGCTGAGGCCGGAGGGACGTGAGTTTGAGACCAGCTTGGGCTAGACAGCAGGTTCCAGGTCAGCTTGCACCGCATAGTGAGACTTGATCTGGAAAAAATAAATCAGGAATCAGACCATAAGTGGGTGGTCTGGAGAGTCAGGAAGACCCGGATTCCAGTTCTTACACTTCCCCTTCCCGGCTGTGCAACTTTGGGCAGACTTCTCTGCCCCTCAGTGTTGTCATTTATTAACACAGGAGTGATGGTACCCACTACACACGGCTGTGGAAGTGTCCTAAATAGACACTTTCTCCCAAGCCACGCTCCATCCTTTCAATTCATCCGCTCACGGAACGTGATTGCTGTGTGCATGAATCAAGCCACTCCAGGGAACTCACATCAAATGGGAGAATGCATGTGGTCAGTGCTTAACCGGAAGTGGTAGGACTTCCGCGGTGAGGTGTGACCCGGGAGGGTTTCCTGGAGGCTGTGGAGTTGGGCCCTTTGCAGTGGGGAGTTTGTTGGCGTTGCTAGTGAGAAGAGAGAGCGTTCTGCTTCAAGGACACTCCAGGGCAGAGGGGTTAGGTCGTTTAGGAGTCCAGCAGGTGGCTAGAAAGAGCTTGGCACGTGGGCAGGACCGTGTCAAGGAAACGGGTCACGGGCAAGCAGTTTCAGGCTTTAAAGAAACATTGCCAAAGGCTGTTCACTCCCAGTAAGGTAAGCCTTGACGTTTGGTTTAGAAAGCAGGCAGCACGGAGCTTGGTGATGGTATATTGATAAAGGAGCTAGATGGAGGAGGCACTTTAAGTGACAGCTACAGGGAAACCCTGGGCCTTAACCTTCTCCCTGCCTTGTTCCCAGAGGGGACAAGAAAGCCAGGGTGGAAGCCAGGCCTGACAGTAGCGGGTGCAGTAGCTTTTCTGCCATGGTCCAGTCTGTTCCCCTTGGCCCACAAAGCCCACAACGTAGACTGCCCAGGCTTCTGTATTTTGAAGTTACTTTAAACATAATATGTAGTTTTATGAGCAATCCAATAATGTGTGTGATAATCTGATACACCAATGCAATGTATCAAACCAGGTAATACAGCACGTGACACCAGGGCCTTGTGTAGGCGGGGTTGACCCTCTACACTGAGCTACACCCTCAGCACCCCGGGAACTGTAGAAAAACTCTCTCTGAGGTTACCCAGCCTCCCTCTATCCTGCCTCCTACACTTTATGATCACGAATTTCTATCGTATGTTCACTTTCTTTTTACCACAAGAATAAACTTACATTTGATTAGGTTTCTTTTTTTTTTTTTTTTTAAGATTTACTTATTTTTATGTGTGTGAGTGCTCTATCTGCATGTACACCTGCATGCCAGAAGAGGGCATCAGATTACATTCCAGATGGCTGTGAGCCACCATGTGTTTGCTGGGAATTGAACTCAGGACCTCCAGAAGGGCAGACAATGCTCTGAACCGCCGAGCCATGTCTCCAGCCCTGATTTAATTTCTTTAAGGGTTATTTTCATTGTTTTAAGGTATCTTCCTAGGATCTATTTCCCGCCGGCCCGCTCCATCATGGTTCTTCCATGTCTTCTCCCCATTTCTAGAAAAAAGAGAGCATCGTGGTGGCTTTGAGCAGGCCACTAGGATGCCAGCTCTGTTGTAGCTCCGTGTCACAGGGACCTGACCCGGGTCTGGGAACTGGCCTTTCAGACTAGGGGGCCTACGGGCCTCGGCCCACTGCGCATGCGCACAAGGAGGCCTCTTGCCTCATTCCAAATCATTTTCCTAAGAACAAAAGTATGTACAAATAAGTATTTCCATCTTTATTTCAAATTCTAGGTTTCAACGGCAATATTAATGCTACTCCGCAGTGCTGTAATAATATATCATTATTTCTATTTTACAGTTCTCTCCTCAAAGTAGCAAAGCGAATGTTTAAAACACAAAAACCCACAGCCCCACAATTCCCCATTCAGGCTCAGACTCTGTACTCTCCTTTCAGAATTGCGCATAATTGAAAACAATGCAAACCCCCGATGTGCTAAATGCCGCAGTCATTAAAGCATTTTCTTTTCTTTTAATTTTGGGGATAAAAGATCGTTCTTGTGGTTGTGGTTATTATTTATTTAATTTTTTTCCTTAGAAACCCCAAACAGGCTTGCTTCCCGTTCCCAGACTGACATCTGCTGGGGACCACAGGCTGGCGGGCTCGGGAGGCAGGCCCGCAGCCGGCTGCTACTCGGGCTGCTTGGAGCCTGGGCTCCACCGAGTCCTGTAACCGCCCGGAGACCCCACTTTCTCCCGGCTCCTAGCGGCCGAGATAAAGCCCAGAATGACACCGTCTTGGCACAGGAGCCCCGGGTTAGTGGCTCTGACCGGGAACTGATGGGCAGGGAATAGCTGGGTAGAAATAGGTGCGTGGGCAGGGTATATTGGTCCCCCACCTCGTACCCCCTGTGAGCCTCGCCACTAGGCCTGCGAACCAGTTCCTGCCTTCTTCAAGATGTGTCCACATGCATCTCTTTCTCTCTCTCCCTGCCTCCCTCTCCCTCGCCCCTCCCCTGCCCCCACACTGGTGCCTTGTTAGGGAGGTCACAGTTCCGGTCTTCCTGTTTTACAACCAGGATCCAAGCTTTCTTTGTTCTTCAGAAGGTCGGAGAGGGCCGCTGGCCTATTACTCAATTTAGAGCAGCCTAGCTCCTCCCACCACCTCAAGCCTGTCCCTTCTCCACCTTGGAAGGCTTGCAGCCTGGAAAGATCCTCCTTGTGAGTGCCCCCCTCGCCCCACATTCCCTGACCTCCCGCTGCCACATCAGTGGGCTGGATTCCCCTGCATCGTCCCCTGTTCCTCACATCTGTCCCTCCCGTCCATCAGGTGACCAACCCTGACCCTCCTTTCCCTAAAGTCTTATCTCTCAAATTAAAATGCTCATAAACTGGTTTTGTCAGATTTGTTTGTATTATCTTTAACTGGAAGTATATGGGAGCAGGTACAGGACCATAAGCACGGTTGTCTGTCGGGCCCTGATTCCCTTGGAGCTGGAGATACAGTGGGTACTGGGAACTGAACTCTTCGTCCTAGAAAGTGCAGCAAGCACTCTTCACTGCTAAGCCAGCTCCCTCTGAACGATTCTGCAAGGCAGCTACAAGCCCATTTCACTGTCACAGAAAGTCCCTTGGCCTGATGTTCAGATGCTACGTGAGCCCCAGTCCAGCCTAGGGTGGGGTATCCCAAAGCTTGGGAGCCCATGGTGGGGACCAGGGAGCAACACCGAATGATCTCAGAGGTGATGAGAGGGGCTGAAAGCGGAATTACTGAGTAGAAAGGCGAGTCTGAGATGGAAGGTCTAGCTTGGTGCTCTCTCTTTTCTTTTTATGTTTTTAATTTTAGAATAGTTTTAGACATGCAAAAAAGCTGCAAGAACATCCCATAGACTTCCTGTAGGCCCTGCAACCATTTTCCTCTCTGTTTGCACTGCTAGCCAAGGCACTCAGCCCTCACTGAAGGCCTGTGTGATACTCTGGTAGCCCAGGGAACCCTTCCACAGACCGGCCGTAGAGGGAGGAAAGCGGCCCTGAAGAGCACGCTCGTCTTTTGAGCTCAGCAGAGAGAAATGTGTTGCCAGCTTATGCTCTTTCATCTAGTACCCTGCACATGGGCGGAACCAAAAGAGAAGAACAAATGATGAAATGGATGGGTGGATGGGTGGATGGATGAGTGGGTGGATGGAAACCAGCAAGGAATAGACACATTTTTGTCCTTGGATATTTCTAACACAGTTGACACGCCGTGACTGAAGGAGAGTGGAAACTAACATTTTCCAGATAACACTTTTCCAACCAGATGTTCAGAGACTGAACAAAAGGAGGATGAAAAAAAGAAAAAGCCTTCACACTGCTTTGCATTCTGTGCCCGCATCTCTAGTAGAATAATGCGGCCACCATAGTCAACACTTATCGTCTGCACTTGGGACGGATAATGTTGAGACATACTAACTGGGACAAAATAAGCGTGATGGTCTAATGTGACACAGAAGAGCTAACAGCATCGAGGGGGAGAGGAGGTAGCGAGAAGTGGCTGTCCAGGGCCACACAGTCCAGACGCCACCACTGCCACCAATCAGCATTGGGGAGGTGGACCCTTAGTGGGAAAGTAAAAAGATGATCAAGTGGGGGTCGTCCTCAGAGCCATGTGCTCTGCATCCAAGGCTGCAGTTGGTGGTGGAAAGAAGCTGCCTCTGCCTTGCGCATGTGTAGGCTTCCCCTCTGTGTGCACACTACACAGTACATAGTACAAAGTACGTGTGAAGGTAAGTGTGTGGTGTGTGCAGATCTGGGTCATTTTATACGATGGGGCTGAGCACACATGGGTTTTGGTATTCACAAAGCTCTTAGAGCCGATCCCCAGCAGACACAGATGGGCTGTATGTCAGTGACTGTCACTGACATTCAGTCTATCAGTTTTATCGTTTTCTGCTCTTATAAATCCATCAGTAGACGGCTAACATGTTCATTAATGAGTCTAGTCCTCAGAGGCACAAATGGCTAAATATGGACGAAAGGACACTATATTGCCAGAGGGTACAGACCGGCCTATGAATCTAGGGACTCTCAGGCACTGCCATTTAAATTATAAGCTATTTATTTGTCTCCTTATTTACAATTAGCACCTGGTAATTTGCTGATCTTATGGAGGTCCTTAGGATCTGTTACCATAGTTACCACCAATGTAAATGCTAGACTATATAAAAGAAACAATTTAGAGATGGCTGGCTATTAGTGGAGCCTATTTAACTGGTTTGGGAGACATTTTATTCTGGTGGGGTCCTCACATTTTGGTCGCACTTGAAAGTCAATGCATTAAGTTTTTGATGGGCTTTAAGATGCTTTCAGAGCCTCACACTCTCGCGGTAGGGAGCTGAATGTTTTTCAAAAGAGCTGCAAAGAAAGTGGAGCCTTGAGAAAAACAAGTGCAATGGGTGGACAGACATGCAATCTCATTTAAAAAGTGTTCAGAAAAAGCCACCAAGAATAGCAACATCTCCTCCCACAAGGCCTCAGGCTCTTACTCCAGGCCTAGAGGTTTCCTGCAGCTGTGCCCAGGCCGTTCCCATCCTCCAGCAGGGCAGAGAGGAATCTGCAGATGAAAGGCCCCCCACTGTCCTCCTTTCTGTCACCAGGCTAGAGGAGGTAAGGCCACCCTCTTGGCATCTATCCACCTGGCCTCTTAATAGGTCACTGGGATGCCGTGTGCAGAATTTCCAGACTATGGCCCACAAAACTATTACCTTGGTATGATGAAAATGACAGGTATTTTCAGACGTGAGCAGGCCACCTCATCTTTCCATTTCTTAACTTTCTTCCATGTAAGTAGATGAAGTGTCTATGGCTAGGGAAGGTCTCTGCTAGGGCCGAAACAAAACGACCCTTGCTTCTGGCTTCTGCTACTCAAACCCCAAGTCCTTGGGAGAATTCAGGAAAAGAGTTTGAGGAGAAGGAACTGGAGAGGAGAGGTGAAAGGAGAGGGGATGGGCAAAGGGGAGGAGGAGGCAGGGGTACAAGATGCAGTGTCTGTGATTCAGCAGAGCCTCGGGCTGGTCTTTAAGCCAAACACCAGGCGGATGGGAAGACAGTTAGCAGGGCCACCTAGACCAGGGTTGCAACCTAAGTGCTCTTAGGGGTCAGGACAGATAGGTGAGGCAGGCTTGAGGGAACAGCTAGCAGCAAGGCCTGGGTCGGGATTCCACACAAAGCAAGAGGAGCCCTTTGACTTGAGTAGATCCCAAGAGGCAAGCCCGGGCCTCAGACCTGGCAGGGTCAGATGGACAGGGATTTGGGGGCATCTGAACAGTGCCTAGGTGTGCCCAAAGTGAGAATAGACAGGTATCCCAGAAGTTGGGCGTGACCCTGGGGTAGGTGAGAGAATTCCATTAAAGAGGGAAATTGAGGTACTTTCCCCATCAGTCTGGAAGAAAGGCATTCCGAATCAAATACTAGTTTCTTGTAGATTTCAATCTCTGGGCCGAGGTTTGCACTCATGTCATATGTTTGGAAAATACTTATTTCGGAAAGTCAGACGAACTTCTTTGTTGTAGGACTTCTCAGAAATTTAATATTTGAAATGATTCCGTTCTGGATCTTCAAGAAAGGCATTCAGTAGATCACTGGTGTGCTGGTAAATGATGAATAACCAACTTGAGAATTAAATCAGGGCTTAACAGCCTTAATTTACAGTGTCGAAACTTCCATGTTGTAAACTCAAAAGTCATTCCAGTTACACACACACACACACACACACACACGCCAAAGTTGATGCCCTCAGGCCTGCAGAGGACTCTGTTATTCTGCCCATCTGTGATCCCAGTCCCAGGTCTGCCATCCTAACAAGCAAGGGTGATCTAGAGGGCTCCTCTCCATGACAGAGTCAATCAGCTCACTTGCAAAACTCTGCCTTGGAGATACCTGCCAGGAACGAGGCTCCAAGACCCTCTGCTCTCACATGCCAGTTCTTCAGCTTCTCGGCTCATCACAGTGTTTCCACAGAAGTGTCTGTTTTCTGAGGAATGCTGTTACTGCACAGACACACCAGCCTTGAACTGCTGTGGTACAGCCTCCTGCAGTGATGGGGTTACAGGTGTGCGCTACTATGTGGCGAGGTTCTTCTAAGTGACCGAAGTCATGTCGATGCGAATGAAACAGAGACTGAGGAAAAGCCAGGTGGTGGTGGCGCATGCCTTTAGTCCCAGACTCGGGAGGCCGAGGCAAGAGGATCTCTGAATTTGAGACCAGCCTGGTGTACAGAGCAAGTTCCAGGATGGCCAGGGCTATGCAGAGAAACCCTGTCTCAAACAAAACAAAACAAATTCAGAAAAGACAGGGTTCCTATGCTGAGTTGGCTGTGATCTACGCTGGCCCCACATAATCACTGTGTGCTGGTGTTCACGCCTCTGCAGAGGGCCCTGTATCCAACAGGGTGGTTGGGAAAAGGTTTGTGGCTTTGAAGCCTACAACATGAAGACAGTATAAGCATTGCCTTGTTCTTCCTTGGGTACTGTCAAAGGAGGTCTGGACGAGTGTCACACTTCTTGAGTGACTCCTAAACTCTGGAGTCCAGGTGTCCATAAAGAAAAAAAAAAGAGGTTCAATTTACCTCTGTGAGGATGACCCCGCCTAGCACCCCACTCCAGAAGCAGAGCCTTTAGCTCAGGCAAGCCCATCCATGGCCAAGGCACAGCCATACTGGAGCTTCTGGCTCACAGAAACTGCTTGATAATGTTGCTTTAAGATGCTAAATTTGGGGGGTAATTTGTTACGCCACATGCTGTAATTAATGCAGAACCTAATCTGTAGGAACGTTTTAACTTAAAAGGGAAGAAAAGATGAAAATGTATATAGAGAAATATGTGAAGCCAACCAGTATTCGGATAATTATGAACTGATTGTTACAGGGTTCTGAGAAATGGGGTGGGGGAGGGGGGAAGGTTGTACAGTGGGGATCCAGGAGGCTTATTTAGAAAGATTTCCAGAGGCTAATTCAGAAGGAAAAGGAGACTGCACAAAGGCAAGACCACATCACGGGGTTCTTTTCTTTGAGGAAAAAACAAATCTTGAGGCGTCTATCCAAATGGTCTTTGCAAAAATGTGAAACTCACTTGAAAAATCAAGAGTCTATCTTGAAGTCCAGCATGGGTGTGCAACCCTGTAGTTCTACTACGTGGGAGGCAGAAGAGGGAGGATGCTGTGAGCTCAGGTGTGGAGGGTAGATGAAGTCCCAAGTCAACATATGTTGTGGATATGAGCACAACCATATCAAGGACCCTTAAGGCCTCAGACCCGTGGGAATAGGTGAGCCCCCGGGGGAGGTTCGGAGGAATGGTGATGTCTTCCTGTGGTTCAGGTACCAGTGTTTATAAAGACTGACCAGTTTGAAAAAAAAAAAAACCTAGCAATTCCACTTCCTCCTGGATGCCTGGATGACTACTCCCTACAGAGAACTCCCACCAAGGCTAGCTAACCCCTCCTTCTGGTGCTGTACATAAGCAACTCATCTCCCCTGCATCCCCCAGCCACGGTGGGGCAAAAGCAGGGCAATTAGAGCTGCGGGGACAAAGCTGGCCGGCAGGACTGTGGTTTCCGATAGAGACATGCTCACCCAAGGGCATGCTGGTGGATAAGGGCCTAAGGGCCTGACGACTCCAAGGACTCTCCTTCCTTCTAAGGACTCTTGTCCCTGTCTTCCACCGGCTCCCCGGGGGAGGCAGAAGCAGGGTGAAAAAGAGTCCTGAACCTGGGTTGTGTGTTTGGTGTCCCCCTTCAGAACGAGCCCAGCCCAGGCGATCCCAGCTTTCCTGCATGTGTGCCTTTCACTTCTTCAGTATCTATCATTTCTTCATTCCCAAATTCCCCAGGCAGGCTTACAGGACTAAGCTGGGCAGGACCTAGCAGTCAGAAGTTCGATAGCAGCCTGAGCAACACCATGTGACCCTGTGTTACAAAATAAAAAGTAAACAAAACAAGTGGCCAGGGGATGGTAGCCAGACATGGGGACCTGAGTCTGAGCTTCCAGGACCCAGGTAAAGCTGGGCACCAGAATCCCAGCTCACTTACAGTGAGATGGAAAGAGAATACACAGAAGAAAGCGGCTAGCCTTGCACACCCAGGGGCAGAAACACAACAGTGACCTACAGTGTGGAAGGTGAAGACTGCATCAGGGGTTGTCTCTCCATCTCCACAGTGAGCCACAGCAGGGTCTGTCTGTCTGCCTGCCTGTCTCTCTCTGTTTGTGTCTGTCTGTCTGCCTGCCTGCCTGCCTGTCTCTGTCTGTCTGTCTGTGTCTGTCTCTCTCTGTGTCTGTCTATCTCTCTCTGTGTCTGTGTCTGTTTGTCTCTCACCACACCCCATACACACATATACAAAGGTAACAACAAAACAGATTCAGACCTTTGGACAATATATGAGTAGCCAACCTTTTTTTTTTCTTAAATAAAGTTATCCATACTTAAAAATTATCTAAACTTAAAAAGTGGCTTACCAGTCTGCAACCTATCATTACTGACGCTGGGCTGAGAAAGCCAGGGTAGTTATTAGGTTGGATTAAATCACAGAATCAGAAGATTCAGGTCTTGGGGAGTTGGTGTCTACACTGGAGAAAGAGATGATGTCTACTTTCCTGAAAGGAACGAACAAACAAACAAACAAAAGCCCCTCAATCAACCAGAGAAAATTAGTGCCTCTCTGCAGCCTTTTCTGTTTTTTCACTTTGCTTTTGTCAAGAGGTTTAGATTCACGGTAGAAGTCATGACAATATGGAAACGCGGCTGCAGCACACTCCAGCAAAACTTTGATTTCTCCTGATTCTCATCCAATACCTTGGGGAAGCTTGTCTAAATCAAACAGAAAATTAAAATGCATGAATAAGCAGCTTGAAGAAAAAGCGATAAAATAAAAAATAAATGTATAAATACTTAAAAGGCACAGTCAGTCCCATCAATAGTTACAGAAGTGCAGACTAAACTGCAAGGAGATTGAATTTCTAAAAACTTCTCAGATGTTCAAAATCTAAAGAGTTTGTTAGGTCCCTTTGGGGACTAGGGGACCCAGACAAGTCACAGGTGGGGGAGGTGTAAGCTGACAATCTGAGGATCCTTAGCATTGATACACACACACAACCCCCGTGTCTCAGCAACTTTCTCCTGGCCATGGCTGTACAAGGAGGTGCAAGCTTATGGACATTCACTTCAGCCTTTTGGGAAGTCACATAAAAGTTAGTCATCTCAATGTATTCAACACAAAGCTGGCTAAAAAAAAAAAAGTAACATATGTATGTAATACTCACTTATTTCCTGCATATTTACAATATCATCCTTAAAATCGATTCATGTTTGTCTTATGATGGGACAGGCATAAAGAGAAATACCACTCAGCCACCAAAAAGCTCAGAAGTAGGTCCAGATGTGAGCACACAAAGAGCACTCATAAAATAGGAAGTTTTGTGGAAGGCTGTGAATCATAACCTTATTTATAATTAAAATAGTTTTCCATAACAATATGCATACATATATATTTACATTTATGTAGAAAACATTTGCTATGCAGATGAACCAGAAATAAACAGGTAACGGGAAAGCTATGAAAGGAGGATAAATCTGCCTCTTTCTTTGTCTTTTTTCTTTCTTTCTTTCTTTCTTTCTTTCTTTCTTTCTTTCTTTCTTTCTTTCTCTCTCTCTCTTTCTTCTTTCTTTCTTTTCTTTCTCTCTCTCTCTCTCTTTCTTTCTTTCATTCAATAGTGCACAGAGTTAGCCCATCTGGAAAGGCTGTAGTCAGAATCCTCAGCCTGCTCTTTCTTCCTACACTCATCACTGCTTGGGGTGTTTTAGTCAGACCTTTCATTGCTGTAATCCAAATAGCTGATACAAGCAACTTATGGGAAGAAAACTTTATTTATTTTGACTCAGGGTTTCAGAGGCTCACGGTTGCTTGGCCCATGAGCTTTGGCAGCACAGAGTCTCATTCAACAGGAGCTTGTGAAAAGGGACCTTCTTCACCTCTGGACAGGGCTAGGAAATAGGTGCAACTTTCCAAATGGTGTCCCACCAGTGAGGAGCCTCTTTCCTAATGTGAGACCCCATTCTTTAAAGTTTCCAGAACCTTCCAAAATAGGGAGGACCAAGTGTTCAACACATGAGTCTTGGGGGATGTTTCATACCCAGTCCCTAAGACAATCCTCACTGTCTTAGGGTTTTTATTGCTGTGAGGGGACACCATGACTACAGCAACTTGTAAAGGAAGGCATTTATTGGGGCTGGCTTACCGTTAGAGGGTTAGTCCATTGTCGTCAGCGGGAGCACACAGGCAGACACGGTGCGGTACCGGAGAAGGTGCTGAGAACTCTACATCCGATCCCGAGGCAGCGGGAAAAGACAGTGAGTGACACGAGGCCTGGTTTGAGCTTCTGAAATCTCAAAGCCCAACCCCTGTGACACACTTCCTCCAACAAAGCCACACCCACTCCAACAAGACCACACCTCCTAATAGTGCCCCTCCCCATGAGCCTATGGGGCTGGTTTCCTTCGCACCACCACATTCACTAGTGGCTAATTCACTAGAGAAACACCTGAACTCATCAAAAGCTCTTACTACACTCATGCTTCTAGTTTGTTATGGGAAGAAGATAAAAGATAAAAATCAGAAGAGATGCACACCACTGTGTCTGAGACCCTGTCAAGAGAGAGAGACAGAGAGAGAGATAAAGAGATTGAGATTCCAACCGAAGTGGGCAGTAGTCTTGCCTGCTGGGCCCAGGCTCAGGCAAGTTTATTAAATTTAAGGAACACCTTTCGTACTTCTAGCTTTCATTCTGGTGATGCAGGAGATATAATTAGTCATCTCACTTGCTGCAATTTGAAAACAAGTTCAATAACCCACTTGAAGATGCTCACTAGCCTACACTTCTGTTCGGATTAAATTGACCGAAATGCTTCGGTGCTAACCTGTGTGGACCTTTGTTTTTCCCTCCCCACTCCCAGGCCACTTAATCAAGTAAGAAGGACATGCCTACTCCACAGACCAAATCTGTCTCGAATCTCTTAACAACTAAAACCCCCAGAGGAAGGAAGAGTGTGTGACCCGTAGGCTTGCTGCAGTTTATTCCAGTGTCTGGGTGAATGCTCGATTATGATGGCTTTGCTTATTACAAGACATCAGGGCTCTCCTGAAGCTGTTTTCTTCCCTAATCGCCTTAATTGTTCTCGCAGGCAAAGATGAAAACAGAAAACCTGCAGGCTGAGGACAGACATTTGGTAGTTGATTCTGTAAATCTTCACAGTGTAATTATCTGTTAAACTGACCTTGTAGTCACTAGGTTTGTGAAAAGACACAACTGGGCTAAAAAAAAAAAAGAAAGAAAGAAAGAAAAGAAAAGCTAATAAAACATTAACCACCTCCCACCCTGCTGATATAGCCTAAGGATCCTAAGGCAGCATGCCGCAGAGACACCTGCCCGTCACATTTTCATGTCACATTTCCTGCTCCACCTTCACAATAGCCAAGATATGGGACCAGTGTAGAAGTCTATCAAAGATGAGTGGGGAAAAATGTGACATATACACACAGAGAATTTTATTCAGTGGTAAAGAAGAATGAAATTATGATCTAAGCTGGAAAATAGATGGAACTATAGATCACTATGTTAAGCAAAATAAGCCACACTTAGAAAGACAAAATACCAGGAGATTTTCTTTCTCATACGCTGAACATAGATTTACATGAACACACATACCATATACATGATTTTGTCCTAACGTGGCCAGTGTTCTGTTGGCCTCTTTCTTTCCTAAAGCAACTCATGTATTTAAGCACACACATATCTAGGCACAGGTACATGTGCATGTGTGTGTATGTCTATGTGATGGAAGCAGATATGGAATTTCGAGAAATGGAATTAGAGATCTAAAGGGAAGGAAAGAGGGGAATGAGGAAGGGTAGGGAAGGAATACGTGTATATGACATGAGCAGGAGGGACTGTTTGAAGGGAGGATGGGGATCAGTGAGTGAAGAACAGGGGTGGGAGGATGGGAGAGGGCAAAGAAAAGTATAATCATACCTGCATGAAAATGCCACAATGGAAATTCTTACTTTATGTGTTACCTAAGAACTAAAAATATGTGAACTATAGAACAAATTTAAGCCTGTAGGTATAAAGTGGGCAACGTGCTAAAGCTATAGACAACATGACAAAATGCCATGTCTGAAGGATGAGTGATATGATACTCTGGGTTTGGACAGTACAGGTGTGGTTATACAACAATGAAGAAGAAGCCTGCACTAGCAGAGCTTATTACTGGTGGCTTTCCAATAATTCCCAAAGGCTGACTCAATTAAAAACCCAAATTCTAAACTAGAAAGTTAAACAAAAACAGAACCTGTAGAGACGAGAGCTCTGAACTGGTCCTAAAGGATTACTAGTGCCCTCCTTTTTGTAGGTTGGTTACTAAACATTGGTTTGTAATATTCCATTTAGTCAACATGTATGCGCAAGCTGGGAGGATGGAAACAACTCCCTTCAACAGCGCTCTCGGCTACTCAACATATTTAACAAGCAGTCGAGGAAGCAGGGCTCGACAGCCCAAGTGGTGGACAGAGAGTGGTAGTGAGACACATCCAGGGGCCCTTTGAGTTCTGGGGAGTCAGGGGTGCGTGGAGGCTCTCAGTGGCACATGCCAGCATACTCAGCTCAAAGTGGCTTCAGTAACGATGATGCTTGATGCTTTCAGGAAGCAAGAAGTCTGTTGGAAGGCAGCTTCACGCTGCTGGGTAGTCACGCACTATCTGGGGGCTGGCTGCCTCTAACCTGTAAGCCCCATTTGCTCAAGGACAGATCCCTTCCTGGAACGCTGGGGGCTGTTCTTGTGAGATAGCAAGCTACTCGTTTCACTTCTTTAAACAAGGCTGGTTGCCCCAACTGCACAGAATGTGCCTGATTACATGCAGGTAGAAGGTAGGTAGGTAGGAAGTACGTCAGGATGTATGCTTGCTCCCATTTGGATGAGGTGGGAAATATGTAGCCTGTGGGCTTTGCCTTTATAAGCCCAGGACTAACGTAATTTAGCCATTCTCTGGGAATCCCAGGCATGGACCTGGCCAGTGTCCATTGTCCTGGTCAGCATTTATTTAATAGAGCTTCCTTCAAATTTGGGTAAAAAGTTATGGCAGTGGTTTCATTCTCATCCAGTGGGATTAATAATACCATATGACGTTAGAGGAGTTAAGCACAAGATTGATTCCTTCTTTGGAAATCCACCTTGCCAGGTTCATTCCTTAGAAATGTAATTTTTTGAAGGATATTTGATTACACTGTGAAACTCAAGATTGTGTTGTTTATTGGAAGGGAAAAAACAAAAAACAAACAAAAAAAACCCCTCTTTCTAGTTGTGGTGTGGCTTAGCCCTAGCACACACCTTTAATTCAAGAGCTTTCTGCTTGAGTATTGTACACAGGATTAAATACAGTCAGTCACAGGTGAAGTGCTGGATCAAGCAACCAGACCTAGGAAAAGACCATAGATAGTAAGGGAAGTCAGGAGGGTTGGCAGGGAGACACACAGAAAGTAGAAGGGAGGGGCATGGCATTTGAGGGGTTCTGAGACAGTGTGGAAAGGGAGAGCTTCCTTTTGGGACAACAGCTTGAGGAGGAAGGTCAACTGGGTGCTTTCTCTGCCTCACTGAGCTAGCAGACTTCCATGCCAGCATCTGGCTCCTGAGTCTTTTTCAGTAAAATCAAATGATTAACAACAGTAATTCTTCATTAAATGTATTTTCAAGTTAAAAAAAGAAAGAAAAGAAAGGAAAGGAAAAGGACTATGATTCCGAAGTTTTCCTGGAATTCACTCCCAAATGACAGATACAGTAAGCCGATTGGTTGCGATCTTAACCTACTTTTGAGCAAAGTAAACAAGCCTGCTCTCACCCTGTGCTCTGAGCAGCAGGAGACGGGAGGCTTTGTTTGAAGCCGTGAAAACGCTGAATTCTAAAGCGAGGGTCCTTAAAGCTGGAAGAGAGATATTAGTAAGTAAAGTTTAGTTAATCCACTCGGGCAAGAGTCCCCAAAGTTCAAGATGGTCTCTTTCACGGGATTTCAAAGGACTGGAAGGAAAAGCTATGGTAGCTCTCTCTCCCTCTCACACACAATCTGTATCATTGATGACGGCAGCTAGACTGGTTAGAGTGCATTAACAAGCACCAAGAACTTTTTTTGAATAGGGACCCTAAAAGCTGCTTGGATTTGGAGGGCTCTTGAGAACAAGAACACAAAACTAGGAAGATAAAAGTGGAGCCTATTGAGAGATCACCTTGACCCTGCGGACCCGAGTCTCTGAGAGGCTGACCTAAGCTGCAGGGATCAGAGCCCTTCTCTGGGCAGCTCAGAGGCCCAGGAAATGACTCACATAGGCTAAGAGAATGAAATGCGATCCCCCATCTCCCGCCATCCAGGAACTAAAGGGTTAGAGAAGGAAGGTGCCTGGGGTTCTGAGCCTGCTCTTGGACCGCAGACAAACAGACAAACACTGAAGCCAGCTTAAGAGGGCCTCACACAGCTTCCACCGCCTCTTCAGAGCTGCTCTGAACTCTCACTGCTAAGGGCTTTGGCTGAAATCTCGCCTAGAAACAGCAGCTACCTTCTTATCAACTCTCCTCACTCCCTACCCCTTTGACATCTCCCACACCCATTCTTCCCCAGCCGAGGAAGCAATTGCCAAAGGTCAAGACTGCACCACCTTAGCCCCCTGCTCTCAGGACAGCGCTGCCCTCTCCTCTCTCATCTATTGCCCTGAGCTTTTCTCGTAAAAGCCTTGGCCACATCTAAGGTGTTCCAGCACTTTCCAGGCACTCGACCAACTCAGCAAAGCAGCAAAAACCTATCTGCTTGTGCAGCTCCTGGCTGCATCCCCTGGTCAACCCCACCTCTTCCATGTTAGATATTCTCAAGGGTAACTGGAACCTTCCTCTTGGTGAAACAACTTGTGTTTGATGGCTGGTTAGCACACCCTTCCTTTCTGTCTCCTCCATGTTGTCCCAGCAGCTGTCCTGCTCACAGGCTGCCCCTTCTCAGCTGTTTCTTAGACCTCTGCACCAGGCTCCTTCCTGACATCACACCTGGCTCTAGACCAGGGATTCCCAACCTGTGGGTCATGATCCTTTCATAGGCTATTTACATCACAATTCGTAACAGTAGCAAAGTCACAGTTATGAAAGAGCAACAAAAACACTTAAATGTTCACTATTCTTAACCATCAGGAAGATGCAAATCAAAATGACCCTGAGATTCCATCTTAAACCTGTGAGGACAGCTATGATCAAAAACTCAAGTGACAGCACATGCTGGAAAGGTTGTGAAGAAAGGGGAACCCTCCTCCATTGCTGGTGGGAGTACAAACTTGTACAACCACTGTGGAAATCAATCTGGCAGTTTCTCAGAAAATTGGGAATAGTGCTACCTCAAAACCCAGCCATACTACTCTTGGGCATATACCCAAAAGATGCCCCACCATACAACAGGACATTTGCTCAACTATGTTCATAGCAGCTTTGTTTGTTTGTTTGTTGAGACAGGGTTTCTCTGTGTAGCCTTGGCTGTCCTGAACTTGCTCTATAGATCAGGCTGGTCTTGAACTCACAGATCCACCTGCCTCTGCCTTCCTCGGTGCTGGGATTAAAGGCGTGTGTCACCATGCCTAGTTCCAGCAGCTTTATTTGTAATAGCCAGAAACTGGAAACAACCTAAATTTTCTTCAATTGAAGACTGGATAAAGAAAATGTGGTACATTTACACTATGGAATATTACTCAGCTCTTAAAAGCAAGGATATCACTGGGCATGGGCACGCCTGTAATCTTAGCACTTGGGGAGGCAGAGGAGGTAGGAATAATAAAACAATAAATAATAAATAAATACATAAATAAGTAAATAAATAAAGGTCATCTTGAAACCTGCAGGAAAAAAGACGGAAGTAGAAAATACTGTCCAGAGTGAGGAACCCAGACTCAGAATGACACACGTGGTATGTACTCACTTATAAGTGGATATTAGCAATAAAGTACAGGTTAGCCATGTTCCAATTCACAGACCCAAAGAAGCTAAGTTACAAGGAGGGCCCAAGGGAGAATGCTGGAATCTCGCTTAGAAAGGGAAATAAAATGGGCATGGAGGTGGCGGGAGGGAGGGATCTTCTGGGGAGGGGAGGGATGGGAGAGGAGCAGAGATGGGGATTAGGAGTAGTGAGAGGAGAGAACAGGAAATTGGCCCCGGGGCCTATCTTTGGATTTTGCCAGAGAACATGGATAGGAGAGGCCCCAAGAAGTCTATGGGGTCACTCTAGCTGAGATTCCTAGCAGCAGGGTATATGGAGACTGAAGTGTCCCCCCTCCTGTAGTCAGGCAGGACTTCCAGTGGGGGGATAAGGACACCAACCCACCCACAGAACCTTTGATCCAAAGTTTGTCCTGCCTGCAAGATGTGCAGGGACAAAGATGGAACAGAGATTGAGGGAATGGCCAACCAAAGACTGGCCCTACATGAGACCCATCCCATGAGAGAGAACAAATCCCTGACACTATTAATGTTACTCTGCCATGCTTGCAGACAGGAGCCTAGCATAACTCCTCTGAGAGGCTTCACCCAGCAGCTGATGGAAACAGATGCAGAGACTTCACAGCCAAACGTTAGCCAGAGCTTGGGGAGTCGTATGGAAGAGTTGGGGGAATGATTGAGGGAACCAGAGGGGTCAAGGTGACCACAAGAAGATCGACAGAGTCAACTGGCCTCGGCCCATGAAGGCTCACAGAGTCTGAACCACCAACCAAAGAGCTGGCATGGACTGGTCCTAGGCCCCCTGCACATATGTAGCAGATGCACAGCTTGGTCTTCATATAGATCCCCCAAACAACTAGAGCAGGGCCCTCTCTGACTCTGATGCCTCCATCTGGATCCTGTTCCCCTAACCCAGCTGCCTTATTTGGCCTCAGTGGGAGAGGATGCACCTAGTTCTGCAGGGACTCAATGTGCCAGGGCAGGTTGGTACCCATGGGGGACCTCCCCATTCTCTGAGGAGAAGGAGAGGGAAGAATGGAGGGAAAGGTGTGTGTGTGTGGGGGGGGGCTGGGAGAAGAGAAGGGAGGATGCAGTCAGGATGTAAAGTGAATATATAAATTAATTAATGAAAAAGAACGATGCTGGTGGGTCACCTCAACTCGAGGAACTGTATTAAAGGGTCACAGCATCAGCAAGGTTGAGAACCACCGGTCCAGATACTCTCCTTGTCCAGGCTGTCTCCTCTAGCCCTCAGGTTTTGATTGCTATTCCTGGAGTGCTGGTTCTGAAAGCATATGTCCCTGCATTCTCACACCTCGGAGTTTCTGAGGCACGTGCCCAGTGGACAAGCTGATATCTAACAGGATGTTTAGTGGCCACTCTGAATCTACACTTAAAGCTTTTAAGAACAGGGCAATTTGTTTCCTTAGCATCAGCTTTTAAAAGGAGTTTTATGTTTTGGGTTGGAGTAGAAAATACTTCAGATAGTCTTCACAAGACACAGCCTCTGCGACATTTTTCTCCCCCCTTTGTCATCTCTCGTTCCCGACAGTATCCTAATTTTAGTGAGGTGTGAGCTGTCAACTCTTTCCTTCAAGGATCGGGTCTTTGGTGTTTGACCTGGGATGTTACCCCCACGCCCAAGCTCAGCTAGGCTTTCCCTTGTCTTCTAGCTGTATATGCTTTATACGTAGGTCTGTGATGCATTTTGAGATTCTTTTGTTTTGTTTTGGTTGAGACAGGGTTTCTCTGTGTAGCCCTGGCTGTCCTGGAACTCACTTTGTAGACCAGGCTGGCCTCAAACTCAGAAATCTGCCTGCCTCTGCCTCCCGTGTGCTGGGATTAATGGCGTGTGCTATCACGGCCCTGGGGAGATTCACTGTAAGTGAATTTTTATGAAAGGCATCAGGTCTGTGTTTGGATCAGTTTTTCCTGTCCGGTTGTTCCAGTACCATTGTAGTTAGTTATTTGTTTGTTTGAGATAAGGTAGCTCTAGCTGTCCTGGAACTTTACTATGTAGACCAGGATGGCCTCAAACTCACAGAGATCCACCTGCCTCTGCCTTCTACAGAGATTAAAGGCATGTGCCACAACTGGGTGTCCTGTGGTAGATGTAGTAAAAAGAAAAAAAAATCGTTTGGCTAGTTGTTAATTGGTTCTCAACTTGACGGGCTCTAGAGTCCAGGAGAGAACTCTCTGGGCATGTCAGCGAGGGAGCTTCCAGACTGGGAGGACTTGGGACTGTTGGGACGCTTACGTGGTAGGAGCTACTCTTGGGTTGAGGTCCCAGACTGACCACAGGAGACTGTGAGCTGAGCACCAGTACTCTGTGCCCTGACTCCAGACTAGAAATGCAACCCGAGCTGATGCCTTTCCCACCATGAAGGACCGCATTCTCCCAGTAAGAGACAAAGCAAACCTGTCCTGCTGGGAGGCTGTGCTGTGCACGCCATTAATCCTAGCACTCGGGAAGCAGAATCAGGCACATTTCCATGCGTTTGAGGCCAGCCTGGTCTACACAGCAAGTTCTAGGACAGCCAGGGCCACACAGAGAAACCTTGTTTCAAAAATAAATAAATAAATAAATAAATGAAACAGACAGAAATACCCCTCTTGTATTGCACGTGTATGGAGGTTTTCACCAGCACGTTTATGTCTGGGCACCGCTTGTACACCTGGGGACGTCAGAGGCCAGACAGGGTGTTATATTCCCGGGAACTGGAGTTACACAGTTGTGAGCTGCCACATGGGTGCTGGGGATTGAACCCCGGTCCTCTGGAAGAGCAGCCAGGGCTCTTAACCGCTGAGCCAAAACTCTTCAGCCATAAATGCTTTCTTCTTGAAGTTGTCAAGGCAACAACAACAACAACAAGAAACTAATTCAGGTGAGTTTGTGTCTGGTTTCCCTGGTTTTAAATATTTTTTAAAGATATATTTATTTATTTTACATATATGAATGCTCTATCTGCAGGTCACCTGCATGCCAGAAGAGGTCATCAGATCCCAGTATGGATGGCTGTGAGCTATAGCTGGGAATTGAACTCAGCACCTCTGGAAGAACAGACAATGCTCTTAATCTCTGAGCCATCTCTCCAGCCCCTGGGTTCTCTGTTTTATTTTTTTTTGGTCTTAAGTATTTCCTTTATCAATACCATACTGGCACTTACCATAAGCTTTACTGCAAGTTTTAAATGCAAGTGCTGACTGCCCCTGACACCCAGAAGAAACTCTGGCCTCCCATCTGCACACACACAGCTCTGCTGCCCTTCCCCCACCCCGGAAGTGCCTCTTCCAGCTGCTCAGGTTAAAAAGCCGGAAGTCATTTTAATTAAAGTAAGTTTCCATTTGTTTCATGTTCTTGTGAGACGGGGTCTCTTTTAGCCAGGTTGGATGGGAACCCACTTTGTCACCAAGAATGGCCTGAACTAAGTCTCCTGCGAGTGCTGGGATTATGGGTATGAGCCGCACCGGGCCAGAGTTATTCGTGTTTGTGCCTGTGTCTGTGTGCCAGAGGTCAATGTTGGTTGTTGGCCTTAATTTGGAGACACGTTCTCTCACCGACTGACTAGCAAGATCAGAGGATTTCCCGTGACTGACTGACTGTCCAGGGATGGCAGTCATGCCCAGATTTTACTCAGGTGCTGGGGATCTGAATTCAGTTCTGCATGCTCACACAGCAAGCTCTTTACCAACAGAATCATCTCCCCAGCCTCAGAAGTCTTTGGGAAGTCTTCCTTCCCACTTAATATCTATTCTCCACGTCTTCTTAATTCTTCCCGCTGCAAGTGGAACAAGCCAGGCTGCATCTGCTTCCACTCAGTTCATGTCGAGACTCGATCTCATTGGTTCTCCTCCACCTGGCGTACCTGTGAAGCCTTCTCCTCTTAAAAGAAGACACTGGGATTTATCATGCTTTGGAGATTCAGTCTTAAAAGGAAACAATCAGTCTGGGGAGTGTGTTTCTGATGAGAAGTGGGCATCCGCTGTGGTTGAGAGCTCAGGTGGAAGTCCTTCGGACGGAAGGCAAAGCCTCGGCCTTACACAGCCACATACAACACGGAGTATCGGGAAAGTGCCGAGTGTGTGAGCTGAAGAAGGGCTGGGGGTGGTTGGCCTTATCTGAAGTGCTTGGGACCACAGGTGTTTCAGATTATAGCGCTTTTCAGATTTAGGACTATTTGCATAGATCTCACTTGATTGAACATTTCTAACCCCCAAATCCCAAATGGTTCAAATCCAAATGTCTTTCACACCAGTGCTCAAAACATTTTGGATTACGAGTGCTTAAGTTGTGTGAAAGAAAAACATCTAAAACATATTAGTAATTTTAAGGTTGGTCACACATTGCAATAACAGCTTGGGCATACTGGATTACATAAAATGCATTATAAAGAGGAATTTTGTTTCTTTCCTTTTAAAATGTGGCTACTGGCCAGGAATTTACAGGTAGGATACACCTGTAATTCTAGCAGCTGGGGGTCAGAGGCAGGAGGAGTCCCAAGGTGAGTTCCAAGTCAGCCAGGGATACGCAGTGAGATCCTCAAAAACCGAAGCAGGCGGGCCCAAGTGGCCATTAGAAGCAGACAGCAGACCCAGCACAGTTCTTCCCCATGGTCGGCTCCAGTCCTGCTCCCTCCTCCCCACCCCTCCTCCCCAGCACTGCCACGGGCCTTGGGTCTTTCTCACAGGCTGCTCAGGACCGGGAGGACAAGGCCTAACAACAGATGGGGGCAGGATGCCAGCAGACCTTTCAGAATCTACATCACAAAGCATGGCTTGTTCGAAAGCCTAAGGGCTCTGCACATAGGCCAGCATGAGATCCAAGGTCCTGAACCACAGGGAAGCCGTCCTTGGTACACTCCAGCCAGGGTAGCTGTTCTGACCCACTGGGCACCATGGTCTTCCTTGCCAGAGCCTCTGCTTTGCCGTTGTGTCTGCCTGGTTGCTCCTGTCATTATCTTCCTCCAACAGTATAAGCTGGTTTTAATATGTATATTAATATATGGAAATATATTAATATATATTATTAGTAAAGCAGCTACCATTTTTGCATTGAGTGCTGCATCCTTTCCCTCAAGTCTAGCTTACACACATAAAGGTGATGTGTGAAATAATGTAACTCTAGACGGTTTTACACTGCCTTCAAATGGGTTTCTTCAGTGAAAACATCACCTAATGATATGTATAAGATGGTCTCATTTATGCAAAATATTTGTAGAATTATTCATACATGTCAAACCACGGCTAACTATTCAGGAGGACACATACCAAGTATTTAACTGAAGTTTCCTCTGGGACTTCCTTCCTCTACGACTCCCTTCCTCACAAAGCAATATGAATGAGCAGTCTTAGCATGCCAGCTCATATAGATGTACTTTATTCTTTTTAATGGCTTGAGGTACTCTTTTGTATGGGTGCATTATAATTCATTTTGCCATTTTTCTATATTAATAGATATTTTAAATTGTTTCCAATTGTTTTTGCCATTACAATTGAATCTTATTACAGCTGACCAGATTTCAATTCTTTGGACCACAGAAAATAATTTACCTTCTATGGGAAGTAGTTTTTTTTTAATCATAGCTTCTGAAATAACATACGTGGTTCAGTTGTGAAATGTGGCCATCTTAAGCATTAGCAAGTTTTCATATGCAGCTTGTATGCTAATTTTTACGTTAACTAACATCTTTACAGTATTGAAGCACTTTCCTGAAGACTTGATATTTATAATATATGGACAGTGGCTCGGCCAACTGTTTAAAAGATGCAGTTTTCTTTTTAAAATTGAGGGATAACATATATAGTAAAATACACAAATGTTGATTGTGTGTGTGTGTGCGTGTGTGTATGTGTGTGAATGTAGGTGCCCATGGAGATGAGACGAGATACCAGATTCCCAGGAGGCAGAGCATAGGCTTTAAAGAGTGGCCTGATGTGGGTGCCGGGAATTGCACTTGGGTCTTCTTCAAGATCAGTATGTGCTCTGACCTTGGAGCTACTTTCAGAATGCAAGCTGCACGTGTGTGCGTTCCTTTGTGCGTGTGTGCTCATGCGTGTGTTTGGGCATACACATATATAATATACATATGTTTAACACACATAACAGCTTCACAGATAAAAAAATACTTAACATTTCCTAGAGTCTTTGGGGGGAAAAGGTCTTTTCTGGAAGGTGTCCAGCTGACCTTTCACCCCTATGCTCAAGCCTTTAGTGTGCTGAGACAATGCCATGCTTGGGCAAGAACAGCACATTTTAAGTAGGACATTCCTAAAATGCCAGTTCTTATTTCTTTAGGATGAGCTCTCTCTTATGATTCTATGGTGCCAACAGTTTGAAGAGTTGAGGAAGCAAGAGGCCCAGAAGAATGTTTGTAGTTTCTCATCTCTACCTAACATTTTTCAAAGGGCTGCTAAGGGGCAGCTGGGTTTAATGGGAAAATAATGTGTTGCTGAAAACTCTCAAGTTTATTTGATCAAAGTCAATGGAAATTTCATTCTAGTCTCTCAAATGTGGTAATATTCACAGAAGGGATATTTAATGCAAACACTGGTTTTTTAAAAATTTTAAACACTTAACAGAAAATAGTGAGCTATGTGATTGATTTGGTTATGGAATCTAATGTCTGTGTCTATACAAAAAAGAGTAACAGAAGAGGTGATAACAGATGGCCTCCATCATTGAGCTGAGGGCCCCTTCAGTACCCACAGTAGCATGCGTTAATGTTGAGTAAAGTTTTGGCGCTTTCCTGGAAGTGCTGCCTCAATTTTATGTGGTAAAATTAACTCTAATTTTCAAATACTAAGATACAGATTTTGGAATACAATTTTTTAGCTTCTGATGCCATCCTGGGTAGCTTCTGCAGAACAAATTTTGAGGGAATTAGAGAAAAATATGCTCCATAGCTCTCTCAGATGCGTACGCTACACAAGGGTTTCCTATCGGTGGTTTGTTTTGGGTCACACCTAAGGGGAGGTTTTTGGGAACTGACATTGAGTGACTTTCTCCTCAGCCATCTAACTAACCTACTACTTCCTCAGCTTTATTCCACCTACAAAGACCCCATGGCTGGAAGAGTACCCGGCATTGGGTGAGATCTCGGTGGAATCCAGATCTGATCAAGGTCCACTGCGTCCTCTCCCACCGCATTCACAGTGCAGAACAGGCGCAGGGACACAGCCAAGGAGTCATGCAGACAACTAGGGAACATGCCTGTATTTGCTGGAGGAAAAGCCAGACCGTTACGGCACAAATGTTAGCTTAGACACAAAAGCTTACTTACTTGTTTTTGTTTTATGTACCGTGGTAAGCAGCTAGGTCAATGGTCGCTGGACACCCAAGGATGCAGCTTCCTGCCATACTGCTGCTCTGCCAGCCGTTAGGGCAGTGGTTGGCAACCTTTCGCATGCTACCTTGTAACTGCAATTTCCCTACTGTTGGTAATCATCATGTAAATATCGGTGTTTTTTGATGGTCTTATGCCACCCCTGTGAAAGGGTCATTCAACCCCCACAGGAGTCACAACTCAGAGGTTGAGAACTTCGGCCTTAGGGTGTTGACCTTTTAGGCATGATTAATGAGTCCTCTCAAAGAAGGAAGGAGCACGGATCCAAGCTGAAAATAAGCGCCTTCAGTCAGCAGCAGGAAGCTCTGACCCCAGAGTAGCTTTTAATAAAACTGAATGGAGAACACTGGGCAAATATGAACAGAACAGACTCAGAGATGTGACACGTTCTCGGCACTCGAGGGCGGCCACGCTGGGGCCTCACCAACTCCCCCATGCCTCCAAAGCGGGGAAAACCGTGTGCACAGAGACCAGAAAGCAAAAAACGTGAACATCACTGTCCTTTTCTTCCATATTTGGTGGCAACAGAGAGTATGAGTGTTTCCTGGCTGGCCTTGGGCCTTCAATAATAGCAGGCCACAACACGCAGGCGCCTCCCGTAGCTGCTTGCTGGAGTGTGAAGGAAGTTAACCCTGCACATGACAAAAGCACAGAGGCGCCCTGGAGCCGGCACTGGAGTAAGACCTTCATAGCTTGGGAAACAAACGAGAGTGAGAAGGTAGGATCTGAGGACCCCAACCCCACGGCCCACTCCCTTCCCTTTCACTGGGAAGCCTGCCTCACCCTGGAGCGGCCTTCTGTGCGCCAGTGATGCCAAGCAGACAGAGCGCTGGCTCACTCTCTGTGCCTTCTGAAAAAAAATCTGTAATTATCTGCGCCTG
The DNA here is from genome assembly GCA_028658305.1 of Pachyuromys duprasi. Lineage (NCBI taxonomy): Eukaryota > Metazoa > Chordata > Mammalia > Rodentia > Muridae > Pachyuromys > Pachyuromys duprasi. The sequence goes on along the minus strand of CM053752.1, from coordinate 70,602,494 downwards.
GCCTTTCACTGCCACCTCCTAGAGGCACGACTAGTAAAATGGGTCAGTGATCAAGACAAATGTACCCTTCCTAGAGAACAGCCACCACTTCTCTTCCAGCTGCCCTCGCACCAGCGACTTCCTATTGCACAATTTTGTCTGCTGAGTGGGTGTGGACACAAGAGAGTATCCACACAAGAAGAACTGCTGATGTAAACAACCAAGAACTTTCTGGGTGCTGAGTGATTTCTGACACTTTACTGCCTGACATCAACACTCACTGAAGGCCGACACTGATTCAGACTGCTTCGGTAACCTCACTCTCCGAGCTCACACCACACAGGTTGGAAGCAGAAGGCGTGGACAGGATGCAAACCTACCCTTGCCTTTTCAGACCTCAGGCTAAGGACCAGAGCACATGTTGAGACCTGTGCGCTCCCACAGGGCTGTTCACTGAGGTACTACTTTGTGAGAGGTTCTGGGTATTTACAGATTATGAAGGTAATTCAAGGATTGTCAATAACTTTTTTTTTTTTGAGACAGAGCCTTACTATGTAGCCCAGGCTGGCCTCACATGTGTGCACCACCTAACCCAGAAAGAATTAGCAATAAAACATTTAAAATTTTTACATTTTAACTCATGTTCTTTTGTGTGCGTGTGAGCATGTATGTAGGGTCCAGGGGATAACTTGCAGTAAGCAGCTGGCTCTCTCTTTCCATCGTATGGGTCCCAAGAACTGAGCTTGGGTTGTCAGGTTTGACAAGTGACTTCACCCTCACAGGCCTCATGCCAGCGTAGACCTGCCAGTTTCTGTAAGGGACCCCAAACAATTGTAAGGAGCCAAAAATCATTCTACAAGCTTAAAAATTTGTCAAGATCCATTTTTTTTCTCCCCAATTTAAGGAGTCAGCCATAAGATCCAACATGTCTGAAGGGTTGGGGAAAGTGATAAAGTAGACTGGATGGAAAACATGAGATTTCGCCCTCTGACATGGGTGTCTGAGGCAGGGCTGCAAGCAGAGCACTGACGAGGTTGCACGGACAGCCAACAGCGATCGGCGGTGTGGCATTCTAATACCGGGAGTTGGTAAATCACGGAGCAACACTCACTGCTCCACGATGCTGGCAAATTAGACATGAACAAAACCTTTATTCAGAACCAAATGAGTCATGAACCATGAAGAGGACTTGGCTTCTTCTGAGGCCCTGGTTCTGACGCACACCATGCCCAGTGCAATGCAAAAGTCATAAAGGCAACGTGAGAAAATTCAGCTAAAGGCTATCAAAATATTTCCCCCAAGCTTTTGGCAAATCAAATCTCCTGAAGCTAGACAGGTGCAAAAACCATTTACTTAAAATTCTAAAAAAAACCCCATATATATATATATATATATATATATATATATGTATGTATATATATATACACACACACACACATATACACTGTAGTTTATACATATGTATTGTTGAAAATAGTTCAGCTACCTTTTTATCCATAGGCAACAGTTCCTAGAATTCTGAACTTTTGTAGAACATGCAGTTTTGTACCTTGCACATTTTTTAGCATCTGATTTCAGCCCTCACCAATGTTGTTACTTCACATGGTCTTTCTCCCTTACTGGTTCCATCCCACAGTACAACCCTCACATTAGACGTTAGAGAGCTGAGTTACATCATCTTTGAGATTTTAAGCACACCTATGCAGAGGTAAGACATCTGATTTGTCTTTATGTTACCAACATGCCTGACAGTTGCTAAGCCACATGTAGTCCAAATGCAGACGCAGCAAGCACAGCCACAGTCATTTGTAGCCTTGTTTCATTACAGTCAACACACTGTCTCTAAGTTATAGTCATAACCCTATCTATTGCTTATTTGCTATTTTTGAGACAGGGTCTTAATTTCTACCCCAAGCTGGCTTGGAGCATACTATGTAGTCCTGGCTGACACCCAATTTTCTACCATCCTTCCAAATGCTATGTCCAGTTTCAGTCTTTGTTGTTTTTTGGTTGGTTGGTTGGTTCCCGCGGCCCCCCAAGGTTTTTCCATGTAGCCTTGGCTGGCCTCAGATTCACAGAGATCCACCTGCCTCTGTCTCCCTGAGTGCTGGGGTCACAGGTGCCACCTCCAGGCCAGTCTCTGTGTTTTTGAGACAGGGTCTCACTATGTTGCTCAGGTAACGTTCAACTCTCCGCCCTCCGGCCTCAGACCCTGAGTGCTGGGATTGCAGGCTTGCACCATCATGCTAGGTAACTGAGTCTGCCTTAGAATCTTTCCAGGGCAGCCTGGTCTCCCTAAGGAGGTCTCCCTTTCTTCCCCTTTGTGCTACACACTCCTGCACCTTTAACATGATACTGGTTGGCCAGAGTGAAGCCTTCACTTCATGGAAATGGTTCTACTCAGATCGTGGAGCACAGAAGGGCTTATGACAATGTTAACATGGAGGCAAAAGGGGCATCCAGGGCAGGTGGCATCGAGGCTAAGTCCCACAAGGGCGAGCGGCACAGCCAATGATCTTGAGGTAACTCAGCTGTCAGCATTCTCTAAGTCATCCTACTATGAGTCTAAACGGTGCCTGATCTACATGCATGCCGGATTTCCAACTGGCTGCAAATGCTTTGACAGCAAGTGTAAAGCACAATCGAAGTTTGCTGAATTTTTTTTAGTAGTTTTAAAACCAGTATATGAATCTGAATTGAAATAAAAATGCAACCCTTCAGAAACAAAATGGTCAGTTTTCACAATTTAATAATTTTAAAGAGAAGTGAAAATAAAGATGTCTTTCATTTGGTCAGAACAATAACAACACACAAAATCACTAATGTTTGAGAAAATTATTTGCTTTCTGGTCAGAGTCACTTGTGTTATAACCTTTGTAATATCACTGCTATCATCTTTCAATAAGCGTCCATCTACAAATTAATTAACTTTTCTGAGACCGTCCCTGATATATTATTCTTCTAATTCCCATGAAAGACTCACTTTTAAGATACAATTGCGGCTGCCCCACACTGCCAGTCCCTGTCTCACACGCGCCTTAAAACTCCGTAATCAGCAGCCAGCAGGTGCCATATCGCATTCAACACACCACAGTCAGTCAATACAGACATCCCCACACACAGCAAGGCTGGTTTGTCAAGTGTTTTATTGAGTGTAGACATCTGGAGTACTGTAAAACATGCATTATCTTTAGATTCAGAAAGGAGCAAGCCACATTGTCTTCACCGTCAAATGTGTCAGGCTTGGCGTACATGATGGAGATTAATGAAGTATCATGAGAGTAATATGGTTCTTGAAAAGCTTCTACAATTTGAAGAAGGGTCTTAATCACGTGAAAAGCAAAGCCGTTCACGTTTAGTAACTTGCATTTCATTGAAGGTACACAGTATTTTATAATTTTAAAACAAATAAAAATAATTTGTTTGTAGAAGATTCCCATTTCTAACTTTGTCTCTTTAGATTTCAGAAACTTTAATTAAAAAACAAAACAAAACCCAATATATGCATTTTAGAAGTTGTATGTCTATCTGAGCAATAACTAACTTTATTTCTTTTTTGGTTGCTGAGGTGTATTAAATTTGAAGAAGATAATGTCTCCATCTTCAACAATGTAATTCCTGCCTTGTTGTCTGTATTTTCCAGCAGCCTGCAAACAGAAAAAGATCAGAGGGGACAGCTTACTGCTTATATCAAAACCCAGGAAAAATAGGAGAAACAAATACAAAGAAATGCTCCTTGGGTCATGTTAGAAAACCATAATGAAAAAGAAGAAGTACAGGAAGGCATACAAGTTCTAAAGCAAACAAAGAGAAGCAAAATACTTCCGATTTGGGCAGGACTAAGCTTTCACATATATGTGTACATAATCATAATGTATTCTAACTGTTGACACATAAATGTAATTATACCAATATCATTAAGTTTCATTACATGCTGTGTATGGTACATTTTTGATGTGTCTGCAAACATCCAGTAAGTCACTGTAAAAAAAATGATCAAACGAAGCAGAAAAAAGCCATAAGCACTTTGTTTACTTGAAGAAATTTTTTGGTGGCCCTGTTGCTGTTTGCTCTAAGAAAAACTGCTCAGTTGTGGTACATAAATTTGAATTCCTTATAGCCATGTTTAATCTTGACAGTTGTGCTGAACAACTATGCCTTCTGAACGTTATTTCAGAAGTTTACTGTCTGGTTACAAGCAGACTCTAACAGGTCGAAACTACAGACAGGTATTTTTCACTTGTAAATCAGTCCTCAAAGCAGCTGATTCCACCTGCTGGTATGCAGATCCGGATGTGCTCTGGGTAATCAAACACACACAAGCCAGGCCACGCCCAAGGCTCCTTAGCACAGCACCCACACTTACCACTCACACAACCATCAATCTCCTGGGACCCTGGCACCAACTACTCAGCAATGGGTACCCGAGGATCTTTTAGAAATTCTCAGAAGTGTTTTCCTTCTGTTAGAATTTGAGAACATGAAAACTTTGTCCAATATAAGATTATTACTTCCATTTGACAATATTGAAAGTTCAAAGCTGAGTGAAATTATATCAATCAGCAATAAAAGCAGTAACAAAAATCAGACATCTGAGGCTTAAATCAACACACCAGACTGAAGAGCCCTCATAAGCATATTTTTGATAATGTACAATACAAAGGATTTTGCCTATTACCAATATGCTATTAACATGAAGTTTATCTCTAAAAAGACAATGTACTCTATCATTCTTAAAGACATGCTAAATAAATATTCACGATTTTTGTAAAGATGTGATGTACTTAAAGCCATATGCTACTTCTAGAATCTAAGGTCTGCTACTATAAAACTATACAGACAGGTTAAATTAAATGCACACTGACATGACATATTAGTCTAAGTTTATTATATACTTTGTTACACTCAAGTTTACTATTAATAGTGACAGTGTTTCTTTAAATTCTCTAGAGACCATTTAATCCATTTCCACTGCTATCAGAAACACTGGTTGAAAAAAAAATCAATACCCATTTGTGAATCTTGAGTATGTATTAAACAAGACACGTCTAACCAGTTCATTTGCACTTGAAAGCAGCCATCTGTAGAAGGCAGCTTTGCCTAAGCAGATATGATTGCTAATAGTGTGATATCCCTGTAGACTACAAAGCCCAAAGAGCTATTCAGTATATAGTTCACAGCGTTGCACTGAATTAGCTATGCTGCATTGGTGGTAGAAATAAACACACACACAGATACACACACACACTCCTGTTCGCAAGCTCAAACTTCTTTATCACGTACAAATAAACACTGCTGAATAAAGGCGCACAAAGTAGCTCATAAATTCTTCATTTATACAGGGGTCAAAATTTAGATGTTAGTTTTGGAAGTTAAAAACACATGAGATCTTTAGCTGTATTCTAGGTGGAAAAGCCAAAAGCCGACTTTCCCCCAGCCTTACATATTACTATAAGCAGAAAACATTATTGTGCTGTATATTATAGTTTCTGAATTCTTAAAGAAAGTATTGACAATTCACGTTATCTTAAGTTTATTATAACAAAATCTAATGATTGGTAAACATGGATTTAGCATATGTAAGTATGAAAAGGAATCTTCCATCTCTGAATTCTATAAATAGAAAATATCCTTATTCTAATCTTTTATATGAAAAGGAATATATGCTAATGTGTTATAACATGTTGACAAAAATATCAGATATTCTTCAAGTCTAATTAGTATTCCTGACAAAATTCACCCTCAATATTTGCATACTTATCTATATCAATACAGATGACACCAGTGAAATTAACGGCTTTGTTTAGTTGCAAACTGTAACTTACTCCTTTTTGTGTAAATCAAAATGGCTCTCAATACTGAACCAATGCTATGAAGACTTTTTCCTTCTTGGTTCTAAGTCCTATCAAAGCCCTACTGTCTAATATGATTGTTCTAATAATATTGGTAGGAATATGATTTGAAATCTTTCACATTCCTTTCAAATTATGAAATAGTCAAGATAAGAGTCCTCTGTGAATCTCTCAACATTTGCTATGCCAGTCTTCAAATTAAATAAAAGAAGCTTCCTACAAGGTCAACATGTAGTGAGGTGAACTACCTACTTGTTGGATCAATATGTTTCTCCGTGAAGAATCAAACAAGCTGGCAAAATAAATTTTGCAATAGAACTCACACTAAAAATCACGTAGCACTCACATGTAACACAGCTTCACTCTGAGGGTCTGAAAATCAAACTGTGGCTATTAGCTAAAATAAAGCACAATTTTGGACCTGCCCTCTAGTGTTGAAAAAGCAAATCAAATTCCCAAAAATTAAAAAAAAAAGAAAGAAAGAAAGAAAGAAAGAAAGACAGACAGACAGGAAACCCATAAAGTTTCAGTATCAGCAGGTTAGTCTAACTAGGCACCATTATCTGTTTCCTTGACTTAACCATGCTATGATTTCTAGTTCATATACTCAGATAGGTTATGATAACTTTGTCATTAGCTACTAATAAACAAATTATTTTTTATATTTGTTTTCAGTTAGAGGGAAAACCCTCGATACAGTCATTAAAAACTGACCTGAAAGCACACACATATGGATAGCTCCTAGTCAGTGGACAACAATGCTGATTCTAACAAGCTAACAGCATGCAGTTTAGAGACAGCGATCGTTTGTCATGAGTATCTTCACGTGAGTGCTAAATTATGAAATTTGTAAGTAAAAATATCATTTCTTACCTTGACTGCATTTTCAGAACCCTCCTCCTTAAAGTCGTCATATTTCATTACTTCAGCCATAATGAATCCCTTTTCAAAATCTGTGTGAATCTTTCCTGCAGCCTGAGGTGCCTTCGTTCCTTTCTTTGAAAAAGACCAGAGAAAACTAATTGCATTTAAAATGACTGACTATAAGCTTCGAGTTTTTTTTCTCTGACCTTCAGTTTGTTCAACTCAAACTTAAGTTAATACAGTTGGGGTATCCGCTATTCAATTAGTGCATTTCCATCAGTGGTCGCTGTCTGAGCAGCAGACTGAGCACAAGCAGATCAGCAGGTGTTAAGAGGCTCAGCTCATAGCTTTGTTTTTCCTAACACTCATCCACGGTTTTATTGATTTAGATGCAATGGTCTGGTTTGGTGTGAGTTTCATTTCGATTTTCTATTCTTCACAGTGGGAAAAAAAATAAAGATTTTAAAGTAACTTTCAAGTTGAATTATCAAAGGTTTAAAAAAGATAAAAAGCCCTCAAAATTTCAGCTCATCTAAAAAATCAATATATAAAAGGTCATTTCCAGAAATTTCTAGCAAATCAGATAAACTACAGCCAAATAATTTTTCAATAATCAAGAAATTTTAATAGTAAGATATTTTTTTAACATTTTGTATAATATAGCCTGCCCCTAACCATCATGAAGGAAATTCAAGTCAACGTGGAAAGAGAAATGTCTTGTAATTACCTCATATGTTAAATTACAAGAACATACATTCCAGACACACACAACCACAGAAAGAAATGTGAGAAATAATGGTGACCTACAGGCTGCTTAATAAAGCATGTTAAAGTGATAAGGAGTCTGACACTGCAGAGCACAGTTTTTATAATAAAAGATGTATTGGGTTAATGTGGCCACTCACTGATGCTGACCTGCCTGAGCATCTGAGCATATTAAATCATAGGGACTAGCAATCAGTCTTAGGACAAACCAGCTTGCACACTTCAAACCCAGCAGATGCTCTTTACCGCTTCACACACTTCAGTTTGAAGTTTTAAGGCATTAAGATACATCTTTAAAATACATAGTAACAATAAACCATGGCAATTTGTTGAACAACTTGGATTTGCTTTGCCATTATTTTTAAAGTTTATATAAAAAGACCATGTTGAGAGTCAATCAAACATTTTTTTTCTTACAAAGGGGGGAGATAAAAGGAGAGTGAGTTTCGAATTCACGTAGATTTATCTAACATTATGCTGATCATCTCCGTGTTTCTAACCACACTAAATAAAAATAAATGTGACAGCAGCATTGGAAATGGAAGTCAGAACAGCACTAAGACCATCACAAAACATGTATTTTAAACAGAATAATACAAGACTTATACTGAGATACTGAATCTAAAGTTCTGACCTTTTTATATTCTGTAATACACAATTTAGGACTACCTATATTTCAGAATATTTTTCAATAGGAACTACTATGTAAGAATACATTTACATTCAAAAGCAAACCATTATATTTCAGACTGTTGTCCTCTGGGAGTAAATTAGTTACTCTCCCTCATCATATTCGCTATACACTAATGTTTAAATACATATCACATTCTTGAAGAGGCTGAACATGTAACAGTGAAAATAAATGTCACTTCCATGAATCCGATAGAAAGGAATGAATTATTACACATTCACTTTAGCTTTTTGAGCCCAACTGTGTATCTATGAAGAGCATAATGATGTCATATTGCTTTTATTGCTGAAAATGTAATCCGAGCAAAGCAAAGGAGGAAAGAACCACACGCAACCCAAACAAACTTAGCGACTACAAAATGAAAAGCAACATCAATTTCACTGCAGACAAACCCAGTCACACAGATTAAGCAGGCACAATACTGGTGTGTCTTATCTCTGACCACAGGAGGAGGGTAGACAGATTCTACAGGATGAAGAAATTCAGACTATGTAATAGGCAGAATCAATTGTTACCTGCCTCAATCAATGCCGCTCCACTTTCACTGTTCAGCAGCTCACAAATAATTAAAGTTATCCTGGACAAAAACCTCATCTGTAATGACTAGCTAACCGCCACCATGACAAACTTCAAAGTCAGTGATATCAATCTGAATTCAATAGTGTGGAACTGGATATAGCTGATGAATAAGTATGAATCTTACCCTGATGGTCCATGCTCGCACTTCATCTGGGCCTGCAGTGAAAAAGTATTCTAGTTGGAGTGCTGCAAACCCAGCCTTAATGATCTTTGGCAAAGCACTGAAAGAGAATGAAACAAATTCACTCAACATTTAAGTTGACTCTGCCAGGGATCCGTCTAGAACTAAAATTATTCACCCAAGCAGATAATGGTAAAGATATTAGTAAGTGACCATTCATCTTTTACGGCACACTTGAAGAGGACATACAGCACGGGCTGTTTTTTAAAACACCCCTTCTAAAATTGGTTTTAATTGTATTGTCCTGAAGCATTTTGAACTGTTTACTACTAAAAAAGAAAAATTATATCTTCCCAGCCTATGACTATTTTCATCTAATATTATTTCCAGAACTGGAGCCATGAAAGCAAAATTATTTGATTGAAACCCAATCTTCTAACAATATATTATTGTTACTCAGAAAAAAAAATTATGGCAAGTGATTCACCCTTTCCCCTCCCCCACTGAACATGACGAAAGAGTTTTGGCGATCATCCCTCCTCAAAAATATACATAACTAATACCTATGTTATAATTAAAACACTGTGCAGAGATGACAGATGACAGTTAAAAACTTAATTTAAAATAAATCTTTTCACTCTGTCTCATGGTAAAGAAAGGAGAAGATTCCCTCTTTATAATGGTAATTACTCTGTCATTTATTATTCTATCAGCGCAAGCAATTAAATTACTGCAAGGAAATAGTTGATAATAAAGTGTAGGGAAAATGAATGCTAATTAACCTTTGTGTCATGTTCGCTTCCAGATACTTCTGTCTCTCCTCAGCACTCAATTCTTGCAACTTGAGTTCCAAGGCCCCACTAAAAGGAATGACCAAGGCACCTGGGTCATACTTGTCCACCCACTCTTTAATTTTTATCAACCTGTAGACAAAAAAAGGGCACAACATTATCTTGTAGTGCATGCATGACTGTGCCACATTCATTATTATCAAGTAGCACATACATATTCATAAGAACTCCACGGTTTTATGATGCCATCTTTTTGTGTATAGCTTTCCAAGGTCAAGGCACTAGCAGGCAGCAATTTTTTTCAGGTATACACTGGAATTTGCTATTGTAATCTAGTTTTGTTTTAGCATATTACCTATAGGAACTGTATCACAAATATCAACTTTTAAAAGTTAACCTGAATTTGTTTAGTATTGCTATCTGAATAAGACTATTTTATAATGCTAATGTCTTTTACACAGTAAGTTTTAGAAAGGAGAACTCATAAAGTTGTTTATACAAGAATCACTTAGAAATACCAACTAATTTTGAGATATCTCTGAACCATAACTTGTCCCACCCAGACATCTACTGACTGAGTTAGTCCCTTCCTGAACAGAACCACTAGTTTCCAGAGAGGTTTCTGCTAACATTAGCAACAACAACAAAAATGCAAAATACAGATTTATAAATATAGTCAATTGGGGACATGCTGTTCTTATACATCCAAATTTTTATAGTATCATGAATAGAAATGCAGAGAAAATAAATCCCTTTAATCACAGAAGTTATGGAAAGCCAAATGTGTTAAGAAATATATGAAACTGTTCCCTAGAAAAGACTATTAAGTTTTTCTCCTTCTAAAGGGAGTATTTTGGAAAAGCAGTAATTAGAATTTGAGTGAAATAAATGTAGCAAATATAATTAAAAGGTTCTACTCATAGTTTCTTATTCCTGGGTAGGTAACTGTTTCCTCATTTGCAGAAATGGAAATAATAACAGTACATATTATATTGTAAAGAACGTAGGAAAATAATAAAGACAATAAACAGGTAACATCTTCATCATTCTCAGATAGTCATAGCATATTCTCCTATGAGTCTATGGTTTTACCCAGTCCGGTTATAGATCTGGATGAGTACCACAAGTAACTGGGTGTTACATCATCCTATCAGCACCCTGTATTTTACTTTTATTTTATTTTATTTGTGCACACAGACTTGTACCCGCAAGCCATGGAAGTCAGGAACAACTTGAAGGAGTCAGGTCTCTCCTTCTACCATGTGGGCTTCAGGGTATCAGTCTTGGCAATAAGCAATTTATTACTGAGCAACTCCACTGCCCCAGCCTCCTGTATTTCACTAAAGTTTAATAGGTATTATGGCATAATCCTGCAGGAGAAATCTGTTAAATAATCAGTGTACAAGCTACTTTTAAAGGCAAAGAAAAAGAAGAACTAAAGATCAAATCCATTAAAACTCAAACATCAAACAAAATGGCAGGAATTCAAATAGTTGTTACAAAGTTAAGAATGTAACCCAATGATGGTAGCGCATCCCTTAATCCCAGCATTTGAGAGACAGAGGCAGGCAGATCTCTGCGTTCAAGGCCAGCCTGGTCTACAGAGCGAGTTCCTGGACAGCCACATCCAGGGCTACACAAAGAAATGCTGTCTTGAAAAACCAAACACTAAAAGAAATTTAAAGGAAGGAAGGAAGGAAGACTAGCTACACAGGATTCAGGATAGAAAAAGAAATGAAAATTCACACAATAGCTTGCACTGTATAATGTTTATTATACAGTTAATTTCATATTTAATATGTTATTAGTGACTTTTGATCATAATATTTGTATGCTTTTATTTACATTCTAAAAAGTATACTAACCCCTAAGATTTATTTTGAAAGATTATATAGTCTTAAACTATGATAAAAAAAACTTGGTATTTTCTTGCTGAAAATTATAAAAGACATAATACAGCCAGGCATGGTGCACGCCTTTAATCCCAATACTTGGGAGGCAGAGGCAGGTAGATCATTCTGAGTTCAAGCCCAGCCTGGTCTACAAATTGAGTCCAGGACAGCCAATGCTACACAGAGAAACCCTGTCTCGAAAAACAACAACAACAAAAAATTATGAAGTATATAATAAAGCAAAAGAGGGATTAAATAGGCATTTTTGCCTAAGTAACATCATAGTATTTTAAGTTATTTTACAGACAAAATATTCAAATTTCTATATTAAAATGCTATCATCAAGGGCTTAGTAACTGACTTTTATTATACAAGTTATAGTCAAATATGCCATTTTAAAAAGCACACCAAATATAGCTTCATTGGAAGGGAAAGAATAAACCCACGTGCTAGGATAATGGAAAATGTTATACATCTAACTCGTAAGTATGGTCAACACAACCAATAAAGCTAAACTGTTAGGAAACAAGATAAGAAATAATTACTTTGGCTAAAACATCAATTCAGAATAACAATAGTTCTACCCTGTCATTTCCCCAGTCTTTCCTGCAGAGCCTCAGAGGGATTATTTGCATTCCTCAGGTGTTCTATTGTACAATTCAGATGAATAAAGACTTACAAATCATCCCTCTCCCGCCAATGTAAGACTTTGATCTAGTGAATACACCATTGTACCTTAACTATAATTGGCAAAAAACCTGACAGTGGAGAGCATCACACGCTCAATAACAAAGGGGAACATCTCAAAGTGTTGACAGATGATCTTCATAATGCAGAAGCAGAGCGGGCACATTTTAGCAGTAAATGAGCACTGAGGTCTAAAGGTCTCCAAAGTGACTGACATCAGACCTGCTCCAGCCTCACTGAAGAAAAAGGCGCCGTCACACTCTCCCTAAAGTGAGTTCGGCTCTCTTCCTGCCTGCTTCACTTTTGTGACTTTTGCTGTCACAGACAACACAGAGAAGATGAAAAGTGACTTCGCTTCTTTGGCTGCCTGCTTTACTTTTGTGACTCACTATCAAACAAAAGTGAGAAATGTCCCAAGTTGGCTTTTAATTGTGTATTTGAAATATGCCTCAGGTAATTAAAAAATTAACTTCATTTAAGATTACAGATGGAAATACATATAATATGCCTATTAGCTCTGATGGTTTTAAGTGTGATAATGAGGTTAGGATCACAAGTTTGAACCCCATAGGAACCTTCTGCAGAAAGAGATATCTATTCTCTTACTACAATCCATGTCCCAAACCATAGCCAGCCATTTGGAAAATGTGTGCTACTGGCACCTGATGGACCCAGAAAATTCCAAGTTGATTCAGTTGTCACTACTCAAACACATTTCCAAGCATACCGTCAAAACGCCCAAACAATAAAATGTCTCAAGAAGGCCATCAACTGCTAGTGACCAAAACAGTGATATTGACCCTGTTACAGAACGTCACAAGGTAATCGGGAGGAGAGAGGCAAGCACGAGTGAGGACAGAAGACTTTCAGAGTTCAACTGTAAAAGCTATCATAGCACTTGTGCTAGCAATCTACATGCACACATTATTTCCAGGGATGGAACCTTCCTGATAAAGAGTCCAAATAGTTTGATTTCTTCAAAATCTTGAAAGACAAAAGCCCTGCAGTTACCTGTACTGTTCTCTGGCAGTCATTCTACAGTATGCAGACAGTTTTGAACCTTCAAGGTTGGGGCCTTGCGGTAGACCATCAGTTTGCAATCTGTCAAATTCCTAGCAGAGTGAGCTCTCCAGAAACAAGTGAGCATTAAGTCTCAACATCTAAAATTTATCTCCTATCTTATAATTTTACCCTTTTATTTTAGCATTGAAAATACAGATTTCAAAAACCCCTGGGTTTTTACACTGTAGTTCCTTTCCTAAATATTAGTTTTGTGATTTATTAATGGTTGGCGGTGCTGGGTGCTGAACCCAGGCCCTTGTGCAGGTAGGAAGTCTCTCCACCACTACGTTATGTTATCTGTTTTAATTTGGAGGAGGGGGATATTGTTAAATTATTTGTTCCTTTCAACATAAAAATTCTTCCAAATTACTTTTTATATCTAGAAGTCATGTTCTGAGAGAATCTGGCAGTTCCTGGGGTGAGATACATTTACAGTGTAGTTTTTATTCTTTTAAAAAAGACCCCTTGCAAGTCCTGGGCTCTGGGTCAACTTTTTTTTTTTTTTTAAGGTTTATTTATCTCATATTATTATGTGTATGAGTGTTTTGCCTAGTGTATTATGTATGTATTTATGCATGCATACAGACCATGTGTGTATCTGGTGCCTGCCGAGGTCAGAAGAGGGTGTGGGATCTCCTAGAACTGGCTGTGGGCACTGGGAACTGAACCCAGGTCCTCTGCAAGAACATCAGTGCTCTGAGCCATTGAGCGATCTCTCCAGCCCTCTACTCTTCCTTTTTTTTTTTGGACAGGGTTTCTTTGTATAATAAAGCCCTGGCTGTCCTGGACTCACTTTGTACACAAGGCTGTTCTTAAACTCACAGAGTAGCAATGAAAATCATTTTCTGGCTGGGGGTCATCATAACCTGAGGAACTGTATTAAACGGTTGCAGCATCAGGAAGGCTGAGGTGCTCTGCCTCATGCAGTTTGTGTTTGTATAAACTTAACGCCTTTTAAGATAAAGATAACATCCTGACACTAACGATAACTGGTAGTGAAAACTATAGGCCAATACTCAGAAAATGCTGTTATTTAGAAAAGGAGGGTGACTTCCACCACGTCAGGGAGTGTCACCAGGGACCTAGTCGGCTACACGCGTCTCTACAGTATGAGGTGCAGCTGATCCAGACACTGGTCAACACTGTGGTCACGTCAGCTCTCCTTCCCTGGAGCCTCACTCTCCTACTGCACGTCTCAGGGTCCCTAAGCATGCCTTCAGGACAAGACTGTCCTTTTTTCCATTTCCCAGATAGGACTACTGCAAATAAAGGCTGGTTTACTGGTGTTTTAAAACCAGAAAAAAACAAGGGCATTAATGAAAGGTAAAATTATTATTATTATTATTGTTTTTTTGTTTTGTTTTGTTTTTTGTTTTTGCAACAGGCTTTCTCTGTGACTACCCTAGAATCACTTTGTAGACCAGGCTGGCCTCGAACTCACAGAGATCTCCCTGCCTCTGCCTCCCCGAGTGCTGGAATTAAAGGTGTGCACCACCATGCCTGGTCTGAAGATTGTTTTTTAAACAAATGACAACAACTAATCCTGGGCCTGAAATAAGATTTGTACCAAAAGCAGTGTGTACTTGAAATATGTCATGCATTTATGACAACAGATGACTTTTCAAAGTCAAAGAGTTAACTCTAGAAATTCAGACCTTAACTTTTCCATATTTCCTATTTTAGGTAAAATTACTAAAGTACAACTTTATTGGTAAGCATTCTCTGATCGGAAGCTACCGAGGAAGTGTGTAACTAGGCCTGGTGGCACAGGTCTGCAATCCCAGATACACAGCAAGCTGAGGCAGGGGACTGTTAAGTTCAGGGCTAAGACTGAATGCCTGTCTCAAAGAGAAAATACATATCTTTGTGGTAGAATGCTTACCTAGCATGTGTGGCTCCTTGGGTTTGGTTCTTAGTATTAAAAAAAAAAAAACAATCCTGGGCAGTGATGGCACACGCCTTTAATCCCAGCACAGGAGGCAGAGGCAGATGGATCTCTGAGTTAGAGGCCAGCCTGGTCTACAAAGCGAGCTCCAGGTCAGCCAAGGCTACACAGAGAAACCCTGTCTCAAAACAAACAAAACAAAACAAAACCATCCCCACCCCCTAAAACAAAACAAAACACAGCACGCCTGTAGTTTAAAAAGAGAGTGGAAGAAAAAAGCAGCACCAAGAAAGTAAGTTTTAGCTTTAACTAGTGTGCAGAAGTCTTCATAGTACCTGGAAACTCAGATCTTTAAAAAGCCTCATGTTGTCTCAGAAGTCTTGGTGTTGGGCCCTGACTTCACAGGGCTGTCAGCACAGCAATGACAACGGTGACACTCTAGTTCTGTCACTTGAGTGCCACGATGGGAAGGCAGAACTTGCATTCTAACAAGACCCCAGGTCATTTGTGCACATGCTGCATTTTTAGTAGCACTGAGACTGAGGACTTTGAAAATCAGAGCACTTAATGCAACGTATGAGATGACTCTGCAACAGGAAGGACAGCTACCTCACCAACACACGAATGGCAGATGAATTCCTGAAGACATTTCTCCTGGGTTCAAAGCCAAATCAAAAAAAGTCACTGGAAGTTCAGGAAGTCTAAGAAAAGGGTTCTGTCTGAACCTCATGCCATGTCAAGCAAGTGTCAGATTCACAGCTGAAAAGATGACCTAATTCAGACGCACAGCTATGGTCAGCAGCCTGTACTGTGTTAAGACACAATTATGCCTTTCATCTCCCATAAGCCTCAATATCTGGAAAAATGTCTGTAGTATACTAGCTTTTGGGTCCAGTGTAGGACCCAAAATTAGGAGCGATATCAGCCAAAGCAATTTCATTGGTGAAATAAAAAATATTGCTACAAGCTGTTTCCTACGACCTCATAAAACCACTGTCTTAGTCCAAATTACTGCAGTCACCCTAAGGTTGTATGTGTACTTGTGCATGTTAATGAAAATCAACAAATTTTAGAGAAATGGGTGTTAATTTTGCAGCAATAAAAACCCACTTTGATTCCCTTTTCAAAGATAATAGGCTTTTTGATTCTACTAACAACTGGAAGGCTCTCACAAAACTCAAATAAATGAAAGGTGTTAGGACGAGTATGAGTAGGTAGTTATAATAACAGCAGAAAAATTGGGACATGCTTATTCTAAGCCTTTGGGTTCACCATGACTCCAGGATTCAGCTATCCCTCAACAAACTGAAAAATGTCTGGGATGGCCTTATAACCAATGTCTGAAAACGGTTTCTTTGTTTAGCAAAAAGGCTACATCAAAAAGAAGAAGAAGAAAAAGAAGAAGAAGGAGGAGGAGAAGAACAAGAAGTAGTAGTAGTAGTTCAGGTTAAAGAGATGGCTCAGAGGTTAAGAGCACTGGCTATTCTTCCAAAGGTCCTGAGTTCAATTCCCAGTGACCACATGGTGGTTGATAACCCTCTATAATGAGATCTGGTGTCCTCTTCTGGCATGCAGGCACACAAGCAGGCAGAATTATGTTTAAACAATGAATAAATCTTTAACAAAGCAAACAAAAAAAGCTCTTGGACTAGAGATGGTTCTGTGGTTAGGAGTCTTGCTACTCTTCCACAGAGCTGGAGTGTGCCTCCCATATCACAAGGCTCACAACCACGTGTAATACTAGCTCCAGGGGATCCAAAACCACTGCCTTCCAAGGGCATGTGCGCATTTGCACATACATGCACACACCCAGTTCCCTGCAGTTAGCAAGCAAACAGAAAGCGAGTATCAGGGTAAACTCAGCTCGAGTTAATCAGAGCCCTGATTTCCTCACAGACACACAATGGCCTCAGAAAGCCTACCAGGGAGCTTCTGGACAAGGATCTTGAAAACAGACATGAGGGTCTCTGCGGCCACGGCCTGGCTCACAGCAGTGGTGTACAGCAGCTGCTGTGTGGAGGGGGCTTGATGCTGGATCTTGAGGACAGCACAGAAACTGAATCAACCCTCAGGACAGTCCTTGGTATGTGTGCTGGGCAGCATCCTGACACTGCGCCTTCCTTGGGAAGTACCCTCATTTAAGTGACTATTGTACCTCTTCAACAGGGTAACTGCAATGTATTCTAAGACATATTCCTCCTTTCAACAAAGTTCCATATGGATAAGAGCCAGCACAACCTTCTACCTATATTGTAAACTGCTTATTTTGCCCCTTTCTTGTCTCCCACTATAGGAAAATGGCTGAAGTAGGGGCTAGGGTCTTGCTATTCAGCACATGTTGGCATCAAACTTGAGATCCTCCCCTCCAAAGTGCTGGGATTACAGGTGTATGCCACCACCACCTGGCTCTAGATACCCCACACTCGGAGTAGGAATTAAATGCAAGGTCTCATTGTATTAAGTAAACATACAATTTACCACAGAGTTATATTCACAACCCTTTCTCCCTCTCTTCCTACCTCCCTTCCTTCCTTCCTTCCCTTTTGAGACATGGTCTTATTAAGTTGCCCAGGCAGTCTTGAACTTACAATTTCCCTGCCTTGGTCTCCTGAGTAGCTGAGATCACAGACATGTATATCAGGCCAGGTTAGAAAAAAAACCTTAAGATTGCAAGTGAGTCTTTTGTTCCTTGCCATTTCCAGAAAGCATTCCTAAGCATAATTCCTGGCACACACTCAATGCTCAAATACTCTTATGGATATCTCCGGCTGAGTTATCCATATCAGGCTCCAAACTTTTTGAGTTCAATGATGCTCAGAGAGTTTCAGGATGACAAGCACGTCAGATTTTGAATTATGGATGTTTAATCAGTTTGTACAATATGTGTACAAATATAACAAATCTGAAAACCTCTAAAATCTACAACACTTTGAGATTCTGGGTCTCACACATTTTGATTAGGGGCCACTCAACTTCTAAATAGTTGAGTGACTCCAGATGGTTATTTAACATCTTAGTTCATTCATCTATAAAATGGTCTAGATTGGCAATGTTAACCTGTGCCGAGTTCCCTGAAAATAGGTGCTAGGAAGAGAAAAGCAGAGAGAGCAAGGGTGGAAGGCCCCTGAGGTTTGGAACACCTCGCGCTTGCACTTCAGTCAGAGCTGCGTGACTTTTTACTTTGGATGTCTGAATAAGATTTCATTTGAAGACAGAACTCTACTGTTTTCAACCATTTTAAAGTTCACTGATGAATGACCTTCTTCAGATGGAAAACTGTTGTGCCAGGCATGTGCCTGGCATGCAAAGGAACCACACCGACATCTTCATTCCCATTTCTGCTCAAGCACACTTTCCAGCATCCCTTCCCTTTTCTGTCACTCTCTACTTCCACGCCTTGACTTCTTACAGCATGCCTGTTGTGCCCTGGATAATTTACTCCTCTACCCAACATTGTTGCATCCACTTGTCCCATTATTAGAGGCAGGAAATTTTTGAATATTTTATCAATCATCTCCAAATACCACCTAGAAAAGTACCTATCATAAGGAGAGGTTTAATAAATGTTGGGACTAGACCCCCTGCGCAGATGTAGCCCATAGGCAGCTCAGTCTCCATGTGGGTTCCCTAGTAAGGGGAGCAGGGGTTGTCTTTGACATAGACTCAGTGGCTGGTTCTTTGATCACCTTTCCCTGGCGAAGTGGCCTAACTAGGCCACAGAGAAAGAGGATCCAGACAGTCCTGATGAGACCTGATAGGCTAGGGTGAGATAGAAGGGGAGGAGGACCTCTCCTATCAGTGGACTAGGGGAGAGGGGCATAGGGGAGAAGAGGGAGGGAAGGTGGGACTGGGAGGATATGAGGGAGGGGGCTACAGCCGAAATACAAAGTGAATAAATTGTGATAAATAATAATAACAAAGAAAAAAAGAGAAAAAAATCTTGTTTTAAAAGACTTTTGATATGAACATTTCATGGAAATAAAAATGCCTTTTTTCATTTTATTATATCTGTTCCTTGAAATAGCAAAATTTCATAATAAATAAACAAAACAGTGACTTTAAATTGAACTTTTGATTCTTTTAAAAAATGAAAAGCTAGGCAGATGGCTTTGCTGATGGACATACTCTCTTTTCAAGCAGAGGACCAGAGTTTGGATCCCTAGCACCCGTGAAAACAGCCATGTGTATGCACTTTTAACACTAGCCCGGGGGGAGGGGGTAATGTGTGTATAGACACAGCCAGTCAAGACAGAAAACAGTGAGCTCCAGGTCGAGTGAGAGATCCTCTCACAAGGGAATAAGGCAGGAGAGCAACAGAGCAGGATACATCTTCCTCTGACTTCCATGGTGAATGCACTGGTATAGTCAACTGTGTAGGCATGTGCACGCACACACACACACACACACACACACACACACACACACACACACACACACACACACACACACACACACATCTTTAAAATAAAAACCCTAAAACCCTGAAATTACTTTGAAAGGGACACAAAATCCCTCTCATTATTGTATAATTAACTTCAAAGTTAAGCAAGGCCATGTTAGATGAGAAATGAACTGTCCTAAAACAAGCAAGTAACCAACCTACTTTCTGGCCTTTTCCCTATCACACCGTGCAGCCATGATACAACTCTGTAAGATTTCTCTGAAAGATGACCTGGTCTCTACAGCATCATCAACTTCAAGGGCTCTTTCTTACTCCTTTGTTTCATTCTGCTGCACAGACAAATGGAGGGTTCAGCTATTCCTTAAAGCATGCAGGTCACGTGTGCTGGCACAGCCCTTGGGAGTTATGCCATCTTCAGCTACGCAATGGGCTGGAGATTAGTTTAAGCTATGTGAGACCCTGTCTCGAAAAACCAAAACCAAAAAAAGAAAATCAGTAGCCTTTCTGATATACCAATAATAAACTTTTAAAAAAGGAAATGAGGAGGAAAAAAAAAAAGGCCACTCACAGGTTTCAAAACAAAACAAAAAGCACAGGAATAAACCTAACTGACAATATGGAAGCTCCTCTATAATGAAACTTTCAGACACCAAAGAAGGTACTAGAATGTGCAAAGACCTCCTATGCTCATGAGTTGGCAGAATAGTATAAAAACAAAATTAAAAGGCTTTATTACTAAAAGCTGAAAAAACACAATTACCATCAAAATTCCAATTACTAGGGAAAAAATACATATGAAAGCACAAAGGATCCCAAATATCCAAAGTAATTCCAGGCAAAAAGAACAATGCTATAGGCATAGCTCATTTCAAAGTACGATACACAAACCCAGTAACAGAAACTGACATAAAGGCATGTAGACCAATGGAAAAGAGGAAAGGAAGAAACCACTAGTTACAGCCACCTTATTGTGAACAAAGGAGTCAGAAACACACACTGGAAAAGATAGTCTCATCAACAAACGGTGCTGAGAAAACTGACATCCACATGTACAAGAGTGAAAATAAATCTCTGTCTCACCTTGTACCCATAAAATGAATTAAAAACAGATCAAAGGAGGCTGGGGAGAAGGCTGTTGGTAGAGTACCTGAGGCCCAAACATGAGGGCCCGCGTTTGATCTCTGGTACCTACTTAAAAATCCAGGTGTGAAGGGGCACTCTTGTGACCTAGTGCTGAGAGAGACAGATGGATCCCGGGGCTTGTTGGCCAACCAGCCTGGCCTAGCCAGCAAGCACGGGCTCCACTGGTCAGCCCCTGACGCCTGAGGCTGACTTCTGGCTCCTCTCAGCCCCATCCTCCCCACCCCATCAAGAACCCCAGCTTCCGAGAGATGACTCAGAAATTAAGAATGTTTGTTTTTCTAGTACAGGACTAAGTTTGGTTCCCAGCTCAGTAACTGTCCATATTACTCCATTCCAGGGGATTCACTGCCTTCCCCTGATCTCTGTGGGCACCAGGCATGCACACGGTGTTCATATCTACAGGCGGGCCAAACCCTTGTACGCATGAACTAAATAAGTAATTTAAGCGACGGAGGAAGGGCCTCAATGTACGACTTGAAACTGTGCTAGGAAGAAAAGAACTGCTAGAAAAACTATGAGTTCTTTTCAGAATATAGATTAATCCTAACAGGCACACAGGATTGTCTGAAGTTAAAAAGCTTCTGCATAGCAAAAGAAAACAATCCTAAGGGTGAAGAGACAGCCTACAGAATAGGCAAAACCAAACTAAACAAACAAAAAAACCACCTTTGCCAACTATCCATCTGACAGGGCATTAATATCTAGAATCTATAAAGAACTCACACTAGGCCCAGAGTAGTAGCACACACCCTTAATGCCGGAATTTGAGAGGCAGAAGAAGGCAGATCTCTGTGAGTTTGAGGACAGCCTTGTCTAAATGGTGAGTTCTGATTTAGCCAGGGATATATAGTGAAGTCTCTCTCTCCATTTTCCACCCACCCCAGCACATACAAAATCTAAAAATATTAATCAGCAAAATTCAACTAAAAATGGTGAATGAATCAAAGAGTTCTCAAAAGAAGAACAAACAGCTAGTAAATACTTTCAAAAGTACACATTAGGGAATATAAACTTGAAGTGTTCTGAAATTCCACCTCAACCCAGACCCAATGGCTAATACCAGAGAAACAAACAATAACCGTTGGTGATGATGTACGAAAGGAGTACCTTTACCCACTGTTGATAGGAATGTAAATCTTTGTAGTCACTATGAAAGTCAACAGGGAGAACAGACCTCATGACCCAGGTGTGCTGAAGAACTCTAAGCTGACATCCCAGAGATACTTAAGTATCCATGTTTATTGCAGTGCCATTCATAGTGGCTAAGAAATGGAGAGAGCTTTGATGTCCATTAACAGATGAATAGATAAGAAAGTGTGGCACATAATGCAATGATGATTTTTTTTTCTAGTAGGAAAACAGATGAAGGGGATTGCATAAAATAAGCAAGACTGAGAAAGATAAATACTGTATATTTCCTTGAATTATGTGGGATCTAGATTTAAATGTATATGTATATACAAGTGTGTATATGTGGGAGAGTAGAATGGGTACTAGGAGAGGGGAGTAGGATATCTCACAAGAGGGGGAAGAAGAGAAGCGGATACCAGAATTCATGTGACACAGAAGCACAAGGGCAGACTGTGAGGGAGGAGGAAGGAAGAAGGACAGGTGTGACTGTTACTGTTAGTTACTGTTCTACTGCTGTGAAGAGACACCACAACTAAGGCAACTCTTATAAAAGGAAGCATTTAATTGGGTCTTGCTTAGAGTTTCAGTGGGCTAGTCTATGATCATCATGGCAAGGAGCAAACAGGAGTGATGCTGGAGCATCATGTCCTGATCCACAAGCAGCAGGCAGATCCTGGGTTGGTGTGGGGCTGTGAAAGACAAAGCCCATCCCTAGCACCATACCTCTTCCAACAAGGCCACACCTCTTAATCTTTTCTAAACAGGTCATCTACTGTGGACTAAGGATACAAATATATGAGCATATGGGGGCCATTTGCATTCAAACTACTACACTGAGGAAAGAGATGAACGAGAAATAAGTATAATGACACACGTGGAAATGTCATGAGACCTTCACTTTATATGTGAGCATAAAAAATAATTAAAATAAAAATATTGCTAAATAGCAGGTGAGGTAGTAAATGCCTTTGATCCCAGCACTTGAGAGGCAGAGGCAGGTGGATCTCTGTGACTAGCCTGGTCTACAAATCGAGTCCAGGATAGCCAGGGCTTTGTTAGACAGAGAAACCCTGTCCTGAAAAACAAAATAAAATATTGATAAATAATATCCTTAAAGCTTCTAAGAAGACTGTTTAAGAAACAACCAGAGTTACAAATACCATACAAGAAAGAATTGGGACAATAAATAGTAAGTATACCTCACTTTGTTTCATGTCCTAATGTGACATCACCCAGTACCATCTGCTACATGATTCTGCACATGAAGAGTAGTTTCTGTTTCCGTTCCGGTGCAGAGGGTCCTCTCTATCACTGTCTTAGAGTTCCTATTACTGTGATAAAACACCACAACCTAAAAGCAACGTGGGCTTATCATAGCTTACAGTTTCACATCACAGTTCTACCACCTAAAAAAATCAGGGCACAGACTCAAGGCAGCAAGCTAGAGGCAGGAGCTGAAGCACAGGCCACAGAGGAATGCTGCTTACTGGCTTGCTCTCTCTGGCTTGTCCAGACTGTTTTCATACAGCACCCACAGTGATACGGTTCTTGCTACAGCAATATAAGAAAATACACCACAAGCCTGCCTACAGGCCAGCCTGGTGGGGACATTTTCTCAAGTGAGGTTTCCTCTTTCCAAATGACTCTAGTTTGTGGAGAGCTGACCCAAAACTAGCCAGCACAACTACCCTGTCACACTGTCTCTTACTAACTCAATTGAAAAACAATTGCCAAAAGGGCTATATTAAGACATAAGTAAACGAATATTCTTGAGTGTTTTATATTTATGGAACACTTCTGTTCAAAATTATAACACAATAACAATAACAAGTGAGAAATGCTATGCAATTAACTTAAATCAATTTTTAAATTTTTCTCCCCAGTGGAGGAATAGAACAGGTTTCCATCTTCTAATAATTCATCTTATTGTCATTAAATGTACCATCTCTACATTGTGATCCAATAAACAATAATGAAAGTAACGTAACATCGTGTGTCTAATTGGTAGTGATGAAAAGAGCAACAATCCACAGTATTACAAGTGGTTAAGGCCAATACATTTTCTTGAATGGCTGCATCACATTACTCAGTATAACATTTCTTTTTAAAAGGGGAAAAGTAAAAAAGAAAACCATTGGAAGATTTGGATATAGTACCTTTATATACTACAACGCAGCAACCATAAACAGTACTAGAGAACATTCCTGATACACTGAGAATACACTGAGTGTGACACTCAGTCACACTGTCATTTACTGGTAATACTATGTGTCAGACATTATGCCAGACAAAGGCAGTATGTTTCTTCTTGGAGCTTCTCTGCCTGCCCATAGGACTGTACTGCCTAGTGACATCATAGATGCTTCACTCTGTAAAAATAGTCTGTGTTTGCAGTGAAATTGTCTAGCTACACTTTCCCCACAATATCACCATTGCTATGCCACGTATGACTGTGTATTTACACACACTTGACAGAAACATTTCTTTTAGAAATTATTTTAAATTGAGGTAGAATTAACAAAGATTTACAATGCAAATGTCCTAGATATTCAGTTTGATGAATTTGGTACGTCATACACATCCTGTCCCGTAACAAGCTGCACAGACATTTTGTCTCCCTAGTAAGTCCTCTCACCCTTTCCGCAGTCCCCAACACTCTCTGTGTGCTCTGTGTACTGTACTGGTGAGCTGCATGACACACAAAATACAACGGTTCCAAACTTTCAGCCAGCAAGATGGTTTTGTACGTAAAGGCACTTGCCACCAAGCCTGAAGCCGAGTGTGATTCCCAAAACCCACACATGAAAGGAGAAAAACACCTCCTGCAAGTTGTCCTCTGACCCACACACACATTGCCCTTTTCACATAAACAAACAATAAGTAAGTAAATGTTTTAATATGAAAAAAAATTCTATAATTCTGTTTTTGTTTTTCTAGACAGGGTTTCTCTGTATAGGCCTGGCTGGCCTGGAATTAGCTCTGTAGTCAGGCTGGCCTTGAACTCTAAGAGACCCACCTGCTTCTGCCTCCTGCGTGCTGGGGTTAAAGGCGTGTGCCACCATGGCCCGGCTAAGATCCCGTAATTTATTTACCCATTTTACTACTGATAAGTACATGTGTTGTTTCCAATTTCGGGATACTACAATGACATTGCTGGTGTCATAGTCTTGTATAACAGAAAAATCATTTCCTTTGAGTACATACTGAAAGTGGAAAGTTGAGTTACAGGATCACAGTTTCTTAATTTGAAAGACTGCCCACTGTTTTTATTTGCAGTAACAGTGACTGTTCTCACTGCCCTCAAAGCCAAGTGCAACAAAATGCCCTGAAGTTTCTGAGTTTGATTTATTCTGAGAAAGAAGTATCAGAAGTACTCCTTCATCCACTGTAAAGCTCTCCTAACCCCCAACCTCAGATAAGAGTCATACAAGAAATTTTAATCAAGATATGCTTTCCATACTCACATACATTTAAATAGGGAAACTGTATAGTAGTAATAAAAATATACAGCTATATGATGACTTTTTTTGAAAGAGAAGAACTGATAGCTTCTTATCTTCATGGTTTAATATAAATGTTATATTACTAACTGTTATATTGTTTAGAGGGAAGGGCTTATACATGCCTACAATAGATACAATTCAAAAAATAAATTTTGTTTTGTTTTATTGAGATGGGGTTTCTTTGTGTAGCCCTGGCTGTCCTAGAAGTAGCTCTAGATCAGGCTGGCCTAGAACTCACAAAGATCCACCCGCTTCTGGTTGCCTCCTGAGTGCTGAGATTAAAGGCCTGTGCTACCAATGCCCAGCTTTAAAAGTAAGATTATTAAAAATTTATTTTATCTAATTCACGGCAGTAAAACTTACAGACAGGGAAGGCCAACTGCATACACAATATTTCCAAAGAGGAAGGAGAAATGGGCTGTAGTATAAAAGACGAGGGAGATTAAAACAAGTTGTTCCAAAAAACTGGAAAATTAAGATCATGGTTATGTGCTTCATGAAAGTATCTACTAAAGGAAAAAGTGATGATTCAGACAAAGCGATGTCAGTAGATGAATGGGGTTACATCATCCATGTGTTACAGAGAGGCTGGTTATGGCTACATGTAACTTGGAGCTAGCAAATCATTGGGATTTTTTTTTCTTAACACGTTATTAAATGGCTTCTTAAAGAAAACAATAATTTATGCCAGTAAAATTACATGATCTTCATTTAAATTTCAGGACCTATAGATGATATTTTATTGGAACAACGGTATGCTTGCTTGGCTTCACGTTGTCTATTACTGCTTTAACTTCACAATGACAAGGTTGAGAAGCTGCAGTAGAGACCACGTGGTTCTCAAAGCTGAAAAGGTCTACTCTCTGACTCACTGTAGTAAATGTGTAGTGACCCTAAGAACAGACTTTCACCTGTGTTCTAGGCCATAGATATATCCGAGCAGAACAGAATAGCTCCAATAGATGCTTTATTACTGAACACTGAAAGTGAGTGTTGATGAGATGTCTACATCAAGGCTCAGGGATCTGTGCAAAACAGGGGATAAAGAGCCAGAAGAGGTGTGTTTTCCAGACATAACTGGGCAGAAGCACATGTGAACTCAGATTCTGACAGCATGCACAAGACCTACACAAGCTCAAGAAACACAAAAATCCCGCCAAAGAGGAGAAGAGGAGGGCACGAAGCCTCACACCTAGCTGAGGAGCTACTGGCATTTGACTACTGCCTGAGAGGGGCAACCAGAGTTACTTAATGGAGTAACCCTGGCGTGCCACACTCCAGGGCAGGCCTCACATGTAGGGATATTTGGCCGATACACTAGACTTAGTGGGTTTCTTTCCTGGGGTGAGAGGCAAGGGAGAGGGCAAGAGAATATGATGGGGGGGGGGCAGTTCAGGAAGGTGAAGGAGAATCTGGGGGGACTTGGGGAACAAAAGGGAATATGACCAAAATCCACTGTACGAAATTCTCAAACAGCAAACAAAATATTATTTTGTTTTAAAGGGTTGAAATAAAGGAAGTAAAAAAAAAAAAAAACAATGAATTTTTGGCTGAGTGTGTTGATTCTAGCACTTGGGGCAGAGACAGAGGGAGTGGCACATGGGTTTACATAGTGAATTCCAGCCAAGGTTAAATAGCAAGACCTTGTCTCAAAACCCAAAACTTAAATAAAAACCAATAGATTTTCAGTCATTCTTCATTCATTCATTATTTACCGAGTTCATCACCAAGCACTGGAAATATAAAACAAACAAGCGATCTCCTCCTATTCGTGGAGAAAGAAACAGGACAACTAGATCATATTGCTGCGATAAAGGTTACACACACACACACACACACACACACACACACGATACCATGACAGACAGGGAACCTAGGGAGCAGTTCCTCTTTTGAGGGGCACTGGGAACCAGCGTTGGTGGGAGGATGCAGTACTGCTAATGCAGGCAGGTAAATGCTCTGAGACTTCTACAGACACAGAAGCAGGACAAGAGAAATGATACTGGACAACATATGCTCAGACCATTTCCCCTGAGTTTTTCAGTGGTATTTCCTACTACAAAGTACACACAAGTGTAATTATGTTGATAGATTCAAATGGTTCAGAAACAAAATAAAAATAATAAAAAGTGCAGCATTATATCATCACTTAATTGCTGAGCAAAAGGATTGGTTCCAGAAAGTCTTTTCCACTTACAGTGCATATATGGCAAGTTTGTTTGTTTGTTTTCCAACAGTGGGAAAACAATGTAAAATGTAGGATACTGGCAAATCAAACATGCCAAATCAAACTTAAGTAGTAGGCATTGCTTAAAGTAAAATTAGGCTTTTCTTCTTTTATTCTATAAACACAATATAACAATTAAATATAAAACATAACCAAAGGGTAAATAAATAATTCTACGAACAGTAAGGTATTCTTACATTATCTTCAAGGCGGCCTAATGTACCACTGAAGCTTGAAGAACAGTAAGCTATAAACTTTGGAACAAGAGGTGGTGTCATTTGGTCATTTTCAACATATGCCAACATAACTTGAAGGTAGAATCAATATATTTTATAGGTTGCCCTTGCAGTCTGTTCTATGCCTAAAAATAATTTTTGTTATCTTGAACTTAAGAGTAGACATAACTTTCTACTTAAAATTTAAACAGGTTGAAGCAAAAAAAAAATCAACTGTTCAGTAATCTTTTAGATGTTTTTAAAATAATCAGGCAATTCTAGTTGATTTCTCCTTATAAAATGTGAGAAAACATGACTTCGAAACCTTTGAAACCCCAGACACAGGTCTATCAAAATGTAAGGTGCAGCTCAATGTAATGATTCATAGTGTCTCTAATAGAAAGATTCAGCAGTTCGCGATCGAGACCTTTATTTCTTCTCTGAATAAATGATGCCTGAAATTTTTATTCTTGTTCTAATGGAATTTCAATGGCCTTCACTGCAAATCTACTGGAAATTTTTGCATATTAAGTGGAAAAAATTAAATGATGTTAACCACATTTTAATGTGATTAAGGCTGACAGGGTCATTATTTCTGCTAATCACTCAGTTTAAAAAGCTCAAACAAAACTTTATAACAGACAAGGTTTTTAATTTTATGTATATCTTGTTGAAATTTGAAAAAAACTGTAGAAGAAAGCAGAGGAAAAAAAATCATAGAACACACAGTCCTTGAAGAAAGGAAAAGCAATGAGCAGCTCTACAGTTTGCAGATGGGTTTCATTATACTTAATCTGGTGATGTAAAAACAAAAATGCAAAACAATCTCATGCTGCACATGCTCCTCTGGTCTCTTTCCTTTTAAACACGGAGTGGGTAAGAAATGCACTTTGTAGAATTGTGAGTTCTGTGTTTCCTATTTGCTGCTAAATGGAAACAAATATCGTTTTTTTCTTTAGATCTTATAGCAAACTAAAAACAGAATTAATGCATAATACCGCCTCAAACAATTCTTCATGTTCTGTATTCTATGTTAATCTATTCCATACATCATGAATATTCCAGATATATAAAGATAAACTAAAAACTACTGATACAAATCTCCAGAAGGAGTGACACTAATTGCTATCAGCAGAATAACAGGGATTTTAATGGCCAACAATACATACAGATAATTTGTGTCTTCTATTTACTGGTTCAAAATTTACTTTGCTTACTGGTCATTCTATAATAGAAGGCAAATATTAAATTAATCCTTTAAGTTCATGGACATCAGGAGTACCTCTGGGACTCCGTTTACAAAAGGCTGTTTGTGACAGGACGTCATAATTTTCCAAAGACAAATACGTAGGTGCCAAGCCCAAATAAGTTAATCAGCCTCTTCTCTAAATTCCTTGCATTTCACTATTTTCCATAAAAAGTACTCTGTAGCTAGGGCTTTAGCACATAACAACTGCACAAGACCCCATTCAGCACCTCGCTACCTCTTTTTGCTGGCTGTAAACCGCTTAACCAATCGAGTTGCTGAATATTATCTTTCAATTACTAACACATTGTAATTCCTACAAATGATCTGAGGAATCTAACTCATCCTGACATATTAGCGCAATGTGAACAGCCTTACTCTAGGAGTTACAGCTTTGACGGAAACAGAGTTAGTTAGCTTTTAGAAGACTGATGAGCAAATGATTTTTTAAAAAAGAAACCACACCTGGAGTTCAAGCAGTCTAATTCATCTTGACTCCCCTCAGTCTAGTAGACACAGCAAATTCCTTACACTCAAACAAACATCTCATACACAAAAAGATTACATACATTTTGCATTGTAGTTTCTTAAGGCACTATGAAACTATGATCATTTAAAATAACAAAGTAGTAATTATAAAACTTCAGCTACAGGTGCAGTACCTTATCAAAGACCAATAGTCCTTCCCCCGGTAAATTACTCAATTGCATGCAAATAGAAAAATGAGTTTACCTCACTGATCACAATCTAAGCAGCTAACAAAAGCAGAACACCTGGCCATAAGCAAGTCCTCTCAATGTAATTCTTGCTAAAGTCTGAAAAATTGCTGTTCTACTTTCGTATTAAAAACCAGAAGCAAACTACTCCTCAGTAAGTAGCTCAGGCTTCTGCATACAGAAAGTGATTAGAGTCTGAGTAGATTATATAAACATGGAGAAAAGAATTCAACTTGAGTGCTGCATTGTGCCGTAATCCTTCTTGTCCACAGAAAGAATTAATATCGTTGAACTTTTTTTTAGAGTGATGCTATGCACTGGTGCATCAACTAATAACCCTCCAGAATGTCTCTGCTCATCTAAGAAGAGTCCCTGCTGAATGTTCTAATGCATCTTATTGTGAGTCTTCAGCAAAGAAAACTCCATGTATGAGCTCACGATGTGCTCCGCTGCCAGAAAGTCGCAGGCTCTGTGGGAAGCTCTTTATCCTCCCAGCAGTCAGTTCTCCGAGAACATCAGTGCAGCTACTGTAGTTACCTGTAGATTACTTGTATTTTCTCACATCTGTGTCCAGCAATCTAAACCATGATGATAAAGGGTCATTAGGTTTTGAGTGAGGAAGGGGGTGGACTAGACAATTTGCTCTGATAAGCTCCTTGTTGGGAGCTCCCGTTTAGAATGTGAAATGTCGGACATACACAGCTTTACACTAAAAGGGAAAAGAATTTTACTTTTTTGTATAAACAATTAAAAATAAAGCAGTTTAATGCCTCATTATAGTCTGCTGATTCTGACTTGACTTAGGTGATTCACAATTAAAAGCATTTAAGACAAATAATGTTCTGCTTTTAAAATGGACATCCATGCTCTATTAGCCACAAAGAATTCGGGTACAATTACTAAGATAACTGCTGTTTGGTGCACAGCAAAGCAATTTCCCACAGTGGGACTTACAGTTCAATTTACCAGTTGAGCAAATATTTTGTGCTCTGTAGTGGCCTAGAGAGTTAAATGCCATAGGTAACGTAGAGAAGTGTTATAGTTGGAGAAAAGTTTCTTCAATACAAATAGATGCTTTAGATATCAAAGTATCAAGAATATCCTAACCCCCCAATTAATATTATAAAATTAAAGAGTACCACAAAGTACAACTGTTACATAGAGTATGTCTCACTTCTTTCTCAATACCTGAAACAAAGACTGAGAACTTAAAACTTACAAAGTGTAATGTTATTTTCCTATTTGCAATGGATTCTAAACCATTCTGATCCTTAATCACATTTTTGTAGCAATCAGCTGATAGAATTTTATATTCTTGATTAGATTATAAAATTGGAATACTAATTACTTAATTTTAAATGGTCTAGAATAATTATGTCAGATTACAGAAATACACATTTCAAAGTTTGTTCTTTTGGCATCTTAGGCTAACTGCATATGGAGAGGTAAAAAGGAGACGCGTGTCGCTTGAGGAAGACAGAGTGTCTGTGGAGTTATCTCTACAGGTACTGTACAGGTACTGTGGAGTACCTCACTACTAGGTACGCTTACCCGAGTGTAGTACAATGCTTCTCCTGAGAGGATATTTAAGGAGAAAACACTGACTGGTATAAATAAAGTACTGGCCAGCCTCAAGGAACTATATTAAAATACCAAAAGTATGTGAATAAAAGCATACAATATTTTTAAATGAAACATTAAGTAGTGACTTGAGGCTTCGGGGGGTGGTTTAAAAATGGCATTTATTGGACTGTTTGAAGGCTTTCCAATATTGCTGGAGAAGAAAAATAAAAATACAATTTTCAAGGTTATTTGCTAGCATTAAACACAAACAAGCAACATTTCCTAAGATTAAAAACAAACACAAACATTTAAAAATTCCTGTTCTGCCTTTAAATACACAAATCTCCAAAAAACAAAAACAAAAAAATCCCAAAACCAACCAACCAACAAACAAAAACCCTCTCACCAAAGCTGGAGTACAGGGCACTACGATTGCTGTAAAGACATTTCCTAAAATAAAAATGATCAGAAAACATAACATTCTGGGAAGGAACACCCTAAGGCAGTGTGAGAACACAAACCCATGATAATTATTCATGCGCCAAGCCACTGTAAACCTAAATCATTTCTCAAGACCTGGATGTGCCAGGAACTTTGACAATTATGACTGGGGCCAGGACGCTGGAGCTCTGCAGAATTTCTTATGAATTTCTCCAGTTACTTTTTATAAATGCTGTCTTGGATGACAGCTTAATGTGTACCACATGCAATATTTATTCTTCTTCAGTGTCAGACTGTCTAGCCATCCCAGGGAATACAAAGACTGTCACTTATTAGGATAAAAGCACAAGGAAGGTAATCAAGGACACATGTACCATCAGCCAATCACACGCCATTTCAACATCCTGCTCCATTCATAACAGTTCAACAATTATTTGCTGATAACTTGCTTTCAGGCTGTTTGTGCTCACCACGATGGTGGTTTGCATTTATTTTGCTCTTTAGAATTGGACACTTGCTGTGCCATATGTATTTGTCAAAACTTTATATCTTCTGTCAGAAATGGGCTAGAATATAAAATAATTCCTGTTTGTCAGGAACTACTAATACAACAATCAGTAACCCTTGATGTCAATAGGGCACTAAAATAAACTATAAAACTGCAAACCACAACTATTAAACATTTCATAGGGAAAAAAATCCCTAAGTGATCTACGGTAAGAAAGCAGGTATTCCTAGCAAAGCCATACCCACACCTCCTGCACATGACTAAGAATGCTGACTAGCCTCACTGTTCCTTTTGTTTCAGTTTCTCAAGCTTATGAAGCTTACAGAATCTTCCAATCTAATTCTGTAGTCTCAAAGCTATATATTCTAAATGTCCAAGTAATAACAAGTCACAGTGAAATATAAATACTTGGCAATCCACACATATTTTAATTAATAACATTTAAAATAAAACATCTTGGCAATAATAATCATGCTTTGTATAATTAAAAAAACACATAATTCCTAAATCATATTTAGTTCAAAAGCTTTATTTACTCAGATATGGCTTTGCAGCTGTATTATAATAGCCCTTAAAAGCCCTTGATTCAGACAACCACATGTTATCTCTGAATATAGAAAAGAAAACAAATGGTTGCTACCACTGTATTCTCTTGTTCTCTTCTCTTTTGTTCTGTTATAAATATGGCCTCAATTAGCTTAAAGTTCTATGATATGATAAATTGTTATACATTTTGTTCTTTAAAATATAATTTGGGGGGCATTTCCAAACAATGAAAGCATTCTTGTAGATTTCTCTTTCCCACTCTCTATTTAAGAATAGTCTTGTAGCATAACTTGGTTATTTAATATATTAAGTGATTTACTTAAAGTTATATGGTGCTATAGCATAGCTATTAACTAGAAAAGAAAATATGCAGAGATTCAAAACTCCATTTGGTTAGAAAGGTTAGGGACAAGTTTTAATCACTGAAAAAGAAAACAGCAAGTTCTAATGGCTGCATTCCATGTGAGTCCTGAATGTCTACAGGAGAGTAAGATACAGCTTAGTGTTTGACATAAGCAGGGCTGGATCAAGAGATTTACTACATGATGACAAGTGTTGAGTACTAAGTAATTAGTCTACTCGTGCTCACACACACATGTGTTTTCTTACAGAATTAGAAGAATCACATAAAATCACATTTAAAACAAACCCATTTTTATCACAGAATAATTCAACTTAGTGTGTTTGCAAATAGCACATTATTTAGTTCTCATAGATCTTTAAGAAAAAGATTCTTACAGATGAAGAAATCAAGGGCTACAAGGGGGAGATAGAAAGCTCTGGAGGGGACAGGAGCTCCACAAGGAGAGCAATAGAGCCCCCCCCCCCCAAATCAGGATGCAGAGTCCTCCAGAGACTCATGAATCAATCAAAGACCATACATGGAGAGAACCTAGACCCCCTGCTCGGATGTAGCCGATGGGCAGCTCAGTCTCCATGGGGGTTCCCTAGTAAGGGGAGCAGGGGCCATCTCTGGCATGAACTCGGTTGCCTGTTCTTTGATCACCTCCCTCTGAGGAGGGAGCAGCCTTACCAAGCCACAGAGGAAGACAATGCAGACAGTCCTGATGGGAACTGATAGGCTAGGGTCAGATAGTAGGGGAGGAGGACCTCCTCTATCAGTAGACTAAGGGAAGGGCATGGGGAGGAAGAATGAGGGAGGGTGGGACCAGGAGGACATGAGGGAGGGGGACTACAGTTAGGATACAAAGTGAATAAATTGTAATAAGAAAATATAACAATAACAACAATAATAATAAATTAAAAAAATAAATCAAGGGCTATAAGGAAGCCAATCAATGTGTTGCCACAACTTTCTAAATTCTGCAATTAATTGTGTTCTCTGGCAGATATGAGTTTTTGTATAATTTTTCACTAGGATATAAACAAGGTATAAAATTCTTTGCATGCCTTTTGCTGCATTAAAATGTGCTACAATGCAAAAACGTTTTATACTTTCTCTCATGAGTTCAAACTAAAAGAAATCTTCCAAATATTTAACTAGGCTTCTTATTTCACTTCTCTTAGCCTTAAGTTGCCCTCATTAAAGAGGCTCTAGTTTGTCTTCTGAGGCTGTTAGAAAGATCAAACACAGCACAGAACATATTTACATGCCTCCAAGTCAGGTACATAGTAAGCATTTAACTTATAGTAGTTATTTCTCTTAAAGCCCTGTATATCCACACATACATATGTGTGTGTAGACATGTATACACACACATAAAACTCTTCCCATTATATTGCTATGTACTAAAGTAGTAATTAGCTAGAGCAGTACACAAATCATCCATTTGCACTCAGTAAAAGAGACACACAAACACAGACTTGAATCTCTATTTTTAAAGAAGTTTTCAAAAGCAAACCCTTACTAATGCTGAGAAAAGGAAAAATGATCTTCCCTGAGGAATGGGAATGGTTGGTTACCTATCACCAGGTAATCGGCCCAGAAAACAGACAGAATTTAGCATATACAGACTGAACAGGCTGTATTTATGTATTTAGGAATGTATGTAAGTACATACACACATACACACATGTATGTAACAACAATTAATGGAAAATGAGAAAATGAGGCCATGATTTGAAAGAGAGAAAGGAAGGAAAGTTTGAGAGTAGGAAAGGGAAGAGGCAAATGATGTAATTATATTATAATCTCAAAACTAATTAAAAAATAAAATATAAGAATAAATACTTATTATTAAAAATGTAATGAAGATAGTAAATTGGCATGTGGTTAAAAACACATGCTTGGAGTGTAGTTTGGTGGCTGAGCATTTACCGTGTCCCTGCAGCCTGATTTCATCTCCACCACTAGAAATCAATCAATCAATCAATCAATCAATCAATCAATCAAACCAGTAGTTGGAAAAGCAGTTGCCTTTTTTTATTTTTAAGATTTATTTATTTCATTATGTATTTGAGTGTTTTGCTTGCCTGTATGTCCGCGTGTCATGTTCGTGCAGTGTCCACAGAGCTCAGAGCAGAGAACATTGAATACCCTTAGGACTTACAGGTGATTGTAAGCTGCCACATCACTTAAGTTACCAGCAATCAAACCCAGGTCCTCTGCAAGAGCAGTAAGTACTCTTAACCACTGAGCCAACTTTCCAGCCTGAAAGCAGATGTCTTAAAAAGTGATTAATATATATTATCTACATAAAAACAGATAACCTATTTTAATGATGGTCCCTGCAGAGGCTGTTAAATTGGAAAAGAGTTTCAGTGTTAAGTCCATAAATATAGATATTATTACGTTATTTTTCAGTTGGCATTCCCTACATATTTTATGGTAAATTTTTAATCTCCAAAAATTTTGAAATCTAAAATTGATGTGTGTGTATTTATACCATGAATGTGCAGATATCCACAGGAGCCAGGAGGCGGCATTGGTGCACCTGGATCTATAGCACAAGCAGTTGTAAACCAACAGATATGGGAGTTGGGGATTGAACCTGGGTCCTCTGGAGAAGAGCAGGTGCTCATTAGCTGCAGAGCCAGCCCACCAGCCCTCAGACTCTAAGCCTAACATGAGAACTATTAACAATAACAAAGCTTCAGTGACATAAGATGTTACTCTAGGAATGTGTCTGGCACGCGGCTTATTTCTCAGGCCCTTTCTACCTTGTCAGCATTACCAGTGAGCTGAAGCTGACGCCGGGTGACACAGCAGTGAAGAGCGCGAGCAGGCTCTGCCGAGGAAGCTTAGATGCCCATCCTAACACACTAACTCTGTTAACCCTGGTCAGCTTCCTTAACTTCCCTATACACGGTTTTCCTTCTCCAAAAGGTGTCCATAATTACCACCAGTTTTTACTTCTGTTGGAAAATAAGCTCATCTCCATACAGAAAAGCTAGCTTGCTTTATTTTGGGGGAGGTCCATGTTGTGGCAATACCAATTATTTTAGATTTGGCAATTTTATACAATTTTTGGTTTTTAGTACAGTCCACAGAATTTTCTCTACCCAAACTTTATAACACATGCTTAAGAATGGATGCTAAAATACAATGCAAGGCAAACCAGCAGCAACAGAAGCATACCCTATGAATAGCACACAGTTCTCAGGTTTGTGGAAATTCATAGGATATCCTGTACTTGCCATTTGGCTTTCAATCATTACCCATGAAACAGGCATAAATATTCAAATCAGCTGGATCTATTTTGTCACACACACTCAAGTATTTGGGCATATTCTATAATCACTCCAACTGTCTTATCTGCAAAATGTATGTGATATTATTATTTATATAAACCTCACAAATTTTTTTATTAACTTCTTAGCATTTCTAAGCTTTGAGTGCCCGCCACACAGCAGGAAGTTAAACAATGATGATCTACTGAGTGTCTTTTGATTTGGATTACAGAAAGCTAAACGACATTAAATGTAGAAAAAGAATCAAATTTTAGAATGCATGTTTAAGATGTGTTGAATTGCAGTATCTTTAAATAAGACTCCCTATGTTCTTAAGTAGGTCCTGATGCGTTGCAACATAATAAAATCCAGTCTCACCATGGCTGTACTGACCACTGTCTCCCACCCATCCTCCTTGTCTTTAACTTGTCCCTGTGCTGACCACACCCCTTCTCTCTTCCTGGTCAGATTCTCAGTGTGCCCCGGATCCTTCCCTCCCTACCTTAGGTAAGATGGCATCACTTATCTGCTTTGCTTTTATTCAGTGCTCTAATAATTTCTTCTTTTTAAAGATTTGTTTTTTATTAATTACAGTTTATTCATTTTGTATCCTAGCCTAATAATTTCTTGACATTAAGCTTAAGGTCTTGTTGAATGTCTAGTACTATGAGACAGTAGTCTTATGGGAACAAGGGCCTTTTCTGTTCATACTTAATATAGGTATGACACACAGAGACAGGATCAGTAATTATTTGCTTAGAAAAGGAGTTGGAGTTACAGGTTATTGTGAGCCCCTGCCATTAGGGACTGCACTCTGGTCCTCTGGAAAAGCCAAGTACTCTAAACCACTAAGCCATCTCTCTGGTGCCCTAAATACTCTTAATGACACTTCTTATGAAATTAATTTTTCTTGCTATAATAAAGCATTTTTAAAAAGACAGAATGGATACCTATATAAAATCCTAACTTTAACTTTATAAATTAGGGTATACTCAAGGTTTCTCTGTCATTTCTCTCAGCAACAACGAATCATCTAAACTACAAACAGTAAAAGCACAGGGCCACAGGGACATCTGTGATGTCACAAGAGTCTGAGGAGCTAAGTGAGCTACGATGACATGGGGGAACTTCTTTACTTACATGACTAGCTTTCAAGCCTGGTGACCTACAACTGTAAATGTAAGCCCTGTGCCTACAGAATATGTAGTGCAGGGGCAAAGGTCAGAGAAAGTAATACTCTCTCTTAAACTACACATATAGGGCACAATGGAAAAAAAATACTGATAATGCCCAAATTAGTTTTCTCCTTTGTCTTGTCCCAGGCAAACATGTACACGGCCTAAAACGTCATTCTGTCACACAAGGGTGCCTTTCACATTTTCTAAACTTCACAATTCTCCTCCACCTCTACCAACCACTAGTCAGATTCTCATTCTTCATTATTATTATTATTATTTCTAATGTGTACAGGGTTTTGCCTGCATGTATGTCTGTGTACCATGTGCATGCCTGCTGTCAACAGAGGCCAGGAGAGTGTTGGATCCCCTGGGAATGGAGTTGCAGATGGTTCTGAGCCACCACAAGGGCACTGGGAACAAAATCAGGGCCTCTGAAAAAACAGTCAGTGCTCTTAACCACTGAGTCATCTCTCTTGTCACTTGAATTCCCATTCTTGATTATAGCTCATCTTAACTCATTGCTTTGGAAACAAAATCAGATCTGAGGTCATTGATCTCTGGTACATAGGTTTTTAAGGAGTTTACCTTGAATTATTCCCTAGTAAGTAGGAACAGAGCATTAGGGAAATTCTTCGCAAACATGAATCATTGGTAATTTGAGGAATACTATGGAATTATAAATAAGGTTCTTTCATTTTCTAGATCACAGGTGCATATCCATGAATGACAATGGTTCTCAACCTGTGGGTTGCAACCCCTTTGGGGTTTGAATGACCCTTTCACAGGGGTCACCTAATTGGAAAATACGAGTATTTACATTAAAATTTGCAACAATAGCAAAATTACATTTATGAAGTAGTAATGGAATAGTTTGATGGCTGAGGGCCACCGTAACATGAGGAACCTGAAGGGTCACAGTATTAGGAAGGCACTGAACCACTGGTGTATGTGAAATGCACATTTAAATCATTTGAGAGAGTTCTATTAAATACTTGTGGTCTTTAAAAAGGGCTTAAACCTTTCAACCCTTTCAAGCTAGAATAAATTCTGAAATGTTTCCTGTTTCCATAGAAAAAGTTAATCCTATACATCTGATGAATTACGTCATTCAGAAGTCACTGTTAGTACATGATAGTTATGGAAATTACAACTGATGCTCCTAATGTATTATTTTAAATTAATGAACCACAAAAAGAAATAATTAACCATAAATCATGCTGAACAAAATACAAACAGGCTTCCACATATGCATTTACTGTGGGACAGTAGTTTTTCTTTATACAGAAAGATACATGACTATAATTATTTTTCTCCCAATGTGTGTTCCTATACTAGTGACACGTGGGAAGAATTTGAAATTGCTGAAAACAAAAACAAAACCCATTTACTAAAATCTGCCTAAACAGAGGGGGATTTGGGATTATGTATGTCTGGTTGCCCCATACATAATCCTTGTGTTTGAGAGGCCAGGGCAAGAGGATTGCTTCAAGTTTAAGGCCAATCTTGGCTTCATAAAAGAATAAGAAAACCCCAAACAAAACCAGAAATTCACAAATATTATTATATGAAAATTGTATTAAAGTGAAAAATACATGTGAAAAAATAATTCAAAGGCTGGTGAGATGGCTCAGTGGGTAAAGACACTTGCTACCAGGTTGAATTTTAGCCCAGGATCCATACAATGGAAAGAAATGACTCCCCAACCTGTTGTCTGATGACCACAAGCATGCCCTGGCACCCAGCATGTATAAATATATGCAAATGAATAAATTAAATTTACATTAAAAATAATGTTCAAGTATACAACAAGG
This sequence comes from Pachyuromys duprasi, assembly GCA_028658305.1. Taxonomy (NCBI): domain Eukaryota; kingdom Metazoa; phylum Chordata; class Mammalia; order Rodentia; family Muridae; genus Pachyuromys; species Pachyuromys duprasi. The sequence goes on along the minus strand of CM053752.1, from coordinate 70,563,066 downwards.
ACATTTGCTCAACCATGTTCGTAACAGGTTTATTCATAATAGCCAGAATCTCGAAATAACCCAGATGTCCCTCAACTTGAGGAATGGTACATCTACACAATGGAATACTACTCAGCAATTAAAAACAAGGAAATCATGAAATTTGCAGGCATATGGTGGGAACTAGAAAAGATTATCTTGAGTGAGGTATCCCAGAAGCAGAAAGACAAACATGGTATATACTCACTTGTAAGTGGATATTAGACATATAATACAGGATAAACATACTAAAATCTGTACACATAAAGAAGCTAAGCAAGGAGGACCCTGGGTAAGATGACCAATCCTCACTCAGAAAGGCCAAGGGGACGGACCTGCTACCATAGATGGCCTCAGCAGATGCTGAGACTCATTGCCAAACTTTGGGCAGAGTGCAGGGAATCTTATAAAAGGAGGAGACAGAAAGACCTGGAGGAGAGAGGAGCTCCACAAGGAGAGCAACAGAACCAAAAAAATCTGGGCACAGGGGTCTTTTCTGAGACTGATACTCCAACCAAGGACCATGCATGGTGATAACCTAGAACCCGTGCACAGATGTAGCCCATGGCAGCTCAGTATCCAAGTGGGTTCCGTAGTAATAAGAACACCAGCTGTCTCCGACATGAACTCAGTGTCTGGCTCCTTGATCACCTCCCCTGAGGTGATCAGCCTTACCAGGTCACAGAGGAAGACAATGCAGCCAGTCCTGATGAGACCTGATAGACTAGGTTCAGATGGAAGGAGAGGAGGACCTCCCCTATCAGTGGACTGGGGGAGGGGCATGGGAAGAGAAGAGGGAGAAAGGACGGGATTGGGAGGGGATAAGGGAGGGGGCTATAGCTAGGATACAAAGTGAATAAACAGTAATTAATAAAAAAATAACTCAGTAAAGTAAGAAGAGATTAAATCTATAATTTTTTCCTATACCAGCCACATAATATAAATCAATTCAAAGTTAGCTTTGGCTATGTAAACAAATATGAAAAGCTAAGAAAAGCATAAAGTCAGGCAGAAAAAACCTCGGGTCAATGGCAGGCGTGGTGGTGCACTCCTTTGATCCCAGCACTCGGGAGGCAGAGGAAGGTGGATCTCTGAGTTTGAGGCCAGCCTGGGCTACAAGCAAGTTCCAGAACAGGCAGAGCTACACAGAGAAACCCTGTCATGAAAAACCAAAAATGAAAACACAAAACAAAACCAAAACAAAAAACTTGAATCATACATAATAGTATAAGGGTTAACAATAAAACTTTTGTGAATTTACAATTTACTTGGTGAACTTGAGATAGTCTATGATTGTTCTAAAGCTTGAAAAGATTTCCAAACATTTGTCTATGAACCTAGAGACAATTTCATCATTTAAAATGACTCACTTATTAACTAAGATGTGGGTAAGAAGTGTGCTTGTTTTACATTTTACTTGTATTTCTAAATGAATATCTATGCGGTAGAAATAAAGAACAAAACTCAACTATCCTTACCAATTGGTTTAGAGAAAGGTAAAGACAGGAGAATACATGGGTGAAACATAATTGGTAGCTCTTAGGGGTAAAAAATATCTAAAATTAGTTTGTTCTACCGACTCAGTAATTGGACAGCATATATTACTAACAGAGCAGCAGAGGTGCAAAGATTGAAACTTAAACCTCCAATTAAGCAGTGGTTTGACAGTTTGAATGTCCCATACCTGCTTGACACCATGACTCACCAGGCAATCTAAAATGAAAATTAACACTGTGTATCATCTTGCTTGTAACAACTGATCATGTTTAGAAAATGAAGTGTTCAAAAATCATGAGCAACCACCAAGATCAACAGAAATATCCACACAGTTTAATTCATTCATTTGTAATAATAACATTAACGGTTTCTGTAGAGTCTTTCAAATACCTTGATTGCTGTCATCTGATCATAACACAACCACAGCCAACCTAGCTGGCACATCAGCTTCTCATCAGGACCTAGATCTTAATCATCCTTCAATGAATTCAGCTCTGTTACCATGGTGGAAGCTTGGACTCACTCCAGCTTTTACCTTTCAAAGGGTCAGTATGCTTCTAGGTAGTATACAATAGCTTTCTCTACTATGCTTCTTAAAAATAAAAGCCTAGGATAAAAAATGACATGCTACCATTTAAATTTAAAGTGAATTTTAGCCAGTAACCAAAATGCTTATCACTCTAGAAATGTGGCCTGCTGAAATACAGTCTTCCTCTTGGGGCCAAAGTCACAGACCTTTCCTGATCTTCTCTAACCACTGAAAATAGTTTTCTACAATCAGGATAAAACACAGGAGGACGTGTGTGTGTGTGTACGCACACATCTTAAACTTGCCTTTTGGTGCTAGAGACTGAGTCCAGGACCTTGTTCATGTTAGCCAAGTCCGGTACCACCTTGCAGTTCCAGCCTTTGTGCTTCCTGCATCCGTCCTAATTTGCTACATTTTAACCTTAGAACAAAAATTTGGGGTGTAGGGGGGTGAAGGAGCAACTGATACAAACAGGGCTTAGATGCAAACATTACCAAAAACCAAGATGCTAAAGGAAGCAAATGGATTTAGGAGTTAAAATGATTTTTAACTATTTACATCTGCTTGCAGTGTTATCAATGATGAAAACCTAGTGTTCATATCCTTCATAATAGAAATTCATTTTGTGCTTTAATATGAAGGCTCTGTTACATAAGCAGAGGATTTAAAGCTGCACCGGAGTGGCTGAATGGAAGGAAAGTGGCAATCTTTCTGGCTCCAGTAGATGCCATTCCCTATCACACAGTGTTTCCCACTCATAAATACATGACAAATACTTCCTCAATCATGTTTTACGAGCAGGGATGCACAGGGGGTAGTCAATGGCTAGCTTGAGGGAAAATAGGAACAGCAGGCGGCAGAAACTGTACAGAAAATGGCTATGTGGTAAATTCTCTTCTGGAACATCACTCAGTTACCCAGTCTTTGATCTTTCAGCTACAATTACACTAACTTCCACAAGATCTGGACACCTCCCCCCAACACACATATCCCAACCTCAGACCAGATCATTAGCTATACGTAAAGCCTACAAAAATTTGGTTTTATAAAATTGAACCATTCATATATCTATGTTGCTACAAATTAAAATTTGCTATTTAGACAAGAGTAGTTTCAATGGGCTATAACCATATCATCATCACAACTGGTCTCACAAAAACATGGGGTGTCTGGCGACAGCTAAATCACAGACTGGCGTCTCCTGAGCAGTCTGTCTAGCATTAGGGTCTGGGAAATGGTATTTACTATACAATTAGAGCCAGGGAGTTCTACCTGTAATCATCGAAATACAGGTGTGAGAAGCCCCTTTGGGCAAGGAAACTGACTCATCCCTTTTCATGTAAACTTTGATGTCTGTATTGTTTTACCCAGCCTCAGGAAAACTCACTATTCGTACTTCCATGAGAAGATTTATTAACTGAAGTCAAATAATAAATTTTTAACTTCCTTCTTAAAGCAAACAATTTTTGACACATTAATCATCAAATTTATTAGAGTTTAAAACAAGACGGAACTGATTACATTTTAAAGTTAAATACTTCTTGGAGGACAATGATTAGTCTGAACTACATTTTTATGTTAAATTTATGCTTTCTAGAGCATTGCCAATAAAGAGGTTAAACCAGCTTCCTATCAGGGACACAAAATGTCTTACAGTAATATCAACAGGGCATTTTTAGTTGCAGTAATTTCACAGAATTTATTCTAATGATTTATTGGAGTTAACCATCTGACATTAATTATTGTTTTGGCTTCTAGTCTATGAATGTTTATTTTTCAGTTTAAAGCCTTCTCACTCTTTGATATCATATGGAAATGAGAATTTTTAATGGAAAATTGAAACCATGTGCATCTAAGTACTTAATGAAGTACAGGGAGAACCCGACAATATATTTTAGGAGAATTCAGATCTTATTCTTTGTATAGTTTTGACTTGTTTCTATGACTCAATGGTATAGAACGCTGAGGGTCTATGAGGCAGGTCAAGTGTGCACTCTGCCAATGTCTCCATGGCCACATGAGTGAAGGAGTTCACTTTGAATTTTTAAGGAAGGGGAACAAATCTTGCACATTTTACTTACTTACTAGGATGGCAATATATAAATGTAGTTTTTACCTTGATACATTTTGGAAGTGTCAAGCCAGTATCTGGACTTTTTACACATCCAGGCTTTTCTTTTCTTTCTCTTTTTTAACTATTCAATCTGGATTTTAAAATTTACGTCCAGGTGCAACTCCTAATAGAGGTTCCAAGGTCACCTGCAGCACCACGTGGCTGCAAATTCTCCGCTGAAAACACTCTATTGCTCCAAATACATTTCACTCTCATTTTGTAACAGAACTAAACAACTATGTTTAAAGAATTGCAATTTGATAAGCATATTATATATGATTCAAAATTTCCGAATTTAATTAAGTTTAATATGTTCTCTTAAAGAAAATCATTGGGAGTCTCTAAATGTAACACAAGGTAAAACTTTCTTATTCATTTTTAACACATTATAAGATATCAAAATCAAACACATTATACACATACACACACACACATATATACACCTATATGCTTTGTATTAGAGATGTATACACAGGTATATCCAAAGAAGAGCTTACCATTTATTTTTCTTTCTTATATAGTCTTTTTCAGAAAGATTAACCAAGTAGACCATTGGTTTTGAAGTCAAGAATAAGTGTTTATTCAACACTTCAATCTAGAGTAGAAGACAGAGAAAGAAACCCCTTTAAAAGCTGAGTAAATATGGGGCAAACATTGAATAATTTGAACATAAACACTCTTTGAGTAAATATCTTCATTTTTGTACTTTTTGTTTATAAAGGATTAGATGTTATGACATATTTAAAGTGAGAGATGAGAGGAGAAAATAAGTTTGGGAATATACAGTGGCTGATAGAAATAAAACTATAGATTATACCAAAGATAGTGAATAGCCTGAGAAATCAAAGCACAGGCAGTGATACACAGCAGTGTTTATAGCTTACCTCTTTGTCATTCCAATCATGATAGAATCGAACAGGTTTCTTCTGATCTATAACCCAGGATTTGACTTTGCACATTATATCCTAAACACAATCAAGGAAACAGCAAATAGAAGATGAACAGTAAGCACTTGATAGTAAGTACTAAAAGTTTCAAGTCCTCAAGATAAAGATAACTCTTATAATGAAGGGAAACCTAAGCCATACATTTTTTTGTAACTCAAAATAAAACTAATGAAATATTGATGAAGCATTAAATTTATAGTGTATAAAGCCAGTAAAATTACTTAACATAACAATATGAAAATCTGCAAGACAACTCAATCACAAAAATAGAATTTAACAGTCAACATTATCTAGTGATATCACATGCTAATATAAAATGGGGGGAGACTAAAGTATATTTTCTCCTTACAAAATAACTATTTTAAACCTATTATTATTTACTCTGAAAAATATTAAATGAATTGACCAGAACCCCTTTTCTCTGAATTAATTTTTTTTGCCAACACCTTCTCCCTGCCACTTCTCCACTGCTTCCCCCACCCCAACCTGCCAAAGCCTCCATTACACAATGGCAAGAGCCCTGCACTGGTGACCTCCAACCAGCTGCATTCACTTTCAGAACATCTCTCTCTGCTGGAAATCTAAAGGCCTTTTAGTTAGCAAGCTAGTGTGCATTCAGAAGGAGTAACTGCGGGAAGAGCCCAATGTGCTTTGTTTCTCTGGCCTTTCTTCACAGAAAGATTAATCATCTGTGAAATGGAAACGGCAAACAGCAAGTGACACAAACTGAACCCTTCAAGCCTTTCCTCATCAGTTCTGTGAGTCTGAATCTAAAAGCTGCGTGTGGCAAGGCTCTCCTTACAGGCAGGTGTTAATAAAAGGCTCTCAGGTCGGAAAGGTCAGACTTAGCTCTTCCAGAAGACGAACGTTTGAGAGTCATCTGGGCTTTTTGTTTTGGACAATTTTTTTGTTTTGTTTTGTTTTTGTAAAGATAATTTATGGATCTGTTTTAAATATTCATTTCTTACAATTTATTGCAACACAATTATTAGTAATTAGTATTTTTATATTACCATGACCAGTTATTCTCTTGTAGATGTGCATTTGTATAAATTATCTCCATATTTAGTATACCTTCCTTGCAAATCTTACTGTTACCAACAAGAAAAATAAAGAAAAGGTCCCGTATCCTTAGATCCTGATTTGATGCCCTCCAGGAAAAGGACTTCCCATGGATTTTAACAAGGAAGGGGCAAGACGAAAACTTTTAATGAAATCTAACATGTTCTGCTTAAGAATAATCACTTTTACTCTTCTATAACTGAATTTCACTCATAAATGTTTAAAAGTGGCTAATGTAACACCATTTCCTACAAGGAGAAGATCAAAGTGCTATATTACAAATGCATTATGATTAAAAAAGCCCTGTGCAGCCTTGCTATTAACTGTTCTTTAAACCCTAAAAGGCTTCCCATAGATCTCACTTGGCACTGCATATACAACCTTTGACAAGTAATGTAGACCATTTTTATTCATTGCCTAAAATTGTAGGCAATTATGTGCGTCACACTGGCCACCTGCAAATTCTGAATGCCTGCTGCAGTTGTCAGTGCAAAAAACTAATGTCGGAGGGGATTAATCTAGGGGGAGAGAGTCCTCTTTAATGGCTCCAGCAGGTGAAATGGCCCAGCTGGTTACTATGATGAGTGGCCAGAACAGCTTCTGTAGAGACACGCAACAAGATTATACAAAAGAAGAAAACAGAGGTACCATCTTATACTTCCTTCCGTTAATCTTTTCCAATTAAAAAGGAAAACAGACAAAAGAAAGCCAATTCAATAAGGAAGGAAATTAAATTTTAATCATATAAAAAGTATGAAATACTTTTGTGACAATAAACATCTTCACAAAGCAAAGGGCCTCAATGAGTGCTGATCACTAGTGAAGGAATTTCGGGGTCTCCTTGCTTCAGACACAGAAGCCCTATCACAGAAGCATTTTGGCATTAGTTTTCAGGGTTTTTTTCTTTCATATTATAAACCAGGAGCAGTGCAGTTTCCCCTAGAGAACCAAGGAATACGTGAAGCTCACCAACAGTATTTTCTTTAGAAGCCAGTTATGTGATAGATTACTAAAAGATGCCAGTTTTATCAAAGACAAACCAGAAGTAGATTGCAATCAGATAGGATTATCTCAAAATCAGTAGATGCTATATTTTCAGTGTGTTCTTTTCTTATTTAAAAGAAAAATTAATTTTAATAAGAAATTAAAATGCTATAGCCTATCTGAAAATATTCTAATTAGACCAATAAGTTATTTAGATAAAATACATAATAGGCTAAGTAAATGTTTTCCCTTGTGCTTGCATATATAAGCATATATAGTAGTAGATACAATATATTAGTGATACATTCAAGAATAAATAAAAATTCCAGTTAAATAAATTGTTCACTGAAAATACATTTCACCTAATTTCAGCAAATGAGCACATTAACTAATCCCTCTGTATTAAATTTCTAATGCATTTAACTCATTTTGAGATTTCATGTTTCTTTTTTAAGGTTTTTATTCATGTGTCTCAGTTTGTGTCTGTCACATGTGTGCAGGTGCTCACAGAAGGCAGAAGAGGGCATCAGATCCTTGGATCCAGCTGTTGTGAGCTGCCTGGTGTTTGTGCTGGGGCTGAATTCAAATATTCTGAGAGAGCAACAAATACTCTTAACCACTGAACCATCTCTTTAGCCCTGAGATTTCATATTTCTTACTTATTTTTATTTATATGAGTGTTTTGCCTGCATGTATGTCTGTGTGCTATGTATGTGTCTGGTGCCCATGGAGGTCAAAAAGGCCACCAGATCCCTTGGAAATGGAGTGAGAGATGGTTGAGTCACCAAAGTGGGTGGTGACAACTGAAGTCAGGTCCTCACTAAGAGCAGGCGATGTTTTTAACTAACTGCTGAGCCAGCGCTCCCACCCAAGATCTCATGTATCTTTCCTATTGTTATGAAGAAATACAGATTCTGGAATATGATCTGGACTGCTTTTGTCTAACATTTCATTAAAAATATATTCTGTGTATTATAAAGAATAAACTTGTCTGAATTTTGTACTGACTTATAGTTTTATTAGTATACTAATCTTAGAGCTAATAATTTAATGATTAAGTATGGAAACAAATCCTAGGTCTACTGTTTATGATGAAAAGAAAAGGGGTCAACGATTACCAGGGGGCATGGGCTGTGGCCTGGTGAGAATGACTGATTAGTACACACAGGAGCTGCCTTTGACGCTGGCACACTTCACTAAGAAACGAGAGGAGCCGGGTTTGAGATGGTGTCCTTGCCCTTGGTTTTAGATGCACTACCTTGGTATGTTTGAAAAAGGAAAAGGAAATAAAGTCAGGAATTAAATGTACTCATCTGGAGCTAAGAGAATAGATCAAGGCTAGTGACACAAATTTAGAATTTACCTATATTTAGACAATTAACTGTAACCACAGATAGGGATGTGATCATAAAAGGAAAGACTTAACAGTAAGAGAAGAGCTGTTATGATTTAAATGTGAAACATCTCCCACAGGCTCATGTCTTTTAACACCTGGTTCCCAGCCGGGTGTTGCTACCTGAGAGACTGTGGAACTATTAGAATGTGGGGCTGAGCTGGGGGAAGCGGGTCAAGAGAAGACCTTCGAACTGCAGATGTGCTTCCTGCCCTGACTGCCTCCTTCCTGGTGCGTGTTGCTGTGAGGAAGGAGCCTCCTGCTCCTGCTGCCACACGTTCCCCATATGACAGAACTAAACCATTTTGTTTAGTTGTTTCACATGACGGTTTTGCATACAGTAGCAAGAAAAGTAATCATTACACAAAATTGCCTCACCATATGGTTCATAAGTCTTTGGAGCTAGTTTATAGAAAAAATGAGAAAAAAGTTCAGAGCTGCCGGCTAAAGCAGGGTCCCTAAAACTTTTTCCATTAATAACCTCTTTATACCTGAGCAATTTTTAATGGCCCTGTGTACACAGGTATATGAAATATGCAAATGAGCCAAACATTCACTGATAATAAATCATAAAGAATTTATTTTAAAATCATTTTGCATGCAGATAATATTACCATTTATTAGAAACTAGAGCAAATTTGCATACTATGAGATGGGTGTTTACATAAAGAATTAAATACGGGCTGAATGTATGATGCTGCCGAATGCACAGCACCTTTAGGGTTTTCAGGCCTTCACAAAAATGCAAGTACAAGATGGCACAAGTATGTTTAGGGCCAGTTAGAAATTTAGGAAAACTTTGTCTTAATACCAAGCCAAACTTTTCATTTAATGATTTTTTAAAAAAATAAAACTTCAGCCAGCAAGCCAAACAATTTAAAATCAAACAGGCAAGTGCTGTCAGAAATACCTTATATTCATTACATGCTTAACCATGAATTAATTTTTCATTGCTACTCATTCAGAAAACCTTTTAATGTTGCCACATTTTTCACAACTCTCTTAAATTCAGTTATGAGGGTTGTGACCCACAGATTAAGAATCTGTGGGCTAGTCAGGAATAGTGGTGCATGCCTTTATTCCCTGCACTCGGGAGGCAGAGGAAGATAGATCTCTGTGAGTTCAAGGACAGCCTAGTCTACAGAGCTAGTTACCGAACAGCCAGGGCTATATTGAGAAACCCTGTCTCAGAAAACCAAAAATCACCATGACTACCACCACCACCATCATCATCTACAAGCTAGGATGCTGTAAATAGATCTTAATGGACCATTCTGGTTGGAGTAAAGACTGCAATGTTGATAAATGTAAACAACAAAAAGTGTGCTAATGAGATTTGACAAAGAAACAAAGACTATTGGAAACTAAACTTTATTGGCTAAAGGTAGATCACCCACTGTCTTGCGCCTAGGTCTTAAAGACCAGAATCAGGCTGAATTCTAATCACGAACAGTAATTGACCATGCAGGCATAGTTACTGCAACTGCTTTTATTCAGGTTTATAGGAAAGAAGGCAACAAAACGAACAGAAATGTATATTTAAAAAAAAAAATCTCCAGTTTCTTGTGGGATAAGGAAGAACAGTGATATAAAGTTGCTGACAAGCAGGGTACAGACAAAGGATTAACTGTTAAAGAGATTAGCATCATTAAATATCGTAAATACAAGTAACTTTCTTAGAATTTTTTAAGGATAGTAAAGAAAATGCAACTGTGTCAGCAAGATGGCTCTGCAAGCCTAGAGATAAATTCTATCCCTAAGGCCACTTAGAGGAGGATGGAGATTGCTGACTCCGAAGAGGCGTCCCCTGACCTTCACATGCACACCCCATGGCATGAGCACCTTCACACACACAGTAATGACAAGTGAAAAGTTAAAACATAAATGTAATTGAAGGCAGTACTGAGAAAGTTGTGCCCCATACTATTTATATGATAATGAAAAATCAGGAAAATGCTAAAAAGAATCTAGTTTGATAGGGACCAGCCATACATCCATAAAACTGAGAATTCTATGCCAGGCATAGTGACACACACTTTTGATCCCAGGTGGATAGAAGCAGATCTCTGAGTTCCACACTAACCTGGTCTACAGAGAGCATTCCAAGATAGCCAGGGCTGTACAGAGAAACCTTGTCTTAGGATGGGGAAAAACGAAACAAAATAAAAACACGGAGAATCCCTAACTCAAAAAATCTGGGAACCTCTAAAATCTCCAGCGTTCTGTACAATGACTCCACAAGTGAGAAGTTCCGCATCTGACTTCACGTCACTAGTGGCAGTCAAATGAGGGAGTACCAGAAACCCTGCACCAAACTGTCTTATTCAGCTAATACGCATACACAACATATGCGAAACAGAAATGGACTTGTGTTTAGAACTGGATCCTGTGCTCAAGATAACAGAAGGTAGAAGCAAATAATGAAGAATATGAAAAAAATCCGTATCAGAAACACTTCTGACCCCAATAATTTTAGATAAAATTTAAGCAATCTGTACAGGGAAAGAAGGAAAAAAAGTGAGAGAGGCAGGGAGGAAGTGAGGGAGGAAGTGAGGGAGGAAGTGAGGGAGGAAGGGAGCTTGCTAAGGATGAAACATAACTTTATGAAAATACTAAAAGCCTACTGAATTGTATACACATACACACACACAGGGTTTCTCTATGTAGCCTTGGCTGTCCTGGACTAGCTGTGTAGAGCAGGCTGGCCTGGGACTCACAGAGATCCGCCTGCCTATGCCTCCCTGAGTGCTGGGATTAAAAGCATACGCTGCCATGCCTGGCTAAATTGTATACTTTTAAAATGTGAATATTTTAGTACATGAATCTTATCTAAAATGCCATTTAAAAGCAACAAAGAAAAAAAAGAAAAGTAGCAAAAGGTTTCATGCAGACAAAAGAGTAAGTCAGCTTCAGGTTTAGTTGGTGGAAAATTGAAAGAATTTCTATGTCTATGGACTTTTATTTTGGTCTTTGGAGTGGGGAGCAAGACATCTGATGGTGGTAAGGAATGGATGGAGTTATAGAGTAAGCAGAGCGGAAGAACAAATTGAGAAGATAGGTAATACTGCCAAGGGCCCACGGGAGATCATGCTCACGGGAACATTAGCAGGCCTTAAAAACAAAAAATCTTTCCTGTGCTTGGGAAAGAAAAGGTGAACAGTTAGAAACATTTATTTTAGCACTGGTGTGTGTGTATATATCTTTCTGTGTATATGTGTGGTATATGTGTGAAGGTCAGAGGTCAATGCTGGGTATCTTCCTTGAATGCTCTCCACCAGCAAACACAGCGTTTATATTGGTGCTGGGGACCCGAACTCAGGTCCTAAGCTTGCCCAGTAGACTCTTGACATGCCCAGTCATCTCCCAGCCGCTATCTAGCTCTCGGCTATCATTTGCTCATCTATGACAAGTCCTCATTCCGTAGACTAGGCTAGCCTCAACTTGCGATTCTCCTGCCTCTGCTGCCCAAGTACTGGAAGCACTGGTGTGAGCTACCATGCCTCACTTTTTTATTTTTAATTTTTCCCTGCTGTTTTTGAGACAGTATCTCATTATGTAATCCTAGGTGGCCCTGAACTTTGGGGATTGCAGGCATACACTAGTAAGCACAGTTTTTGATGCTTAAAATCAAACTTGTACATTCTAGAAAAGCAGTGACATACTTTTTTATATCAGTGACATACCTTTTATATCAGTTCTTACATGAATTTACTTCTGTCTTATGTGCTATACAAACTGATGATCCTAAAATAGTCTGATCTCAAATGAATCTAATACTTGGGATGCTTGTTCCAAATTCAGTGCAGCCCTCTGCTTTATCTTGGGAGGTCTCAAATATCTTTGCACTTCCCAACTTCTATCCTAAAATCGATGATAGGGAGTAGTAAGATTTATACATTTACACAACATACTAAACACACAGTCCACCACAGTACTTGACTCTGTCTTTTTCCAAAGTAATGTGGCTCAGTTCACAACTTCTGCTGAGGTTAGTCCTTCCCAAGACAGTCTCCTAGCCACAACTGGTAGGCATCTGACCCTATGTAGTGGTGTCCTAGCAGGGCTTGTGCCAAAATAGGAGTGAAAGCAAGGCGATGCTCAAGGTCATGAATCTGGATCAGAGAATATAAACATAGAAAGTAAGTGGAAAAAAAATAAAAAACACTGAAAGAACACAAATAAACTACCTGAAATTACGCAAGCATAAACTGTAAAAAAGCAAAAGTCAGAAATAAAAATAACGTATAAGGAAAGATAAATTCTAGTGGCAATAGAAGGAAAAGTGGGTTTCTTTGTAGTGACAGAGAAACAGTGTATCTGGCTCTGTGAGTGGCAGAGTGCCAGAGAGAGGCACAGACTGCTGAGGTCCTATGATCTGTTCTGCCATGGCCAAAAGGCATGTGACTACACAACAAACCACTTTGAATATTTTCTTAATTTCAATACATTCATTGCTTTGTATCTTAAGAATAAAATCCCATTTCTTAAAATAGCTTTATGCGGAACCTGCACCTTAGAAATAAAAGCTTCAATTTAAAAATAAAAGAAATTTCTGAAAGCAAATGACATGGAACTTTTTCATCTCTAGCATTTTAGCTGTATGTTTGCATGCTATACACCCAAATATGAAGTCAACTGAGTCCCTAAAACCTTGCAGTAGTCCTTTGCCAAAAATAATGAGTGTAAATTAAGCAAAATAAAGTGTTACGATTATTTGATTAACGTAGTCAATTATGCACAGGTTCTTATGCAAAAAGGAAAAGTTGGTCAACCTTTCCCATTGCTACTTAATAGCATCATTGTTCAAACCCCTCACCAGTGTCTAGAATAATTACTTCTGCACCATGAAGTAGTCCAACTACCACAGTGTGGTGTTCTGAAGAATGGCCACCATAGGCTCATGTATTTCAATGTCTGGTCTCAAGTTGGTGGAACTGTCTTCAGAAAGACTAGGAGGTGTGTCCTGGTTGGGAGACATGTGTCACTTGGGGTTAGCTTTTAAAAACCCACACCATTTCTAGTTAGTCTCTCTACCTTGAAGTTGTGGATCAGATGTAAGCTATCAGCTACAGCTCCTGCATCAGGCCTGCCTATAGCCATGTTCCGCCACGATGACCATGGAGTGGCTCTGAAACTGTAAGCAAGCCCCCAGTTAAATGTTCTCTAAGTTGCCTTGGTCGTGGTGTCGCTTCACAGATACCGAAAAATAACTAAGACACAAAGTCTGAGTCCTACGTCGATATTATCACACCAAATTAAGAATTTTATCATTCTCACTTTGAAAAATTAATCTTTTAAAACCTTTTGAATGTATATAATATGTACAAATACTGCACTATAATAATCTAACTACATTCCTCATTAATACACATTTTTTTAAAAAAAGGTGTGTGATGTGTGTGCATCTGTACATGTATGCAAGTGCCCACGGAAGCTCCAAGAGGGCATTGGACCCCAAGAGGCGGCATTACAAGCAGCTGTGAGCTGGTGGACACGGGTGCTGGGAACTGTCCCTGAGCCACGAGTCCAGTCCTCACCACTTTTCTGCGTGTGTTTGTGTTCAGGTGTGTGTATCTGCTGTGTAAGTGTTCATCTGGTGGCTGGAGGGCAAACTCAGTGTCACTCCTTAGGATCCTCTCCTTGGCTTGGAGCTTACCAAGGAGGCTGGCCTGAGTGGCCAGGAAGTCCGAGGGATCCTGCTGTCTGTCTCCCCAGCTCTGGCACTGTAAGTGTGCCAGAGCACTACTTTTTTAATGTAGGTTCTGGGGATCAACCTCAGGTCCTCTTACAAGCTTTTAATCAATTGAGCTATCTTCCCCAGCCCATGGGTCATGAACTTTTAAAATGACTGATGTGCTTACTAAGTATTTTTGAACTCCAGGGTTTGTTTTCTATAAATTTATTTTATAAGAGCAATAAAGAGGCTAAGCAACAGCTCAGAGGGTAACAATACTTGCTATTCCTGCAAAGGGCTGGCTCACATCCAGTTACAGGTAGATCTGAGGCTTTTTTCGGGTCTTTATGGATGCCATGCACTCAAATGATACACATACATGCAAGCAGGCACACATACATACAAAAATAAATAAAACTGATTTAAAAAGTAAAGGTTTATCTAACCATTTGATATTCTTGAATGTATTATGTTTAATGGAATAAACCACACAGAAAAGGATAAAAATCTTGTAATTCTTTTTTATGAGACATCTAGAACTCTGGGCTATAGGACAATGTGTCTTAATCTTTAGAAACAGAAAGAAAAACAAAAGTTACCAGGAACAGGGATGAAAAACTGCGAAGTCACTGTTTTTTTTTTTTTCCTGCCTTTCTTCCTTTTTGTTGTTGTTGTTGTTTTGAAACAGGGTTTCTCTGTGTAGCCCTGGTTGTCCTGGAAGTGGCTCTGTAGACCAGGCTGGCCTCGAACTCACAGAGATCCGCCTGCCTCTGCTGGGACTGAGGGTATGTGCCACCCCCACTGCCTGGTGGGGAGTCACTGTTTACAGACCACAGAGCTTCATCCTGAGTTTACGAAAACTTCTGGTGATGATTACGTAACCCCACTGACTTATACATCAAAAACCGGTTAGTGGTGAATGTTATCTTATATATAGTGACCATGATAACCCCTTTATCGGAGGAAGCTTCTGTTTCAGTCCTCACGCAATGGGTGACTAACACACTGACAGTACAGCAGTGTGGCGCATTGCAATTCCAGCACTCAGAAGATGGAGGCAGGAAGTTACTGAGGTCAAGGGCAGCCTGGCCAGAGTGGGGTGGAGTAGGGGGACAAAATAGAAAAAAGAAAAAAGGAGTATGGTGGCTGATGCCTGTAATTTCAGCACTCAGACAGCTGAGGCAGGAGAATTTCCATGAGTTTATAGCCAGCTACATAGTGAGTTCCAGGCTAGCCTGGGCTACAGAAACAGGAACAGGTTTTCATTTTAAACAATTTGCCTTCATTAACTAGAGGCTAACAGGAAGATGAAAGAATGTTGTTCAGCATCAACAAGTAGCACTCGTAATAATTCTTTATAAATGAGTTTTTAAATGCTGAAGGGGTAAGCCAGATGGTAGTATGACAGCCTAGCCTGAGCAAAACTCAGGTTCTATGCCAAGGAAACATAATAAGCCAGATGCAGTGGCACACCCCTGTGGCCTCAAACTTGGAAGATGAAAACAGGAGACTGACGTGCAGCCTTAGCCACTGGAGTTTGAGGCCAGCCTGAGCCACATGACAATCTGTCTTAGTGACAATAACAAGAAAAATATATACGTACGTAATTTAAGACTATTCCTAGCTTAAACCAGGTATGTTTTTACACACACACACAAAAATCCCAGCCCTTTGAAGCCCAAGGGTAGGGGGACCATAGTTCAAAGCCAGCTTGGGCTACATATTTTAGAAATGTGTTTAATGCATCCTTCCAAGAACTCCTTTTTCTTTCTTTCTTTTTTTTTTTTTTTTTTTTGAGAGTTAATTAAAATGAGGCCACAAGAGTGTAGTGTGTCTTTAGTATGACTGGTAGAGGACTGTTAGGACACAGGAAACACAACTATGTGAAGGGTATGATAAAGGCTAACCCCCGCTGTTGAATACCATGTTACCATCTGCCAATCTTCAGCAAAGAGCTAAAATGCCACAGAGTTCTGTGAATTAGGACCAAGGTAGCATTCATTGGAGTGGGAAGAAAATTATTTCAGATTTTCAGTAAAGGGTGCTGGATCAATAGCTTTCCAAATGGGCAAAGGAATCAAACTTGATGACTACCTTAACACTGCTAACAATCAAAATGACTCCCAGGTAGACTGCAAACTTAAATGTGTAATGTTAACAAGAAAGCTTTCCTAAGACAAAGTAGGGGTGATTTTTCAAACACACGCTTACATGTGTGTACACAGGTACACACATAACGGGGGTTTGTGTTCCACAGAACACATGTGATGGTCGGGACAACTATGGGAGTCAGGTCTTTTCCTCCCACCAAGGGGACTCTGGAAATCAAACTCAGACTGTCAGGCTTGGTGGCCAGTGCCTTTGCCCTCTGAGTCATCTTGCCACCCTCTATTTTGAGGCAGTTTCTCTTGTAATGAATGAGGCTGGTCTGCAACTCCTGATCTTCCTGCCTTGACCTCTCAGGTATATTCCAGGCATTTACCACCACACCTGGCATCTGTTCGTGTGTGTGTGTGTGTGTGTGCGCGCATGCACACTGTGTGTGCATATTCATGTGTGAGAGGTTGTTTGTGTGTGTGTGTGCACACACTAAGTGAGCACTGCTAGGCAATGTCTTCATCACCAGGAATGTTATGTTGGTGTCCTTAATACTGATTTTTAACATTTTTCATATTTTATTAATTCTTCAATAATTCATATAATGCATTTTGATCATATTTACATTAGCTCCTTCCAGATCCACCTCCCCAATTTTGTGTCTTTTTTTTTCTAATTAACTCACAAGGTCCAATTTGTGTTGCTCATGTAACCATCAGTGTGGGGTCATGCGCTGGAGCAGAGTCAACACAAGGGCAGACCCTTAAACGAAATGGAGCTGACTGGTTCTCCCCAGAAGCCGGTGGCTGTCCACAGCACTTCAGCTGGGGTCGGGGGCGTGTGCACTCCTCCACGCTCCGTGCTGGACACTGACTGGTTGACCATGTGCAGGTCCTCTGCTGGCCAACACAGCTGCTGTGAGCTCATGAGTGCAGCAGGCCCAGCATGTCCAGAAGACACTGCTTCCTTCCAGTCCTCCCACCCCTGACCCAAGAAGTAATTTTTATACATACGTTCCATTTTCTTCTCTATCCTAACCCTCAAGGAACCTCCCCAGAGCCCTCTCCATTCTCTACTGCACCTAAATAGGAAATGAACACAGCTCTAGGAGCAGTAAAGCACACAAAGGAAACTGGAGGTACACACCTTCCTGTCCCAAGTCAGACTACTTCTAGCTGTCATTGTTGACAGTGTGCCTGAATTCAGAAGACAAGCTTAGGATCTTCCATCTTTCACTCTCAAGAAAAGCCAAAGTTTATTTAAAGAGGACGATTTTACTGGAGTTTAAAAGCAAACCCCAGGGTAGGCAGCTGTAAATCTTAGCAGCTGTCTGTAGGAGGAGAGCACAGAAGAGAAACAAAGAGGACATGCTTTTTAGTTAAGGCAGCACAGGGTCACCGCATGGCGGAAAGAGGGGAGCTTCAGAGAGAGTAAGAAAGCCCAGAGAACCAGGAAAGCCTGCTTAGAACAGGTATAAAAGACGCTTTTCTGAGTAATTTAGAAGATCAGGCAGACTTAGGAAGTGGCAGGGCTGTAGTTCTGTATGGGAGGGGGAAAATGGCATAATCAGTTTCTGAAAACTAAAGCAAACGTTTGCGATAAAAATTAACACATGCTGCGTAGTGGCGGTGCCCGCTTTTAATCCCAGCACTTGGGAGACAGAGGCAGGTGGATCTCTGAGTTCTAGGCCAGCCTGGTCTACAGAGTGAGTTCCAGGACATCCATGGCTACACAGAAAAACCCTGTCTCAAAAAAAGTAAAAACTAAATAATGAGCACATAAAAATAGAAAAATATTTCTACAACAAAGTTGCATATAAAGCAAGAACAGTTACTGGAAAATATTAATAAATAAAAATTACAATTATAGCATGTCTTTTAAAAAATGTACAACTCAACTACATAAAACTTCAAAACTGACATTTAAAGATATGTTATTACTAATAATTCACTAATGTGATAAAAAATATATCAGGAGTGGAGATAATGGTGACTATTTTCATCCCATAAAAAATAAAATTTCTGTCTACTTTAAAAGTATATTTATTCAAAGGTGGCATGGTAGTTCACCTCTGTAATACCAGTGCTCAGAAGGCTGAGACAGGAGGTTCATAGCTAGTTTGAGAAGAGCGTGGGTTATATGATGACTTTGGGGCTACACTGGCTTACAGAGTAAGACCTTATCTCAAAAGGACAAAGCCAGGAATGGGAGATAGCTCACTAGGTAAGGTGCTTGCTATTGAAGCATGAAGACCCAAGTTCGGACCCCAAGAATCATGTAAAGCCGTCCACCGTCATGTACATCTGTATGCCCAATGCTCCCCAGGCAGAGCAGTAAGTAGCAACAGTTAAAGACCTGGTTTCAAAAAAAATGGAAAGAGAGCATGAACCATTGAAATTGTCCTCTCTGCCCCCATATGTGAAATGTGCCCTAAGTACAACTATATGCCACATACAAATGTGCATATGTGCACACACACAGACAAGTGAATATATCCTGTCCACCCCTAGGTAAGACCAATCTTTTGTGTAAATCACTAATTCCAACCTATGAAATTCAGATAGATATTCAACATTTTTCTAAACCCAGTTAAATCTGTCAGAGTACTTAAACTCAAAAAAAAAAAAAAAACAAAAAAAACCCCAAAACCTACCCCTCAACCATGTCAGTTCTCAATATTACTAACTATGGCTTGCTAATAACCATGACTCTTGGTTGTGCCCTGAAATATAACTCCTTCAAAAAACAAAAAAACTTCAGCAGAAATAAAATTTTATTCTAAAATTCAGTAACAACAGTAAATATTTTGTGTGCTTTATTTATAACCAAGCAAAACATCAACTGTGGCATTTCTTTCAAAGTTGTAATGTTTACTTACATATTCAGGCTTTAGTTTCTTATCGCCACCTCTCACAGCCACCTTCTCTAGTTTATCTATAATGGGCCCAATCATTTCCTCATCTTTCAGCTGCAGTTCTTCATGAATTATTTCTATATCTCGGATGGGATCTACACTTCCTTCCACGTGCGTGATATCATCATCTTCAAAAGCACCTAGAATGAAGTAAAGGGAACAATTTAATAAATAGATGATATGGAGGGTGACTGTAATCACAGTGAACAGAGTGGTGACTTGGACAGTGAGCAAACAGCTATAGCAAATCAATTATTCTTACCTCTTTTTAAGCAGGCCATAGCAATTCCCCCCATTTGGTAATACTTACCCAACTAGCCACAGACCTAGCAGTTTAAGAAGAGTCTACATTTTAAAAACTGATACAGATAAGCAAAATTATTATCTCTATAGGAAAAAGAAATTTTATTCTAGAACTACTGGTTGCTTTCAAGTTTGGGACATAAAAGATACCGGATGGCAGGCATGAAAGCGTGAAGTTCTAAGCTGCACTATTAGAGTTTCCAAGGGAAACCAGATTTAGGGGGGTGGGGGCTCAAATCATCTGGCAGACCTCTTCTCTGCTTCAATCTACTTTATCACTGTGGTTCTGACGGTGATTAGATAATGAAGCACTCAGACACACAATTTACACAGCAGCTAATTTCATCGGCCTGATTTGAGGGTATGGTTTTTAGGGGCTATCAAAGAAGCAGATGAAGGTGCATTTGTCATATATGAGTGACAACCATTCACACTATCTGAACAAAATGGTGCTGGCCCTTATTAGAAACACATGCTATTATCACATATTTAAAGTGCAGTTGAAGCCATAATTTCAAATTGCCAACTAGAAACATAAGGGTAAAACAACCAGATATTACTGAAGCATGTGTACTGACTTTATGCCCTTCTGAAGACATAATGTGGCAACATAATTCAACTGGGATTTACTCAAATTACCAGATAAGGAACCGTATCACAAAAAACTGAATAAACACTATAAAATATTATAAACAGAAAGTAGTGATACAGGTACAAAAGAGTAAATGAATTAATTTCATAAAAATCATCCACTTGATTATACTACATAAGAGGTATTTTCTAACACAGAGTGTCAATTATTTTAGACAGAGGTATTATAGGAATCATGAGTTAACGTGAATTTGATAAACAGCAAATATAGTTAATTTTTATGCAACATAGACTAGGATATTCTTGTTACAGGTTATAAAGAGTTCTAAAATGCAACTGTCTAGGAGTTTTAAAAGTCAGTTTTAATACTAATGTGGATTGTTCAGTAGTAAGTCATAAAATATACATATTTAAGTATTTTATTAAATATTTAAATTTAGGCATAAAACTGGTTTAGTAGATAATATCAGATCCATATGAATAAGATAAGGGAAAAAAAACCACAAACTGGGTGTATTTCCTACTAAACATAACAGACACATAAGCCCTACCCCACAGGCACAATAGTATTTCTTGCCATGATTTACCTTCTAAAAGGACAAGCAGAGCGAAATAAGCAGCATGACCAGTTACAGAGATGAGAGCATCAGTCTGGGGTGCAGCTGAGTTGGTGTGCTTCCCTGGCGTGCAGGAAACCCTGTTCTGGCCTCCTACAGTGCTTAAACTGGGTACAGTGGGACACACCTGTAATGCTGGTGCTCATGGGTACAAACAAGAAAATCAGAGGCTCAAGGTCATGCCTGGCTACCCAGCGAACTCAAGGTCAATTTGGACTATGTGAAACCTTGTCAAAAAACAAAGGGGGGAAATAAATAACTAGATCTTCTGTGACACTCAGGGTGAAAGATACCCTGTACAACTATCTTTCTATAGAGGCCAATGACTACAGTGATTCAAGACCACACCTGAGAACACTAAGATCCCAAGCAGACAGTAGAGAGGCGCACAGCTCACAGCATTTTCCATTTTACCCCAGGACGAAGGAAAGGTTGGAAAACTAAAGAGGTAGAATTGGATATATAAATGTCATGCAGTTTCTTGACAATCTAAGGCCAGGTTATTTACCAGACCGGGGAGTGGAAGTAGGGGCAGGCAAGCAGGGGAAATAGAGAGGCTTGAAATGAAGATGTTAGTAAAAGAAACGTGATTAAGACTTCTGGGGAGGAACTCTTTACGGTGGAATCCAATTCAGACCTAGGTTTAAAATGGAGGTTTGTTATATTTAACATTTCCTGTCTTTCTCTCCCCCATTCTCCCTCCCCACAGAATTGGGCACAATATACAGCAAGAATGATTTCCTTTTTCTGGCTAACTACTGCAAGATCAAAATTTTGACCAAAATTTAGATCCTGTTTTGAAAATTAAACCCATTTACCATGTTTTAGAAAGAGAATGGCTTGTTTTTTCATAAAATCTGTTTTTCGTGGAAAGGTGAAGTAAGACAAAACTGTTAAAGACGCTTAAATTAACATTGTTCCTGGGCTTCTAGCAAAATTTCAAACACCAGATTCCTCTCCATTATCTGCTTGAATAAAATTCAGGGTTGTAATTAAGAAACTACCATTTAAATTTTCCTAATGCACTTAATGTAGGGTGTTGTTAAATACACGGCCAGTCACTGGCCTCTATGTAAATACAGGCAATTGTACAAGATATTTTTCACTCAGAAGTTATTTCTTCTTTCTTCCCTTCTCCCTTTCTTCCCATAAATGTTTGCTCCCACAGACTGTGCCTTTCATTTATTGAGATCTTAAGCTGTATGTCTCTCTTTCCTGTACTTTCTTTCCTCTCTTTCCTGTAGTTTCTTTATTTCAAGAACTCCTTCCCTCAAACATTTCAATAAATTTAAGGTTCTATATTAAATCAAGCATGTCACTCATTCCAGGACATTATTTCCCTCTAGTTTACTACTTTCCTCCCTCCAGTTCATTGCCAAACATTCTGAGAGCTGTCTCTTGACTGCTGAGACTCCATGTCTTAACCTCTCAACTCAAACCTTGTGCCTCCACTAGAGCTGGGGTCACAGGCTCTAACCAGGTCCCGAGGCAGCCATGATTCCTGGTTTTTGAGAAATGGACACTGAAGGTGTAAGTCTGAGGTTATCCTGGGCTATACACAAAGACGCCGTGGAAGGAAGAAAGGAAGGAAGGATGGACAGACGGCAATGATTTGCTTTCACGATACTAAGTTAAATTGCTGCTCTGCAGGGCTGACTACCATGTCGGAGCACCAAAAGCCTTTCACCGTCCCTCTCTAAGCGCGGCCCCTTGCTTCTGCTATCTTCGTTAGTTTCTTCTCAGGCCCCTTTCTTCTATCTGGTGTTGGTGGTCTTTTCATGTTATTTTTGTTTTGCTGGTGCTTGAGAATGAATTCTCTGCTCACGTGACAGATAAATGTTCTACACTGAGCTACACCAGCATCCCATATTTTGCTATCCTACTTTTTACATCTGAGCTGTATTCAGTTCTTAGAATATTCTACAATGCTAAATGTTAGAAGAAAATGTCAACTTATATTCCAAATTACTGCATTGAAGAGTATAAGCTTCACAGCAATATTTTACAAACCACAGCCATGGAAATACTATCCTAAACTGCATATCTAGGGCTTTCCTGTGCCTAAAAGGATCCATGGTCTGGATGGACCTATCTCCCTCTACTACTACATAATGCAGCAATAAAGAATTACTTGATATGCAAACTACCTCCCTAAACACATGTACAAGCCACAATATGACTTCTTAATTATAATGCTCCCAACTGACAGAAGTGCTCTTAAAATTCTACCAATGTTCCAAGTCTGCGAGAACTTTAAACAAAAACCAAAACAAGATTTTGGTCTTGTAAACTATACAAAGTAGTTGGCAAAACTAACTACTTCGTTAAAAAAGGTATAAATGGAACAGTATAAATGGACTAAAACCAACCAAACAAAAACAGTACTAGGATCTTAGGTATATCTTTGGGACTAGAGAGCCGGCTCCACAGTTAAGAGCGCTCCTCATGGCACCACGCTCCTCATGGGACCACATGGCAGCTCACACCTGTCTATAGCTCCTGTTCCAAAGCTCTGACACCCTCACACAGACATGCAGGCTAAACACCAATGTACGTAAAATAAAAGTAAATTATAGAAAGATGAACTCTGAAATGAACAATGCTTAGTGGAGAGAAGTTACACAAGAGGAGAAGATCAACAATTGTTTCTCAGAAAGAGGCCGGTGACAGGAGGTTACACATACCGGGGTTAAGTGTGGCCTCATTTGTTAGGCAGCAGGAAGCCAGCAATGGCTCTTACGCCAGTCAGTGAAAAGTATAAAGAACATTTTTAAAAAGACTAACCAAAAGCAGGAAACAACTAAGAGGGAACTGCTGAGCACCACTGCACTCCAAATACTATGAGAATATCGCAATGGGATATTAAGAGGAGATATAAAGGTAGGGTGAACAGCAACAACTACAGAAAACAACTCCAACTGGACAAAGACAGTAACAGAGTAGATGGGAGGCAGAAAGAGAAGGTGAGAGATCAAGTCAAAGGATTTTCATATGCTTTACGGTAAAGCCAATACAGATAAATTTAAAAGCCCAAACCAAGTACAAAGCCAAAAGGTATTACAGAACCAAAATGCAGACTTGTGAGGACAGCAGTTCTCAACCTGTGGGTCACAACCCCTTTGGCAAACCTCTACCTCCAAAAAGAAATTACTTCACAGTTCATGACAGCAGCAAAATTACAGTGATGAAGCAGAAACAAAAATAGCTTTATGGTTGGGGTCCCCACAACATGAGGAGCTGTATTAAAGGGTCAAAGCATTAGGAAGGTTGAGAACCACTGCTCTAGGAAAAGGAATAAACACCACGCAAACATACAGTCATATTAAATCAGCGTCAAGACACCTGTATATTATCCTGTTCCACATTACAATCAGTTTGTCTTCCAAGGAAAATAGTAAATGTTCTGAAAAACCATATTCTGCTTCATTCCTACTAAAGCCACTGAAAAGTCAGGAAGCTGAAGATACATGTACATATATGCTCTTACTTTTAAGGCAGCATACAAAACAATGGGCTCATTATGGTACTGTGCTCCTAGATCTGTGTACAGGTTTTTTAGGCTTTTATTTATTATTATGTGTACATAGGTGACGGCAGTGAGCACACAGATGTCACTGCACATATGTGGAGGTCACAGAAACTCTGTGAAGCAGGTTCTCTCCTCCACCTTCACATGTGAGGCAACACCATGATCAAGACAGCTTACAGAAGGAAGGGGTTATTTGGCTATGGTTCCAGAAAGATGAGCGGCCATCACCATCATGGCAGGGAAGCATGGCAACAGGAAGGCTTGGTGCCTGGAGCAGCAACCCCAGAGCTCACATCTTTTTTGTTTTGTTTTTCAAGAGGGTTTCTCTTCGTAGCCCTGGCTGTCCTGGACTTGCTTTGTAGACTAGGCTGACCTCAAACTCAAAGAGATCTGCCTGCCTGTGCCTCTTGAGTGCTGTGATTACAGTT
>CM053752.1:70466323-70537870 GCA_028658305.1 Pachyuromys duprasi | reverse complement strand
ATTGGATGGATTTGGCTTCTTTATCAAAAATCAAGTTTCCATAGGTATGTGGGTTTATTTCTGGGTCTTCTATTCGGTTCCATTGATCCACTACTCTGTTTCTATGCCAATACCATGCAGTTTTTATAACTATTGCTCTGTAGTACAGGTTGAGATCAAGGATGGAGATACCTCCAGATGATCTGTTGTTGTACAGGATCGTTTTGGAAATTCTGGGTTTTTTGTTTCTCCATATGAAGTTGAGAATTTTTCTTTCAAGGTCTGTAAAGAATTGTGTTGGTATTTTGATGGGAATTGCATTGAATCTGTTGATTGCTTTTGGCAGAATAGCCATTTTCACTATGTTCATCCTACCAATCCATGAGCACGGGAGATCTTTCCATTTTCTGATATCTTCTTCAGTGTCTTTTTTCAGAGACTTGAAGTTTTTCTCAAACAGATCTTTCACTTGCTTGGTTAGAGTCACCCCAAGGTACTTTATGTTATTAGTGGCTATTGTGAAGGGTGTTGTTTCCCTAATTTCTTTCTCAGCCCTTTTGTCTTTGGTATATAGGAGGGCTTCTGATTTTTTTGAGTTGATTTTGTATCCAGCCACTTTGCTGAAGGTGTTTATCAGTTGAAGGAGTTCTCTGGTTGAATTTTTGGGGTCACTCATGTATACTAACATATCATCTGCAAATAGGGATACTTGGACCTCTTCCTTTCCGATTTGTATCCCCTTGATCTCCTTTAGTTGTCTTATTGCTCTAGCTAGGACTTCAGGTACTATGTTGAAGAGATATGGAGACAGTGTAGCCCCAGCCTTTTAAAGCAGATTTCTCATCAAATACAATGGTGGAAATCAAGTCAAGAATGTCATTTTTAAAGCTTTTATCTTTTCAAACTTCTAATCAAATCTTCAAAATTCCATATATGTCAAACCTCCATTCACAACTTTATATTCTTTTTATTCTTTCTATCCTGGAACTCACTGTTACCCAGGCTGGATTTGAAACTGCCCCTCCTTAGCCTCCTGAGTAGCACAGATAATATGACAAGGCAAGTAGGTCCAGCGGTTTGCTACTCGGGTTTTTGTTGTTGTTTGATGGTGGGAGGATCCCAGCAGAGACTCACGCCCGTCGGAGGGCAAGTGCTCTAACACAGGTACCCTTGTATGGGAAAGACTCTCACTATCTTTTTTTTTTCCCCCCCAGAGCTGAGGACTGAATCCAGGGCCTTGCACTTGCTAGGCAAATGCTCTACCACTGAGCTAAATCCCCAACCCCCGACTCTCACCATCTTTATGGCTTTATTCACAAACACTAGAAATTCGAGCTACCATTTACTGTCCATAAACAACACAATCAAAATGCTTCATTGTATAGAAGAGGGTGGGATGGTGAGCTATTCACTGCATATTCTAAATGGTCTGAGTTAGAAGTGCAGTTTCAACCCCAGCTTAGAGGTACACTAAAATTGTAGTTGTGATCTATGAGAAGGACCCACCTTGACAAGGAAACAGAATCTAATTCACAGCTGGACCTCAAAGTTGTAATTCATATCTATGGATTAAAATACTGACAACATTAAGTTACATAAGGAGGAAAAAGCATTTTAATGTTTTTTAAAATTATTTTAGAAGTCCATTAGTAGAGATGAAAAGAGAGCACAGGTAAAGTGCTTGCTGCTTGCACCTGAGAACCTGAGTCAGATTCCTGAGACTAAGGAAAAAGCTAGGCACAGCTGCACCTGCCTGTGACTAAGTGCAAGACAGGAAGGGATGGGAGAGGAAATGGATCCCAGAGTCTTGCTGACTAGCTAGTCTAACCAAAAACCACAAGCTCCAAGTTCAATGAGAGATCCTACTTCAAAAAATAAGGTAGAGAATGATTAAAAAAAATCTGACATCGACCTCTAGCCTCCACATGGGAAAAACATACATACATCACACGTACACATATGTATTAATAATAAGTAGTCCATTTGTCTTAAGGATAACTGGGAACAAAGCTCATTTTATAAAACACAAAGGAATAAGAAAGATTAACACATTTTTTACATCTAATTTTAGTCTTAAGCCTTCAAAGTGTAAAGTAAATGAAAAGTTGTATCACTCAAATTATAATTACTTCAGTTGGCTATATTCCTAATCTTTGAACAAGAGAATATTTTTAAATCAGAAATATAAACTCTAGTAACAAACTGCTAACCCTGTAACACAAAAGTATGAATGGAGCAGCACAACTGGGTTTGGTGGAATGTACGTGGGCAAAATATCCAGCAAAGGACTGGAGATATGACTCAGCTGGCACAGGGCCTGCCCACAATGACAAAGCCCTGGGTTTGATCCAACATCTTCTAAATATTTCATTTTCAAGAGAAAACCTACTATTTGAGATACTGCAAAAGAGTGTGTCCATGAAACACACACACACACACACACATACACACACACACACACGTGCGTGCATGCCTACAGGCTATGCTTCAGGTTAATTATTCTATATTGGAATAGGAAATAGAATGATGGGTAGCCAGAGTAAGCTACATTTGCCTTAGTTCTTTCTTCTTTCCCTCCTTCCTCTTCCAGGGCAGGGAAAGGATCTAAAATCAAATGTTGGCGAGGAAGGAGAAAATTTCCACTCCACTTACATAGTCAAGAATCGATTGGAGCTCTGAAAAGTCTTGGTAACAGGGCTGGAGAGATGTTAAGAGCACTGGCTCCGGTCTGGCCCCCAGCACCCACACGGAGGCCCACAACTGTCTGTAACTCCAGCTCCAAGGGATCTGATGCCCTCTTTGACCTCTGAGGGCACCAGGCACTCACATGGTGCACATACACACATACAAACAAAACATTCAAACACGTAAAATAAAGAAAAAAATTAAAATGTTAGTAAACAAAATATGTGGATGACTTTGAGAGGCCAATAAATTATAAATGATTCACATAAGGCTTTTGTACCAAATACTTAATTAAGTTATGTGGAAGCAATCAAGAATGCTGTAATTAAAAATCCAGATCTTAAGACAAATAGGTATGTAATATAAGACAGAATAATAAAGTGGGTCAGTTAAGTTCTGAGAAGCCTTAAAAAAAAACAACCTTGTTCATTATTTTCTAATTTTAAGGATTCATTAAAATTAAAAATAATATACTTTTAATCACTGACTCAAAACCAAAATATTGGGTAAGAAAATGAGATGAAAAGAAACAGATATAAAAACATGAACTCTGCTTATAGCCATAAGCAAAAAACCTTTTACTCTGAGGGACATGAAGTTGAAACATTACAATCCATAACACAATTATTTCAGATGTACACAACACCAGAAAAATTTCTGTAACAGTTACTAGCATTATACTTCTACCTTAGATAATTATACAATCATACCATTTAAGAAAATCTTAAAGTCACTTAAAAGTTATGAATTATAATTCAGAGTCAACACCTGTAGTTAATTATATTCAACTGCTCAAGAGTTTTACATTTTTAGTTGCTGGAACACATTAACTCTTTGCAAAGAAGAACACAGAACAGGATTCTCCTCTCTACAAGATTACCCTGGTCTTCCCATATTGCATGATAGATACTTGATGTTTTCATTAAAATTGAGCATCACCTTACTTCTAAGGTTGAGCTACTTCTGTTCGATTTATCTCCTGAATAACATCTCACTAGCTTCCTAACTTCTAAACACCTTCTTCTGCTGCTAGAAAAGCCTCTCTGCCCTTTTCTTCCCCACCTGCAAACCCTCAGCTCCAGCTAAACTCTGAATCAGATGCACCAAGTCCTGGCCGTTCCTCGAGTTTGTTCCTGTAGCTCCCTCCAGCCTATTTTTGAGCTTTCTCAGTTACATCCTGCCAAGCATTGAATATTTTTAACTGTTATATATTTCCAATTGAATAATTGGCCACATTTTATTTTTTCTTAATTTGATATCATCTTTCTTACCAATTAACCGAACAGTCTTTGTAAAATTCTACTTTATTTTAAAGAATATTTACCTTTTCAGATCTGACCATTCTCATGTCATTTGTAACAAGTGTCCAAATGCTCTACTGTGATCATCATTCTCCCAGCTACAATTCAGGGCTGGTAGAGATCGCTCGGACTGGACTCCTCCACATACGGCACTCAGGCAGAGGAACAAGGACCGACTGATTTTATGAATGGACACAGGTTGGTTTTCATGCAAGTTGGCAGGATCATTTAGACAGAGAGTATATGAGTAGGTGAGGGAAATCACAAGACCACTTCTCGGGAGTAGATTTCATAATCTGGAAGATTATAACCCAGTACTACCAGTTAAGGAATTCAGAGGCAGTATAAGGACTCTTCTGTATCTGCCAATTCATGTATTTGGTATGCTTAGTCTTGGCTTCCTAGCAATATTTGTTGAATATTTAATATGTACTATGAAGTTTATTTTTTGCTGTTTAGCTTCTCTAAAAATTACGATTCTCTGGGATTATTTACTTATTCTCAGTGTGAATACTGCATAAAGAATTCGTCCATTCGTTGGGTCTCTTACTCATTATTTTATCTTATACAAAATTGTGCGTTGACCAAAGCACAGGTGTAAAATGGAAAGGCAGGCAGCTAGGCACAGGACCATGTACTTTAATATATAATGTGCGTGGTTCACGTCATATGAATAGAATGGACAAATTACTCTAGCAATTTAAATAAAGGGTAGGGCCAGAGGAAATGCTGTTGGAGACTTCATTTCAGTGAGACTGGGGTTCTGAAGGACACTGTGTGTGAATTGCTTTGATAGAGGAAGAATATTTCTAGCAGAAGCATGAATGAAGGTACAGAAGATGAAGGGTGGGAAGGCTGAGTTTCAAGCGGGGTACTACGGCACCAACACTGGAAAATTTAACGCCCAGACTTGCTGTTCAGTCCATTCACAGAATGGCAAGCAGTTCACATGACCCATTATTCACTCTGCACTTCTTCATTTTTTTTCATCCTTAGCCTGAAGTCACCACCCCCTGTAGCCAGGTGGGACTTCCAGTGGAGGGAGGGGGACACCAAGCCTCCCATAACACCCTTGACAGAGCACAGATCAGGAGAATGGCAAACCATTGACTGCCCAACTTGAGACCCAACCCAAGGAAGACAGCCAACCCCTGACACTATTAATGATACGGTGCTATGCTTGCAGACAGAAGCCTAGCATAACTGTCTTCTGAGAGACTTCATCCAGCAGCTGATGGAAACAGATGCAGATACCCACAGCCAAACAATAGGCAGAACTCGGGGAGTCCTGTGGAGGAGTGGGAGGAAGGATTGAAAGAGCAGGAGAGATCAAGGCCACCACAAGAAGACCTACAGAGTACACTAGCATGGGCCCATGGCGGCTCACAGAGACTGAATCACCAGCCAAAGCACACACATGGGCTGGACCCAGGCCCCTACACATATGTAGCGGATGTGCAGCACAGTCATCATCTGGGTCCCTAACTATTGGAGTAGGGGCTGTCTCTGACTCTGTTGCCTGCCTCTGGATCCCTTTCCCCTGGCTTAGCTATGTTGTCTGGCCTCAGTGGGAGAGGATGTACTTGGTGCTGCTGCCACTTGAGGTGCCAGGGTAGGTTGGTACTTCTTGGGGGCCTCCCCTTCTCTGACAAGAAGAAGAGAAGAGAATGGGGTGGGGCATGAGGGTGGGACAGAGAGGAGAGGAAGGAGAAGGCTGGAGTCAAGCTGTAAAGTGATTAAATAAATAAATGGGAAAAAAGGATATTACTCCTTGGATGTATATAAAACTGATTTTCTCAGAAGCCATATTTAGAATAATGTATCTGTCCTGAGAATCATACTCAGGGCTGTATATTAATAATCATTTTACTGTATTTCATTTAAAAGAAATCTCCATAATTCTTTTATGAGTCAGAGATGGTAGAAAACTCTTAGATCTGAATTCTTCCAGGTTGCCTTGCTGATGAGGACTACCTTGCATTTTAAGGATGGATGTGACTTCTTTGTTTTCTTGTTTTTTCTGATTCTCATGTCTACCCCCTTGAGTGTTGGAATGGTATACGTGTCCAACATAAAAATACACATCTTAGAAGACATTTTTAAACACAAGCTCAAAAGCGCTTCTCCAAGATAGGAAAGCTGCAACAGGAAAGCGTCTATGACTCTGAGCTCCCTCTGATCACTGACCTGAGAAAAGCATGTTAGGTGACCAAGAGCATGAGTAAGACGAGGCACAGTTCACAGTCCGGTGTCTTACCAGTCACGACAACCTTCCGTGAGAAATGGTCCAATCCACAACACGCCAACCATAAAACTACACGTTTAAGAATGAATGGACCCTCCAGCTCACCAAAACAGAGGCAGCGACACAGTGCCCAGCACATGGAGAGAAGCTGGGCAATGAATGAGCTACCCTGAGCAACACGGCTGCCAAGAAGAGCTCAGGCTCTTTCTCCTATGCATAACAAAACCTTTACAGAAGAAAAAAGCTGAATAAAATTAGTCTCTGCTCTCCAAGATACTCACAATCAAATAGGAAAGCTAGATCAGCACATAATAACGGGCACAAAGTAAACCTAGAATCAAAGAGCCACGGGTGAAGCAGTACCCACTACAAGCCAGTGGGACAGACAGCACCAAGGCTCCAACCTGGAAAGCAAGTGTAATGCAGACGCAATTTAAAATTTAGATTCAGATTCTTGTAAAGGTTTTTACAGAAGTATAAATTATTTTTAATGCCATGTTTAAATGTATCGATGCTGTGAGAATAAAGAAAATATTGTTTCCATTGAAGTTTGAAGCCGGTGTTTAAATGCTTGAAAAATGTAAACATGTACCCACTATTAATAAATACGGCTATTAATAAAAAATTTTAAAATTTAATTTTAAAAACAGCTGTTTATAGACTTTATTCGAAATATCAATGAACTTTGACTTTAACTTCAGTTTCTTTTTAAGATATAATTTATTTTTCAAATAGAGTTTTTTAATATACAGAAGGGGAAATAAAGAAACAGGAACAAAACACATTATTTATTTGGTATTGGAAAAAGGATGACAGCTATCTCCACCTTATGCCAGATATCACATCCTTGGGTTCAAACAAAAAGCACTATGAAAGCAGTAGATAACTCCAAACCAGGCAACATATGTCAAAAATAATTGTACTCTTGGATACATGACTCACAGCTCTAAACTGGCAGATGAAACCGGGAAGGAAAACTAAAGACTAGACACCGAGGGCAATAAAGCAAGTATGTCCTCTGGAAGCAGCCCATGGACGTAGAGGCTTCTACTCCCAACGGTCTTCCAATACAACCCACTCAAGCTGGCCCAACAGATAGGTACCAACTACTTCAGAGATTTCTAGAAGCCTACTATGTGAGATTTTGTCAACCCACAAAAACCCAGTCATCACCACTGATAGTTAAGCCAAAGCAAGTACTCACCAGCAGGTGGTGCCAAATCAAAGCCAGTCCCAGAGTGACTTGGATGGGCTGTACCTTGTGACATTCATTAATCACCCCATCTAGCTAGTTAAGGAGGTCTACCTCTGCTAGTTCATTCACATAACAAAAGTAATGACTCCATATTTATGCAATGGACACATGTGGGCACACAGAACACATTATAGCCCAGAAGGGGCAATTAATGTGTTATACTTTTGTAGGGGGTAATATTATAACCGGGCTTACTAAGACTAATTATAAATGACTACTTTTTTTTTTTAATTGTACTCTCATCTACTTCATACACAGCCTTTAAAATAATCAGGGAGCTATAACTAAGAACACAGCAGAATACATTCTGGCATACTCAAGACTTCAAGCAGTTAAATATGACTACAATGTAGACTTTAGGCTTCACCCAAGAGCTGCACCAAGAACCATCTTCATCCACTTTAGGATCGTCAACAAAAATGAAAGGCTGCAGCGTTGCTGAACCTTCTGAAGAGGGCTAAATGACCGTATTAGATCTTTGTCTTTAGAGCACGAAACTGGGAGCTATAGTAATAAAAGATTTTCCCACTCATACCTGCAGTGGGGAAATACAAATGTTTTTTTTTTTTCTGAATTCCTTCAAAAATTAGCTCAAAATGTCCAACAAAAGACTTTCCGGCAAACTGGCCAACCTCTCCTCTATCCTGTCACCCACTGCTAGACTTTTAGCACTGCCTGTAAGTTCTACCTGTCAGGATGTGATGACTGTATGTTATGTATTCATCTGAACAGAACCACTACACTTAGTTACAGGCTATCATCAACCAATTCATTCTCTTGCTAAAATCAAGTCATCCAATTACTCCTTGACTAATCAAGGCTGTTTTGGCTTTTTCTTTTTTCAAAAGGTACTCAACAGCATAAACAGTTCACTTACAAGAAATGGAAAGGGGCTAATCAGCAGAATTATTGTTTTGCTGCTACAATTTGCAGTATTTAAATTTAGTTGCTGATTGGACTGAAAGTTTTATGATATAGCATATGAAACTAGTTTAACACAACTGGCGCTGTGTGGCTGCATTGTCTGCCATGATCATACCGATCTACTCTGTAGGAAGGATAAGTAACTAGTGTCTCTAAAATAAGGATACTTAAGGTTAGGTTTCAGTGCACCTTCCTACACAGACTGGTTTTAAAAATAAAGGTGCCTTAAGGATGAATTCGCCAGCATTATTTTAAAGTCAGCAGCTATGTCTACCCTTAAAGAGCATCTGTTACAGTGAATAAAAACACAATCACAAGGATTATCCAATTACAGTTATTTGGCTTTTAACAAACTAAGATGGCATTATTTGGTTATTATTTAAGAAAAAAAGTATCTAAAATAAGTATATATTTTAAATTATGCTATCTCACATAGCAGTGAACGTTGTAATTATAAAATGAAGAGTATTTCATTGAAATTCTAGATGTACATAAATTATAAAAAGATATTACACAATGTTGCTACACTTATCAATACAGGATTTCTGAGAGAATACCTAACAGGATGACTGAAGCTGAACTCTAACACAAAATCACCTTAAACTGTTTTATGTTATGCTTATACTCATTATAGTTTTTTTTCAGGAAAGTATTTTTATACTTCAAATTTTGGCTGAAATATTAGAAAGGTTTTACAGTGAGATATAATGAGATACCTTAATCAAAAAGCAAATTTTATTGTGTCATTTTGCTATTTGATGCATTATTTTAATTAGAAAATATTATTTTCTAAAATGCTGTTACATAAACAGTTAAACATCAAACATACACAGTGAGTTAAACATCTCAACAGTAAACAAATTCTCTATACATTAAAACAATATTATATACTAACCATCAACTATAACATAAACTGTAGAAAGGGGAGGAAAAGGAAACTGACATAATTAAAACAAGCTCCAAGTCTGCTCTCTGTGTGTACACAAAAAGAACATTACCTACGAAGTCCTAGCCAAGAAAGAATTCCACAGAGGACTATAAAAAACCTATACTTCCAGCACATGTAGTAAAGGTCAGCTGATGCACACATAAATGTTTCAGGAAAGTCTTAATTTCACAAATGTGCTGATAAGGCATACAAGTAACAGCACATTTCAAATGAATTGTTCACATATATTTTTTAAATGCTACCATTTTAATATATTTTTAAATTAAACCTGATTGTCTATGCTGAAATTCAAGAAAGCAAATAAATTTAAAAGCATGGTAAATTAACAACAGAGCTCTAATATTCTTTAACGATGAACAATTCTCAGCGCAGGCACACCTGCCAATACATTAAGGAAAGTAAAATCGACTACAAGTGTCAATCAAATGCACAGCAGCCCTGACTTCTCAGGCCGCATTTCCAGCGTCCTTTGTGCTTCATTTGGCGCCATAGCCCTTTAAGTTTTGTCTTCAGAAAGCCCTAACTAGTTGTAATCATTTGCAGCCTAATTGTGGACATTTATCTGCTTTTCTTATGCATAGAACATAGCTATTAAAGCTGAATGGTGATGGTGTGAAGTATAGGTTAAATTGGGTGAAATTAAAGCAAATTACTCCGGGATGTGGAAATCTGAAAATAGAAACCACCAATGATTTGCAACCCTCTTGATGATCAGCTTCACAGAACCCTAAACGACAAGAAAACTTACATATTTTAAAGTTAACTAGGTTTTTAAAAATAATATGTATAAATGTATTTTTAACTACATGTACTACTTATAATGGTGGAAAGATTATTTGTTTAACTCAGCTGCAATGTCAAAAAGATCTCAGATTTCTATTTTAAATAGCGCAGTTCATTTTAAAGTAAGATTTTCTTTTCTTTATATAAATTTATGCCTATAAAATGTGCTTAATTATATCAAATATGACACCATATTACTGTTAGCTAAGGTTTAGACCTAGGTAAAAGTATTAATACTGGAAACAATATAAAACTGAAGTCATAATAACAAATGCAAATTAACTATGTAAACACAAAAGTATCTATATCCTGTCTGCATATATGCCAAATATAACTTTGCATGTGACTAGCATAAAGCCCTGCATGTAGAAGCCCAACAATACTTGTAAAAGGTTAAAATAAGAATTACATTTATCTAAAATTGACTTGTAATGTTCTCTGAGGCAGCATAATAAAATAGTATAAAAAATCCTGCCATGTTACCAGCTTACTTTAAAGCAGAAAAAAAATGAGCAATGAAATGATGACTGTCTAATACTAAAGTTCAATAAAAACATATTTTAGGCACTTGGGGAAAGACAAAAAAAAGTCAGTGGCATGATGTATACTTTTAAGGAGCTGGCAGTCTCGTTGAAGTAAGAATAGGTGCACAGGGAACGAAGACATGGTTGCACAGAGTGGAAACTGCGGAAGAAAGATTCTCTACTCCCAGATAGGAAGGGAAGGGCCAAGTGAGGCAGGGAAAAGTAGTTCACAGAGCACATGGCTCCTGTAGGAGAAAACAGTGCTCCTGCTAAGCAAGGACAAGGGTGGAATGCATAAGGTACACTCAAGACACAGGGTCAGGCTGAGGAATATCCAAACAGAAGGAGGATGCTAGAAAACAACTAATTCTTAACAATAAAGTTAGGGAGAAATTGAAACTCAAGGTGTGAGTGAGGCAGTAGCATTACTAAGTGCAATGACTCTCAAATGGTGATACCTCTAATTTCTCAACAGTACTATAACAGTTAAAGGTGATTAACACCAAAAATCTGGTGCCCTGGAATATTAGCTATATTCCCAGATGAGGTCTTTCCTTTTCTGTGCCTCATACCAAGTATGAAATTACTGCTCTATTTAATAAATGTATGCTGATGTACTTATTATCTTTGTCTTACAGTCAGCACAGATAAAACTCGATAGTCATTATAATAATAGTTACTGCTAGACTTTCATATGTATATTTTAGAGCATACAACAATACATCCTTCTAAAGATTATTAGAAATTTAACCAAATGCACATAATTTTTTACTTTCTGAAAAGCAGGATTTCCCCACTATCCTGTCCTGGTTATGAGATCAAAATTCCTGGTCAGAATTCATTACGATGTGCTCTAAGAACTGTTAAGAACTTGGGCCAGAAGCCATACTGATGTCTGCAGGCAGGGAAGAGGTGTCCCTGGCCCTCACTGGACACGGGGCAGCTGTCCTGGTCCTCTTCAGCCACGTCCTGCTCTCCTCAGTGGATGGCTTCTGGAGTGGATGCAGTGGAGAAAGACGCAGCACCCTCTCTTGGGGGGCTGCCCACTAGGAATGTGACCATGCTCTAAGGGTACGAACAACACAAAACAGACTTGGCTTCTTTCTTTCTTTCCTTCTCTCTCTCTTTGGGGGGGGGGGGGGAAGAACGGAGATCACTGAGGAGGGGAGACATGGAAAGACTAATAGATGAACATAATCGGGGTACATGATGTGAGACAAACAGCCCCTCCCCGACTCCCAAAGAGCACTGGCTGCTCTTTTAGAGGTCCCAGATTCAATTCCCAGTACCCACCAGGTGGCTCACAACCATCTGTAACTCCAGTCCCAAGGGATCCAGTGCCCTTTTCTGGCCTACAAGGGCACTGCACACACATGGTGCACAGACATGCATGCTTGTAAAACACTTATACACACAAAATAATAATTAAAACATAAAGATTAAAAAAATGGCTGGGAGGCCCTGGCCTTGGTTCTGAGTCCTCCCACCAGCATCCAGCTGACTGCTAGCCCTCTTCCTGCCTTAGGGCTCCTAGGCTCACTTGAGATTCTGCATTGGAAAACCCATCTATGACAAAAATGGTTCCAGGATCACACTGACCAGAAGGGGAGCACTCAATAACATTTTATTACTAAAATCAGTTAAGAGGTGGTAGAAACGCAATAAACAAAACGAGAAATGATGAACTTTCAGAAAAGACCAGCAGAATGAGGTGACAGATTATAGCAACACACATCAGTTTTAATCTGTATGAACACACAGAGTCCTTCTGTAAAAGGATATCACAAGACCTTTCTCTCCCTTGAAGTACAGAACCACTTCATTTAACCAAATAAAGACCAAAAATAATTAAGATTCATAATATGTCATCTTTTACTGGCACAGACAGCTCAGAACCAGAACAGACTGCTCCTGAGAACAGGGAGGCTTGAACACCACTCTGTTTTATGTTTGGCTATCCCACAAAGAATGTCTCACTGCCATCTTCATGAACAATGAACTTTACTACAAAGTTAATGAAGAGGAAATATTTTTATTACAATTCTAACAATGAAATTTCATCAGAATTATACTGCTTCAACTCTCATAATAATATCTTTTCAACCAGTATAATGAGGTACTACCATGACAAGGAAGATATTTTCCAGTCAGGAATCATAGTAAATTAGCTCTCTCATTTATTTATGTATTTATTCAGTCAGTCAGTCAGTCAGTCAGTCAGTCATGTTTTTTTGAGACAGGGTCTCTCTATACAGTCCTGGTTGTCCCGGAATTCATTGTGCTGACTAGGCTTGTGCTGAACTCAGATACCCACCTAATCCTGCCTCCTGCAAGCTGGAATTGAAAAAGTGCAACACTACACCTAGCTGTAGTTCTTAAATTTTTTAAACTCAAAATGTAAACGCTTCGTTCCCTCTTTAATTAATACAATCTTCCAGTCTGACAATGATATGCACTAATTCACTGCTAACTCCCCAGCGCATCCTCTTCTAGTCTCTCAATTGCTTCTTAAGAGAACCAGCACATGACTTAAACTAGCCATAGGAGTAAATTTACTAGGAAGGATAAGACAAGGGCATTCTCTCACCCTAGTGGCTACTAAAGAGCCAGCTTACACTTGTGAGCGTCCATGCTCACAGAGGCTGACTCTGGACTTCCTTTCTCATGACTCTGAGCAGCGGCCATATTGGCAGCACAGTTCAAGGAGCAGGTAAACACACTACTCCTGAGTTGGGAAGGAATAAAAGTAATGTCATGAAATTATGTCAGTGAGAAAGTTCAAAGGAAAGGGAATAGCCAGGAAAAGATAATGGAAACCCTCAAAGTTAGTGTCTTCAACTCCTACTGGAAGCATGGAGAGGAAAGGCAGACACAATGCAGATCAATGGGAAAGTGTCTCAGGTAAGTCTGACGCCACCTCCTAAGAACCTATGCAAGAAAGCACCACATCTTGGAGAAAAACAAATAGGGAACCATAATATTCATACTATCCAGGTACAATCCAAAACTGCCTATGGGAGGTGAACCCTGCTATTAAGAGAAAAGAAAATGAGTAAGACTGAACTTTGAGATGACTACTAGAAGTGGCTTAAAATTTGGGGGTGCTGGAGAGATGGCACAGAGGTTAAGAGCACTAGCTGTTCTTCCAAAGGTCCTGAGTTCAATTCCCAGCAAACACATGGTAGCTCTTGACCATCTATGTGATCTGGTGCCCTCTTCTAGCCTGCTGGCACATAAGTAGGCAGAATACTGTATAAAAAATATAAATCTTTAAAAAATTGTAATGCCCCCTTTAGACAATCTTCAATAAATTATGTACAAAAAGAACAAAAATATACGCTTCCCCACTAAACAGGAAGAGAAAGAGGCAGTAAAGGGAGGGGAGGGAAAGGGATAACAGATAAAGTATCTTTAAGGAAACTATGGACATTAAAAGACAACCTGAGATGACTAGGGACTGAGTGTGTTCACTCAAAGACATCAACAGAAATTATATAGTTTGAACAGAGATAAATAAAACTAGTAAAAAGAACAGGGCCCCAGGAACTAGAAGGCTAGAGACCTAAGAAAAGAAATAAAACATATGTGGCAAATTTAAGAATAAATAAATAAAAACTGGCCAAATTTACTGCAAGAAAGGAATTTATATAATGAGTGCAATAACTCCCAAGAAGAATAAACTCAAAAACTTCAAGGTTGACAGATTAGTAGTGCAATGGTCACAAATACCAGGAGTAGAGAGAGTAACAGGAAACTATCTCAATTAATGGCTAACATTTCATCAGAATCTATGGTGGCCAAGACAGTAAAATTTTAAGTGTTAAAAAAAAAACCTATTCACCAAACATATTTTATCATTAAAGTATTTTTATGAATTATCTGAAATGAATACATTTTCAAATTAAATAAAACTGAGAATTCATTGCCAACAGCCTTATGCCAAAGGCCTTCAGTGTTAAGAGAATGGTGTTCAAACAGGTGGAACATCAGATTTATAATACAAATACAAAATATTATATTAGAAAAGTTGCTTATGAGATGTATTTATTGTCACTAAAATGCACCCTTTTGAAATAATATTATGTAATATCAGTTCTATCTCAGTGCTTTAAGTTGTAGGACTTAGAATATATATACTTAGTACAATTACAACATAAAGAACAGACAGGAAAAATGGCCAAAAGGAAATGTCCAAGTTTTCTATATTTTATATGAAGTGATACAATATGAACTATCAAAAAGTTAAAGACACTTGTCCACAAACTAAAAAGTTAAGGATATAGATTGTAATCACTAGTGGAACCTCTAAAATTGGATATACAAGTCCAATCAATGAGCAAAATCTGTTAAACAACAGGCCAAAGCTGAGGTTATGAGCACTTACCTCGCATACATGAAGGCTTAACATTCAGAATTGGTCGGAAAAGGGACAGCAAGTACCACCTGCCAGAACTGGCATATATAATAATATACTGCATATAAGATACAAGGTAAACATAAGACAGGCATAGACTGGAGTTACACAGCAAACAGCAAACAGGAGACTACTGTAATAGTTCTGTTAATAAGAAAAAAATCATATCAAGATAAAATATATTTTAATAAGAAAAAAGTATTCATTATCCCTTACCTATAGCTTTGCTTTCTGTGGGTTTAGTTTTGTGAAGTATTAATTACATGAAATATTACATGGAGAATTCCAGAGGTTTAAACATTGTAAATTGTCCTTCTATATACTATAATGGAGTTAGTGCTGTCTCACTTGTGACGGATATCATCTGCCTAGTACATCATATGTTATATGCTACATTATTAGTCACTTGGTAACCAGTTATAAGATCAACTGTCATGTTACCACAGTGCTTGAATTCCAGTTAAATATGTTTAAATAAACAGAACCCCAAGAAGCAAGAGCTTTAAGTGAAAAGGTAAATATTATTTACTTTAGACAAAGCATAATAAATACAGGGTGAGCAACTGTCCACACCTTTAGGCACTCCTAAGGATTCTGGGAAGCATCCCTAGTAAGGAGGACTGCTATCGGCCAAGCCTGAGTGGTTGCCATTGCTCTCAGAGTTTGTGTCACATCAAGAACAGCAAGATGAAATGTTGGAAAATAGGC
Organism: Pachyuromys duprasi; assembly: GCA_028658305.1. Lineage (NCBI taxonomy): Eukaryota > Metazoa > Chordata > Mammalia > Rodentia > Muridae > Pachyuromys > Pachyuromys duprasi. Next base: position 70,522,103 of record CM053752.1, on the reverse strand, counting down.
CAAGAAAGACCTCATAAGCAAGTCTGGGGATGAGACCAAAGACAAGCGGTGCAAAGGCAGCGCTCGAGGCAAGCTCAACAACCTAGCCCTGTCTCACAGAACTGCGCTAGACTATAATGTGGATGTGCTAGACGGCTCCCATCACAAGTGGGACAGCACTAATTCCATTATGGTATACAGAAGGAAAATTGACAGTTTTCAAACCTCTGGAATTCTCCAGATAATACTTCATGTAATTAATTAATACCTCACAAAACTAAACCCACAGAAAGCAAAACTGAACACTTTTTTCTTATTAAAATATTTCTCTAGTAGTGTTGGAGATGTGCATTCCCAGGCCAGGCTCGCCTTTCAGGAGCTCTGCAGTAAAGGACTCACTAAACTGCTTTCTGAGCACAGAGTTCAGGTATTTTACAGCTGAAATACATTAGTGGAAGCACCCCAGCTGCCGATGCAGATGCACAAACAGATTCAATGGACAGTAGTTTACTCAGAAAGCTAAAGCTTTATTAAATAGAAAGAAGGAACTACGGTAAATTGACTGGGAATATACACATAAAGGAATAACATGTATAGGTACTTAAGAATAGCTTCAAAATATAGAACACTGGCATAATTAAAGAGAAAGTAGATATTTTCATGAACAATTAGGAATTTTCATACTTTTCTACTCTCTATTAGAACCACATATGCAATATATAAATACTAACTAAATTGATAAAACTAGACAAAAAAATCAGTAAAGACATCAACATTACTGTCATTTTGACTTACATTCACAGTTAAAAAGAAACTGCCTCCCTTCCTCCCCTTGCTCCACAGACTCCAACTCTCCTGCTTCAGCCTGTAGGATAATGAGATTACAGGAATACAAAAACATGCCTCCCTTAGAAAAACATATTCTTTAAATTAGCAGAATATCTGATTCACACTGAACCAAAAACCAATTCTCAATAAATTTCAAAAGATCAAAATCATAGTCAGGAGTGGTGACACATGCTTGTAATCCCAACACTCATGGAGGCAGAGGCAGGCAGATCTCTGAGTTCGAGGCCAACCTGGTCTATAAATTGAGTCCAGGACAGCCAAGGAAGGCTACAAAGAGAAACCCTATCTCAAAGTAAAAAAAGAGGAGAAAAAAATTTCAATAAAATTGAGTAGGTCCTAGATACATCAATCAAGAAAGGACAAAAGATAAAAATTATGTCTTGTTCCAATATAAGGAATGAAAGAAAGGACATTGCCATAAGTCATAATATACATGATAGATAAATACTTTATTATTAATAACATATACTAATAATGTATACTAATAAATTCAACAATCTAGATGAAACGATAAAAATTCTAGAAATAAACAAATGACCAAAACTGAACAAAAAATATAAATTGTCTTCTAGCAACTTAAACTGAATTTGAAATAGAAACTTCACTATAAATCAATCAATCAATCAATCAATCAATCTAGGCCTGGAAATGGCTCCATCACTTAGAAGAGAATGAACAACAACCTCCAGCAAACCAATCAGAAAATCACCCATTAATTCACAAGGCTAATATCCAGTGTGAAATCAGATAAGGATCACAAGGAAATTAAACTGACAAGGCCTTCCAAAAAACACAAATTTAAAAAAATCTTTAAACTTTTAGCAAACCAAAGCACAATGATCTACGAGTATGATGCTATCTTAATGAAACTCATTATTTGTATGTTAAAAAAAAACAGGAAGAGAAATGTAGCAAAAATGAAAATATAAATTTGACTCTCTATATAATAACGCCAAAATATAGTGACTGCTAGTTATCCGTGACAAAACAACTACCAGAAATTCTAATGGCATATGCTTAACTTTCATGACACAATGGCCAATGAAAGGAGCAGTTTTGTCAAAGCCAAAAATAACTTAGGCCTGCAAAGTTGTAAGTTGTATGTAAATAAACAGAAAACTTGGCAAATCTAAAACTATGCAAAGAAGATCATTATGACAGTGAGTTTATATTAGAAACGGGTGATTTATCATCCAAACTTGTCTATATAGCTCATTAGCAAGTGTTAGCATACGGAGGGACTGGAACTCACCTCACTAGTGAAAACCAGTGTGGTATGTCTTAGAGCTAAACACACATTTTCCACATGCTTCCAGCAGCCTTCTGTCTACTTAACCCCACCAAAAAATAGAAATGTATGTTCACGTAAACACTTGCACACAAATGTTCATAATAGTAAAGCCCGTGAAAAAATTAAATTAGTCACCAACTCATAAATGGAGAGGCAAATTGTAATATCTAATAGTAGTAAATGCTATCTGACAATAAAATATCAATGTTCAAACTATAGACAAACTCAGAAGTGTGTTAGTGAAGTGAAACACATACATACACAAACATAAGCCATGTGATATTACATTCAATTCTAAAAATAGTAAAACTCTAATGAGGGATGGTGGAAGGGATCAACAACAACAACAAAACATGAAAAACTGTAAAACGTGAAAACACTGTGTATTTTGATACATAACACTGCACAGTATATTCTACCATAATGATGTTTGGAGAAAACACCACATACAGAAACTTGTCTTTCAGGAGGTTTCATGTGTTTACCTAAGCTTGACATTACTGACACCTATCAGTTATTTTTTATCTTAAAAAATGTTATAAGGAAGCACAGTAGTTTACTGGGTGATCATATGAACTTTAAAAATTATTGTGTTCTTAAGTTTCTAGAAGTAAAGGTTGATTCTGACTTATTTCAATTAATAAAAACAACTGAAGCGCTGCCACAAATACATATAAGGAACAATCTGCTACAGGAAAAGCAATTAGGTTCTATTCCTAATCATTGGACAATGTTCAAGGCTTGTTCTCAATGGTGTGTGGTCTTTTCTGCATTCTTCAGGTGCTCCTCCAGTTCTGTGACAAGTTCTTGAATGTGCAGGACCTTCGGAGATACGGGCATCCAATTGCCAACATGAACAGGGAATTAAAACAAAATCAAGAAATTGTATTTCCATACAATTTTTATTTCCAAAAGAAACCTCTTTATTTTGACATTAAACTCATCAGTGCAAAATCTTGTTTTCAAAAGATTTCCTCAGTAAAGCAGTTCATTCTGAGCTACGTAGTTCACTGTATCTCAAGTGCCAAGCTGAACAAACCAGGCCCGAGAGAAGCATCTTGTGCACGTTGCTGTTGTCCCACATCATTCAGAACAAACCTTTTTAGATCGCTAACTACCACAGGAGTGCTGATTACACAGGCACCAGCAATTTCCTAACCAATGACCACCTGAACAATGATGTGTTCAGCTTCCCAGACCCTGCAGCCTTTCAAAGGTGAATCATTTCACAGTTTGGAACAAGATCTCCATAGCAACTTCCCTTTGAGGGTTTTAGAATCACCATCCAGTAATTCTATGATCATCAAGCTCAACCATTCCCAATGGCTCTTTTCACAGCAGATGGAAAAGGATGCCTTGAAATTTTACAGTCTATTTCAAGCAATTCATCTGGCAGCCTATTAGAATTCAAAATATTTCGACCTTCAATCACAAAGCATGTTATCTGAAGCTGTGGTGATCTCAAGTCAAGACAAGCAGACGTTTTAGTCTAATCATCCATGATGAGAAGAGACTGACAAAAACTCTTAATTCAACCACCATCAAAATGCTTATTTTAACTGCATGAAAGTCTTTCAACAGGCAATGAAAACACACCATGTACCATTTTATCACAACCTTCTGTTCAAGGAAAATATGAATTCTGAATATTGACATGGATCTCCGCACTTCTTAGACTACTTAGAACAAATATATTCTTTAAAAGTTAGCCTAAATCCAATTGAAAAGTACTACTATTCTCTACTATCAAATCCAGAAGCCATACACAAATTGACAGTGCACCTAAGATAAGGTCAGTCAGTCTAATAAAATCAAGAATATTTGGATTACTTATGGCTTTTAGGCACATTTCATCACAAACAAAATATTAATGTTAACTCCTCAGGAAATTAATTTTGATTTATAAAAAAAGGAATATACTAAAATAATTATAATTTACAGAATGTTAGTAACCTTGTAACCTTTCCCCAATTACTTAATTCCCTAATGATTCCAAAATATACTAACTTCCCTGTTTTAAAACACTGGATTCATCCACTTGCTACTAAGATGTGGTTAATTATTTATCTAAACCCTTTTGAAGCTGAAAGTTCAACAACAAAGTAATAAGTTCACTAATTTTCAGCATTTACAAGTACCAATTATAGGCACTTATTTCCAAATTTTGGGTATTTTTTTCCTTGTTGTTTTGTTTTATGAAACATGGTCTCACTAGAGACTCCAAAGCAGTCTCTCAAATGCTGGGATATTAGGCACACACCACTACACCTGGCATATTATATGATTTATTACAGATGTTCAATGGGTGTTAGAAGCCTATCTATGCAGAAACAACTTATTCTCTAATTACTAGTTAACTCAAATCACAGTTCCTACCGGAGAAATAAGCCAACTTTAAGAATGTTGTAAGTGAAAATAAGCACTCACGGGTTCCCTAGTAACAGGAACAGGGGCTGTGTCTAACATGAACTCAATGGTGGCTCTTTGATCCCCCTCCCCTAGGGGAAGCAGCCTTACCAGGTCACAGAGGAGGACAGTGCAGCCAGTCCTGATGAGACCTGATAGGCTAGGGTCAGGTGGAAGGTGAGGAGGACCTCCCCTATCAGTGGACTAGGGGAGGGGCATAGGGGGAGAAGAGAGAGGAAGGATAGGATTGGGAGGGGAAAAGGGAGAGGGCTACAGCTAGGATACAAAATGAATAAATTGTAATAAATAAATAAATTTTTAAAAAGAAAATAAGTGTTCATAAACAAGACAATTTAAATTTATTAATCTACCTCTTCCATAAGGAATACAATACACTGGGTACCACTCTCAAGCTTCAACGATTTAGAAATGTGAGATCTAAACTTAAACACATCATGAACAAAAAAACAATATTCTACCTCCTTAAGACAAACGCATGCAAACACTTCACACAATCAAATCATGAAATTCATTTTCCAAGCAAATTGTGCCAGCTACTTCAACTTGTAATTGGGCCTTAGTCTCAAATTTAAATCCATATGTCATTCTCTGTTCATAGTCTTCTGGTTGAGCTTTGCACTTGGTTTAATGATCACAAAATAAGACAGCAAAATTAGCTAATGTTAAAAAAACTGGAACAAAAATACCAAACCTAGATACTTCTGACTTCTAAAAACTAAGTTAAAATTCTCAATGAGAACAAAATTGACAATTATTTCAATGAGTCAACATTAAAATTTGTTTTTTGATTAAATTTTTATATTTTATATTAATTACAGTTTATTCACTTTGTATTCCAACTGTAGCCTCCTCCCTTATTCTCTCCCAATCCCACCCTCCCTCCCTCATCTCCTCCCATGTCCCTCCCCCAGTCCACTGACAGGGGAGGTCCTCCTCACCTTCCACCTGACCCTAGCCTATCAGGTCTCATCAGGACTGGCTGCACTGTCCTCCTCTGTGGTAGGAGATAGTGGGACCTGGAGAGGAAAGGAGCTCTACAGGGAGAACAGAACTAAAATATCTAGGCATAGGAGTCTTTTCTAAAATTTGCTTCTTAGTACTACCTTTTGTTTTTAAAAGTTTAACTCCCACCAGAAGAATGAATACATTAGTAAAGATAAGCCAGGGAGGCGAGGCAAGCCTGTGCTGTAATTCTGTGGCGGCTGATGCAGGAGGACTATGAGGTCAAGGCCACTCTGGGTTATCTAGGAAGAGACACTGAGGAAACAAAGGCAGGAATAGAGAAGGAAAGGGAGAGGGGAGGAGAGGAGACGGGTCAATCACAGCATGCTTTCCATGAAAATAAATTTATATATAAAAAGGAAAGTAATGTAAGGAAAAATTTAAACTAAGGATAATACTTAGATTTTAAAAATAAGGAGCAGAAAACTATACACATAGGCTGCATGTATATTTTAACAGTCAGTATTTTACTTGCATTTAAGGACATAATACGACTAAGGAAACAAAAATCAAAAATAATTTAAAAATAGCTTACTTGTGAAATTTTAATCCCTAAGTTTTACGATTATAATTGTATAAATAAATTCTATTACTACCATAATATTAAACAGAAACTTCTCAAAATAGTTAAACATGAGTCTAGTTTATTAAATATTCCAAACTTCATATCTATACACTGAATATTCAATATGTATCTTCATTGTCCTGATAGTTCACTCATAAGAACTCTATATTAACTTCAGAATACTCTAAAACATTTTACTATCAACTGTGGAACCTATCAATATTTTTGCTCAGTTATCTGTCAAACAGGGCCTAATGGCCCTGTTATAGATACATGTTATAGAAACATGTTATAGATAATTCTACTGATTATAGCAATATTGTAATTACTAACATAAAACAACACATACCTTGGACTATGGTAAGATCTGCTTACTAATTCTGAGTTACAATGAATTTTATAATTTATGTTGGTCTCCTCTTTTTGAACTTTTTAAGGAGAGAGATTAATTTTACTAGCATGGACTTTAGAGCTTCCACATGCCATCATAGTTACTCAATAAATGCTGCTATCAATTATTAGACAATAATAATGGTTAGCTCATGTTTGTGAAACATTCTGGACAGGCAATTAAATTTACAATTAATATCTAGTTACACAACAAAAAATGAGAAATATAAACAGATTAATTTAATGAGAAGAGATAATAGACAACATTTTAGTACTATCATAATTTTACTTATATATTCCCCTTCCTCAAAAAATATGTAAGAAATATGCCCCTAACAGTTAGTTAAGCTACAAAGTACTTTATATAAGTGCCTAGAGGAATCTTAAATTTACCTTGTAACATATAATCAAGCAATATACTGTAATTGAAGCATTCTGAAAATGGCAGTTACTGGCTAATTAACATTAGTGGAAACATTTCCCTCAATGAAGATTTTAAAAATTCATAATAAAACAGTTTGTTGCGAATATTTTTGTTACACGGAAATCAATTTTATATTTGATATAACACTAGCCAACTACAAAACATACATTCATTTTTATATTTTTATTAATAGTATCTATACTTGACCACCAAATGCTGGAAACATCAGGCTTCTCAGATTTAAGTTTACATCAGGAATCCAGACACAGAACCAGAGTACAATTAGCCATATGTGTGTGTGCTTATGCTGTATTTCTTCACTAGCAGGAAAAACCTAAGTCCTCAACCTTACACAGCTACAATAACGCGTGGCCTGGCATGGTATGCCCACTGTGTACTAGTGGCACAAATGTTAGGAACATTTGTCAAACAACTTTCTGACAAGATTTAAAGCCCATTTCATGAGACAAAACTCATGCCTGGAGCCATAAGCGGGAGAACCGTCTGGCTGGACAGGCCGCACACCTTGGGGAGAGCCAGCTGCTGCCATTCTGCTAAGTGGACACAGCATTAAACCAGTCCTTAAAGACCTACCGGTACCCAAAGAACAGTGAGCCTCCGTACAGGAGAAAGCAATCAGCACAGACACCCACAGTGTGAGTACAAAGATTGCGGGAGTGCTCAGCCTCCGCTCAAGGCTCAGAGGTCACCACAGAAAGGGAGCACAAAGATTCTGAGAACCAGAGGCGGATGCCTACAATGAAATAGTGTTTTCAGAACCCAACAGGGCACCTGCACATATGAGCGTACAGTGATTGTGACTATATGCACAGGATCTGTGCAAAATCAAGCAAGACAAAAATCCTAGCACTGGAGGAAGAGGAGAAGCTGCTCCTAAGGTCCAACACCTAGATAAGAAGGTATCAGCAATAGCTAGGAGAGGGACATGAAATTGTTTCCAAGGATGCGGCCACAGTAGACACCCAGATAACTCCACACCCAAAGACACCACAGCACTGAGTGGACTCAGAGAATCTATTCAAGAGAGACAGAGACACAGAGAAAGAGAGACAGAAACAGAGACAATCAGAGAACACAAATGAATGAACACACAAAGTTGGGAGGAATCAAGGAAGAACTGGAATGAATAGAGGCTGGTCTTAATCAAAACATAGTTTTGAAAAAGTTTTCTTTTAATTAGATAGGTGTACTATCTTTTAATTAGATAGTACACACCTTTAATCCCAATACCCAGGAGGCAAAGGCAAGCAGGATCTCTGTGAGTTTGAGGCCAACTTGGCCTACATAATGAAGTTCAGGGCAGTCAAAGCTATATAGTAAGACTCTGTCTCAAAAACCAAACAAAAATTATTGCAGGGTGTGGTAACACACGTCTTTAACCCCAGCACTCAGAAGACAGAGGCAGGCAGGATCTCAGTGAGCTCAAGGCCAGACTGATCTACACTGTGAGTTCAAAGCCAGCCAAAACTTTATAATAAGACCCTGTTTCAAAACAAAACATTATTTTTATGTGTACAGGTGTTTTGCCTTTATGTGTATCTGTGCACGGCGTGTGTGCAGTGCCTCTGGAAGCCAGGAAAGGACAGAGCCTCTGGAAACTGGATTACAGATGATTGTGAGCTGCCATATGGGTGGTGGGAACTGAACCTGGGTCCGCTGAAAGAGCAGCCAATGTTCTTAAATGCTGAGCCATTTCTCCAAGCCTAGATCAAAACACATTTTACTATTACACTAAATTTCCAACAACAAAAAAAATCATTACACTGTTTCCAAGCTTTCAGTTTCTGACAAAGTTTCTGGGATTACAGAAGTCACACCCTGCAAAATTTCTACCTTTATTTTCTGTAAGTAATGTTTTTGTGGGTGCCTTTGAGACATCTCTGTTTGTTTGTTCATTTTACCAGTTACTGCGCTCAGAGCCTCACACAGGCTGAGCACGTGCGCTATCACTACCTCCCCACACTAACTTCCTTCCACTTTGCTTTCAGCAACTTGGGTGTGTTATCTATACTGTTTGTGATAATCTAAGCTTCTTGGACTGTGTCTCATCAATTCTGGAAAATCTATGGTCATTATTTAAAATGCAGTGATGAGAACTAGGGATGTTAAACTCTGTAGCACATCACTAGTCTGGTATATACACAAGGCCCTTGGTTTGATCCACAGCACTTGGGGAAAAAATTATACATACGAATATATACGTGGCGGGGGGTGGCACTCTTGAGTCACACAAAAATGTTTTGATCAACAACAGACTTTATACATTAAAAGTTTCAGGAGATTACACCCTAATTAAAATTTTACAAACTGTAAAGGGTTTGTTTATTGCTTTTTTTTTGAGGCATAGTCTTGTGGCCTAGGCTGGCTTCAACTGATAACTGTTTAAAAACTCAGTTACATTATGTAAAAATGTTTTTGTTATAATCTCAAGTGTGAGATTTTAGTTTGTTCACGCCCTTAGTGCAGAGGTGTGGTCTTGCACCTACAGATAATCCTCCTGCCTCTGCTACTCAGGTGCTAGGTTTATAGGTATGTGCTGACCAATCCTATTACCTAGTATTTTCCTGTGTCTAGATACATAAAACTTAGCACTGTGCTCCAAGTTCCTACATTATTCGGTCTGTGTAATCTATGTAGTACGTTATCCCCTAGTTTTTGTATGCATGCCACGTTTATACAATGATGAAATCACCTAAAGTGTTTCTCCTAATACATGTCCATAATAAAGTGACACATGGATCCTCCTTCCTTTAATGTCAGTTATCTGTGAGACCTTCTGATTCTCTTGATACTCTCCTCAGTCTTTTTGCCAAGTTTTCTTTACTTCGTGTTTAGTTTCAGGCAATGCCTCTTACTGTGTGGACTTTACTAATGAGTCTAAAGCATCTGTTATCTGACTTAAAGGAATTTCTATTGCTCTAATGAAACACCATGAGCAAAAGCAAGTTGAGAGGAAAGGTTTATTGGGCTTACACTTCCACATTGCAGTCCATCATGGAAGGAAGCCATTGCAGGAGCTTAAACAGGGCAGGAAGCTGGAGGCAGGAGCTGATGCAGAGGCCATGGAGGGCGCTGCTCACTGGTTTGCTCCTCATGGCTTACCCGGCCTGCTTTCTTATAGAACCCAGGACTAACAGCTCAGGGATGGCCCCGCCCACAAAGGGCTGGGCCTCTTTCAGCTCTACTGAAATTACCCACCTGGCCATGCACATTATCCTCTTCTTTAGAATGTTTACATATTAATCAGTTATTTTAAATTGTGAAACAGTAACATCTATAGCACATTTAAGGCTGGTTTCAATTATTGCTTTTTCCTTTATTGTTTTTCCTGGTCTTTTATGTTTCATAATTTTCTATTGGGAAAAAACACCCTGTAGGGAACAGCACAAAGTGAAACACTTTTTATATGCCTTAAGCAGAGTAAATGTTTTATGTTTTTTACACACTTGTGGTGTGTGTGCGCGCGCACGTATGTGCACCATGGCACATATGTGGAGTCAGAGGACAGCTATAGGAATTGGTTTACTCCTTCTGCCTTCAGGTGGATTTTGGACATTGAACCCACTGAACCTCCTTACAAGCGCCAAAGCCTTTTCTTTTTCAGGGAGTTTCGGAGGGTTGAGGCTGTTGAGCTGGATGCTGCACTGGAGGATGTGTATGACGCAGTGTCAGGGCACTCAGCACTCAGCACTGCAAAGCAGGGAACAGGGATGGAGTTCTATATGAGACTTCGTGTAGGATGTGGTTTGGATTATTAACAATGTCCATTCATTTGTGCACTGATGTTTTCCCTTTTCACTATGACTAGTCTTTTTCCCTCTACTTAACTCAGCCCTGTTCTGGTGTCACTCATAGAAACATATCACTTTTTGATGGTAAACAGCAACTAGAAGGAGAACTCCCCTGTTCTGACCAAGCTTCAACCCCAGTCACATGGCTCTGGGTTGAGAGTTCAGCTTTTTCAACTCTCTTCACAGCACTAAAGACACTGCTGTGAGCCCATCAAATCCCTGGGAACGTATCTTCCACCCACCCCAACGTTCTGCCAGCTGCAATGAATTTTATCAGTGTCCTAAAGCCTTATACACTTACTTATAACAAGAGGCAAAAGGGCCGACTCTACCGTTGTCTCTGGTGGCAAACAACACGTACTTGAGGGATGTTTCCCATCTTCATCTCCATGGGTTCTTACCTTCCTGCTGGAGTTGAAGAAAAGATCCCCCACTTTGCAGTGTTCATGGATTTCAGAGCAGCCAACCTATACTCAGCTTCACTAAGCTATCACAGGCACAGATGAGGTGCTCTTCCCTCATCCAGCTTTCCTACCCTAGGAGAGCTTCCACACTGGTGCTCATGCCCTTATATTCTGAAGTCAGTCAGGCTCTGTCACCTCCAGCTGCCCTCAGCCCAGGAATAACCTGAAAGTCCTTGTAACTTTTTTACAAGGTTTTTTTGTTTACGCAAAGTACATCTGATCAGCAACAATGATACATTTTAGAATTATATTATACAGTGGGGAAGAAACAGTGTTTTCAAACCCATAACATACTGATTTTTGAGATCTGGAGAGAAGAAATCAGTATTCCCAGAAATTCTCAGAAATTAGAAAGTATGATTATTTAAAATATACTTCTAACAAATTTCATACCATTTAAATAACTAATATTTATAAAGCTAAAATATAGTAAGTTTGATAATCTTTACAAAGAAATGCAGCCTAGAATACTGAAACAATGAAAACTATAAAATTCAGATCTCAGCCAGGTGGCGGTGGCGGGTGGCGGTGGCCGTGGCACACGCCTTTAATCCCAGTACTCAGGAGGCAGAGGCAGGCAGATCTCTGAGTTTAAGGACAGCCTGGTCTACAGAGCAAGTATCAAGTAAGCCAGGGCTACACAGAGAAACCCTTTCTTGAAAAACCATGAAATAACATAAAATTCAGGTCTCCCAGTAAGGTAGCAATCTCCTCATAGAATCCCATGTAGATACTGCCCACTAAACGACTTGTTGAGCAATGAAAATTAAGGATGATTTTTTAAAAAAAGACAAACTACATACTAATGAGTTCACATACACACATGTAACACAACATTCTCTGTGTCTCTCTCTCCCTCACCCACATCTCTGCTCAGGAGGCACCTAGCTATGGTCTATCTGCATCTACCCATTTGGCGTCCATCTATATTTCCCTTGTTCTAAAAGCTGTATTTCCTAAGAAATTAACACCTATGTCTCTGAAATATAAAACTCTTACCACAAGCAACCAAGTGAAGACATGAAATAGTTAAAGATGACATCGTTATTGCCATTCCCTATATTTCTATTCTCAACGTTATCGTTGCTGTAGCTCTACTATTTTGATATCACCAGCACAAAAATTTTCCAGTTCCATGAATAAAAAAATTTAATATGCTGTCTTCATACACTGAGTATTCTAAAATAGAAAACTGTCCTGCAGAACTCAAGTCTCAGGGACAGATGCACTGATTAGAGACTGCACAGCATAACTCGGGCTGTCTCCAGGGCCTTCTGAGCAGATGTTGCATCTCATGACTCATCTAGCCACTCTGCACCGATGTCCACTATATTAGACCACGCACATCAAAGCAACCAAGGAGCCAACAAGAAATCTTACATTTCGCTCATGTAAATAACAATGCTTCCATCTGAATTTAAATTGTCTCGAAAAATAATACAAAGTCTTACTTGCAAGTACTTTCTTGTTCTTTAATCACTGAAGGATGTAATTTCTAGACAGGAATCAGTGCTGCAGCTGGGACACAACACTAGATATGCTAACAAATGGTCTTATTCTGAATTAACCTTTCATATCTTATTACAATAAAAGCTAAATACTGACAGTCTTAAGGCTTTTCACAAAGTACAAGATAAATTTACCTTAATTAAGCAATTCTCTTCAATTATTTCTAAAACCTGTTTATTGAAATAATTATCTGAAGAAAATACCTGTAAATTTAAATAATGTTAATATACCCAGGTTGTTAACAATTCAAATAAATTATAACTAGAATTTTAAAACAACAGATTAAGGGAGAAATTCAGATACAGAAAGACACTGGTAGAGTCTCCACCCACCTAGACTGCAGTGTGAAGTTAATGTTGGTATGAGTGCAAGAGAAGTTCGCTACAGTCTAAATATTTATTCCAGTATCAGTCTTCGGCCTTAATCGAATAGTTATACCTTGTTCTTCCCAACAAGGGAAAATGAATAAAAATAACTGCAGCACATTTTAGCAGGAGTTTGAAAATTAGAATAATACCATTAAAGTGACAGTGAATGTTTAAAACAGTAAACTCATCAGAAATCAAACTGTACAATTGGAGGATAGTTCACATATATGGGTTTATAATCAGGTACTGATATATATTGAAAATCAACTTTAAAATTAGGAAAATATAATTATATGTACACATTCACACACATACCATGGTTTTACTTGCTACCAAAAATCAGGAAATTTTTAAAATGAAATTGTCATGTTAAGTAGCAGTCAATAGCTGCATACATTTAGTAAAAAAGATGGTTCAAGGCAAAAAAAAATAGCCCTATATTTCCATTTAGTGACTGCAATTTATATTATTCAAGGGTGTGACACTTTAACTGTATAAAACAAAGCTGATGTCACAAATACAAAAGAACTTTTTCCAAAACAAGCATAAGTCATGTCTGCATCCACTGATGACTGACAAGTGATTAGCACTTTGCTCAAATGTATACACTATGCACATAAAACAACAGGTTGTTAAAACAATAACATAAAGAGAAGCTTTTATTACTTCATAATCAACAATTTTATAATATGATTTGTCAAAATATCTGCTGTAATCTTTATACAATGAAACATTTCATAAACAGAGAAATACAGTATTCTTAACTTAAAAAAGATAAAGCTTCAACAAACTAGGGTAAATACTGGGATAAAACTGTTTGTATGAGATAGTGTATTGACATATTGCCAGTACATCAATGTGTTGCCAAATAATTCAAGCCAGTCAATTAAAAAAACAAAAACATTCTTAAAAGACAGGCATAGTGACCATATAGAATTACAGCCTAATTAAAGCATAGAGAAGTAAAAGAATTAGAAGTCTGAAGACAACTTCAACTATGTAGTAAATTCAAGGCCAACGTGAGCTACGTAAGACACTGTCTAAAAACCCAAAAATCTGTCCTTGTTAACTAGTACCTGTGCACTGTTACTGGTGCCGGACTAAACTTTCCCACTGAGGCAAACAAAGGTGCGGGTAGATGGAGCAGAGGCTAAAGCACTTGTTGTGTGACCATGGGGACCTGAGTTTAGATTCTCGGCTACCACATAAGTTCTAAGAGGACACAGAAGCCCAGCTATCCAAGCATTCTGCAGGCAGAGGTGGGATCCCCAGAGCAAGCTGGCTAGGATATTTCATGAACAGGTAAGCTGTGGGCTCAAGTAAGAGACCCTGCCTCAACATGCACGATAAAGAATGTTCAAAGACATCCAACATCACCCTTTAGGCCTGACACAAACAGGGGGATGTATGCATGCAGCTCATCACACTCACGGACCAGCAGGACCAGAAGGGGGTACGGGTGCCCAGGGAACTACCAAGGAAGGATTTACAACCACTGTTCTCCCATGTGCCGGAACCCCAAAACACTAAGGCTGTAAGGACCTGCCCCACACACAGCACCTTCAGCCCACTAGAAACAGAGGCATCTGAGAACTTCATCTTTCAACTCAGTGCAGGTATGCCAGCAACTCACCTCATAAGCACACCACTTCTTGTTTTCTATTATTTAATTTCCATGCTTACATACATCTCATGATGGTTTTGCTCCTGTATATTTTGCTCAGTTAGGCTTTAAGACTGCTGTTTGTTTCCGCATCTAGTTTATTATAAGGCATTCTTCAGCTACTCTTATTCCTGTCTTCCTCTTTTCTCATCTTTATTCACTCCCTGTTTTTGCCTCTTAATTATAACATTACATACCTTTAGCAACCTCGAAAACATGTTCCCTAACAGAATCCCAACTTTCCCCTCCCAGTGACTTTGCTTTTTTATTTTTTTCGATTCAGAGTTAATCAAATACTTAACTCTTATTTTACCCATCATATTCCCTCCACACACTTCATCTTACCAACTAAAATCTCAATCTACTCCATAGTTACTGTCGGTGATTTGTCCCAACAGTTATTGAAATCAAGGGGCCTCTATAATTACTGGCTACTGGAGACACCTGCAGCTGGTAATGCCACGCAGTGTGGTTATTCTTGCAGTTAGTATCATCATTGCTGTAGAAGAACTACACTTAGCGCACACAGGAGAGCTGAAGGCATCCATGTAAACTTTGTAAAAGGGACAGGTTATAAGGAAGTTGATTCCATTCACTCAAGTAAGTATTACAAAGACTGCACTGATTTTCAAAACCAAGCCTGTTTCGATACTGACATTTTTAACTTAACAAATAACAGAGTTCTGACAACTTAAAAAAAAAATGTGGTTTAAAATTTGATGCTTGAAGATCAAGAGATTCTCCTGGACCTTAGAAGTTGCTCTCACATCCCTAGTTAATTTCAACTCATTAATGATACAAGAGTTACAAAGGGACCCCTACAGTTGGCTATTTTGGGCACAGAATAGAAAATGAGGCCTCAAAGTTATGTCAGAAAAAATATTCAAGAAAAAGTAAAAATGCTCCAATCACCTAAAATAGATATAAGACCACCAAGGATATAAGGATATATCCAAACAATTAAGCTGCAAATAGCTGGTAGACTAAACAGTTTCATACAGCACTGCAATGCAAACTAGAAGGAACTGTTTCTGCTATAGTATTTTCCACAGAAAACAGAGGTCGGTTATTAGAATGTTTTGTAAATGTAGATAGTACAGAACCACTGCATCCTTATTTAGTCCATTGAGCTATACTGAAGAAACAAAGAAAACACATGGGGTTTGGTCAAATTATTTGCTGAAGTCTAATACTAAATTAATTTAATAAATATTGCTGAAAAAGATAACAGAACCCAACGGGGGGGGGGACTCCATTATTTTAGAATATAACCAAAGCCAACTTTATATTGGCAATTTGTGTCTAGGCAAAAATGTGTGATTCATTTAAAACTTCTAAATGACGGGCTTATGAAGGGGACAGTTGGGCTCTTGAAAACAGAAATTTATGTTCATGGTAATTAAAGGTGATTTACTAACATATAAACACCTAACTTAACCTAAGGGGGTGGGGCAATTGAATGAAGGCATTTTTACGTTCTCATTTAGCAGTTCAATAAAGCAGTAGTGCCTTGAGGGCTCCACTCCAAATAAACTGAAAAGGCATCTAGAAACTGGAGCCCCAGCTTCAGCTCTTGTTAGCCCAGTGCGCACAGCAAAACTAGAGGAGCTCTCTGGAACTGTGTTGTTAAAGCTCTAACTAAACAATTTTGACATACGAAACTCAAACAGATATAGGGGACTAGTAATAGAAAACAGAAAGAAGACACATCTGCCATTAATAATACAGGAGGAAAGGATAAGGGCCTTTATTTCTCCTTGCCAAAAGTTCTAACTATTTGCATAGAAACGATCTTTGCATGAACTGATCTTAGTTCTATGTTCATAAGAACTAGGCTGACCAGCTTAAGAAGGGGAAAAAAAAAACAAGAGAGAAGTATACTTAGTAAATGTTTATAATCCTAAATGGAGAGGAAAGAGGGAAGTGTTTCCTAAGGATTAAGACTGCATATTTAAAATCAAAAAGAAATAGCATCAAAATTCCAAGGTATAGGCAGGTAGGTGGTGGTGGCTCCCAGCTTTGGGAGCATTTGCCAGCCCCGTCTACATACTGAGTTTCAAGACAGATCAGATAGGTAGGTAGGTAGGTAGGTAGGTAGGTAGGTAGGTAGGTAGGTAGGTAGGTAGGTAGGTAGGTAGGTAGATAGATAGATAGATAGATAGATAGATAGATAGATAGATAGATAGATAGATAGATAGATAGATAGAATCCCATGGTACAACTAGCAGTTATTTTAAAATCTGAAATGCTGTATTTCCTAAAATAGACTCTTTATGAAATCAACACTGAACATAAAATTAAAAAGGATAAATTACTGGGCAAAAAGAGGTCTTGAGCTTAGTATTATAATTATTATAAGAGAATAAAAGTAATGCATTTCTTTGTACCCAAACTAGCATACTTTACATTTGCAAGGGCACCCAGCCTTACACGGTCAACTGCAGACCTCTGTGATACACATAACACCGAGAGACAGTGGAGAGGCGCCTGCTGCTGAGAGAAGGCACATAAAGCAATCAAGTGTCCATCTATGAGCTTATCGGTTAGTAGATGCCTGACTGCACAAGTCAAGAAAGTTACAAGTTAACATCAAATCAAAGCAACTGTCTAAGATATAAGTATTGAGTTAGGAGGGTCTCCTACATAGAAACCCACATTTCTACCCCCACCATCTTCCTTCTCCCACAAAGGAATAGGAATTTTCTTTGCTGGCTTCCAAACCTGTGTCATGCACACCTCTCAAATTAGCTACAACATACTACACAGCAAATGTCTTTGCTATTCATGGCTTTCATTCTCCCATCTCAAAACAGTCTTTTTTAGAGCTTTGGAAAATGAAGTTAATAGTAATGTTTCAGAACACTGATAAATGAGCAGTACTCAAAATCTGGGGAAAAATCAGAGAACTTCTCATCAACTCTCCACTCAAGTCTGAATTATTAAACCCACTCCCTCCCTTCTTCCTCTCTCTGTCCTTCCCTTCCTGCCTCCCTCTGTCCTTCCCTTCCCTTCCTCCCTCTGTCCTTCCCTTCCCTTCCTCCCTCTGTCCTTCCCTTCCCTTCCTCCCTCTGTCCTTCCCTTCCTTCCTCCCTCTGTCCTTGCCCTCCCTTCTCGAGGCCTCCAGGTTGGAGGCTGAAGTGTTAACTGCTCTTCTCTTGGTCTTCCTCCATCAGCATCTTTACACTCCTTTGCCCTATCTATTACTTTAAAATATAAGTATATTCTTTAATCTGGATATTCATATAACCTAATCCAGTTTATCCCTGCAACTTATTTTGATATTCTGTATCATTAATTTAATGTGGCACTGATCAATGTGACACTTATATAGGCAGGTTTTCTGGTTTTTTTTTCCTTTTTTCTTTTGTGTGTGTGAGTGTACATGTGCTTGTATATAGGGGTCCCCTCACCTGCTCCATGCACTTGTGGGCGGAGATCAGAATAGATACTTTGTGCTTCCTCTCTCCCCCTCTACTTCGTGTGTCTGTATGTGTGTGTGGGTGGATGTTACTGTTGGTGTGTGCATGTGTGTATGCTGGTGCACACGTGTGCACACATGGAGGACAGAGGGTACAGTGGGTATTTTTCCTCAATCACTCTCCACTTTTTACTTTTTAGAAAGAGTCTCTCAGGAAACCTGAAGTTCACTGACTCCTCTAGATTAGTCAGAAGGCCAATGAGCTTCAAGGATCTACTGAAAGACACTGAAAAGAGAAATCAAAGAAGATGGAAAGATATCCTATGCTTCTGGATTGACAGAATTAATATTGCAAAGAAATTTGGCTATACTACAAAAATTAATCTACCTACCAAAACTCTGATGTCATATTTCACAGCTTTAGAAAAACAACTCAAGAATTCATATGGAACCACAAAAGACCATGAATAACCAAAGGTAAGAACATGCTAGAGGGGCTGAAGAGATGGCTCAGGTTAAGAGTACTGGCTGTTCTTCCAAAGGTCCTGAGTTTAATTCCCAGCAACCACAGAGTTGTTCATAACCATCTAAGATGAGATCTGGTGCCCTCTTCTGATGTGCAGGCATACATGCAGGCAAAATACTGTATAAATAATAAATAAATGAATCTTTTAAAAAAAGTATACTGCTAGAGATATTATAATACCTGGCCTAATTATTCCTGAGAACTACAGTGACAAAGACAGCCTGGGACTGGTATGAAAATGGACAGTTAGGCACATGGAACAGACTAGAGGATCCAGAAATAAAACAACAAAAAAGTTATGCCCACGTAATTTTGACAAAGGAAACAAATACAGACCCTGGATAAGGACAGCCTGTTCAACAAATAGTGCTGGAAAAGCTTGAATTCTTTCACCTTGTACAACAATCAATTCAAAATGAACCAAAGATCTTAATTTAAAACCTAAAATGCTAAAACTTTTAGAAGAAATCTATAGGGAATTCTCTTCAAGACCCTGGGGTTGGCAAGAACTCACAGTGGGAACTGGAGAGGTGAGTCGGTGGTTAAGAGCCTGGGTTACATAAAGAAACTGGGCAGAGATCAGCCAACTTAGAGTTTTAGATTATGACCCTAGAGGCAGCATGACATTGTACCTTCCAATCATTGCAAACACACACAATACACATACACACATTCTCAAGTACAAATACACACTACATACAATGGAGCAATGTATTTATTAACTAACTGGCCATTAAAGAAAGTTTCCCAATAAATGCTCTATTAGGAAGCAGGAGAGGATACAGACAGCTCAACTGGAAGAATACTTGTCTAGCACCCAAAACCCAGCACAGCATACATCAGGAATAGTGGTACATGTCTGTAATCCCAGCATTCAGCAGGAAGGGAAAAGAGGATCAGTTCAAGGTCATCTTTGCCTCTACAGTGAGATCAAAGCCAGCCTGGGCTATATGACAGGCTGTCTTAAAAAAAGAAAAAGGCAGGCGTGGTAGTGCATGCTTGTAATCCCAGCTCTCTGGGAGACAGAGGCAGGCAGATCTCTGTGAGTTTGAGGCCAGCCTGGTCTACAAAGTGAGTCCAGGACAGCCAGGGCTACACAGAGAAACCCTGTCTCAAAAAACAAAAATAAAAAATAAAGCCAGGAAGCTAGTAAGTACCATTAGGTATAAAAGTTAAAAAGAAAATCATAAATTATATAAGAACAATATTTATCAATGTATATCCTACTATTTTATATTTAAAATCTGTTTTATACATTTTTCAAAAGTTAATGTTAGAAAGTTAGAACTCTCCTAGGAATGGAAAAGGAGCTTGGGTCTATTTAATAGAGCTTTAAATGTGTGTTCTATATCCCTCACTTACTAACCCTTCTGCTAAGTCTATTGCTTTGAGAAATACCAGGTATACAACAAAGAAGACAGCTGTGATAAAAACATTCATTAGCAACATCTGTAATTTTTTAAGTTCAACATAATAAATAAATAAATAAATGAATGAATGAATAAATAGGAAGCGATTCAGTAACCCAAGAATAATGATGTAGTAGTTAAATAATGATGAAGCATGAAATAAACCAGTTTCAAAAAAAGAAAATACTGTATGATCCATTGACTTAAGATACATATGAACAGTCAAATTCAGCCTGGCAGTGGTGGCGCATGCCTTTAATCCCAGCACTCACGAGGCAGAAACAAGAGGATATCTGAGTTGGAAGCCAGCCTGGTCTACAGAGTAAGTTCCAGGACAGTGGGGGCTACACAGAGTAACCCTGTCTCAAAATTAAAAAACAAACAAACAAACAAAAATCAAACAAATGGAAAAGGGTGGTTGTCAGGAACTAGTGGGGGGAGGGAATAAGGAGCACTTTGCAGTGCTGTTTAACAGGTGTGCAGTTTCAATCTGAGATTTAGAAGTTCCTTCAAAGGGCTGGAGAGATGGCTCACTGGTTAGAGCACATGCTGCTCTTGCAGAGGACAAGGTTGGTTCCTAGCACCCACATGGACGTCAAAAGCATCTGCACTCAAGGTCTAGAGGATTTGCTACCCTCTTGCGATCTCTGTGGCCAAGACATGGTGCACATACATATATGCAGGCCAAACACCTACATACATAAACAATAAATGTTCGGGGCTGGAGAAAGGGCTGGGCAATTGAAAGAGCGCATTGTTCTTGCTGAGAAGCTGGGTTTTATTCCCAGCACTGGCAGTTTACAAAGACATATAGCTAGAGATCTGGGGAATCCAGTGCAGTCTTGTGACCTCCTTGGGAACCAGTCATCCACACAGCACACACACGATGTGAACAAAACATGTATTCTTAAAGATCTAAGGGAGGCACAAGCATCAG
Source organism: Pachyuromys duprasi (assembly GCA_028658305.1). NCBI lineage: Eukaryota > Metazoa > Chordata > Mammalia > Rodentia > Muridae > Pachyuromys > Pachyuromys duprasi. Next base: position 70,501,070 of record CM053752.1, on the reverse strand, counting down.
CATTTTTTAAGGTCGCTAAAAGTGGATGGTGATACTGGCTATCCAATGATTGGAATATACTTCATACATATACATTGAGCTTTACACATAACAATGACTGAAGCATCAAATGTTATGCACAATAACATAATTTTAAATATTTAAAGAATACATTGACATCTAAAAATCGACATTCACACATGGGCACAGTGGCACATGCTTTTAATCCCAGAACTCAGTTGACAGAGGTAGGCAGATCTCTGAGAGTTCAAGACCAGCCTGGTCTACATAGCAAGTTTTAAGCCAGTAAGAGCTACATAGTAAGACAATATCTCAAAAAATATTTAAAATACAATGAAAGATATATTCACAAAACAAGCAGTATAAAAAGTCTGTATGTGCTAAAGATATCTCATATTTCAACTACAAAGTAATCATGTAGGTAGCACAGCACTGCTGTTCTCATTTTACATGGAAAACTGTGGTTCAGAAACACAGACTATAGCTGCATAACTATCAATGGGAGCCAACAGTCACAAACGTAGGCTGAAGGTATCAGGGTATGACAGGGTCAGTGATAGGACTCTCATGCAGAGGGCTAGGATTTGATCCCCATAATCACATATACACTCATACACACACGCTCGTGCACACACGCAACCCACACATCCACACAAACACCAATCAAACTATTTTATCCTCAAATAAAAAACTTTGCTGGGTTGAACTAACATGATCGTGTTTCTTCTTTTCTTTCATGGCATCCTTTTCTCTTCAGGCTAGGGCAGGCCTCAGTGAGCCCCTAAGCAGTTACACCTACGGAACTACTTCAAAACTACTCTGAATATCACTCGTATTTTTGATTCAAAGTGAATGAAGGCTTTGGTAATTTATTTTGATTTTAAAAAGCTGCCTCAGTTCATGTAAATAAGTAACCTGAAAAGGCATTTTGGAGAATTAGCTTCAAAAGATTTAAAAATAAACAAACTGGCACAAACAGATGTTCCCAACAATACATCTTCCACAGGGTAATACACACGAAGCATAAGAAATATTCATTTTATTTTCAAAAGCAGTTTAATCTACTAAATTATTCTTTGTAATATGAATTTCCAGTATTTTTTTTATAAATACCAGAAACTTTCCTTTGGTGGGGCAAAACGCTGGTGTAGACAAAACACAGTTTTTACACATGCTAGGCAAATTCTCTACCACAGCTATACGCCCATCCCTGTAAGAGGCTTCTGCATGTGTTTACTTTATTTTAATTATGTGTATATATGTGTGTATCTGTGTGTGGGTTTGCACACGTGCAAAGAGGCCACTGGAGGTCAGAAGTGTCAGATCACCTGGAGCTGCAGGTGGGCGTAAGCAGCCTGATGTAGCTGTAGGAAGCAAACATGGGGCTCCCGGGGGTCAGCAGATGCTCTCAGCTGCTGAATCACCTCTCCAGACCCCAGTAAGAGTTTTTAATAACCCAGGACCTTCTTTAGTGATCATGGGTAAAGCAAGCTGACAGCCTAAATGAAAAAGTTTGTGTGTGTATGTTGACATTTTGAGGGGCCTACGAGGAGGCCAATGTGTGTGAAAGCCAGAAGTTGACATCAGATATCTTCTTCAATCATTCTCCACCTTATTTTTTGAGACAAGGTCTCCCACTGAACCTAAAGTTCACTGATGGGCTGGAGTGGCTGGCCAGAGAGCCCGGCCCCAAGAGATATGTCTGTTCCTACGTCCCCAGCACAGTGCTCAAAGGCTCACACCATCTCCCTGGACCCATAAAACTCTACTGACTTTCTACCTGATAGAATCATCAAATCTCATGTGTTGTTTGTGGGTTTCTCTTATGTATGCTTGTTTAGAGGTATGTGTGCCACATGTGTGAAGGTGCCTGTGAAAGCCAAAGGAAGGCTCCAGGTCCGTCCCCCACAGCTGGATAACTGGAAGTTCTCAGCTACCTGACATGAGTGCTGTCAACAACCCCAGGCCCTCTGGAAGAAGCATAGCTAACCTCTGAGCCACCTCTCCCTCAACTGTCTGTGTTTGATTCAGTAACACAAGTGACATGCACACAGGAGCATATCTAGACAGGACTTAAAGACTCAGAAAACACTGCATTTAGCCCAAATCTCCCAAGTTTTTGTTCCAGGGACCTGACACTGGCAGTGAATAGAGACAGAGTATCAAGGTTATTTAGGTTTGCAAGAAAGCTGTCTTCAGCACTCAACTTCAGAGTAGAAGAGTAAAATCCCTTGCAAGAACCTCTGCCACTATTAAATTTATATAAGGCCTGTGAAGCGCTCTTACTAAGCACAATTTTTTAAAAAGTCAAAATGTCTTTCTAATCCCAAGTCAGGTCTCTAATTCAGAACAAGGGATAACGTTCAACCAGACTGTAGCATCAAGGCATACACTTGCTACGGGGGAAATGACAGGAACATTAAGGTTAGAAACCAAAAACCCAACTCATGATTCATCCTACAAAAGCACAGCTACCCTCTATAAACCGCTCATTTCCACTTGGCAATACAGGAAAACACACACAGCTGTCTTAAAAAACGAACAACTGTACTTACGTGTTAGATGAAAAATTCCATCACAGGCACTAATATGAGACAAAAAGGCATTCCCCAAGCCCTGCCCATTGTGAGCTCCTTTCACAAGGCCAGCAATATCCACTACGTTTAAGAAAGCAGGAATCTTGCTGAAATACAAAAGATAATTTTATTATAAAATTGGTTATCAACCAACTGAATTCTCCAAACATTTCAAATAAACTAACTAATTGCTTCTTGAAACAAGGTCTGGAAAGCACATAATAATAAGCTGATAAATTAACAGCCCCAAATAAACAAACTTGTTATATATTGTAACATCTTTCTATTACTTTTTTACATTGTTATTAATGTGCATCAGGGGAACATGTGCCACAACTCAGTAGTGGAAGTCAGAGGACAAACTGCAAGAGTCAATCCTCTCCTTGCACCATGTGGGTCCTTGAGATCGAATTTAGATTCAGGTCACTGGGCTTGATGGTAGCCTCCTTTAGCTGCTGAGCCATCCCACTGCCCCTCTCTTGTGTGTGCATGTGGGTGTGAGAGTTCAGATGTGGGCGAAAGTGTGTGTGTGCGTGCACAGGAACATTTGTAGGGAGGTGTTTTCAAGTGCGTGTGTGGCACAAAGTGAACACTGGGAGTCCTCCTCAATCACTATCTATCTACCTTACTCACTGAGATAGGTCTCTCGAAGAACAAACAATTCAAAACTCAGTCTGCTGGCCAGGTTCCTCCAGATTCCCTGTCTCCGCCTTCAGTGCACTGCGTCTGCGTGAATGCTGGAGATCCAAACTCTAGTGCTCACACTTGGGTGGCAAACACTCCCGTCACTGAGCCATCTGCCATGTCCCTTTTTCTGTGCATGTGTATATGTGAGCATGCACATGTGTTTTGAGTGTCCATATGTGTGTGTGGATCATGGAAGGGAGAAGTCAATCTCAGGTATTAGTCCTCAACTATCATCCACCTTGGCTTTTGAGAAAGAGTTTCTCACATGCTCCAAGGCCTGCCAAGTAGGCAAGGCTAGTGACCAGCAAGACCCAGGACTCCATCTGTGCCGCCCACTGCTGGGATTACAGGTGCACCTCCATACTACCCAGCTTTTTTTAATGTAGGTTGTGGAGACTGAACTTGGGTATTGATGCAAGCATCTTACCCACTGAGCCATCTTCACGGGCCACACAGAGACTCTCTTACCTAGGAAAAGGAGGGAGGAAACTATTTTTGAAATTAAAACCCCTATCAGTAATCTTAATAATAGTTCTGTTGGCACATGGACATAACAAGTACCAAAATCAAGCAGGTGGCTAAATGTTAGGGATTCACTAGAATCCAGGGTCAAAAACAGAAACCTGGTATTTATCAGCACTTCAAGAGTGAAGAAATCTGTTTTGTGAATAAAAATAATAGATAATGAAAAGTTAGTGAAAGCTAAGAAAACAACTAAACTCTCAGTAATAATAGGTAAATAGTAAATATACTGTTATGCACATACTAGTACTAAAAATAGGTACTAAAAAATGAAAATGATAATTTCAATTTGTATTGTTAATCTAGAAAGTTATTTCTTACGTATGTATTTTACCTTTTATTAGACAAAATGAAACCTTATAAGAAGAAAGTAAGATAACGCATTGTAGGGCGGGGAGACAGAAAGCAGATACAAAGCAAGGAGTGAAAGCCCCTTCTCCCTGTACTGTGACAGAACAAGACTACGAACATTGAGCACATAGGTCTGTCCTGTGCTTTATGCTGAATATATACACATAAGCACAGGATGTGGTTTTCCTAGAGTATTAATAACTTTCTGTATTTATTTCTGGATGTGTATCATAGGCCACCAGCTCTCTCACCCTGCCCGGCTCTGAGGAGTCCATGCTGGCTTTCTCCTCACCTGCACTTGCCCCGCTCTTCTGCAGCACTGAGAGTCCTGGCTCCTGCGGCCCTCAGCGCAGCCACGTTTGCTGACTCCCTCTCTGTAATCCTTCTCTTGTCTCTCAGGTCACTGCTGATTTGCAGACCCTCCTGCCCTGCCGCTGTGAGCCTGTGCTCCCGCCACCAGGCAGCCTTGTCGAAGCCTAGCTACCACCACGCTGCTGTCTCCCCACTGAATTCCCTCCTTGTATAAAATAAAAATAAAAATAAACATTGATTAAAGACTCTTATGGCAATAGAGATACTGATGGAAGCCTATGCTCTGAAGTTTATAAGGCCAAAATACTACTTATATGAAGGAAAAAAGCAATAGAACTGAGAAGACAGTTAGAACCAGTTGTGGTGGTGCAGTCATTTAGTCCCAGCACTCAGAAGGCCGAGGCAGGCAGATCTCTGTGGGTTTGAGGCCAGCCTGGTCTACAGAGTGAGTTCCAGATCAGCCAAGGCTACAAAGTGAGACCCTGTCTCAAAAACAAAAACAAACAGGAACAGTCTCACATTCGACCAATGACAGATAAAAAGTATTCACAAGAAAGAAACCACACCTGTAATGAGTATGCAGATTTTTTTCTTATCAGTATTCCCTAACAATAGAGTACAGTTACTTATATAAAATTTAAATTAACTGCATAAGTAAACGAGAGATGATGTGAAATATATAGGAGGTGGTACAAAGTCTATATGCATTTGAGGTGAGAACTTTGACCTTTCTAGGGTCTAAGAACTAATCCCCCACTCAAGGGACAACTGTCAGTAAAAACCATCTGAACCAGCTGGAGTGTTGCATGCATATAGATCCCAGCTCTGAGGCAAGAGGCCTAAGGTTCAAGGTCAGCCTGGTCTCCCCGAGTTAGGCCGTATGTTAACAAATAAAACAAACAAAAATTGTCTAAAAATTCCACTACCCAGAAATAACTGTCAATAAATTTGAGATCTGCATAACATACCTTTTCCTATTATAATGCATGTATATCCTTACAATATTATGAGATTACATAACATAAGCTAATTTCTCCCTCTAGTTCACAATCTCTGAAAAAAATAACTGCATTAACAAAGAAAAGACTTCTTTCTTCCTTTTTTCTTCATTGCTTTTATAATCATCCAAAGTAATGCTACATTAAAAAAAAAGACTTGATTCTGAACATATCAAATACACATATTTATCCCAACTATGAGCAAATAAATAATGGCGTAACATATGTGTTACCTGGCTGGCTTGTGACACTGGCAAAGGAAGTCAAATCTCTCGTCTGGTACAGGCACTCGACTCTCGTTAGGATCAATAGTGCAGAATGGGAAGTTTTCTGCTGAAGCCTGACTATTGGTCAACACATTGAAGAAGGTGGACTTCCTAAAATGGAGAAAAACTCTTTCAGTCAATTCTTAAATTGGTAAGAAAACATAATGGATACAAACCAGAGCTCAATATTTTTAAGGACAAATCTGGGAAGGGAGAAGAAACATTTTTACCAACACAAAATATCATATTTGATATATAATTTATAATTTTATAATTAAGTTATATTCCCTATTCCAGTCTAATTTGGAATTTGAATAGAACGTCCCCAAAGAACCTTTGATATAGGAAGTAACTTGGGTTCGTATGTCATGAGACATATTTTTTTCACAATGGACCCCATAATGCCAGTATCATTTCACCCATATCTAACATAACTTTCTCTAATAAGGTACACTAAAAGCTAGCACAACTGTTCCCAAAGCATCCCAAACTGAGGAGTGGCTGCTATTTGTCTCCAAAGAAACAGGAGGTAAGAGTTCACACTACCTTCTAACTGTTACCACACAAGCTTTACTGGTAAGCCTCAAACTATGAATTATAAAAGTAAAAATGTAAATTTTTAACTATGTGATTTAAGAGAAAAAGTGCATTCATATGGAATAAACTGAGTAATTTTCCAATTTCCTGATTCATATCAAGCAATATGTACTCAGGTGATGAAGCCAGCCCACAGAACAGCAGCCATGCTTTTAAATGTGCCAAAAAGCAGAGTAAACTCTGAAACAAAATGGGACTTTTAAGGCTGTGCTTATTTGCTTGCGACTGCTGTCGAGACCTCACTGCTGTGACTTCCCCAGACAGAGAGCACAAGGAATTTAAAGTGAGAATTACTGTTCTACAATGTTTTCTGGACTTGAGGAAGCGATTAAGGATTAGTTGGTAATTATGAGGCCAACACTTACAAACTCTGGTTAGACGTGATTATGTAAAAATGTTGCATATGGGCTAAATTTGATAACAACAACAAAAAACATAAAAAGTATAATAGTTGTGTTACTATGGTAGAATTAAAGAAAATTATTTTCCCTCCCCTCCACCCCCCAAAAAACTTTAAGGTAAAACTGTCTCTTCGAATGAGGTCTAATTAGCTTATTCATCAGGGGAGAAAAATCATACTTAACCACAGCACATGTGATTATACTTTTAAACCAATGAACCAGTTATTTTTTTATTTAATTCTGAGAGCCCTATAAAAATAAGATGAAAAAAAGGTAACAATCAAAGCTAACCTTAGTGCTACTAGTGAGAAGTGTGTTTTAACAACAAGACACTGAAGTGCACCTACTCATCAGTCTTCAAATACTGTGCTTACATCACATTCAGATGAAACATTTCAGAGTCAAGAAAAAATGTGTGCTAAAATAGGCACACATCACTGCTGGTAGGAACAACACGAACCAGTGGCTTTCGAATGCCTGTATATATTCCTTTACAGAGAGTAAAAGTGGGCATTACCAGGCCTCTTTCAAGACCTTCCAGCATATAAGCCCATGTTTTAAATATACTCAGATCTATGGTATAAAGTCAGGTTTTAGAGACATGGGCTAGATTTTGTGCTTGACTAACAAACCGTAACTAATGGTGACTGCTGTAGGATTTACAGTGGCAAACTTGTTCCTACATGGGCCCGGCTCTACAGGATGGCAAAGCTTTCCTTGGGGGAGCAGGGGTCCAAGTGCAGAACGACCACTGTGTACAAAAACTGGCAACTGCAGCTTCCTCTTCCAGAACAGGTACAGCCTGAGACCCCTCTCCCTCTGTGCTGCAGTTCCAGATTGCAACACTAGTAGGTGAGGCCCCAGTCTGTGGCAGACAGCTTACAGAGGCTCATACTTGCACACAGCCCCCATTCTCCAGCGACTCCTCCAAAGCTTGACGCAGACCCAGCTTCTCTCCTTCCTATGGACCTTTCTAGCCCTCCCTTCTAGCTGGCCCTGTTCCTCTGTGCCAGCCACCTACATGTAGAAGCTATTCTCCCTGGAATCCCCAGTAGCCACACTTCTGACCTGGACTCAGATCAGTGTCTGGCTCAGCCATCATCAGAAAAGCGTCCTCCTGTAGATGGGAACAAACACTGCACTGTCACTATACAGTGACAGATCTTCCGACTCAGTCTTAACTGGGATATCGCCATCAAATCTCTCCCTTCAGGACTAAGGAGGAAAAACTTTAAGAGCCAAGGGGATGGAGGACGCCAAGGAAACAGTGCCCCCTAGAAAACAGAACTGACACACTAGATCGCCCAGAGACTGGTAGCATGCACAGGGTCTGCAAGGTCCAAGCTGGTGGTTTCCCTGTGCTAGGAAGGAATGAGTCCCATCCCTAGCCAAGAAGCCCTTTCCAAGTGCCAACCACACAAAGAGTTTTCTCCAACGGAGTCTCCCTAGGGATAAAAACACACTTAAGGGAGGTTAACACAAAACAAGCTCAATGACCTTGTGGGAAATTTTTGTCTCATAATGCCTTGTGTGGGCATTTTTTTACCTTAGAGTCTCTGCTTATATTTGATTTCCGATTCTGCGTTTGTGTGTCTCAGCATGGATATATTTGTGTGCTTTTTCTTTGTTTGTTTGTTTTTTTCTGTTTTGTCTGTTTTGCCTGTTTATTCTCTAAAGAGAGAGATAAAGCACAGAGCTGGATGGGTGGGGAGGTAGGGAGGATCTTGGAGGAGTTATGAAAAGGGGAATATAGGATCAAAATACATTGTATGAAAAAAAATTCAATGTAAAAAAAGGTGGAAATCAATTACGGCAAACACCCTATATCAACTTTTGGCTTCCACATGTATACATGTATTCGCATGAATATGCGAGAGAGACAGAGAGAGTGTATGTGCGTTAAAATATGGACTCCCTAACCTTCCTTGCAACTAACTTCTGACTATACATTCTGGCAAAGGGATGATAGCAGAAATATAATACTGCAGTTTAAAGAAAAATGCAGCTAAATTATTTGGTCCTTTGACACTTTGAGTAACCAGCTATATGGAATTCATAGCAGCCTAGGCCATAGGAAAAGGCCACAATCCTCAGAACTGATGAGCTGATAAGAACACGTATTCCCTAAGTCTATCATAAAGAAGGGCCATATAACTAAAGCAACCATCTATGACTGCAAAATACATTTTATTTTATTGTGTGTTTTGCAGGGTTATCTGGGATATTCTAATGTCCATAACTCAGCCTGATACCACACAAGAAGATCTAGCCCTGACATAAGTCTAAAACAGTTTCCTCCAAGAGCTTCTATCTAAGCCTTACAGTCACAATAATACAAAAGGCAATTTACAATGGACCACTGTGGTAAGAAACAGAACTAGAAACTAAATCTCCATCCTCTTAGCCTGATACAGTTTCTTCTTCATTAAAAGTAGCATTAAAACATGTCTCTTTATCACAAAGCTTACATACAGCTATCAAAGGGGGGAAATTATCCCATTCACAAATAATTACTGTCTTCCACAAATAATTATTGGGTGTTCACTATGTTGCTAACACCAGTCTAGGCACTAGAAATACGTCAATAAACAGGAACAAACCAATCCCTTCCTTTTTGGAGTTGAAAGTCTAATTGGGGATGCCAAATAGCTAATTCAAGTAGAAAACACTCAGAAGAGACTTGCATATAGTAACCATTCAATAAATATCAAATTAGCTTTCTGGGCCAAGGGACTTATTCCTATAGACCCAGCATTCAATAGGCTCAGGCAAAAAGATTCCTGGGAACCCAAGGACAGCTTGGGCTACATGGTAAATTCTAAGTCAGCATGGGCTACAGAATGAGACTTTGTCACAAATGATATATACCACCAGCCAGGCATAGTGGCATACGCCATTAATCTCAGCACTCAGGAGGCAGACGCAGGCAGATCTCTACGGGTTTGAGGTCAGCCTGGTCTACAGAGTGAGTTCCAGGACATCTAGAGCTACACAGTGAGACCCTATCTCGAGAACAAACAAAAATTACAAAACTCAGCTTAGCTATAAATATGATCTCTTAGTTTCCAGTAATTAGCTTTCCAGATACTAAAAAAGCACGCTTTCTTCACTCTCTAATAGCAAGATATCCTTTAGATGTTTCCTATCCTGGATAATTTTATGCCAACTTGACCCAAGCTGGAGAGGAGGGGACCTCAACTGGCAAACTGCCTCTGTAAGATTAACTGTAAGCAAGCCTGCAGGGTATTTTCTTAAGGAGTAGCTTATGAGGATAGGCTCACTATGGGTCACCCTTAGGTAGGTCTTCCTGGGTTCTAGAAGAAAGCAGGCTAAAGAAATCATGAATGACAAGCCAATAAGCAGCACTCCTGCATGGCCTCTGCATCAGCTCCTGCCTCCAGGTTCCCACCTAGTTTAAGTTCCTGCATTAGCTTCTTTCAATGGATTCAGAACATGTAAGCCAAACAAACCCCAAACCCTTTCTTCCACAAGTTGCTTCTGGCTATGGTGCTGCATCAAAGCAGCAGTAACTAGGACGATTTCTAAATTGAATGTCCTTATTTTCAACCAGTGATCTATCCTTCAGAAACCTACCCTGGACCTCCAATCTATTTCTTGTAAACCTATCCAGAGCTAGGTGGAGCTAATTAGACTTCCTTGCCCAGGAATGTAAATAACAGGATAGGTATCAAGAGATAAGAATCATCCAGTTCATGTAGCTGAGTTCCGCATAGACTTGGCCTTCTGAGGTCTAGCTGTCCACTCCTGCAATTTTATTTAGCCTTTTTGTCTTGCTTAAAATAGTCAAGATTTGTGTTTCATACAGTGAACACTACCTGATACAGTTAAATAAAAAGAGCATTCTTTAAAAAGGAACTTCACAAGCAAACACAATTGCCAACATTGAATAAACTATCACTTTAAAATAAATAAATTTTCATGCAAACTGTGAATTAAATCTTCAGGACCTCCTTATCAAAAATGAGTACATTCAAGCCAGCAAGATGGCTCAGCAAGCAAAGGTACTACCACCAAGCCTGATGAACTGAATCAATCCCCTAAGCCCCATGGTAGAAAAACCAACTTCCACAAGTTGTCCTCTAATTTCTAATATTTGTGTCATCATGTACAAAATGCTAATTCAAAATTTTTAAGTTAGATTTTACTATATGTAAAACATACCTCAATTGAGCTGAAGAGGAGGACTATCTTGAAGTTGATAGCGTAAATCCCTACTTACACTATAATAAAATCTTTTAGGTTATTTTTACAGATACTAATTACTATACTCTATATCAAAAGAAACCTTACATAAAAAATACTTAAGATCTTAAATGGCCCTTTTCAATTTGAAGTCAAGATGCTCTGACAACACTGATTCTAAAGAGATGAATGCTAATATCTAAAAGCTTTCTTACTGGTGCAGAAAATTCCCTGCAAACATTATAATCGATCTTGCTTTCAAATGTATTGACAGTACCCTACAATACCTGGCTTAATTACTTGTTTTGCTACATTTCAACTCTTTATTTATTATCATTTTACAAATAGACTCTGGTACTGCAGGAAACCCTCAATATATAAGCCACTCTAGGAGAAACTGAAATTATGACACCACATTTGGTTGTGTTTTACATTACAAGAATCTAAGAAGTGGGATGGTTGAGCAAGTTCCATTCACTGAGGACTCTGTAACAGAAGCTCTGAAGAGCACGAAGAACAATGCGGTTGTTCTATATGCCACTAAAGACCTAAAGCACATCCTAAAATGCCCTGGTGATCTTCAAAAACCCATGCTGTGTTTATTACCCTGATCACGTGTGTATGTGTGTTTCTTTTGAGAAAAGATCTCTCTGTAACCCAAGCTGGACTCAATCTCGCAGTATTGCTCTTGTATTAGCCTCTCAAGCACAGGATGAAGAAGTGACCAACATCCCTGGCTAAGGTAGCTGACACAACAAAAAGAGCAGACACTGACCATTTAAGTCACACGTGCAAAGAGCTATACAATAAAGCCCACATATATGACAAAACTCAATACTCTGTTCTTATAATCCCCAAATTCAAACACTTTTTTGTTTATACATGTGTATAACATACATTTGCCTGTTCAAGTGTGTATAGACTCAGGTACATATGTGTGCATACGGCAGCCTGCTGTGGGGCTCAGGCATCTTCCTCAATTGCTTGCCACCTTACTTCCTGAGGCAGTCCAAACCCAGCACTCACGATTTTCCATAGACTGGCTAGCCAGCTTGCTTGTAGATTCCCTGTACCTCACCATTTCCACAGACTGACTAGGCAGCTTACTCTGTGGAGTCCCTGTCTTAGCCTTCAAACATGCAGTAACAAAAACCCTTTACCCACCTTCCGACAGCATATTCAAAGTAGTCACTTCTTTCTCCAGCAAAGATTCACCCACCAGACAACCTCATCACCTTTCAAGAGCTTTATAAAAAGGTTTTAAAATTATTTCCTAAATTGTTCTACTACAAGGCTCCTAATGACAGCCTAGGTAGGAAGTATAATTCCAAGCAAACACAATACTATGCTTCTCCCAGCCTTTCAAGAAAATGTAGCTGACTTGCGTCATTAATATTTTAACTCTCACTACTTCTTCCTCTAAGTTTAACAAAACAATGTAAACAACTCAGTTCAATATGTGCCAAAAAAAAACCTTAAAATTAAATAAATAAAACACACATATGTTAAAACCTAGTTTTGTAACAATGTTCTAGCCCTTTTACTTCAATGTGAATTCTTTTTTTTAATAATTTATTTAATTTTTATTTTATGTGCATTAGTGTGAAGGTGTCAGATCCCTTGGAATTGGCGTTACAGACAGTTGTGAGCTGCCATGTGGGTGCTGGGAATTGAACCCGGGTCCTTTGGAAGAGCAGACAGTGCTCTTAACCACTGAGCCATCTCTCCAGCCCCTCAATGTGAATTCTTACTGCCCTGTGAATTTCTATTTCTATAACAGGACCCAAAAGTTTATAAAATAAAAATAAGAAAAGTTCCAAATTTATTTTTACTTACCCAACATTTGGCAATCCAACAATACCAATTTTCAGTGAGGTTCCAAATCTTCCAATAATTGGGGGTGGTTTAATTCCATCTCCTCCCTTTTTGGGGGGCATCTAAAATATCAAAATGAACTTTTAAAACTACATGTACAAGCAAAACACATTTCTGTATATAGAATATATTACTGGGTAATAAAAAATAAGACATACTGTACATATCAGTCCACAACTAAAATTTAAAGACGGACCTCCCCCCCCCCCCCGTTCTGTTTTCAACGTGGGCAGGGGGAGATCTGATTCTAAAATCTGCCCAGGAGTCACTTCTGAGGAGTCCCAGACTGTGGCAGCAGGAATCAAAGATAAGCGTAAAACCTAGTTCCAACCTTCCATGTTGGCTGCTGACAGCCACCTTCTTAACCTGTCACAGTGTATGAAGGAAAGTACTTGGAAGCAGGAGCAGAGACACAAGGCAAAGAAAGCCCATTCTAGGAACACCAGCAACCACGTCACCCCTCACCAACCATCCCTCCATCACCTGGGACCTGCCCTGTCACCTTTCTCCACAACTCAATGTCCATCACACTGATGGCCACCACTAGGCCTGGAGATCCTTCTAATCCAGACCTTTTCAGCTTTGACACTCTACACACACTGGATACTTCGAAGGTGCTCACCTCCCTTTTTAAAATCCAACCCAGATCTTTCATGTATACTAAAAACAAGTGTTCTACCAATACAAACGCTTTCAACCTTCCTTTTGACTAACAAGTCCAAACTTTGTCTTTTCCTTGCTCGTTCTGGCTCCAAGGTCCACTATGCAAAACTGATCCACTTTAATTAACACTGCAATAGGAACCGATGAGCAAGCTCTCGTCTTAGAAGCTGGAAACTACAACTGCCCCTGCCTTCTGGCTGGGTTTTACCTCCCAGAGCCACGCTGATCGCCCCTCCCCCTTCAGAAGTGATATTCCAACCTGTAATCCCAGATCGAGAGGCCAAGGACCTCCCTTTTTAGGGTCTTGACACCTGTTCCGGGCCAAACTCCAGGCCTCCTAGGAACAGCTGCATGGGGAGGGCCCGTCCAGACCTGTGGCCTACAAGGGGCAGACCGGCGGGCCAGCAGAGCTGGACCCCTGCACAACACCTTTCCCCTCCTGACCGGGCCCTGGCGTCCTGCCGAGGCAAGACTTTCCCCAGACGGCGGCGAGGACTGATCTCGTGGCCGCGCGGCCTAGTCCGAGGGCGCCTCATTCATCCACACGCTCCATGCTGTCCGCTGCCCTCAGCCCATCCCCGCGGCCGGGTTCCGGCCTGAGGACAGCCTCCGAGCCACTGGCCCGGGCGCCCGTGGACTCCCCGTGAGAACTCACCGTGCATCAGGCTAACGATCGCACGGGGTCCCGAGCTGCAAAACCCGGTGTCGCCGGCGGCCGGAGGTGGGGAGGAAGGCGGAGAGAGCGCAGGCCCGGCCCTCCGCCGAGCAGCACGCACGACAGCAAAGGCGACGGAACGGGCGGGCCGGGGCGGCACCTGTGCGCAGGCCACGCCCCCCACAGGGTCACACCCATTGGCCCGGATGCCGGGGGCCCGGGCGGGCGGGGCCTGCGAGGGGGCGGGCGCTTAGCAGAGCCAAGTTTCCGCGTCTCTACACGAGGGCTTCGGCAGAGCCTCCGGGTTTCCTTCCGCTCCAGTGAACAGGCTCGGGTCTCCCGCCCCTCCTCGGCTCTTCTTTGACCCTGACTGACCGCACCAGGATCTGCCTTCCGCCACCTGCACGGCGCCGCCCGCCTCCCCTTTCCAGTAACTTCCTTCAGACGGGCTGATGAGGAGAGGCAAGTCAACTTTCTTCAAGGGAAAATGGACCAAGGAAAACTTAGGATCCGAGACGCCCCTCGCAGCCAGAGAAGTACAGAAAGCATTTAAAGAGTCACCATCTCCCCTACTGCCGCCCTTGAACATCCCTTTCCTCAGCGTGGTTAAGAACAGAGGCTTTGGGAATTTCGAAAACATTATTTCCTTCTAATAAGACTATCGCGGTGCCTCTGACGAGGTTATTGCTAGAATAAAATCAAGTAAATATAAGTCTCTACACGTGCTGACTATACTATGAACTCCACTGAGGGGTAAATATTTTTAATAAGGATTTCTTCAATGACCTTCAAGTATTTGTTGCAGTGAGTGTCCAAAATTTATTTTTTTTTTCAAACAAACCAGTTGCAAATAAAAGGAAAAGATGTCAATTGTTTGCTTTCCCCAGTTTACAGATGACAGGATAGTATCAAAAGAGCAATTTGGTAAGGAAAGTTTAGTTACAGAAGACACATTTCAAACCCTAATCTCACTGCAAAATCTGGGTTTTTTAAACAGCCAAGTCCAGGACAGCCCAGGGCTACACAGAGAAACCCTGTCTCAAAAAAAAAAAGTGTATGTGTGCCTGTGTGGATTTGTTCATGCATACCAAGGTTCTGGTGAGTTTAAAGAACAGCTCAGAGTCAGTTCTCTGCTTCCACTTCTCTGGTTCTGGGGATCAAACTCATATCGTGAGGCTTGGCAACAAGCACCTTTCCACACTAAGCCATCTCACAGATGTAAAACTGTTCCCTTTCTGTCGGATTCCTTATTGAAGAGTGACTTACAAGCAATGTTTATAATAAGAATGCATTAAGATTTTTCTGTTACCCTATGGGAGTGTCAGAGCTCCAAAGTGTCTAACAGTATTAGAGCTCCAACCTGCCTTTAGTTTTGTTATCATTTAAAGATCCTTACTGTCAGCTGGTCTTGGTGGCTCAGGCCTGTGATCCCAGCACTCAGTGAGGCAGAGAGAGCTGGATCTCTGTGAGTTCAAGGCCAGACTGGTCTACAAAATGAGTCCCAGACAGTCAACGCTACACAGAGAAGCCCTGTTTACAAAACAAAAGAAAAGAAAACAAAAAAGGATCAAATAGTTACCATGCATTTCTTTGTAAAGCAGACATGAGGTAGCCACCATCAATTGTAACTCACAGGAAAGCACAAACAGGTAATTCCTCTGTAATACTCTGTTGCTCTTTAGTAATGAAATTCTGTAGCTGGGCTCACACTGCTGCTTAGGAGAACAAAAAAAAAAAAAAAGAGGAAAAGAAAAAGGAAAAAAAAACCACCTCAAGAATACCAAATAGCCCCTCTCTCCCAGCAACCAGACACTCCAATAATAACTGAAAATTTCCCCCAATGTGCAGGAGTGGAATCAGCTTCAACTTATCACTGTCTTTTGGCCAAATGTAGCTACTTCTCCCATCTCCAATCTACCCATTCCCTTAAGTTCACACCATCAAGTCCTTGAGTCAATTACCCTTGTCTTTGCACCTGTATCTTTCCTAGCAACCCTTTTCACTGACTTTTAAGTGCCTTGACCAAGCAGGTCATATAAATAGACCCACAGTGATTCTGGCAGTTTCTCGAGTGGACAGTTACTGATACTAACACTTACCTAATAATGCAATAGTTCTCAACCTGAGGCTCCTGACTCCTTTATGGGTTAGAAGACCCGTTCCCAGGGATTGACTACGAGATATCCTGCATATCAGATATCTACATTAAGATTCATAGCAGTAGCAAAACTACAGCTATGAGGTAACAATGAAATAATTTTATGGTTGGGGGTCAACGCATAATACATTTCCATGAGGAACTGTATTAAAGGGTCAATGCATTAGGAAGGTGAGAACCACTGTAATGACAACACTCCATTTCCAGCTCACAGTGAAGAACCAGGAGGGCAACGTTTATTCCTAGGAAATAGCTAATTTGCCTAGTCTTGATAGTTTTCCTAGGGCCCAACTGAACCAGCCAGGTAGAAGATAGGAGCCACAGAAATCATAATCAGATTATCCCTGTGTGTGGCCCTCCCTATCATAAAGCAGAGTGTTAAGAGAAAACCCTAGTGAGTATCTGCTACTTCACACATTGAAAGAACAGTCCATGAAATACGCAATGGTGAGAGTTCAAAACTAATGTGACTTTGAGTATAGGAAAGCTGCCGCTGGAACCTTTCACACAAAGGTTGAGCTTCGTAAATTTTACCTTCAGTTTTCGGGATGGGGACTCTTGCCCAAACCCGTATCAGACTTGTGAGCTCAACTTACGCACCCACATCAAACTCCTGAGTAGTTGGGGCTACAGATGAACAGCACCACACCCATCTCCCTTTCGTAACAAACTTCACTGGAGAACAGACTACTGTATGAAAACTAACCTAGATCTCTTTGGAGAACAGCGCCCCTGATGACCTAATTACTTAGCGCTGCTTCACCTTCTTGGAAACGGTAACCCTCTGAGCTGTACAAAGGAGCGCACAACAAAGTGAAAGTTGCTCCACAGGACAACTCTCTCTGCAAAAGCAGTGTGCCAAAAATCACACCAGGCTATCAGGCACACCAGGCGGCTTCGGTCTTTCATTCCAGAATAGGTGCTACCTACTCTCCCGTTGATGAGTAGTGGGCTCCACGCTCCGACGGGATTGGCTACCACACACAAAGCGGAAGACTCGGGAAGCTTGCATGTTCACCAGGCTAACTAAAATAAATATTTTTTCTTCCTCTTCTTCTAACAATTCAAAGGTTCTACTACTCCTCACTTTACGTCATTAAAGACCAATAGGGTATTCCCGTTTCCACAGAGTCTTAGAACTTTTAGGAGGCGGAGCCTCGCTGGAGGAAGTTAGTCTCTTGGGGTGGGACTTCAAGTTTTATAGCCTAAGCTCGTTTCCGTCCTGTTCTCCGCTTCCTGGCTCTCTATGCAATGCGATCTCTTGGTTTTCCCACGGTGCTTCCTGGCCCCGAGACAGACTATGTCCCTGGAGCTGTAAGCCCTCCCTTAAGTTGCTTCTTGTCAATTATTTTGTTACCGCAACATGAAAGTAACTGATACAGGAAACACACATATATCACACCGTAGCATCACCTATTAACCAGTCCTGACCCAGTCCATTGTAAGATAAAAACTCAAAACAAAATAACATTCTTCTCTATTACTGTCATCACATTTTTTCTCTAAACTAAGGTATCACTGTATCCATTATCTATGTGGGTAATAACTGAAAAATCTAAGAGTTTCATACACATTTGTTTTCTTGACCACCTTCCTACTCCATCCCAGGCGGTGATCTCTGGAGCTGTAAAGAGCAATCCAGATATAATCCTTTGCCCTTGAGGAACTTGTGACAGGTCCTTATGCAAGGAATATATGTAATAACAGCCTGGAAAGGTCTACAGACGGGAACTCAAGAGGTAGCTCAACAGCACAGATGTACTTGACAAAGACCCAAGTTCAGTTCCCAGCACCCACAGGGCATGAAACTCCAGTTCCGGGGGATCCCGAACCTTCTTCTGGCCTCCTCAGAGATCAAGCACACACACAGTACACTTTTATATCCAGGCAGGCAAAGCGCTTATACACATAAAGTAAACATTTATAATATGACCGTTGTGAATCACAGGTAAAGATTTAGGACTTCTTAGAAGGAAAGTTCATATGCTATTTTCCTGAGGCAACATCAAAATGCACTTGCTGATCCGTGGAAGTAACTGTACTCAATGTTTAGGCAAGCCGGTGATGTTAACCACAAGTAGCAAAGTTCAGAAACAAATTTCAGCTCTGACAGATTCAAAACTAACAGTGTTTTTGAGTACCCTGACTTCCCCCCAAGTCGTGACTTTCATATCACTGGGCCTTCCTCAGGTGTCATCCTCTGGCTAATAACAGTTCTAGGCAGCACTAAAATATGGGGAGTGGGAGAAGGGAAGCCTTCTCTTCTAGTGGACCTCTTGAGAAAAGAAGAAACATGCCTCAGAAGCCTCTGGCAGACATCTTCCACTTCAGTGGGCGAAGCTGGGTGGATCCGACATGACTCACAGGTGAGCAGTGTTTGAAGCGTGGATGTCTAATGGGACGAATTAGTCACACCCAGGCAGCACAGAATAAAGCAGCACAAGATTGCATCCCTTTCCTCAGGATGACATGGTTTAAAACGTGGGAATTACGTACGTCTGGAATTTTCCATTTAGTGTTCTGTCATTACAATTGGGCACGGTTAAGTAAAATCAAAGATAAGGGCTATTGGGCCACATTGTCCTATTTTGGGGTGTAATGAATGGGTCAGTGGTTTCCAGAGGACCCGGGTTCGATTCCCAGCACCCACCTGGCAGCTCAAAGCTGTCTGTAACTCCAGTCCGGGCCTTCATTTAGCCTCTGAGGGCACCAGGCAGCCGCCTGGTGCACAGACGTCCAGTCAAACTACCCATACACTTAGGATAAAGCCTCTTCCCTTTTAAAGAAATATGTGTATGTACTTAGGGGTGTGTGTGTGGGTGTGGGTGTGTGTGTAGGCCAAAGCCCTGCCTCTATTGTCAGTCCTCAGGAGCCAGCCACTTTTATCTATCTATCTGTTTCTGACAGGCTCTCTCACTGGGATGAGTGGAAGCTGGAGCTCACCCACTGGCTAACCAGTAAGCCCTGCTGGTCTTCCTCTCTCCACATTCACAGCACAGGGATTTTGAGCACACAGCCTCCACACCAGACTTTATTATAGGGGTGCTGAGGAGCAAGCTCCTCCTCGTCCTTGCACAATATGTACTTTATACCTCCGTGACTTCTCTTTTAAAGACCTCCTCTCACTGTCTAGACCAGGCTGGGCTCAAACTCACAGTCCACCTGCCTCAGCTTCCCGAGCGTTAGGATTATAGGTAAGGAACCAATTCCATGGCTACATAGGCTACCCTACTCTCAAAGGGTCATCCCAGAGTCACTTAAGGTCGAGACTGATGTCACTATGACATGTCCTTATCCCAGGCCCCTTTATTCTAAAAATGGCTCGTTTCTCTCATGCCTGGTTCTTTGTAGCACATGAACTTTCAGGCCATAATATATTGGACCTGGGACAGCAAACTCAAGCTGAAGAAACCAAGATTCTTTTTCTTTCTAGAACTTGGAGTGAAGCTGTAATAACAGATGCTATTGGCTGCTTAGAGGAGAACATAGTCTCCTCTAAGGCTAAGGACTACGTTAAGCATTTTTTTTTTTTTGACAGAAAGCTATTCTAAAGCAAGAAAACGAACGCAGAAAAGGAGCAAGTGATCATAAGATGGTCCTGGAGAACTGAGAGAGGAGAGAGCAATCACAAGTTCCAAGCGTCCAGTTCCAAATGTCTAGTCCATCTAATGACCTGTTTGCTTTTTAACCTCAGACTCTCTGATAGCCTAGCTTTCCACCAAGAACTCCCATTTTCTGTTTAAATTGGTTTATAGTGGATTTCTAATAGCCAAGCAATATTTGCAATGGCCAAGACAGACAAGAACTTATACCCTCCTGAGAACTATTATAATGTATGTCAGAGGCCCAGTGTTCCTCTGTTCCTCTCACCAGTAGTTATAAATTATGCAACAGTTTCCCAGAGTGTGCTCTGTGAAAACATGGTTCTCTAAGAGGGCTGTGTTGAATGAGGGATGCAGGATTGGATGAGTTCAGGAAGCACTACAATAATCTTTTGGGAGACTGATGCAATCTCAAGAGCCGGCTAGATGGCTCATCAGGTAAAGACCCAACCAGTAAGACCACCCGAGTTTACAAAAGAGGCAGAGGCAGAGGGGTCCCTGTGAGTTCATGATCAGCTTCATCTAGTCAGCCAGTTCCTGGCCAGGCACAGGATTCTTAGTGATAACCTGTCTCAAAAAAAGAGCCAAAAGAAAGACGCTACCAAGAAGAAACAACATTCAGGAATCTTAAGTCAGAAAAGCCTTTCCAAAACACACCCTGTGACTCCCAGTCTGTAACATTTTGGAATGAATGGCACACACTGAGAAGG
Organism: Pachyuromys duprasi; assembly: GCA_028658305.1. NCBI lineage: Eukaryota > Metazoa > Chordata > Mammalia > Rodentia > Muridae > Pachyuromys > Pachyuromys duprasi. The sequence continues at coordinate 70,480,494 of CM053752.1, read as the reverse complement.
GGGGGGGGGGCGGGGAGTGCCTGTGGCTGCTGAGGGATGGATGGAGAGAGGGAGGAATAACTGAGCACAGCGGGCTTTAGTGCCAGGAGCCAGCTCAGCTCTGCTTAACACTGGAATGTTGAGTAGCCAGCCATCCTATGGCTGCCTCACACAAGGTTTACAGCCCCAGAGTACACTCCAGGGCATGGGCTTTGGAGGGAAGGTGTCAGCATACGGTCATCACAGGGGGAGTGGGTGTGGGAGGCCATGACTTGTAGGGAAAGGTGGAGGGTGAGAAATCTCTGTGCCTTCCTCTCCACTTTGCTATGAACCTTAAGACCACTCTTTTAAATAAATAATAAACAAACAAATGACGCCTATTGAAAAAGAAGTGTGGAGCCAGAGAGTAAGAGTACACGCCTTTAGTCCCAGCACTCCCAGAGAGAGGCAGGTGAATCTCTGAGTTCAAGGCCAGCCTGGTCTACAGTGTGAGTTCCAGGACAGCCAGTCTATACAGAGAAACCCTATCTCAAAAGAGAGAGACAGAGAAAGACTACAGAAAAAGAAGTTTGTATATGGGTGTTTTGTCAGGATGAAAAAATTAATTCAAGTATTACATGTACAAACATCAACTTCACAGGGAATGTTTGGCTAAATTTTCTTTTCTTTAATCATGACCATTTCAGTTTGGTCAATGTGATGATTAACTGTTGGAAGACTTATCATTGGTTTCGGTATTTCAAGATAGACAAGAGCCTGTTAAGTTACAGTACCAGCTTTTGTGACATGACCAGGATTATCTAAATTGAGGCAGTGATTAAAATTGTTTTGCCAGGAAACAGTTTATGCAGGGAATTTTGGATGAATTGCTGTGAAATCATTGGTTAAATATTAAGTGATGCATGTAATAGGAAGATGAGATCCTAGAACTGTTTCTTCTCATTTCTTCTGTCTTTAAACATCAATTCTTAACACAAACATGAACAAAACTGTTTTCTAATGATGCTTATAATATAAAACGAAGAACATTGCCTTACAAAGGATCAAAAAGACTGCACTAAAATAAATGTATCAAAATGTATCAAAAAGACTGTACTAACATAAAATAACTTTATCAAGTTAATGATTTAACTATACAAAAATAATTGGGAGCCATTAGAATGTAAGATTTTTACTATTTTTGGAAATACATATTCAAAGGACAAAAAGGCAAATTTAAACTTTTTAATAATCTCATATTAAAAAATGTTGGTATCATTTTGAAATTCCTATGAATATTATAGAGCAAACTATGTTAACGTGTTTAACTAAAAGCTATGGACAGAAAAACAAAGAAGGGGCTAGTGAGCTGATGCAGCTAGGAAAGGTACTAGCCACCGAGCCTGACCACCTAAATTCAACCTCCAGAACCCGCTCTCCCCCAAGCTGTTCTCTCACTTCCCCGTGTGTGTGGAGGTGTGCTTATACACACACACATACAAACACACACAGAGTAACTAAATGTACAAAAAACAAAAATAGCTGAGAATGCTGGCATGTGTCTTTAATCCCCACATTCAGGAGGCAGATGCAGGTGGATTTCTGTGAGTTCCAAGCCACCCAAAGTTACCTGGTAAGACCCACCTCAAACAATCAAACAAAAAAGAAGCGAAAACTTTGTAAGATTTTATTCCCAGTAAAGGAGTAAACAGTGACAATGTAGTATCAGCTAATAGGCACACACCAATTATACCATTTTTAAGATGGCTGATTCCTGGTCGGACAGGGTAGCCCAAGCCTTTAATCCCAACCCTCTGGAGGAAGAGGCAGGTGAAACCCTACGAGTTGGAGGCCAGCCTCTTCTACATAGTATGTTGTAGGACAGCGAGAGCTGCATAATAGAGATCGTGTCTCAAAAAACTAAATTACTGATTCTATTCCTGGGATAAGATATGTATCAAATGACTCTGGGCATCGTGTACCTGAAGGTAAGGGAGACACTACCAAAGATTCATGGGGTCATGAAAAGCAGACTTTTCATGTCACTGTGACAAAACACACTGAGGAAAGCAGTTGAAGGAGGGGAAGAGTGCAGGAAGCAGCCTGGGAACGGAGAATTAGAAAAGAGATGTTAACAAAGCTGCTTTCGCCTGCGATGGCTCCTTGGTTTCTAAGGGGTCTTCACTCTGTACCTACGACCCAATTTCCTCTTTTGACAAGGACATAAGCCAGTTTCCATTGATACCTTCTTTTTAAATTGATTGCGACTTTAAAGACTCTCTAAATACAGATATTGAGGGTCAGCCGCTAAGATAGGGATTTGTGAAGATGTGCCTCAGTCCCAATAAGCGTCAAGTTCTTATTATGAAAATAGGAAATTCAAAATCTTGTTCTGTTTGGCCCAAGCAGACTATATTTAGAACCAGTAAACAGCCCTAATTGTGAGAAATCGTGTTAATAAATGTGAACGCAGTGGCGTACATAGAAGAACTCCATTGTGTGACATAGACAGTGCGCAGCGGGGCAGTAAAACCACTAGGAGGAAGGTTGCTGATCCACCGAACAATGGAAAGGTTGAGCCTAATTACTTCTTGGATGTAGCCATCTAGTTAGCATCACTAAAAGTGAGACAAACAGACATTATATGCCTCTTCTCCAAGTTACTCTTCTATCACTGAGTGTCTTAGTCAGTGTTTTATTGCTGTGAAGAGACACCATGACCACAGCAACTCATAAAAAAGAAAGCATTTAATTGGGGCTGGCTTACACTTTTAGGGGTTTAGTTCATTATCATCATGGCAGGAAGCACAGAGGCAGGCAGACATGGTGCTGGAGAAGTAGAAAAGCGTTCTACATCTGGATCTGTGGGCAACAGAGAAACAGTCTCTGGGTCTAGACTGCCCCCTCCCCCCAGTGACATACTTCCTACAAGGCCACACCCACCCCAATAAGGCCACACCCCCTAATCCTTTCAAGTAGTGCCAACACCCTGATAACCAAGAATTGAAGGCTATGAACCTATGGGGGGCATTCTTATTCAAACCATCATACTGTGGTAAGACACCAGCACCAAGGCGACTTACAGAGCAAGAGTTTATGGGGCTTACAGTTTCAGAAGGTTAGAGTCCATGACCATCATGGTGGGGAGTAGGGCAACAGCCAGGCAGGCGTGGCACTAGAGGTCAGAGGTGACGTCCTAAGATACAACCCCAGGCAGAGACAGTGCTCACTGAGAATGACGTAGGCTTCGCTCCCAGTGACACACCTCCTCCAACAAGGCCACACCTCCTAATCGTTCACAAACAGTTCCACCAACTGGCTACCAAGCAACAACTATTGTGCCTATGGGGGGTGGACCATTCTCATTCAGACCACCGCATCTCCTGTCGTGATAGCAATATAATTCCAGATTGCCAGTGAGATATTCCTGTTAAAGAAGTTAAAACCGAACCTAACGGAACCATTAGTTCTAACTCCCAGTTTATAAGAAATACAATGAATAGAGGGATAAGTTTATAATACTGCAAGGAAACAATCATCCATATCCTTGTCATCCAAATAACTGACATGATTTTGTCAACATTATCAAGGGCATAAAAAAGGAAGGGGCACCACACAGATGAAGGCCCTTGTCACCAAAGTTGAGTTGGATCCCAGGAGCCCATAGGTGAAACACTAGTTATTCTCTGATTTCCACAAGTAGGCTGTAGTATGGTTCATGCGTGCACACGCGTGCGCGGGCAGACACACACACAACTACTGCACAAAAGGGAACAGCTGCTGCGCAAAGGCCCCTATGAATTTTAAGAGCATTTGGTGCTTTTGAAACTCGGTGTAAAACATTCCTTGAGCAGTGGATATGGCTAGCGGCAGAACACTTCCCTAGCATAAGCGCAACTCTAGGTTCAACCTCCCCACACGTGAAATGAAAACAAGAGTCTAAGAGCAGTAACGAACCACTCCAATCCCATCACTTGGGAGGCAGGTGCTGGTGGAGCTCTGTGATTTTTTTTTATTATTATTCCTAGCATCCACTTGGTGGTTTACAGACATTTGTAACTCCAGTGCCAGGGGAACCCATGCCCTCTTCTGGCTTCGTAGGGTACCAGGCACACATGTGGTGCACAGACACACATACAAAACAAACATATACAGAAAATATTAAGTTTAACTTGTAAAAATAAAAAAGTATACACTGAATATGATGGCACACAACCTTCCAGCATTGGGGAGACAGAGGCAGACAGATCTCTGTGCATTCGAAGCCAGCCTGTTCTGCAAAGCGAGTTTCAGGCCACGCTAGCTATGGTTCCACAGTGAGACCCTGTCTAAAACTGAAGAAACTATTTGTGATATATATGATAACCTGAAAGAATATAGATTTTTAAACTGCCTCCTAGAGTTCACCATAACAACATAAATATCTCTGAATCTTATATAAGTCACTCAGTAAACCTTGTTTGTTTGTTTGTTTGTTTGTTTGTTTGTTTACTTAGAGACAGGGTCTGTCTACATAGCTCTGACTGTTCTGGAACTCACTGCATAGATCAGACTGACTTTGAGGCTTCCGGAGCCCTGGGACTAAAGGTGTGTGCCACACCACTCACTAAAGCTATTTAAAAGAAGTAAAATCATGTTTTCTTGTTGTTCCCCACGAAGGTGCCTTCCTAGGACTTGATTTTTCCCTTCCTGTAAGAGCCGAAGTCTTCCCTTTAACCTTCACCTTTACTAGGCATTTATTGAACCCAATGCCACACCAGATACTCTGAGAAGAGAGATAAAGATGAATACCATGCAATTCCTTCTTCAACAGTTCCTTAACCAAATGGGGCAAAGAAACAAAGGGAATCAGTGTGCTCAATGAACCTTACAATATCGACAAGTAGAGTGTAATGCGACACCAGACTGAAACCTGCATCCCGGAGTGGGGAGTGGTGGTAAGGTGGATTAACTCAGATGGTTGGGGCAACTCTTAGAGAGACCAAAGGACAGTTTCTTCACAGTACATAGCTGTATGTGGCAAGGGCAAAGTATGGGGTGTCTCCTGCCAGCGGGCAGGTCCTGAACGGGCTTGCCTGCCAGAACCTTCCCTCTGCCATTGTCCCCTCCACTCCTGCTAACATATTCAATTAAGATATAATAAAATCCTAACCAGCTGGAAAAATACCCATAAGGCAGGCCAAAGTGCAATAGCTCAGAGCAGGTGGATAAAAAGAATTGGTTTGCTCCCAAACAATTGTTCACATTTATATGAAACTGTCTTTCTAAGACCAACTAAAAGATCTTGGTATAGAATTGTTAGCTAAATATAACTACCTAATAATCTGTGAATAAACTGGAATGAGCTATCTTGGGAAAGAATAGAATTTTCACTATTCTTTAACCATAGATTTCATCTTCAATATGAGGCTTTGAAGGTGTTTCATGCTGCTTGTTTTTTATGTTCATTTTCCATATTCTTTCCTTAAAAGTCAAACTATCAGAAATGTGCCTGTCATATGCATTTGTCTTCTGCTGCACTTTGAGACAAACATCAACTTCAAAGAAAGTCTAATGGAATGAATAGTTTCTTCACTTTATTTGACAGCATAAAGCCAGTCAAAGAATCTCATTAGTAACAAGATTTTCCCTTAGAAATAGAAATTAAAAAGCTCTTATCAAAATAAGCAACAGAACAAACTTCCTATTTGTCTTAGTTAGGGTTCCTACTGCTGTGATGAAACATCACGACCAAAAGCAACTTGGAGGTGGAAAGAGTTTATTTTGCTTTCACGTCCACATCACAGTCCGTCATGGAGAGAAGTCAAGGCAGGAGGCTGGGGGCAGAAACTCGTGCAGAGGCCATGGAAGCATGCTGTTTACTGCCTTGCTTCTTGTTATTTGCTTAGCCGGCTTTCTTGTGGAACCTGTGACTGGCAGGCCAGAGGTGGCACTGCCCACAGGGCACTTGACCCTCCCGCAGCAACCATCAATGGAAAAACTACCCTGCATCCCAATCCTATGCAGGCATTTTCTTGATAAAGATTCCTAGCTTGGTGGTGTCGGCTCACACCTTTAATCCTAGTACTCCAGGATAGAGACAGGCAACATCTCTGTGAGTTTGAGGCCAGTCTGGTCTAAAAAGTGAGTTCCAGGACAGCCAAAGCTTCACACAGAGAAACACTGTCTCAAAAACAAAACAACAAAAAGATTTCTTCTTCACAGATGATTTTGGTTTATGTCAAGGGGACATATAAACTAGCCAATACATTATTATTTGGATTATGCTTATATCCTGGAACAGTATATTCATCTCTCCATACCTTACTGTCTCCTGTACGGCATTAACCATTATTTTAGGCCCGATGTCTGGGCTGCATTTGTTGGCATACTTTTTAAAAAACTCTTTTATTTATGTTTCTTATCTTTTTCTCCCTACTCTACCCCAATTCCTTCCAACACTCCAACACCAGGTATAAGAGAGAAAAGGTGGGAGAGGGCACAAAGTCCTCTTAGCTGCTTCCTGCTGGTTAAGGTCATCTGGTTCCTTGGAGCCAGGCTAGTCCTCACTTTAGGAGATTTCCAACTTCTTGTCTCGCAACAGCAACCAAGAGCAGCAATGGGGAAGCAGGAGCAGCCTTGTTCTTTCTCTTCTCCACACTATTTGGGTGCTGGCATTTATTCTTTCTCCAGAGTCCTCAGCCCACACAAAGCAAATAGTCTATTGCTGTGGACCATCTAAATCAGTCCCACATCCCACACCCAGGACTAAAACAAAAAACATGTTTATATCCACAACACACATGAGTTTCCACTCAGGTATCTCTCCCTCTGGTAACCGAAAGCATTTAAACAACGGAAAGCGGAAGCCGTCAGTCTGCTTAGGGTCACAGTCTGGAAAGCCCAGACTATAATTTTGTCCACATTCTTTTGGTCAGTCAATTAGAATCAAGGAAGGGAAGTAAGTTTAATCTCTTGGCATGAACAGGAGGAAATAGCAAACCGGTAGAAGAAGTACTTGGGAATGAGGGTAGAGGATGATCGATCTTTAGAATCTATCCTCCGGCCACAACAGTTTACATGCCTCCAATGTGAAAAACATGCTCATTCCTTCTCACACCCTTGAGCATCTCATACAATTATGGTTTCAACTCAAATTCCAGATTACTCTGGAATCAGACTAAGAGTCGATGCGCCTCTTCCAGCATGTTCTCAGGTGTAGCAGCCTGAGCGAAAATATCTGTGTTCTAAAAGAGCAAAATATCTGCTGCAGGTGCACTGAAAAATACGGTGATGGAAAGGAAACAAAGCATCCACAATTGATACTTTGGAAACAGGAAAGGATAAGGGAAGTATTGGATTCTACCCCAGTGAGTGACACAGCCCTGCGTCTTGTTCACAGTCTCCTTACCTCCCCTCTCATTGCCTCCCAGCTGGACCCCAAACCAATGATGCATAACTTAGATTTATGTTACAGTGCCCCCTAAGGTGACTCTAGTCTCTACTTTGCTATCTATTGCTGTGTAAAAACCCCAAATTTTAGTGGCTTAAAACCCACAGCACCTTTATCACTTCTCTTGATTCTGTGGATTGTCGAGGGCTTAACCTGGGTAGTTCTTGTCTTGCTTGGGGGTCTCTTATGTAGCTGCAACCATTGCACTTGAGTTTTGTTATGGATGACGGTCCATATGGCCCATAAGACATATAGTCTATGTCTTCCCAAGTGCGAATGTTTAAATCCTCTCCCTCAACATGATGGTATTATAAGGTGTGGCCTTTGAAAAGTTATTACATCATGAAGGTTAGGGACCTTGTGAATAGAATTAGTGCTTTGATAAAAGATGTCCCAGGCCTCAGTCAGTAAAGTGCGTGCCGCATGACCGTATGCACCTGAGTTCAGGTCCCCAGAACGCATGCAGAAAGACATGCTCAGCTGTAATACTAGGAAGGAGGAGGCAGAAGGACAAGCCAGGCAGCAGCGGCACACATCTTTAATCCCAGCACTCGATAGGCAGAGGCAGGCAGAGCTCCTGAGTTCGAGGCCAGCCTGGTCTACAGAACTAGTTCCGTGACTACACTGAGAAACCCAGTCTATAAATAAATACATGAGAGCGTGATTGATGGTACACTGACCTCTGACCTCCACATGTGTGTGTGTGTGTGTGTGGACACACACTCTCACACATAAGCAACATGTGAACTAAGAATATTAGGGATCTGAAAGGCCGATTTTAGAGCCTAGCTGTTGCAACAGTTAAGTCCAGAATTACCTAGTTTTGGGTAAATTTGAGGAGCTTTTTCATGTGGCTCAGATTTATAGTGAAGAACTGGCTGTTAGGAATATGGAGCTGACAAGTCCCACAGTCCAACTCCTGCAATTTGGAGGCCCAGGGAAACTGCCATAGAGTCCTGAGGCCCAGGCTGCTGATGGTATGAGTCCCAGTCTGAGCAGAAGGCCGATGTCCCAACCCAAGACGCCTGCCAGAGTGAGAGAATTCTCCCGTCTTCCACCTTTCTGTTCGACATATGGCGATACCGCTGTTCATTTTCAATCATTCATCAATTGCCAGCTAACTGCGTTATTTCTTCCTTTTGAGTCACTATAATACCACGAATATTTATTTACAGCTTTATTCAATTTAAACTAAGGGTTCTGTAGAATGTCTTAAACAGGTGAATGTGTATTTGGTTTGGGTAGGGTTTGTGCGCTGTCTTTCTTCAGTTTTTGTTTTAAGACTGGAATCCATACTTCAGAAAAGAAAGCCATCTAAGAGAAAACTGATTTCTGGAGGAAGAAACTGGGGCAATCGTGTGTACTTAAACAGTGTGAAGTTAGAGATTATGGGTCCACCGTATTAATCACACTCACAGCCCCAGGAGGAGGAGGACAAGAACATAAAAGAGAATTCACGCCACTTTTCAGGGGCAGGGGAATTTATATAACAAAATCTAAATAAAAGGTTTCTTATTTCAAGATTTATAGGATGTATAAGCCAAATAAAATTGCCTTGTTCTGAGAATTTGTGTAGAGAATGCTCTCCTAGCCCATCATTACGTGGTGAGAGGTGGGGTGCTGGCCTCCCCAGCCTGTTCTTGCTCTATGAGTGTTTTTGTTTTTACATGTAATTAATGGTCCCCAGATGTACTTGCCTTCCAGAACCCATCTTCTCACTTTCATCTTCCTTAGGGAACAGAGGTTTTCAATATTTCCCTACGCTTAAAAAGGACCAAACAATAAAGCCATGTTGACAGAGCTTTTTAGGAAATGCTTCCTCTGGGCATAACACAAATAAATCTCTTCTGTGCAACTCGGCACATGTCTCCGCTCCTCTAGCAGTGTCTTTAAGACTTGTCACTACCTCAGACTGCTCTTCCTCTGACATCTGTCACCCGAGACCTCATTTTTCTAACCACCGAGCCATCTGGCCACCCATTCTCTGCCATCCTCCCTCTCGATAGACCCTGTGTCTTAGGTCTGTAGATTTAGGCCCTCCTGGCATCTTTCCTTCTCCATACGCCTGGTCCCAAATGGTCAGCCACCCTCTCCTGCCCTCATCTTCCACAGCCTCAGCCTTGAACTCTGCCCTTCTTAGCCACTATCCAAACAAAACGCAACTATCCTGTAGCTTTTCCCCACAGTGTCCTGAACCTTACATCTGCTGTGGCCACAAGGTAGCTCAGAAATTGCTTTTTTTTCCTTTCTATTCATAATGCCTGCCTTAAAACTTTGTTGCTTTACCCAGGTCCCCAACCCCAGACCCTCAAGTAGAAGTAAAAAGGAAAAAGAGAGACAATTAGGTTGGTACTCCTTTAATTCTCTACTATTCACAGATGTGCCTGTAATTTTCCTCATCAGTTTTATTTTGTTCTGGTTGAGAGAGTCTCACTATGTTGCTCTGGTTGGCCTGGAACTTGTTGTGTAGACCAGGATGGCCTTGAACTAACAGGGATCTCCCCGCCTCTGCCTCCAGAGTGCTGGGATTAAAAGTGTGAATTGTCCCACCTGACCAGACCTTTGATTTTCTTCATGGATGCTTTCCTGTGTTTTTGTGGTCCTTTCGCTTTCTTCGAATGTAGCTACTGCCCTCTCCACATTAACGTTCTAGGAATGCGGTCCTCATTTACAGTCTGAATTTATCTCTAACTTCCTGAATAGTTTCTTTGTCCTCAAACATTTCCCTTCTCTACACTCTAGACCCAGCACTGCAAAATATTCCAAAACACACCTATGATTGAAACCTTTCTATGACCTCCATCTTTCTAAGACCTCTGGGATGAAATCTTACCTTCGTAGGTAAGAACCTTAAACCTTTGAGCCCAGTCCCATTCTGCTTTACTCCAGAAAGGTCGCATTCTGCTTTTGCTAGAGTAAACAGTGATCTCATCACGCTCTTTCCTATCTTCACACCCCTGCAGACAATGCTGTTTATTATGGACTTGATTGTGTCACCCATCCAAATTCATATGTTGAAGTCTTCAAACCCTGGTATCTGAGAATGTGCCTATATTTGGAAGGGGAGGGCTTGAAAGAGATAATTTTGGTAAATGAGGTCTTATGATGACTCAGTCCACTTTGTGTTGCTATCACACAATATTTAATGTTGGGTGTTTTATACAGTAAAAGAGGTTTTTTGGCTCATCAATCTGGTGGCTGGAAGGAGGTTCAAACAACATGTCCATCCTGGATACGGCTCTTGGCTTTGCCATAATATGTCAGAAAAGTAGAAAAGGACCTGGCTATAAACACAAGGGGTCATGCTGTAGGGTGCTGCTTTTTAAAGAAGATATTCCAATGGCTAACGTGTAGCTCTGTGGCAGGACAGTTCCCTAGCATGTAGTGTGTGCAAGGTCATGGGCTCAATTCCCAGGGCTACAAATAAATAAAATAGAAACACCCCAAATAAACCTTTGCCAGGGCATTTAGAGTTCTTTCAAAATTCCCAGAGCCATTTCCTCTAAGAGAGCAGTTTCTGCAGCAGCAGTGGAGATAGAATCCCGCCGCATGCTATGTGAGGTCAGAAAAGTAAGATGAATCGTGGCCTCATTGGAGCTGGAAGGGTCGTCTTAGGTGACAGACAACAGAAGGGGCTAGGGGGACAATCAGCTCTAGCAGGATGAAGGCTGGAGGGAGCACTTGCCATACAGTTTGAGGTTGGCATCACTCGTTGGCATCATGCTTCAAGCACTTTTTCGGATGGCTGTGTCTCGGCTATCTCGTGGTTCACTTCATCTGTAGAATTGGGCAGACTTCCATCTTCCAATGTAAGGGACGACATGTACTTTGCACATACAAGATAACACCAATGAACGCCTCGTCTGTAAAAATCAGGAACAGGACAGAGAGCTGTGGAAGAAGAGGGGCCACAGGTAGAAATCTGTGAGAGAATAAATAGCCCTATGGTCATTTCTGCCCCAGTTCAGGGAGATGGCTGTCGTGCCCAGATCCAAAAGACCCCAAAGACCACCAGGAGACCGACCAAGTATACAAGAACAAAGAGCCTTTATTTCCAGCTTAAGCTCGGACTCTGCAGTCCGAGTGGATCAGGGAGGGAGCCCCATGCAGCTGCAAAGCTGGGTTTTTATTGTGGTTTGAGCAGGGAATGGGACCTTTCAACTTTGGCAGTTACATGATTGGTTCACATTTAACAGAAGCAAGCTTGTTGTAAACTGGTTGGTTGGTGCTGATCTAGGGGATAGGAGGAGAGTCCAAGTAACAAGGTGTGCCCAGGTAACAAAGAATACTAACAAAAAGTGTCCAGGTAACAATATCATTTTGACTAGCTCAACAAAGGTCTCTGACCTTTAATTTGATTGGTCAAGTGCTTGGTGGACTTTTCAAGGCAGTTGCTAGATTATTGTTTCTGATTTTCAGGGTGGTTATTGAGTTATTTTATCTCTTTTCCACGGACTATCGTTCCATGTTCTGAGAAACAGAAACAGGATCTGAGCAACTCTGGGAACATTACCAGGAAACAGCATCACAGGCTTACAGCGTCTTATGAAGCCTGTCATGGCGGTACAACTGCCGCAGCATGGCTGCTTGGGCCGCTCAATGGCCGAGTTTCCTTGCCTGTGGCTACTGCTTTAAGTTACTGTCCTCTAGCCAGGCCTGGTGGCCCACACCGTTAATCCCAGAACTCAGGAGTCAGAGACAGGTGGATCTCTGAATTTGAGTGGACAGCCTGGTCTACAGAGTGAGTTCCAGGACAGGCTGCACAGTCTCAAAACAAGACGAAAGTTACTATTCTCTCCAGGGTTCACCAAAAGTCTCAGTCTAGATCCAACATGGTTTTTTTTTTGCACTTGACATTTTTTATCTCTTTCCTCATCCGTCTTCCACCCTACATGTAAATTACACTATCCTGTTAGCGTGGATGAGGACAGTCACTCAAGCAACAGGAAAAGATTGGTCAAAGTCCAAAAACAGACCCAGCTTTCCCTCTGTTTCCTGGGAGCTCTTTCACCATGATGAAAATGAAATTCGAGGCCCACGAGCCTTCACTTTGCACTATTTCATATCTAACTTCTCTTTTTCTCACTGTTATGTTCTCACCATCAAAAGATCACGTTTCTGGGCTGAGGAGGTGGCTCGGTGGTTAAAGTGTTTTCAGCTCTTGCGGAGGACCTGAGCTTGGCTTCCAGCATTCGTGTCAGGAGGCACACAACCACCTGTACCTTCAGCCTCCCTCTGACCTCCAAAAGCACCAGCATATACATACATGAGATAAATAACAGTAAAATAAATATTTTTTTCAAAGAAATTGAATGCTAAAATGAAATTATTCTCTGGGTACGTAAGAATATGGCTGTGTAGGTTCAGAAAAAATTCAAAGCCAGGCATGGTGGTCGTGGTTTAATCCCAGTACTCAGGGGGCAGAGGTAGGTGAATATCTGTGAGTTCAAGACCAGCCTGGATTTTGTTTGTTTGTATTGTTGTTACTTTTGTTTTTGGGTGTTTGTTTCTTTTTTTTTTTTTCTTTGTTTGAACTGGTGCCTCGACTAAGCAGCTTGGATTCTCTTTGAACTCATCATGCAAGTGCTGAGATCAAAGGCATGTTCCACTAATGCCAAATTACTTCCTTGTATCCTCTATCAAAAAGTGAAATAAATGGTTCTGATAGAAAAGCTTCACCCAACTGGCTAAACATTTCAGTCCTTGCTACTCTACATTCCAAACTAGTGTCAAACCTTGCTTCTCTCTTAATATATAGTCCAACATTGAAGCCAAGTACTCTCTTTCTGATAAGTGAAAATATGCCCAGTTTTCCTATAGCTCAGGAAGGTGCTTAGCAACTTTGAAAGGCGTGAGTTGCTAGTCTGTGAGTAGAGGGTTCTCTAGGAAGGTGCTTTCTGTAACTGGAGGAGTCAGGAACTTTGTCCAAGTTCTGGCTGGGCTTTAATTGTACTCTCTACTCTTATCCCAAAGATCCTCTAACCATGAGATGTGCTAGAAGATGCATGAATACTGATGGGACAAGCCAGTAGACAACAGGAAAGGAACAGCAATAGTGTAAGTTCTCTGAGAAAGCAGAAGAGTCATGCAGAAGGGTAAGGGCAACTGTTCACTAAGGTAGAAAAGAGTTTATAGAGACAGTGCAGGCTGTCACCCACTGCTGAGACACTGTTCCTTCCTCGAGGATGAGGCATGAGGTAGAACGCAGGAGTGCAGGGGTAACCAGCAGAGAAAGGCATTATTGATACTCTGGATGCCTCCTATTAGTGACAGATGCATGTCTTGGCTACAAAATCACTGTCTTCTTCTTCACACACCATCCACCCAAAGATTTTAGCTGGAGATGCTCTCATCTGAAGTTTGACAGAGGCCAGTGCGTGGCTGGCTCAGTTGCACGGTTTTTGGCAGAAGGCCTCCGCTACCAAGGTGGTGGTGCATGCCTTTAACCTCAGTGCTCTGGAGGTAGAGACAGGTGGATCTCTGAGTCTGAGGCCAGCCTGGTCTGTAGAGTGAGTTCTGGGACAGCCAGAGCTACACAGAGAAACCCTGTCTCGAAAAATCACTCCTCCCACCATCCTCCCCCCCCCCCCAAAGCCTCAGTTACTCTTATCGCTGTTCTTAGGAGGCTTTGCTTCCTTGCTTGGTAAGCCTCTCCACACGAGTCCTTAGGTGTCCCAGGAAAATGACACCTCCCTTCATCACAGCGAATGGTTCAAGAGAGCAAAGGAGACACCTCAAGTCTTTCATAACTGATCATTATTCTCTCTCTCTCTCTCTCTCC
>CM053752.1:70426036-70466223 GCA_028658305.1 Pachyuromys duprasi | reverse complement strand
CTTACACAGGACCTCATGGTTTCAGAGGGTAAGACATAAGAGTCCATGATGGTGGAGGAAAGGCAGCAGAGCAGCTGAGAGCTCACATCTGGATCCACAAGCAGGGGGTGGGGGGTGGGGGGGAAACACACTGAACATCAATTGCACGAGCTCTTGAAACCTCAAAGCCTGCCCCCCAGTGACATACATCTGCCAACAAACTACCTAATCCTTCCCAAACAGTTCCACCACGTGTATTTAAACATATGGGTCTATGGGGACCATTCTTATTCAAACTACCAACACTGAAAGCTTATTTTGCCAACACTGAAAGCTGTCTTCGTTTAACTTCTCCAGAGGTGCCCACACCTTTCCACCAATTTTCTGGAGGGCACTGGCAAAGAAGTTGGCCTATCAGGCACTGTTTTGTCCCTGATATGTTTGGCCTTTTTAACCATGGACCAGAAATAATCCTCACCACACTACACTTCTTCCCTTTCCTTGCAGACTTTGCTTTGGCTCAGTAAGTTGTTAAATAGCTCAGACCCCTGCAATCATCCATGTTGCAGAGCTATATAGGAAGAGAGAAGGAGCTTGGGGTGGGCATTCTTTTCCTCTGCATTACACAGAGCTGTAGAAATTGCCTCAATGTGTTTCCACACAGCCTGCAGATTTACAAAACTAAACATCAGAACTTCATAAGACCAACAGATAAAGGATCATTTGCCCTTTAATAGAAAATCTGAGCCGGGCATTGTGGCACAAGCCTGTAATCCTAGCACTCAGGGAGGCAGAGGCAGGCAGATCTCTGTGAGTTCGAAGCCAACCTGGTCTACAAAGCAAGTCCAGGACAGCCAAGGCTATACAGAGAAACCCTGTTTCATAAAACTGAGAGAGAGAGAGGAAGAGAGAGCGAGCACAAATCTGTCATAAAAATTTAGACCATGATGTAGGACTAAGAAGACCACAGTATCACATTTTGTTTTAAATTTTGAGTTACACAGGTACATAGGAGACACCTCTGCAAACTTGTAGGAACACACGACATACAGCTGCCTGAAGTATCTACAACTAGGAAGTAGTTTAAAGCACTAGAAGCATTGGGCTAACTCGCAGCCTGCCCTAGCCGACGAGGCGAAGGGGAGTGAGTGTAATACAAGAATGAATCAAATCCTCATTTTTCTTCAAATGCCTATTGTTCGTTTTACCGAAGTCAGTCGGTATAGACACAGTAAAATCCATTCTTTACTTTCTTCTGCCTCATCTGCAGACTCTTGACATTTTTCTTTTATTTCCACACTGATGGGTTTTTTGGTGGTGGTGGTGTTTTTCTTTTACCCAGGGGGATGTCAGCACTGATGTCATAATTGCTCATCACCCAGCTGGCCCTGTTGTGATGTCCCTTCATTTTCCTGATGGTCCTGTGATCCAATCTACAACCCATTTAAAAACAGAACATTTCATGTGCTGTTTTCTGCTGCGTCTCTTCCGGAGAGTTCCATCTCAGTATCATTAGTATTGATGCTGTCTGTCTCCCGGCTTATTTCAGAAGACCCTTTGAAATTAATCTCCAGAATGTGCTGTGATTTGTTGCTGTTTTGTGTGTCAGCACCAGTACAACTTGCCTCGTTAATTTTGTTTTTATTTTTATGTGTCTGCTATGGCTGTTTTTCTACTTGTACAACTGCTGTGTGTCGGGTCCTTTATGGAAACCCAGTTTCGTCTTTGCCTTTCACTGTGATTTTCCATCATTAGGGACCTCTTGAATAAAAATGTCGCCCTTGGTGCCGACATAGTCCACACTCCTTCTCTTTTCTTTCTGTGTGATTTTCCATCATTATGGTTCTTAAATTTCCTGAATAATGATATATACTATGAACAGTAACGGCTTCATCAGTGTTTCCATGGTGTTTTGGTGGCTTTGAGCATACACAGCGCCACGGCAGAATCTACTATGTATGTAAAAGAATTTTTAAAGTAGATTTCGTGGTCTGCGAGTGACAGTGCTGTGGTGCATCAATAATTCACATTCTTGCTCACAGCATCTGCTTGTTAGAATGGCATTTCCTCGACAGTAGGGTTGAGGGTGGCTTTAGTCTGAATGTCCTTGAGAAAAATGGGTGTAAAGTTATATGTGCTTTTTATGTTTTTTTCCTGCCACATTTTCAGGGGAAAACAAGATTTTTTTTTCCCAAAGAGCACTAATTTAGAAGTTGTATTCATTTTTAAAAGTGAGGCAGAAGCCAAACTTTCCTCATTTGAAATTTTTTTGGTTAGTGGTGGTTTGTTCCTTTTGTTTTGCTTTGCTTGTTTGTTTGTTTTGAGACAAGGTCTTACTATACAGCCCTGGCTGGCCTGGAACTTGCTATATAGACCAGGCAAGCCTCAAACTCAGAGTTTCTGCCCCTTGAGTGTTGGGATTATAGGCCTGTGCCACCATGCTCAGCTTTTATTTGAATTATTTTTGTCTGTTGGGGTGAGTAACTTCACTGACCACTTCTGAATAAAACAACTCCATGATTCTAGTTACAAGCAGGCAAGGAGGTATTATGAACAACAGGCCAGTGCTCACACTAACTATTACAATTGACTAACATGAGATCAATAAATGCCATGAAATAGGAGTGTAAAATTGAAGATACTGGCTGTCCAATTATTGCTATAAAAGTAAGAAGAGAAAGTGATCTTAAATTTATGCTAAAATAAAACATACAAAAATTACTGGTCACTGTTGGCAAAAGATTACTTCTGCTTCAGGTTCCGAATACCAACTACCAACTGTAAGGTTGATAGTTGGCTCAAGCAGTTTGATCTTTGAAAATGCTTTACATAGAATACCAGAAACTATGGACACTTAGTATTCCAGAGACCTGGGAAGTTGGTAGAATTGTACCCAGAGTATAAGTCCAGATCATAGGTACATTTATACTGTCCCGATACAGAAAATATTCCCTGCTGTTTCATCTGAATGTGTAAACACACACACATACACACACACACACTAAGCTTTGGCTGGCCTAGAATTTGTTATGCGGCCTAAGCGAGCTTCCAGCTCAAAGTAATCCTCCTGTCTGAGCTTCAACCTGCTTTTCAGCTACTATGTACACAATGGATGTTTGTATTGTGACCAGCATAGATGTAGCCATTGGCCTGTCCACATAAGAGTGAGTGCCAGCCATCAGCCAAAGCAGGAAATCCCTGGAAAAGAACTGCTGTATCTGGGGTTGAGTGATGACTCAATGGGCCATGTGCTTGCTCTGTGAGCCTCACACCCTGAGTTCAAGTCCTAGATCCCACTCAAAGACAAAGCTGACCTCTGACCTTTGCATATGTGTACCTTTATTCCCACATACGTACACACACAATAATAATAAATAAATAAAAAGTTTTGGCAACAAAAGAAACACCACACCTGATTCAAAGAAATCACTAAATTCTGATCAGATATGAGCAAAGTTTGCTACTCCCAACTTGGTTTCAGGAACTCTAGGATCTAAGTTATGTCATAAAGCAGACAGAAGGAGCCAGGAAGTAGCAAGGGTGCCCAGTTCTCAGTTCTTTGAAGTCCAGGAATGCTCTCAACTCAACGTTGCATTCCTTTCCTCCTACTTGGAAGAGACAGGGCCGTCGTATCAGCAAAGCCAATTCTGGCGAGCAGCTGAATTCGAGGGCTACCATCTGGACGTGTCTCATGTCACATGGTGACAGATTCCCATTGGGCACACACCTGACGACCCGAGTAGTTAGCTCCCCACCAAGGCCCTCTCCTTCCCTGTGTCCTGCCAAGTCCGAGAGCTTCACCACAAGTCCCATCTTGCCTGAATAGCCTCCCATACTTTCTGTCCCAGTTAAGTGGCACGGGTCACTTCCCGACCAACACAATTTTGATCCTCGAGGAAACAATGTATGCAGAAAGTCTGAACGCTGTGGTGATTTACATGATGTTGGTCCTTTCATCTGCCACAGAAAGAGACTGCAGCAGGCCAGCAGCCGTCACATTGCCATCTTATGTGGCACTTCAAAGAGGACAGGGTAGTTGGGTGCGACTTCCAGAAATCCAGCCAAATTAATTCGTAGTATTCACCCATCATCAAATGAATCTCCTGGACTCGGATGCCTCCTGGATACAATCTTTGTGACAGCAGAAATAGAAAATGTGCAGGGAGCAATATATATTCATTATTCTTTAAAGAAAGGGCCTGCTGGGAGAGGAAGGCCTGTGGAACAGCTGTTTTCTCCCCCGTTTTTACACATAAAAGAATCCTATATGTAAAACACCTGTAGAGCTCCAGACTGTCTAATATGTTTACCATAGGTCCATCACCCATCATGTTACTTATGCTGTTGTGAGTCCAGTCAAACATTGTAACAAATGTAATTGTGCCATTTGTGAACCCGGGGTCTAACTACCACTGACCACATTCTCCAGCCCTGAAAACTCTGCCATCTTTCCTTTGATATTGTCCATCCATGGGAGAAGGGACTAGTTCTCTCCAGACAACAGAATGAAGCCCAATTGGAAACAGGTTAGAGCTGGTGTATACTGTTCTTCTTAGAAATATGTAGGATACAGGAAACATTTTCACAACTGCTTAAGAAGATAGGCCATTTGACCTGGCCAAGCCAATCTCCTCTTCCTGGCAGGGGACTCAACTTAGGGGCTAAAGCATGTATTTTTGGAAAAAGGACACACATAAAGATGACACAGCCATCCTCCAGGACACAGCCCGGCTCATTTGATTTTTATTTTTCTGTATGAATGGATTTTTGGAGCATGTAAACAAACAAACAACAAAAAAGAAAACCCGTCTTTAATCGTAGCGACCCTGCTCACAGGGAACTATGGTCTAATGAGTTTCCTCAAGTCCCCGACCCTCTTGAGGCAAGACATGTCTCTCCTTGCCAGATTTCCAGATCATAATTTCTTATCTAAAACACTAACATTCAGCTCCACATTGGCTTTAGCCAATGTAGACCTAGTCCATGCCCAGTCCAAGTTAAACACTTGGCAAAGGCAAGCCGTAGGTAGACTCCCAGCACCAGAACTGGCTACTCGTCATCTGAGGCAGAAGCCATGTGTGGGCTGCCGTCTTGCAATGGTCTTACTGGAGCCATGGGCTGCCTGGTCTCATGGGCTCTGACTTTTCTTAACCCCTAAGAATGGAAAGAGGAAAAGTCTTCTCTGGTTTCTTGAAGTTTTATGTTTAAGTCTTTCATCAAGTTTGAGTCAATATTTGTGTATGATATAAAATAAAGGTCCAAAATTTGTTGTGGTTTTTTTTCCCACCTGAATATGTAGTTTTCCCAGCACTTCGGCATGTCTACCCTCTTCTCCACCGGGGTGCCGTTGACGTTCTTGTTGATGATCAATTGAGACACGCAGGGGGTTATTTCTGGGCTTTCTGTTCTGTTCCCTCACCCTGTGTTCGCCCCCCTGTCAGTGGACACTGTTTTGGTTGCTGTAGCCTTATAGCGTGATGTCTCCAAGCTTATTTCTCTTCCTTGAGATACTTGGGTTACTTGGAGTCTTTTGTGGATCAATATGACCTTGGAGATGTTTTCCTCTTTCTACAAAGAAACATCAGTATTTTGTTGGGCTCTGTTAAATTTATAAATTGCTTCAGATAACACAGACATTGCAACAAAGTTAATTCTTCCCCCCCCCCAAAGTCTTTCCATTTATGTGTGTCTTCCTTAAATTCCCTCATGCATGTTCTACAGTTTTCAGCACATGAGTTCCATCTCCTTAGTTTATTCCTCAGTATTTTATTCCTTGTACCCCTTTAAGTGGGACTGTTTTCTTAACTTTCCTCTGAATTATTCGTTGTTGTAAAGAAATGAAACTGATTAAAAAAAAAAAGAATTCTGTATCCCAGAGTAGCATGGAACTTCGCACATGGCCAAGACTGGCCTTCAACCCACAGTCCTCCTAACTCAGCGTTCCATGTGCTGGGGATAGTACAGGAGTATGCCAGCACACACAGGTGCGAGCTGTTTCACTGACTGATTTTGTATCTTGCAACCTTGCTGAATTCACTTATTCTAACAGGCTTTTGTGGAGTCTTTGAGATTTTGTGTTTTATATAAAACCGTGGCATCTTTCTTTCTCTCTCTTCCTCCCTTCTTCTTCCAGACCTCTTCTAAAATGTTGTTTCATAAGCTCCGGCAGTTCTCGCCCCTCCCAGCTCCAGCTTTTGCTGGTTCTTCTTGGACTCCCTCTGTGCCGCAGCCCCAGCCTGGATACCTGGAAGCACCAAGCCAGGACAATCATTGGCATCACCTGTCTGATTTCTTTTCACTCTGAGCAAGGTCACTGTTTTTCCTGTCCAGAATTTTAAGAACCATTGTTTAGAGCTGGAGAAATGGCTCAGTGGGTAAAAGGCATATGCCCTGCAGGTGTGAGGGCCCCTAGAACCCAGGCAAAGACTAGCTGTGGCTACGCTAGGCCTGTACTCCCAGCTCGGTGGCAGTGGGGCAGAGAGCGAAGACGCTGGGGCTCACCAGGCTAGAGCCAGCCCAGCAGAAAAACAACTCGGGTTTAATGAAAGACCCTGCCTCTGGCAAATAAGACACAGCACAATAGAGCAGGACACTCAAGATCCTTTTCTGGATTCCACACTCCCATAATCTGCACACATGCACATACACACACATACAAGGGAGGAATAATTGTTTATTACACTTTGTGCCTTTTTTTTTCTTGTTTCAGATGGGGTCAGGAGGGGATCTGGTCCTGCTTACCCCACCCCTGCTGGGAACAAGTGTGTGCTATATTAAAGATTTTAATTTGTCTGGAGTTTATGGGTGTTAAACTTTCTGCATTATTGAACTTCTGAAAATGACTATGCTTTGTTCTCGGTCTTTATTGAACATTTTGAATGGAAACAAAGTTCTACACTTAAAATCAGTTTTATTCAAAATAGTTTCACTTGCCTTTCAAGCATCCAATGCTGCTGGTGGGAGGGCTGGTGATTTCTTGGTTCTTTCTTTCTTTCTTTCTTTCTTTCTTTCTTTCTTTCCTTCTTTCTTTCTCACTTCCTTCCGCCCTTTCTTCTTATTCCCTTTCTCTGTGCACATGTGTAATCATGTGTAAAGAAAGGTGAGAAGTCAACCTCACATGTCATTCCTCTGGTGCTGTCCACTGTGTGTGTCTGTTTGTTTGTTTTAATTAGGGTCTCTCACATGGCCTGGAATTCACCAAGTGTGGTTGGCTGGCCGGCCTCTGAGCCCAGGAATGTATATACGTTTTCACCTCCTCTGCACTAATTGCAGGCACCCCATGACTGCCTTTTATACTTTGGTTTTTGATCTCAGGTGCTTGTATGGCAAACACTTTGCTGACCGACTAAACTGAGTCTACAGGTACTTTTCTCCCTAGCCTCAATTCTTGTTTCTTTTTAAGTAACTTCTTTCTTCCTACAAAATTATAGAATCATCCCCTACATACCATGTCCTGAAATTTAACAATGATACGTGCAATTATGAATTAAAATGGTGTTATGTCTGGTACTTTGGTGGGTCTGTGGTCATCATTTTTGAATAGGTGATACTATACAGACCTATGTAAGTTATAGAAAACTAGTAACACAAATTAATCTTCTCGACAGACATAATAATAAATGTGTTAGCCAATGATGCAGTTGACTACCATTCTGTGGGAAAGATGTCAAATATCAACTAGTTTTTCATCTGTAGAAAATTCATTGGAACATCCTTTGTTTTGTTTCCTTTTGTTTTGAAACAGTGTTTCTATGTGCTGTAGGCTGATGCTAACTCCATTTGTAGCCCAGGGTGGACTTGTACTCTCCAAGCTCTTGCCTCAGACTCCCAAATCTGGGGACCTGGGTAACACCATGTGCTGGCTACTTTGTGTCGACTGGAAACCAGCTAGAGTCACTGGAGAGGAAGGAGCCTCAGTTGAGAAAATGCCTCCATAAGATCTGGCCGTAGGGCATTTTCTTTGTGATTGATGTGAGAGAGCCCAGCTGATTGTGGGTGGGGCCATCTCTGGGCTGGTGGCCCTGGATTCTATAAGGAAGCAGGCTGAGCAAGATATTAGGAGCAAGCCAGTAAGCAGCACTCCTCCATGGCCTTTGTGTCAGTTCCTGCCTCCAGGATCCTGCCCTGTTTGAGTTCCTCTCCTGACTTCCTTTGGTGCTTTTGGTCATGATATTTTATCATAGCAATAGTAACCAGTTTCATTTCAACGTTGTTTTATCATTTGTTTGTTTAGTTGTTTGTTTTGAGACAGGTGTTATTCTGTAGCTCAGGCTGGTTGGGAACTCACTCTATAGCTCAGGCTTACCTTGAACATATGCTAATCCTCCTATCCCAGTCTCCTAAACACTGGGATTACAGAAATAAGCCTCCACAACTGGCATGTGTCAACGTTATTAACTTCGTCATATGTGCTCGTTTCTTGGACTCCTCTTTGAACTTGATTTAATGTTCTGTTATTTTCTGTGATAATGAGCTAAATGTAGTCTTTGATGTGCTTTTATAGTTGGGATCTGAGATGCTTATATTTTTAGCATTGATCCCTGTTTTGTGGTGCTATCTGGGGAGGCTGAAGAACCTTTTGGAAGCACAGCCCAGCGGGCAGGGTTGGTCATGCAAGCCAGAGATGTGAAGATTACACGCAGCCCCTGTTTGTTCTTGTGCCCTCTGCTTCCTAATCTGCTATGATGTGAACGGCCACTGCCACATGTTGCCACCACCATGAACCGACCTGCTTACCATGCCTCTCCTGCCATGATACACTGGGAAGCTCTCAGAAAATATAGACCAAAACAGAGCTTCTGTGGTGGTTTGGATGCAATGTCCTCATAGGCTTGGGCATTTGAATACTTGGTCCCCATTTGGTGACAGTTTGGGCAGTTTAGGAGGTGGGACCTTGCTGGAGGAAGTATGTCATGGAGGGGCCTCTGAGAGCTAAAGACACTCACCATCCCAGTTTGCTCTCTGCTTTTCGCCTGTGGTTTAAAGTGTTTGCTCCCAGCTTTCTGTTCCTAAGCCTGCCCACCACCTAGCTTCCCTGCCACGATATTGATGGCTCTCATCCCTCTGGAACCAAAGTTCCAAACAAATCTTTCCTTCTGTAAGTTGCCTTGGCCGTGGTGTTTCATCACAGTAGTAGGAAAGTGACTAGGACAGCCTCTTCCCATAAGTTGCCTGTGTCAGGAATTTTGGTCACAGCGATGTGACAGTAACTAATAGAGAAAATCGGTACCAAGAATAGAGCCATTGTTGTGGCTAAAGCCGACTGTGTGATTCTTGGACCTTTGGAAATGGTTTTCAGGAGGAATGTGGAAGAGTTTGAAGCCACAGAATACAGAGTCCAACAATGCTCTCTGAAAAACTCAGTGGGGAAAGCCAAAAAAAGATAAAAAAAAAAAAACCAAAATCAAAACAAAACAAAACAAAAAACCCTCAGCTGTCAATAGAATCGCAGGTGGCAATGTGCGATTGCAGATATAACAAGGGGCTATTGGAAACTGGCTACAGGTCAGTCAGAGATGCAAGTGGACCTAGCCGAGATCAACCAGCTACTAATCAATCACATTTCTTACTGGCTTAGTTGGGGTTGCTATCGCTGTGATAAAACATGCATGACCAAAAGCATCTTTGGGAGGAAAGAATTGACTTCAGCTTATAGGTCCCAATCACAGCCCGTCATGAATGGAAGTCAGGGCAGGAACCAGGAGGCAGGAACTGACGCAGAGGCCATGGAGGAGTGCTGCTGACTGGCTTGATTCTTATAGCTTGTTCAACCTGCTTTCTCAGAGCATCCAGGACCACCACCCAGGAGCAGCACTGCCCACAGTGATCTAAGCCCCCCTACATCAGTCATAAATTAAGAAAATGCATCACAGACTTGCCCTCAGGCCAGCCTTGTGGGGGCATTTTCGTAACTGAGATTCTCCTACCAAAATGACTCTACCTTGTGCCAAGCTGGCATAAAGCCAGCATAATTGACCTATTGTCAGCTTGACACACAAACACATCCTTATTCAACTAGAACCCTTCTTTACTTACTGTCCCCAAGATGTCATATTGATATCACTATCACAATATAAAATCTAAACACTCCAGTGCCTTTTAAAAATCCAAAATCTCACCGGGCAGTAGCGGCACACAGCTTTAATCCCAGCACTCGGGAGAAGCAGAGGCAGGCAATCTTTGAGTTCGAGGCCAGCCTGGTCTACAGAACAAGTTCCAAGGCAGCCACAGCTACACAGAGAGACCCTGTCCTTAAAATAAAAACATACAAACAAGCAAAAAAAAATTACAAAGTCTCTTTCAATATTCAAAAACTCTTTAAAATTGTCTTATCTTTTAACTGTTGGGTCCAGCAAAATAAAACGTTACATACTTTCTTATTCCAAGAGAGCACAGTCACATGAAAATTAAAGCAAAAGTGCAACATGTGAAAGGTTCGGTGTCAGAGGACTTCTGGAGTGCAGTCTTCTGGGCTTCTCCGGGCTTCACTGCAACACACAAGGCACCTTCCAGGCTCAGGCTGGCTCCGCTTGTGGTGGTGACTGCTCATGGTGGTCATCCCTGGTACTGGCATCCCCCAAACACTGAGAATTCCTGTGGCAACTACGTTGTACTTTCACCAAAAGCCTCTTTGGGGCTCCATTCAGGGACTGTGACTCTACCACACGGTGCCAAGCCTAACTTCTGTCCATAACCTCTTCAGTCCTGGAGCTTCTGTTTCAACTGAGGCTGTACGTTCACCAAAAAATTTCACCTACCTTCTCATGATGCCATATCTGAGCGGCTCTCCACTACCACTTCATGCCTTTAAAACCAGTAACACTTGGGAGACTCTTGCACATTACCAAGCTTGGCTACCAGCACAAGATACAGCCTGTGCTCCCTCTGGAAAAAGGCAAAACTGGGGCAAACCCATGTTGGCTTGGTTCCTCTTCAGTGAGGCTAAAAATCCCTTATCTAATGTAGCTAGGGCTGGAGAGATGGCTCAGAGGTTAAGGACACTGGCTGTCCTCCCAAAGGTCCAGAGTTCAATTCCAAGCAACCACCTGGTGGCTCACAACCATCTATAATGAGATCTGCTGCCCTCTTCTGGCATGCAGGCACATATGCAGTTAGTACACTGTATAAACAATAAATCTTAAGCCATAGTCTACAACTTTAAACTCACTCTTTTCTTCCCTAAACTGAAGGTTTCTAGATCTTTTGTTTTACTTGCTGGTTTTTCTCACTGCAGACCTGAATTGGGCAGTAACTTTGATACAGTCTAAATGCTATCCTGTCTGAGATTTCCTTTTCTGAACAAATTGGTCTATTGTTTTTTTAAAGTCAACTTCATTCAAGTTTTCCAGACAGTGGCAAAATGTAGCCAGATTCTTTGAATGTAACACGAATGGCTTCTATCCCAGTTCCCAACAGAGTCCTCAAGCCTTCTGCATCATAGCTGAGATATCATTGTCCTTGTCTCTCTAAGCACCCTGGCTTTCTAACCCTTCAAATTAACCATTTCCAACCCCCAAATAAAGCGTTAATCTAGGCTTATAGAATTCTCAGATTTTCCTAGCTCAAAGTTCCAAACTATTCTGCATTCCTTCTGCAAAGGAAGTCCAAAGGCCTACAACCCATGTGAACAGGTTTATCACAGCAATGTCCCCACTCCTGGTACTAATTTTCTGGGTTTTTTTTACTTATTTTGTTGCCGCGGCCAAATAAATGATAGCAAGCAACTTAAAGCCTTATCAACTGAGCTCTCCAACTTGTACCTCACAGATTTTTATGTTGCTAATAAATAAAAACTTACAGTGTTAACTTCACACAAGAATGTTTATGTGGTCATCAGTCTAAATGTATAAATAAGCTGTATGCCTAAATGATCAATCATCTGTATATTGATTCTTCACACTCTTAAGTTTCTGATTGATTTGGTAGAATGGAGAATCCAAAATTTTAAAAACTTAAAATATAAAAGAAGCAACTTAAAGGGCCTATATTTTGGCCTATATTTTGAGAGGATTAGATCCACTGACTAGGGGAATATGGCAGCAGAAACGCATAGGGTCACAATACCTATATAGTCTGGAAGCAGAGAGCAGACAGAAGTGGGGCCAGCCTATAAAACCTCAAAGCCTGTTACAAATCATTTCCTCCAGTAATGTCCCACCTCCTGAAGCTTTTACAACCTTCCAAACAGTGCCACTAGCTGGGACCAGGAGTCAAACATATGCCTACATGGGAACATTTTGTATTTAAATGTATCTACACTACAACAATGACCCATAAACTTAGGAGTGAAAAGAAATGCTTTGTGCCAAAAAGTAGAGGAAATGTCCAACAGTTTCTAACGTGGAAACTTGGTTACTTAATGTTGTTTTACTCTTGGTGCTGGGGGTTGAATCCAGCGCTTTGTGCATGCTAGCTAGGCAAGCACCCTACCACTGGGCTACATGCCTGTCAGGGTTATGGCTCTGAGTGACAATTTCCTAAGGACTGCTGATCATATATATCCCACCCATCAAAGTAACATTCATATGTAAATGTAAGCCTTTTTGTGTCAGAACACTGTTAACTTGATTGATTCAGGTACATGCTCAAGTAGATTCCCCATGAAATACTTAAACAGAATAAACAGCTCTTGGGCACAAAAATTATGTAACAGTATTATGAGAATTTTTAAGGAAATGATTGCAAGTAATTGTAGTTCCATCTACAGAACCAGTTTTCATAATTGAGACCATTAGAACCAAAGTGTTAGCATGACAAAAGGATTTGAGTCCCCACTGGTTAGCCTCCTATTTGGAAACAGTAGTTAATAGAACAAAATCTGAGAAGTGCAAGAAAAATGTGCTGTTGCTTGGGATTCTAACAAGAAGCGATGTGATTATATTGCAATGTATTTTCTGCAAGGTAACTAAGAAGAGAAGGCCCTTCTCTCAGGGGCGCTGGTGTTTCTCTCCTGGTTTCGAGGACCACTATGCTTCTATCATTTCCGCTGTACTGCAAACAGCCATTCTGACATTTTAGGTTAGTCAATGTATTTGTCTGGGACTGTTCTCTCATGGGCAACATGATAATCATCCAATATTTTCTATCCTCATGAGCGTGTGTCAATTTCAGACTTTTCTCCCCCTTAATTTTGCTTTGATCACCAATCATTTATTTCTAGTCTATTACATGCCAAGCATTTCACTCATCGTTGGAGATACAGTAGTAAACCATGAGACATGGCCTCTGCGCTCCCACTAATAATAATAAAAATGGCAGCAAGTGTATCATTGAAGATATCTGATCTCATGCTGTAACATGTAGGGTCCAAAAACATCTCACAGGCAGTTTTATACTTGAGCTCCCCTGGAAAGCTGTTAACTGGTTAGGGCAAATCATTTCCATCTTATCGCCTGTATTTTTTTTAACTGTGTGTGTATGTAGTATATGTGAGGGGTGGGGTATGTAATCTGTGCACGTGTGAGTGCAGGTGCCTGTGGAAGCCGGAAGAAGTCACTGGATCATCCTTCCCCAAAGCATTGTCTAGTGTTAAGGAATGATATTAGTTCCTTAGTGTTCATTTGCACTACTGTAGCAGGATGCCTAAGCCTGGGAGATTTATAAAGAAAGAAATTCTTGCTTACAGTATTACTGGCTGGGAAGTCCAAGTCAAAAGCAGCAGGTTTCTCTGAGGACAAAGTCTCTGCTTGAAGATGATGCCTTGAAGGCTATGGCCAGCAGGGGAAAACTGGTAGAAGGGACTGTTTAAGCACGATGTTGGGGACCCAAGGGTGGAGGGTAGGGATAAATATTTGAGAGGGCTGGGTGGGAACCAGGAGGAGGGCCAGCCAGGAGTTAAGAGAACTGGTTACAGTTTGTAAGAAAAGGAGACTTCATTACAAAAACAACATTTAAAAACATTAGACACATAGACACAGAGGCACACACCCACACACCTTACAGTAGTCTGCTGCCCGGCTGCAGATGTGTGGCCAGTTGCCTCGCACCTGTCCATGACTTCTCTGCCATGCTGAACTCTCCCCTGAACTGTGAGCTAAAATAAACTTGAGTGTCAGAAATACAGTACTGCAAGTTCTCTTCACAGCCATAATCCACTCACTAGGGCTAAACACTGTTGCACTGGGGAAGAGGCTTCTCGCATGAGAACAGAGAGGACACAAACTCTTTAAACATCACACCTGGAATGTTTAAACAGAGACGTGGTCACGGAGAAGAAAGCTTTCCTGTCATGTGATGCAGCCAGAGAAGGAAAGTCTAGAACATGAGGCATGAGCCAACATTTGCAATTACGCTTCTGGGTATTGCCTTAAACAGGAAGAACACATGTTGGTGTAGAACCGGCAGCTGGAACCTACATCCTACGTAAAAGTGGGTAAGATACTTAGATCCTAGATGGTCACAGAAGTGTCTGGTCAGCTGTGAAGTAAGCCCTCTGTCCTCTGAATTCAAGCCAATTGTTGTTTGTCTTGATTTCTGATTATTTTGGCACATATAGATGAATTAATGGTAAGTGGCAGGTGTTCTGTATAGTCCTTTCATTGTGGTGGCTCTAGATACAGAGACACAGGTTAGCTCTGAGTTAATGCTCTTCCCCTAACACGACATTAACTGAGCCACAGCCCATATAATCCACTATTTTAAAATGATACATGTCATCTCCCCAAGTGCCTTTCCCCAGAAACTGTCCTTGTTGAGTAATCAATGCCTTTTCTGCCATCTTAATTGATAGGCTGAACAAACAGACCAATTGCTCATCTGTCTGTCTGTCTATCTATCTATCTATCTATCTATCTATCTATCTATCTATCTATCTATCTATCTATCTATTTTTGAGACAAGGTTTCTCTGTGAACCTTTGGCTGTCCATGGACTTGCTCTGTAGACCAGACTGGCCTTGAATTCACAGAATCTGCCTGCCTCTGCCTCCCGAGTGCTGGGGTTAAAGGTTTGCAGCACCACTGCCTGACAATTGCTTGCATCTTTTTTTAATTAAATTTTTATTTTTTTAATATTAGTTACAGTTTATTTACTTTGTATCCCAGCAGTAGCCCCCAATTGCTTACATCTTAAGAGAAACATTTTGCTGATTGCCTGCAGGAAAGTATTTGAAGAAGATTGCAAGAAGCCTAAACTACTGAAAGTAGCATAGAAACATCATAGTAGAGTGTCTGGTGAATGGCCTGAACTCTCTAAACACAGGTGACTGAATTTCAGAAGGTACTGGCTGAGTGTTACAGATGGATGCACTGGACACAGTCCTTGACAAAGGTCACAGTACACATACAAAAGTTCAAATACTGTCAACAGTTCCAAGGTTAAGTGGTTTCTCCAGGAGTTCTACAGCTGGGAAACCAGCCCCAAGGGACACAGTGAAACAGGACAAAGGTATTAAATTTAGAACTTAAGCATGGGATCTTCATTTTTTAAATGAACATCATGACATTTTCTCAATCTCTTCTCATTAAAAAAAAAAAAGACAGGTGTGGTAGTGTACGCCTTTGATCCCAGCACTCAAGGAGGCAGAGGCAGATGGATCACTGTGAGTTCAAGGCCAGCCTGGTCTACAAAGTGAGTTCAGAACACCAAGGCTACACAGAGAAACCCTGTGGGGGTGGCGAAGGAAAAAGGTCTTTGCTTAGAAAGAAAGAGTTTAAGGTTACTTTCAAAGATGCAAACAAGTTTCTTATATTCCAACCACTTAAGCAAGGAATGGGAGGGAAGTTCATTTTACAACACACAGGGAGAGCCTGGATCTGTTTTTGTGGTTGTTGCCGTTTGTTTGTTTGTGTTTTGAAAAGATATGGACCGCCTCACAGATTTGCATGTCGTTCTTACACTGTGGTCACGCTAAATTCTTCATTGTTCTAATCCTGCTGGGATGAACACGGATAGGCTGCCCAAGTGACAAAGACACTATTCATCTCTACGAAAAAAAGACCTGCTAAAATCTTCTGTCAAGTCTGCCTTCTTTCTTCTGTGCCGAGGACTGATCTTAGAACCTTACCCATGTAGACAGGCGTTCTACCACAGAGCTGCATGCCCTTAGTGAGATGCAAGAGACGGCGTCCTCAGCAGCAATGTTGCTGCCCAGTGGAGGACCCTCCAAAATTCCAGGCTTGCCGCTGCTCACCTGACCAAAAGAAAGTTTAAAAATTGCTATGTTACTACTGTATGACATATGTGAGAGCATACTGTTAATTAAAATACTGCAAATCAGGGGGCTGGGAAGACGGTTCAGTGATTAAGAGCATTGGCCATTCTTCCAGAGGACCTAGATTTTGATGCCACCCTGGTCTACAGAGACAGTTCCAAGACAGCCAGGGCTGTTACATGGAGAAACCCTGTCTGGGGTCGGGGGAAGAGAGAGAGAGAGAGAGAAGAAAGAGAGAGAGAAGGGGGAGGGGAAGATGGATGAAACAGTATGCCTACCGCAGTGTTCTCTTCACAATTCGACCTTAATATTACTTCCAGGGGAAAATGGAGTTTATGTCCTTTTCCCCCGAACTCGGATAAACATTTGCGACTGTGTCAACCAGCAGAATTCAGGGGGAAAAATATGAAAAGTTTCAGGCTAGATGATTAAAATGTTAAGTGTTTCGTGTTGGTCTCTTGGGGCACTCAGTGTAGAAACTCCCTTGGATAGCCCAAATTAGCCTGCTGTTTGGATGGTGCTCTAACGAATGGCCACTGTCATCTGCGGGATTAAGTATGAGGATGTGTTCAGTGACTCCAGCCCGCAGGTGTGTCTTCATGAGCAATCTGGCCTTTGTATCTTCCCCTAGAGCTTCTGCATTACAGAGTAAAGAGAGAGAACATCCCATTGTCTTCTATCTGAACTCCTGACTCACAAAATTTGAAAGCGTAATAAAATAATTGTTTTGTGCCACTGAGTCTCAAAATGGTTCATTGTAACTGAAATAGAAATGTCACAAGCCGTATTAGTGTCATTTTCAGTATCTGTAACTTCCCAGGATAGAACCTGAGCTGGTTTGCTCTCTGGTACTGTGATGCACACTCAGGCTGAAAGCAATTTAGGGGAGGGAAAGAGTTCATTTTTCGAGGCCACAGTCCATCACCGAGAGAAGGCAGGCCAGGAACTCAAGTAGGATCTTGAAGCAGAACCAGCTTGCTGGCTGGCTCCTAGGCTTACCCTTAGCCAGCTTTATACAGCTCAGGCACCCCCTGCCTGGGGCCAGTGCCGCCCACAGTGGCTGGGTCCTCCTGCATTGATTAATAATAGAGATGATCCCCTACAGACACACCCATGGACCAATCCGATGGAGGTAATTATTCAATCCAGCCTTCTCTCTCAGGCTGTGCCAAGTTGACAAGCCAGGCTAACTGGAAGAGAACCATGCAAAGCTCACTGTTGTCAACTTGACAGAGTGACTTACTTTGTGTGCCTTGCCCATTAAAGGATCCCCAGTTGACCCTGAAGAGGATCTAAAATTCCAGCAGAGGCTGAGGGAGAAGGGTAAGGTCAGATGAGACAGTTGGTTCAGGAGGAAAGAAGATTGAGTAGGGCAGAGGAGGGGAAAAGAGACTATGCAGAGGGAAAATAGGAGACAGTTGAAAGTGAATTGGGCTAGCAGAGTGAGAGGAGGGTTGGTGGCAGCTGAGCCAGGAGAAGCTGAGCTGGGCAAACAGACTAGAACAGTTAGAGTTTGGAACTGCTAGTTTTTGGGAAACTGTAGAAGGGACTGTTTAAGCACGATGTTGGGGACCCAAGGGTGGAGGGTAGGGATAAATATTTGAGAGGGCTGGGTGGGAACCAGGAGGAGGGCCAGCCAGGAGTTAAGAGAACTGGTTACAGTTTGTAAGAAAAGGAGACTTCATTACAAAAACAACATTTAAAAACATTAGACACATAGACACAGAGGCACACACCCACACACCTTACAGTCCTCTGCTGCCCTGCTGCGGATGTGCCGCCAGTTGCCTCGCTCCTGTCCATGCCTTCTCTGCCATGCTGAACTCTCCCCTGAGCTGTGAGCTAAAATAAACTCTGTCTTCCTTCAGTTGTGTTTTGTCACAACAATGAGATGAGTAACTAACAGAAACCATGAAATTGACATGTTGGAAAGTATCTCTAAAACATGAAACAACTCTACCCTGGGGGTATCGTTCCGTGATACAGTGCTTGCCTGGCATGGGCAAGACTGTCATTTTGCCCACTAAAAAGGAATGAGACGTGAAAGAATTGCCATTCGCAGACTCTGTCTTTTTATTGGGTTTAGCCTTTTGTCTTCCAGAACCCTTTTCCCCAAAAGTTCTGTCCTCAGCTGTTTAATTTTTTTTGCCTCAAATTTGAATGTAGTGTGTCTCTTGAACCCCAATGTAGCTGAGCTTTCTAGTTGATCTCTATAATCATGCCAAACTTTATTGGTCTCAAAACCAGCCCACCATCTTCTTTGTAAATTTGAACCTTCAGAGGGAACAGAAAAAAACAATGATGCCAAGTGTTAAAATTTAGTGAGGAGCTGGGCTGTTGGTGCATGCCTTTAATCCCAGCAGAGGCAGGTGGATCTGAGTTCGAGGTCAGCCTGCTCTACAGAGTGAGTACCAGGACATGCAGGGTTACATACACACAGAGAGAAACTGTTTCAAAAACAACAAAAACACCTGAGTGAATCTGCTGAAGAAAAAAGCCAAAGTGCTTCTTTGTATGATTCTTACAACTTCCTTGTACATTTGAAATTATTTAAAAATTAAAAAGTTGCTGGTTGTGGCAGTGCAAATCTCAGGAGCCAGAGGCAAGTGCAGCTTTGTGTGTTCCAGGTCAGCCTGGTGTTCATAGGGAATTCCAGACCAGCCATGGATGCATAGTGAGATTCTGTCTCAAGAGGAAGAGGAGGAAGGATGGAAGGAAAAGAAAGGAAGGAAGAAAGAAAGAGAAAGAAAAGGCATTCAAGAGACAATGAATAGAAAGTGTAACAGTCTGTCACACATTTCTCTCGCTCTGGTCATGGATGCATGAATGTTTGTTGTTATCAATTCTGAAACATTTCAAAATAATCTTTCATTCTAATTTCCTTGGCTTTTCTCTCAAAGCAATCAGTACTATTTAAGCTTTCTTTGTGCTTTCTGGAGAGGACATTGCTTTTTTGCCTTTCCAATGTCCAGTTCTCTTGAGAGTTTCCTCTGGAGACTTACTCTTCTCCTTGGGAGATCTCACATTGGGATATGGTGTTAGAGTTCAATGCAATCCGTTCCATGACTCCACAAATGAAATATAACACGGATGAAGGTCACATTGGGTAGATGCTCAACAAAGGGGCAAAGGGCTCCTGCCATCCTTAAAGAAAACATTCTGGCTAGTGTAGGTTATATCTGTAATCCTAGCATCTCTGAGGCAGAGGCAGGAAGATTTCTGTACATTTGTCAACCTGATCTTTATGAGAAGTCCCAGGGGCTGGAGAGATGGTTCAGCAGTTAAGAGCATTTGTTGCTCTTGCAGAGTACACAAGTTCAACTCCCAGCACCTACATGGTGGCTCACAACTCTGATAGCTTCAGTTCCAGGGGATATGACACCCGTTTCTATTCTCCCAGGGTGCCAGGCACACATGAAGTACACATATGTTCATATAGGTAGACACTTATACATATTCAACTATATAGATAGATAGACAGACAGATAGATAGTTCTGGGCCAGCCAGAGGCACATAGTAAGACCATGAAAGAAAAAGTCCTAGTTAATATTGTAGGTTGATTATGGATTTTTTTCCTGGAAGAGAATATGATAGATATATATTTTTTCAGAACTAGAGACCTTGTTTCAAAAAAATTGAAGGAAAAGGTCCTAATTAATATTGTAGGTTGCTTACGTTTTTTCTTAAGAGAATAATTGTGAATTTCATGTATGTATATACTTATATATACATGTGTGTGTGTATGAAGTAAGCATTTTCGTTCTCTCCCTCTTTCCCTCCCTCCCTCCCTCTCCTATTTCTTTAGTTCTCACTCTGGTTCAAAATATGATCCCTCAAATCAAAACATTATATAAAGATAGGATAATATAAAATAAAATCCTGAGCAGTAGAACCTTTTAATTTTACTTTTTCAAACTCTGTTCCACCATGATGTTACAACAGATGGCTTCCTTTTTCTCTCTGTTCCTCAATTGTCTCCTCACTGTCTGTGCGGCCCCCTTTGGGAATGGCATACCCACAGTATGCCTTTTCTACAGTAGACTCTCTCCTTTTCAACTTGTTTTCTTCCGCCTTGTGAAGTCCCGAGGGAGTGATCGAAGGCTCTGTAACTTTTCTTTTTAGTAAATGAAACCTTTAGGCTCGTTTTAATGTGTCTTCTCACCCAGCATGAAAGGAGGGCCTAAAGGCACACACCACCGAGGACTTCTTTTCCTGCTCTTTTATTCACACATGCCATGACTCCAGCCTTGAAACTTTTCCTTCCTTTTACTCCAGGAAAAGGATAGAGATGCTCATACTTGTATCAAACCAGTCTGTGAATGGGACCTGGAGCCATCTGCTTTGGTGTGTGTGTGTGTGTGTGTGTCTCTCTGTGTGTGTGTGTGTGTCTCTGTGTGTGCGTGTGTGCGTGTGTCTGTGTGTGTGTGTCTGTGTGAGTGTGTGTGTGTGTTGCTGCTCATCCAGACAGATGTGCCTGCTCCAGTCTAGCTAGCAGCTGTGAAAATACCTGACATCGATTGTTTTCCATCTTTATTCTTCTCTACTTTGCTTGAAATGCTGACCCCCTGGCCCAGCAAAAGTCCCAAACAAATGGAGAATGAACCACACCTTCTCTCTTTCTGTGTTCTCAGGATCCGTGTTGCCCGCTTTGGGATTTTCATGCCCACCAGGGATTTCCACTTGATGCCACAGGAGACTCTCGCCTCAACTTGCTTTCTTCCCCTTGTTAAGTCCCTAGGGACTGATCTAATGCTCTGTAACCATCCCTCCTCTTTTTTTTCTTTTTGCCCCCTTTCTTTTTAGTAAATGAAGCCTTTAGACCTGTTTTAGTATTTCTCCTTGCCAGCATCTCCACTGGCAGGTTGAGGCCCTTGTATGGTATCCAGTGATCACCGCTAAATCCCGTCCTTACCGGTATTTGCTCCTTGGAGGTGAAAAAAATAAATGTTTTATAAAGCTCAAATTGGCCTTATCAAACAAAACATCTGCTAGATCAGTGAATGACTGGTGACAGCAGGAGACAGCAATGCTGGCCTCTCCAATAGAAGTCACTGCAGTTAATGGAAGCTATTATGGGAAAATTCTGGCAAGAAGTTTTCTTTTTCTTTTTTTTTCTCTTCCAGATAGCTAAAAAATTTTTAAAGAAAAAAAATGTATTCAGTTGCTAGGGTAACCTGTGGTTTCAAAACTACCGTAACAAAAGCCAGATATCACATATCAAACTACCAAATTGTTAATTTGACTGGTGTTTTAAAATAACTACTTGAAAGAGATGTTTTCGCCTTATCTTGCCTTGTAGAGCAATGGAAAGCAGGGATTGCAGAGTGAATGAACAAGAGGAAGAAAAAGGTATTTGGTAGGTGTCTCTGAGAAATCTTTTTTTTATCTTATTAAATATTTTTTGGACACAAAAATCTGCCCATGTTGCAAACACAAGGGCATTCAAGGATTATTTAATTATGAAGAGTTACTACTGCTTTCAATGTTTCTGCCCTGACTGGGCTTTAAGTGAATGGTGTTCTGCAGATAGTAGGTAAATCCTGTTACTTATGGGAGTCATGCATGCTCTGAGACCCTTAGAGATGACGAGGTTTTCCTGTGTCTCAGTTTTTCATCATTTGACTGAAGGGAAATATAATAAAGCCAGTACAGAATAGACATTATCATTAGAAGTATCGAAAACCAAATTCTTTTTCCATTCATTTCTAAATTGCTCTAACCTCTGAGCCTTGGTTTCTTCATTTTAAAAATGAATATCAGGATCAATGACTCATGTCAATAAATAAACTGCAAGGAAAAAAAATGAGTGACTCAATGTTAAGAAAAAGAAAGGGAGAAGAGAGAGATTGGGGACCTAACTGATTTAAAAGGCAATTAGAGCCGGCCTCGGTTGCATAGTTATTTAATCTCAGCACTTGGAAAGCAGAGGCAGGCAGATCTCTGCTCATAAAAAGTTCCAAGAGAGCCAGGACTACATAGGGAGACCCTATCCCAAAAAATAAAAATAAAAATCAAACAAACAACAACAACAACAACAAAACAAAACCAGAAACCCTGAAGGAGTCAATTAGCTGTTATGTAAGAATATCTTGACCTAACAAAAACAATTACAAAAACTTTACTTATAAGAGTCTAAGGGATACTTGAACATTGATTAAATATTTTATACTATAAGGAATAATTTCAAATGTGTTTAAATAAGATCACAACATGGTATTGTAAGTTTCTAAAACAGCTCTTTACACATAGACCATCAACAGTCCCCTTGGATTTGATTTAAAATGAAGCAAGAGGAGACAGAACTAGAGAAACAAGCGTGGTCCTGAGATGAGAATTGTTGGTGCTGGATGGCATCTTCTCCACTGTCTAACATGTGTTTGACACTTTGTCTAGCAATGAAACCATTGCTAGATAAAGAGAAAGATTGGGCTAGAGAGAGGCCTCACCATGGTTAAGAGCAGCACATCGGCTCTTCCGGAAGAACCATGAGCTCACATCAGGTGGCTCACGACCTCATATAACTCCAGATCCAGGGCATCTGACATCTCTGGTCTCCGCAGCTACCTGACCCTGTGTATACACACACTAATACACACAACTAAAAATAACAATTTAAATGAGAGAGAAATCAGTAATGCTCAATGTTAAGATTGTGTGGGGGAAAAAAACGAGATGCTGTGTATAAAGCATGCACCAGAATGCCAGAGCTATGGAGAGAGACCCTGCCTCAAAAAAAAAAAAATCAAAAAACAAGCAAACAAAACAACAACAATATGGGATATGATAATTGCTCAACAAATGTTAGCCATTGTTCCTAGAAACAAGACCTCCTGTCTCCATGTGCTAAGGACAAGCACAGTAGCGTTCTGGTGTAACTCCAAAAAGCCTGCAAAGCTAACCTGGGCTGAATAAGTGAGTTTAAGCCCAGTGTGAGACATATGATGAGACCTTACTTCAAAACAAAACAAGGACTGGAAAGAGGGCTCAAGGCATCAAAACGGTCACTGTCCCTGTAGAGGAGCTGGGTTCAGTTCCAGGCTTCCACAGTGGGTGGTTCACCACCTCTGGCCTCCTCAGGGTCCCCACGACATTAAAAAAACAATACTATCTTAAAAAACTCAAACAAGCCAGGCATGGTGGCCCACCCCTTTAGTCCCAGCACTCTGGGAAGCAGAGGCAGGCAGGTCTCAGAGGCTGCTGGAGTTAAAGGCCCACTTGGCCACCATAGAGGGCCAGGACACAGAGAAGGAACAGGTCTCAAAATAAATACAGTCATTACCATCATCGTCGTCATCTAAACCAAAGCAAAACCCAAACCAAGAGACAAAACCAAACAGACAGCAGCAACAAAACATCCCTAGAGTCCGTGGAGCATTGATCCCTTCCAAACAGGCATCACTTGCTGCTAGCTGGTTCCAAGCTGTCGCTCACCTCTCCGGTGGGCCCCACCATGACTGCTGTGACTCTCAGTGTTTTAGCTTTGTACGGTACTTCCAAACAGGGCAAGACTTTTCTTTCCTTTTTAATTTTAGCTTAATTCTCAGTAAGCACCGAGGCATCACCACGACTTTCTCTGCCTGGTTTTATTTAGCCTTTTTAACAGTCCTTCAAAACTGAAATTCTTAGCGGCATGTTGGAGAACAGACATCTGCCAACTGTTTCCACCTGGCCAGGATCAAAGCTTCAAGTGGTGAGCCTTAATACATATTCATCCTGAGACTTCCAAGGGCCTGGTTCACCTCATCCTAGCTGAAAACAACCGTAACTCAGAAAAGGTTAAGTTGCAGTCTAAAACCATATCTGTCTGCCCTGTGGGAGGCGGAGCTGGTGTGTGTCCCTGTGGTAAAAGATCTGCATCCACGGTAAAGGAGCCAGCCACAGGCTTGAAAGTAGCTTAGGCCTGCAAAGGCGAGGCTCAGAAAGGAGTGACAGAAAGTCTGTCAGGATTGAACTGACGTTTGTGTTCAATTTCCCCCTTGTTGCAAATGCTATCCAACTCGTAAGGAAAGAAGAAAGCAAAGAGAGGTGTCTTATATGAGAAGTGCCCAGTTCCAAAAATGAAAAACAGCTAGCTGCCACCCCACGCTCCAGCCACACACACACACACACACACACACACACACACAGGCCCCGAATTCAAGCCTCGGTTAGAATGTAATCTAGTGGTTACACCAACACCCTAAACTTGCAAGGGAGGAGCGGACTTCAGAATTCTGCTTAAATAAAGCCAGACAACCTCCTGCAAGATGGGCGTTATAACTGAACTGGAAAAACAAATTCCCTGCCACCGAGTTGCCTAAGAGAAGTGCTAGTCTCCCAGACTTAGGGATCAGCCTCAAGACTTCATTCCCCAGCCTCCTGGAAGATTCCCAGCTAACCCTTTCCCTGCCGGGCCCAGAGGCCCCTCATTCCAAAGCCATTCCCAGAGCCCAGAGGCAGTAAGAAGCTCACGCCAGCCTTGGCCGAAGAGGACTGTCCATTTCTTGAGCCGGATCCCTGGTCGTCTACCAGTCTCAGAACTTAGATCCTCTTAATTGGAAAACAATAGCTACTTAAGAAGCGCGAACAACCCGCGCTCTTCGCGCCCAAGTACAGCACACCCTCTTCGCTCCAAATCCAGGGCAGGTCCGAGTTATCCGGTCTGCCCGAGGCGCATCTCCGTGTGGAGAGCGTGGGACAACCGGCCTCCACGCCCCCTCCTCGCTGCAGCACATCTGGGGGGGAGGGGTCTGGAAGCATTGCGAAGGGAACGCCGAACGCTGGGTTCTGTAGCTTGGAAGTTTAGGATTGTCCCCAGTACCTGAGGCTGTGGGCCCAGGCCAGGACGCGCAGCGGCCAGCAGCGTCGCCGCCAGGGTAGCCCCTCTGGTGGAAAGGAGCAGGCCCCTCGACTCCTCAGAGGGTGGAGATTCTCGGCTTCCCTCCCCGCTGCTGCCCCCGGGTCGGAGAAAAGATGTGGAATTGGGATCGAGTGAAAAATTCCGTGTGCTCTGTCATTACGCACACCCTGAAATTGTCAGCGTTCGACTTGAGTTACTTGGTGCGGCGAGGGCCGGGGCCCTGCACGCTGATGAAACGCAGCCTCTGTTTACCTAAACAATAAATGGGAGAGATTAGCAACATTCGCTGGATCACAGTAACGGGTTGACAATTAAGGGGCAATGCAACCCACATGTAACCGAGCCCAGGGAAGGCGTGCGAGACGGGTGGTGGGCTCCTGCAGGGGGCGGGGCGGGGTGGCGCTGGGCAGGGGTCCGGGGTGCTGTAGCCACTTGGAGGAAACTGAGGACCAGCACGTGGAGGAGAGGCCCATCCGTACCGCCGTGGGCCACCCTGCTAGAGACTCCCAGAGGCTTTTGAGAGACCTAAGCGTCCCGGACCGAAATCGCAGGGATTGTTTCTGGAGCTCTGTGCCTGCCTCTCTGCGTTGTTCACCCGCCTTCAGGCCATCCTGCTCGGCTGACGGGGGAACAAGGATGGACGCCCCTGGTGAGTGTGTCCTTGTCAGCTGGTGTCTCCTTTGCTTGCGGTCCTAGGAAAGAGTGAAGGCACGTGCCTGAAGCGTGTGCCTGAAAGCTCGCTCTACCCCTATGTCATTCAACACTCCAGGGAGAGACTCAAGAGGCTCTTGGAGGACATCGGGGGTAACACCAATGGGTGGTGAAACGGAAGGCGGGCGCACCAGGGTTGGGCTCCAGAGTGACTAAAGTCCAGAAAGCACTGGGCGCCCGAGTCCTAAATCCAGAAAGCATGGGGTGCCCGAGTCCTCACGACCCACACAAGCCCCTCTTCTCAGCCTCTTGGAGTTGCAGGGCCTTAAGAAGAGATTCCAGGCAAAAGAGGACTGAAGGAACTGCTCAGAGAAGAACCCAGCAGGGTGTCATCTGGAGAAATAAGGTCAGAGGAGAGGCGCTGGAAAGTGTGTGTGGTGTGTGTGTGTGTGTGTGTGTGTGTGTGCGCGCGCGCGCGCGTGCTGGGCACAGGGTGTTCGGGAGAGGACATGATCCATTTAGGTGTTTTTCCAAATCCTGGGCTCAAGTGCAACGCTGGCTGCAAAAGACACATGCATGTTGTTTCCCGGCTCTTTCCTTCTTCCTTCTGCACACCACACTTAGACAAAAGCCAAAGAATTTGTTCTAGACACTCGTGGACAAACCAAGATGAAGCTCTTTCCTACCAAACTAAGGTAGGGGACATAGCCTGCTCAGAGTCTAGGGACAGGAGCTGGGGAACTGGGAGGAGGATCTGGAGGATCAGGAGGAGAAAAAAAGAGAAAGAGAGAGAGAGAGAGCAAGAGAGGGCGGGGAAGAGGGGGAGAGAGGAGGGAGACACGGGAGGAGGCAGCAGGGGCAGAGTTAGACCTGGATGTGAGCTGTTTTGTGGTAGTCACTCTATCAGATTTAGAATCTTTCCAGCCCCTGGTCTCCTCCTCCATGGTCCAGCTGAAGGTACACCAGAAGGAGGAATCCTCTTTTGGGATGGGTGATGTGTGTCTGTCCTCTCCTTGCAGGTTCTTGGGGGAAGGGAGGGGAGGACGACAAAAAAAAAAAAAAACCAAAAAACCCTGGGAGGAATTTCCTTGGGAGAAGCCCATGAGTGTCTGCAGCAGGTAGACAACTACAAACAGACTTTGGCACAAGGAAGGGGAGGGCAGCTTTGACGGCTGCAGCTCTGTTGTAATTTTGTCTTCCCTGTGTAGATTAGCTGGAAGAGCCAGCCCTAACGAGGATTCCCCTCCCTGCTCAGCAGTGCCTTCCTTCCAGAGCCCTGCTTGCTGCTCCTCCCCAATCTGGCCTGAAATTTCAAGGGCTAATGGTGTGTGTTCCTGCAGTAATTAGAGGGCCATGCAGCAATCCAATGCTCGTTAAACAAATACGTCAGTCAGTCATCCCGGTGGGGAAAGGCTGAGGAAGGGAGGTGACTGGGACCCCTGCTGGGGGTGTCCTCTGCTAGGGGAGTGGCTTCCCAGTGACCCTCCTCTGCTGTGTCTGGCCTTAGTCTTCGCCACTCTTCCTTAGAATAAAGAGACACAGGCAAAGAACATGCCTCTCGCCACCCACTGGACAAGCTGGGGAACCCGTGTCTCAGCTTGAAAAGTTGTCCAAGTCAATGGTGGCTCTAAGCCAAGCCGAGCAGGATCTGGGTCCCCCACTCTGCACAGGGGTGCCATGGACATAAAGGATACGGAGCCATCTTCCCCCACTTCTGTCTTTTACCCTCTTAAATCAGCCATATAAATCATTCACATTTTTAAAGGTACATTGATCAATCCAATGGCTTGTAATGGGCTCCTAGTCGTCATCTGCAGAGGCCTGTGGGCTCCCACTTGAGTAGGGAAGGTTCTCAATGAGAGCTCAGTCCACCTTAAACCCAGCCTTGGTGCCCAGGAGAAGGAGTGTTGCTAAGGGTAGTTGTTACCCACCCCCTGTCCCCCAAAGTTAACGTCCAAATTGGCAGTTGATGGTTGTGAACCAAGACACATTTTGTCAGTATCAGAAGCCTCAATTTCTGTCCCCTGCACTTACATCTTCAGGAAAAGACTTGGCTAGTCACAAACCAAATATGCTCTTGGTCACAGATTTTTCTTATTTTTGATAATAATGATATGAAATCGTTTGAAGGGGGTCATTAAAGGAAGGAAAGGGGGAGCCTTTTCCAGGACAGCTCTGGAGCTAGGCTTCTTCTGAACCCTGGATGAAGGAGGAAAGAGTTGGAAGTTGGAAACCTCCTCTCAAGCTGCCCAGGAAGTGGTTAAACTGGGGAAACTAGCATGGTGACCAGAAGGGGACTCGGGGCCAGAATCCTCTGGCTTGTGGCCTTTCTTGATGTTAGGTTAAGATACACGTGAGAAGATCTTACTGGCACTCCAGGGATGATTCTGGCCAGAGTTATCTGAGGCAACATGTGTATCATATGGTAAGAACTTCTCTTAAAACAAAGAAAACTGAGGCTGACTCCTGTTGTTTTTTGCTTAGGGCTGGGACTCCTCCATAGAGGTTGATGAGGGAGGGAGGAAAGAACAAGCCCAAGCCCCCCCCCCCATAGTTTCCTAGAGATGCAGTAAACAAACCTATGATGCTTGTTGAATAATCTCCCAATAATTGCAGTCATTAAAATCATCACCTTCCTTCCTTTGACATACCAGTGTCTCCTTTAATTGTTAATGCATTTTTGGCTCAGATAAACAGATCAAGGCGAGATTAGAATATAAGGTCCAGTCACACCTAGCAGCAGACAACGGGTTGTACAGCAAAGGCCTGGGCTGCTCTCAACAGACCAGGGACTTTCAGTTCATCGTGGGGACCTTCCAGAGGCTAGAGTGCCTGGCACCTCCTAACACCTCCATACAGGAGTGCCACCTTTGAGGTGGTGATGGTGGGGGCCAGAAAGAGGAAAGCTCCTTGGCCTATTGATTCTTCTTGGCTTTTTTATCTGTAGGGGTTTGGGCTAAAAGGAGGAAGAGTGTCATAAAACGAGTGTTAAGTAAAAAGCTCCACAGAAACCCGTGGGAGACTTCCTCAATTTTCAATTAATTTTCTTGATCCATTTGAACTCAAGCCCGGAGCTTTTAGAGGCATAAATATATATTAACCATGAAAGGCTCACCTAATCAAAGGCCGTGTCTCATTTTCGCTCTCATTGACAAACTCCCACCGCTGAGAGGATTCACCGGGCTCAACAGGCGCTAAAGGCTGCATTGGGCTTCCTTCCCCCTTGCTCAAGGCAGGCGACAAGCCGAACACACACACACACACACACACACACACACACGCAGCTTTTTTTTTTTTTTAACTGAAGTTATTATGTTTCTCCCCAACTCCCACCCGGTGCCGACCTGATAATCACTGCCTGGTGTACCTCATGCAAATGAAAAGCATAATTAATTGCACAAATGATTCAAAACGGGAGCCTCTGTGGTTTAGCAAATAAATAAATAAAGGCTGGTGGGAGGACAGGGCAGACAAATGCTTTTCTGGGCGCTCCCCTCCTTACTCCCGCCCCCGCCCCGCAGCCTGGTTCTAGTGGCCCGGGCTGCCACGGAACCCAGCCCCACCAATTTGAGAACCCTTCGGTTCCTCCCCTCCCACCGCCCCCCTTCCCGCCCATATCCTGAGCCTCTCAACCTCACCTTACCCCACCTCGGTGATGGAGGTCCGCCGCTAACCTGGAGGAGCCTGGGCAGCTAGCTACCTAAGGCTTCTTACTCAGCTGCCTTAAGGAGGAGTTCAGAAAATAACTGTTCCTCGGGCTCACCACCCTGCTTCGTGCACCAGCAAGAAAGCATTTCATCTGAGGCGTAGCCGCCCCGGATCAGGGATGAGTTCTCGAGATGAAATTGTTTCCCTAGCTTTGCCTCTTAAACACTACAAACTTGAGCAGTTGCTCAGATCAAAGCCCTTCGGAGAGGCAAGATGAGAGAAACAATATTTGTTCAAAGGAAGTGAACTCTTCCCTTTAATTACTCCATTCTTCTTTATTAGGATTCATATTGAATTTATTTTTTGCAAAAAAAATCATGTTGATTTAACCATAGTGTATTTACGATGTAAATATATGCCAAGATGAAAACGTCACGGATCAATTGTAAAGGACCCGGATACATAATTTTAAAAAATCAGTTTCAGTGTATATGAGGTTCTCACCCCACTTTCTCTGCTCAGTCAGATTTGTTTATGCAGAATCGACATTTAATAGTGCTAATTGCACTCCAGTTAAATTGCCCTGATTGCAGAAAGGGAAGCAATTTTCGTGCTCTCTGTCTGGGTTTGGAAGAAATTGTTTTATATTCACCTCTTTATAAAGAAGTGGAGATAAGGCACCCGGGCCTTTGCACAAATTGCACTTAGGGGCTGACTGGCAGCATTCAGGCGCTATAATAGAGCATTATTTGGCCGTTTTGAATAATGTAAAGCGTTTGCTGAAAGCTATTCTCCTGAAAATTGCTTTAACTTTTAAAAGGGTGATGATTCACTCCAAACCAGGCCTTTGTTACATTGTCATTATTTCCCCAAATGTTTTAACAGTCAGCTCAACACTTTAGCATAACACATTGATCTTTGTTTAAAAACTAGATTTTTTTAGAAGATGAAAAAAATCTGTCAGACGGAAGGGAGGGGGAGGAACTGGACTCCCCCCCCTGAAAGATTTCCTTTGAGCCCCACATTAGAGTTGAACTGGACCGGACTGTTTTGTCTGTGTTCCTTTGGAAGATTCCCCTAACTTTTATTGTGACGAGGACGCGTGTGTCTAGGAATATGAGAGTGCCCACGGCCGGAGTCTGACGGCTGGAGCTGCGTGGAGGAACAGCGGGAGAGGGAGGGGGCTGCCGGGGGAGGAGACGGCGAGGAGCCGGGCGCCGCAAGCCCGAGGTGCCGGCGAGAATCGTTTAAATGGTTGGCTTGAAAATGTCACGGGTGCCAAGTGGCTTTCGGGATTGTCTCATTTATTACTTGGTCGGGTTTCCCTAAGGAGAGGGTGGGCTGGGGAGGGGAAGTCGCGGGGGGACCCTCTGCGCCGCTCCTCCGGGGGCTGCACCGGGTGAATCGGAAACGCCTCGCTGCCACTTAACAATCCCTCTATTAGTAAATCGACGCGGAGCCGCCGCGGGAAGCCGAGGGCCAGC
Organism: Pachyuromys duprasi; assembly: GCA_028658305.1. Lineage (NCBI taxonomy): Eukaryota > Metazoa > Chordata > Mammalia > Rodentia > Muridae > Pachyuromys > Pachyuromys duprasi. The sequence goes on along the minus strand of CM053752.1, from coordinate 70,435,471 downwards.
CTCCCCTCGCAGGGCCAGAAGTCACCTGTTGGGAACGGCTCCCGGATCCCCCCTGCTGGGCTTTCTCGTTCGGCCCCGCGGCCTGGTCCCCCCTTTGCCCCCCCAACCTTCCACCCGGTGGCCCTAGTGTCTTTCCGTCCCCTCCCCCTCCCCTCAGATTCTTATCCTGGTCCCCTAGGGACTGAGACCGCTTCCTTCGTAGCTGCTCGGCTCGTCCCTCTCTTTTCTCTTTCTCCGCAGCCGCTCTCCTGCCTGCCTTCTGCCACCTCAAAGTTGTGTTTTTTTTGGTTTTGTTTTGCTTTTTTAAGGCAATCTGAGCAAAAACATTCTAGTGGAAAGCAACCCAGGTAGCCCTCCCCATCCACGAAGGAAGAGGGTGCGCGCAGGCCTAGTCCCTCCGAGCGGGAGAGAGGTGCCGCTGGGGACTTACTTTCGGGCCTAGAGGTCTCGCGAAGGAGCAAACCCTGGGAAGCACGCCTCACTTGTCCTTCCTCGACGCACTGTCTTTCGCGCCCGAGCATTTGGGGGTTATTATTCTCTCTGGAGAGCAGGATGTGGTTTGGAGAGGGGGGATGCGCTACACGTTCTAGCACCCAGGTCGGCCTGAGGGGCTCTGGCGTTGCCGGTTCGAAAGCAGCCTCCGGCCCCCCTGAGAAGCCCAGAAGGACAGGCAGCACTCCAGCGGCGAACACCTCTTTCACACCAGGGTCCAGAGAGGGAGCGGAGGATGCTTCCAGCCTGCAGGACGCGGAGGCGCCCACGTGTGGCCTGGCTGCCGCGCGCCCTGCGGTGAAGGTGAAGGTCCCGGAGAGATCCTGTGCGGGTCGGAGACGGCAGGACGCCTGCCGGGGGGCGGCGGCGGGGGTGGGGGGGACGAGCCTATGTTTGGGGACGACCTTGTCCCCGCACTAGGCCCTGGCAGTCTGCAGGGGAGACAGGTTGGGTCTGGAGCGAGAGAGAGAGAGAGAGAGACAGAGAGAGAGAGACAGAGACAGAGAGAGAGAGAGAGAGAGAGAGAGAGAGAGAGAGATGACTCCCTAAGCGTCCCCCTAAAACTCGGCTCCAGCTGAAATCCGACCTGTAAACCTCCTCCGGGTTAAACAAACAGCGGTGCAGGAGCCCCGGCCTGGGCGGGGACGGCGGGGTGGGGGTGGGGCGGGCGCCGCTCGCGCGGGTCTCGGTTCCCAAAGTTGTTACAATGTGGAAACAGGCGGCTCCGTGCGGCGCGCGGCGCGGGCGGCTGCCTCCCACCCCCACGCCAGCCCCCGGCGGAGCGCGGCGGACGGTCAGCGCGTCCCACGGTTCAGCCTGACAACCGGCTCGACCCGGCCTCCGCGCGCTGGGGGAGCCGAGCCGAGGGTGCCCTCGGCTGCCGCCGGGAGCTCCTGGCGTGAGTGGCGCTCGTTCGCCGCCCCCCGCCCGGGTCAGAGGCCGGGGCGACAATTAGGAAGTCACTTGGGCCGCTGGGAGGGGGTGGCGGCAGGTCTGCGGGTGTAGACCCGCCCGCGGAGGCCCGGCGCCCTCCGCCCAACGGGACCCCGAGTGTGAAGACCCAACGCGCTGGGGATGAGAAACCGGGGGACACCGCCACGGCCGCGGCGGGAATCCACGGCGAGGGGGACGCGGCGCAGAGGGGACGCAGGCCGTTTCCACCCGCGCCCCGGCGTCCCCTCCTCTCCTGCTCCTTCCCCACGAGTAGGGGGCGAAGGCCGCCGGCCCCGGAGCGGCGGCCTCTCGCGGTGGCCGGGGGCGGCGGGGCGCGGGGGGGCCGGGGCTCGGCCTCCGCGGTGCTTAAACCTGGCTCGGGGTGCGTGAGTGTGTGTAAATTTTTAATTGCACTGTAATTTCTTCTGTCCCCAGCCCGCCCCCCCTCCCGCCCACGCCCGCAGACTTGACTGGCACGCGCCGGGCGCCCCGGCCCGGGCCCCTCGGCGCGTCTGATTGGCTGCGGGGCCGCTCCCGTCTGCCGGGCCCGCGCCCTCATTGGGCGGGAGGCGCAGCCAGCGCCACTTCAAAGCGGCCGCTCGTCGCACTTAGGCTGAGTTTGGCCGGCGGGAGCCCGGAGTCCGCTCGGCGCGAGCGCGGGACGCGGGAGCCGCGCGGGACCGGAGCCGCGTCGCCCCAGCAGCCGCCAGGCTCCGCACCGCTGCCGGCCGCGCCGCGCCGCCCACACGCCGGCTATGGCCACGTCTATACTCGGGGTAAGTGGGAGAGCGCTGCAGCGCCTCGGCTCGGGGTTTTGTTTCTGTTTTTGTTTTTATTCCTTTCTTTTTTCTTTTTCTTTTTTCCCCCTCACGGCTTCCCTGGGTCCCGGGCTCACAAGAAACTGTTGCTGCGAGCGCGGCTCCTGGCTCCTTTTTAGCATCTCCCACATTTCCGGAGCAGACCTTCTCCGGGGATGGGAACCAGGGGCCCGCTGCCTCTGCGTGAGGAGAGTTTAAGCAAGTTCCCTTCTGACTGAAGTGGAGCCGAGGGTTTCTTTTCCTGCCTTCTTGGCGTTAGGTCCTTCCCCCCCCCCCCACCACCACACACACGCACACACGCACACGCACACGCGTCGTCTGGGGAATTGCTGCCTTACTCGACTGTTTCTGAAAAGTCGTGTGGTGCAGGCCGTGCAGTTGCATGAATAAACCTCTACATTTGTGTGGCTCCCCGGTTCGCCCTTGACTCTGAACGCCGACACTGGGCCGCCCATGCTCGGATTATTTTTTGTGATCGCTGTCTCTGTGTGTGTGTAAATATTAAAACCACGTTTTGGTTTTTTTTTTTTTTTTTTTGAACTATAAAAGAAAATCGCCCAGTCGTAGCCACTCACTGGAGGAGTGCTCTAAGTTTCTCTCCCAGCCCCGGGCGCCCTCTCGGCCATCCGCCACCCCCACGCACCCGCCCACCCTCAGCCGCTACTTGTCGTCTGTGTTTACCTTCTTGCTGCACCCGGAAAGGGGACTTGAGGAAGGGGGGGGTGCTGCTTGTGAGGGAAGAGCGGGGTTAGGGACGCGGGTGGCAGCGAACGAGGCGGAGAAAAACAACCGAGGCGTCCCTGCTCCGCCGCCTCCCCGGGGAACAACTTGGCGGCGCGGGGCTCGGCGTGTCCTCGGCCGGCGCGCGGGGAGGAGCCGGGGGAGGGGGAGGGTGGCGCCGGGGCGCTGCGGGGCCGGCGCGGGGGGACGCGGCTGCTCACCGCTGCACTCTGTGTCTCCCCCTCCCCTCCCCCCCGCAGGAAGAGCCGCGCTTCGGAACCACCCCGCTGGCCATGCTGGCGGCGACCTGCAACAAGATCGGGAACACGAGCCCGCTGAGCACGCTGCCCGAGTCCAGCGCCTTCGCCAAGGGCGGCTTCCACCCCTGGAAGCGCTCGTCGTCCAGCTGCAACCTCGGCTCCGGCCTGTCGGGCTTCGCCGTGGCCACGGGCGGCCGCGGCTCGGGCGGCCTGGCGGGCGGCTCGGGCGCCGCCAACAGCGCCTTCTGCCTGGCGTCCACGTCGCCCACGTCGTCGGCCTTCAGCAGCGACTACGGCGGCCTCTTCTCCAACTCGGCGGCGGCGGCGGCGGCGGCAGCGGCCGGCGTGTCCCCGCAGGAGGCGGGCGGCCAGTCGGCCTTCCTCTCCAAGGTGCACACGACGGCGGCCGACGGGCTGTACCCGCGCGTGGGCATGGCGCACCCCTACGAGTCGTGGTACAAGTCCGGCTTCCACTCGACGCTGGCGGCGGGCGAGGTGGCCAACGGCGCGGCGTCGCCGTGGTGGGACGTGCACGGCAGCCCCGGCTCGTGGCTCGACGTGCCCAACGCGGGCGGCGGGCTGCAGGGCTCGCTGCACTCGGGCGCCCCCCAGGCCTCGCTGCACTCGCAGCTGGGCACCTACAACCCCGACTTCGGCTCGCTCACGCACTCGGCCTTCAGCTCCACGGGGCTCGGCTCGCCGGCCGCCGCCGCCTCGCACCTGCTCTCCACCGGCCAGCACCTGCTGGCCCAGGACGGCTTCAAGCCCGTGCTGCCCTCCTACCCGGACTCGAGCGCCGCCGTGGCCGCGGCCGCCGCCAGCGCCATGATCTCGGGCGCCGCCGCCGCCGCCGCCGCCGGGGGCGGCTCGGCGCGCTCCGCCCGCCGCTACTCGGGCCGAGCCACCTGCGACTGCCCCAACTGCCAGGAGGCCGAGCGCCTGGGCCCGGCCGGCGCCAGCCTGCGGCGCAAGGGGCTGCACAGCTGCCACATCCCGGGCTGCGGCAAGGTCTACGGCAAGACGTCGCACCTGAAGGCGCACCTGCGCTGGCACACGGGCGAGCGGCCCTTCGTGTGCAACTGGCTCTTCTGCGGCAAGCGCTTCACGCGCTCCGACGAGCTGCAGCGGCACCTGCGGACTCACACCGGCGAGAAGCGCTTCGCCTGCCCGGTGTGCAACAAGCGCTTCATGCGCAGCGACCACCTCAGCAAACACATTAAGACGCACAACGGGGGCGGCGGGGGCAAAAAGGGCAGCGACAGCGACACGGACGCCAGCAACCTGGAGACGCCCCGCTCCGAGTCCCCCGACCTCATCCTGCACGAGGCCGGCGTGAGCGCGGCGCGGGCGGCGGCCGCGGCGGCGGCGGCTGCGGCGGCGGCGGCGGCGGCGGGAGGCAAGGAGGCCCCGAGCGGCCCCAACGACTCCTAGAGGCCGGCGGAGAGGCGCGGGCGAGCCGGGAGAGACGCGCGGAGCGAGGTGCGGAGGGCGGGCGAGGGGCGCGCGGGCGGGCGGGGGGCCCGGCGGAGCCGAGCGGAGCCCCGGGCGGTGGCCGCCGCCGCCGCGCGCAGACGAGGCCCCGACGCCGGGGCCGCGAACAAAAGCGAACCGTCCTCCGACGCGAACAGGTTCCAAACTGCACCCACGCGCGCGCGCTGTGAGACCCACGACCACCGGAACGCACACTCGCGCGCGCGCTCCCACGCAACCATCTTCACAAACTTCTCCAGAGAAGAGCAATACGCAGAAACGCCCCCCACCCCGCACTGCTGCCCAGTCCCTCCGTCATCCTCCTCTGTCCTTTCCTCACAAACAAAAACAAAAAGGAAAAAAAAAACCAACACAAAAACAAAAACTAGCCACCACTCAGAAATGGACTGTCAGAACTTTCGAGTGAAAACAAACGGGACCTATAAAAACAGACCCTTTGTGGATTATATTATATATAAAATGCTCCAAGTCCTGCTTGATGTCTACTCACAATGAGACTTTTTTTTTTCTAAAAAAAGAAAGCATCAAAAAAGGCTTAAGGTGAGATATTCAACTGGAAGTCTAGCGACAGTTTCTCTGTATTTCATCTGTATAAATAGGATTCAAAGGATTGTGTTCTCTTTTATTTTCTTGTAAATGTTCATTCGAATAGTTTTTTTTTGTGAATTCCTGAAATTCAGGGAGTTTCTTTTTAATTTTCTGATGCACTTTGTGAAAGTCAGTATATATGTAAAAGATATTTAAAATGTTGAGTTACCGTTTTCACTCAAACACGTAAGTTAAGGTCACCTAAAGAAATTAAATGCGTTTATCTGTATGAAGAAAATCTTGACATCATATTTTCATTTTGGTGTTATTAAAGGACTCTGAACAGCACCCCTCCATTTAAAAAAAATATCCTGTTTTCCCCTCAATAATCTTTAATGTGGGATCAACTTTTTTTTTTTTTGATTGTTGGGAAACAAATTCCCTTAATGTTAGTTGTAGGCGATGAAGTTTATATGGGTTGCAAAAGCCATAACACGTATACGTTTTTGAAAAGTCAAAATTATTTATTTGTATATCAACAGCATAAATTAAATTGGGTTCTAAGAACGTGTAGTTGTGTTACTTTAATGGGAGGGCTCGCAAAAGGTGATGTTTTAAGTCTTTGGATCGCCTTTTTAAGAAAGGAAGTTCTTTTGGCAGTTTTAACTGGGGAGGTGCTTAAATCTCTCGGAGGGCTCAGAGAAAATCGGTGGGCTTGTTTTTAAAATCTGATTTTAAAACAATATGTTAAAGAAACATCTCTCTAGGAAAAAAAAAATCTTTTAGTTTCCAAGGCCCTCTACATTGGGAGGCATCTCTGGGGAATAAATCGCTAGAGTCAATACCCCGGAAAAGACATTTCATGCCTAAATGAAAATCTTGTTAAATGTTATTAATTTTGACTTAGAGCACACAGCAGCCCCCTGTGCCTTGTACTCCCTTATTAGGGATTCATGTCTTATCAAATATCTAATTAATCTCCTAGACATCATTTGTTCTGGCCAACTTTATCTCAGCTGGTCCACGGGGAAAACTCCAAATATTCTCTGTGACAAAGCTCCCTTGAAGATCTTTTTAATTGTCTAAATTAACTGCACCAAATTTGCATGTCAAACGGTAAAGGGCAACCTGAGATAAAATGTAAACGTTTTAAAAGCCCCAAACTAAGCACTTGATTTGATAACTAGGCTTTTTAATGTTATGGGAGACAACTGCTCCTTTCCTTTTCAAAGACGGCTGATCTATGCAAATAGTGAATTGGAAATGCCTAGGTCCCCTCGCCGGCGAATGGCCCTCGCAGGTTATTTGAATATCAGTGGCTGGCTCTGAAAAGGTTCAAGGATGCTCTCTGCCTTCTTTGTGATTACTCAGTGCGGCGTCTTATTCTGAAGAAAAAAACCTCAGGAATAATTAAAGGCTGGGATCAGGCCTGGGAACACATTTGGGACAGGAATCTCATTTAGACAGTCTCTTTCAAAATAAGGCACAGTTAAATTGACCAGAAGGCAATTATTGAAATGAAAATTATTTTCACTCTCTTTGTCTTCTGACCACCAACTTAACAGCCCCAGTTTAAAAGAGGGAGAAGGGAGAGAATGACGAAAGGAAAATTGGTAAATGAGACAATTTCACAATTCGAAAAAAAATGTTAGTTTGGAAAAGAAAGTACATATTTACAGAATAAAAATATTTCTAAAAGGCTTCTCACACAATAGAAACTACAAGCGAAGTCAGCATCAATAAATTTGCCTCCCCCTTCTTTTTGATTGCTGGACTTGGAAACTTGAATAAAGATTTTGATTCTTTGGAAAGAATAAATTATTGGTATTAACAGTCAACAAAAACTGCTCTGAAAGGCCAAGTAGCGAAGTAGCGAGGAAACCAGCGGGAAGGTTCCCAGCGGGGTGGCTGCAGCGCGAGGTTCAGGGCTTCTTCCTTGCGGTCCCTGCCGCAGGGCTCTTCTTCCTGTAGTTTTCCCATTCTTGGCTCGTTTTCTCTCCGGGCTCATCCGTGCCTGCCTGGGCCCTTGCCCACCCCCACCCCAAGGCCTTTCCGGGTTTGGGTCTGGTCTTGGGGAGAAGCTGGCAGGGCACGCACACCCTGGGTCTGTAGGCCCGGGGGAGGGGGTGTCGTGCGCGGAGGTGAGTGTGCGCTGGGGGTTCCCAAGGAAGCAGGGCGCCGGGACGTCGGTCCCGGGCAGCTTTGTTTCTTGTTGATAATAAAGGCAGATCAAAGGGCCCGGCCGCGCAGGTCTCGCTCCTGGAGGGGCTCCCTCCGCAGGCCAGTGATCAAGGCCTGCGCGCGCTGCGTCTGCCCCACGGGTCAGCCGACGTCCATCACCGCGGCTCCGGTGAACCGCGGGCGGCAGCCCAGAGCCCGGCGCCCGGAAGCCGGACCGGGGAGGACCCGGCCCCCGGCTCCCGGCGGAGACCCGCCGAGGGAAACACAGCAACCTCGCTCCCCCGCAGCTCCACGCGGCCCCGGGGCGCGGAGAACCTTGACCCCAGCGGGTGGCGGCCGGATGGAGGAGAGCGTGCGCCGCGGGCGAGGCCCAGCCGCTGGGGCGCGCCCGCCTCCCCGGGGCCACCTCCGCCCTCCCGCGTCTCGGGCCTGACGGGGTCGAGCCGGTGGGGAGCCCGCAGCTGGGGTCCAGGCTGAGCAGGGAGGCGGCGGCCTGGAAGTGGATTTTGTGGAGTCAGGGCCGGGAGTCCCGCCCCCGCCGGGGCCAGCTCCCGGGGATTTCTGCTCTCCAGCTCCCGCGCGCGAGAGGAGCCAAGAGCAAGCTTGCTGGGCCTGTGCCTGCTTGGCCCCAATCCGCACCCTCCCCGGTGTTTCCCTTTCTTGGCTTTATTCACCACCACCCCCACCTCTTGGGGTGAGCGGGGTCCTACCTGATGAGGAAAAGGGAGTCAGAATTTTTTTTTTTTTAATTTTCGTCTTTCCTCACGGACCTTTGGGAACAATTTGGATAAGATTAGATTGTGCACCTGAACCGCGCGTGTCTGGACATTCCGTCAAGTCGTCACCAGTCGTGTGAAATTGAATTTCTTTTTTTTTTTCATTCGCATGGAAACTTTATTTATTTTAACTCTAATCTTATTTGCATCTATTATCTGCATTCACCAAGGCTCTTTTCCACTACAAAAAATGCAGATGAAGTAAATCTCACATAAATCCCGCCCATTTGTGTAATTGGTATACTAAGTGTTTATTTTAAGTGAGAATAATTTAGCTACAAATTTTCTTAAGGAATAACATTCTTAACACATTAAAAAAAACTGAAAACTCTGATTTGCTTTTTATGTTTGACAGTAGCTCTTGATTCCCCCCGCGAGGCGCAGGGCGAGCGCGGCTCTCGGGCGCCACCTAGAGCTTCCGCGTGGGAGGCCCGCGCCGCCGGCCTGGCGCGCTGGGCGCCCGGCGCTGCGGAGACCCGCTCCCGTCGCCAACTCCGACAGCCCGGGCACGGGGCGAAGAGAAGCGAGGTCTCGTGCTTCAGCGGGGGACACGGCCCGTTTGGAGGGGACACTGCCTCGCAGCGGCACCGGGGCACCGGGGCTGTGCCTGGAACCCGCTCGCCGAGGAGCCCGAGCGAAGCGGCCCGGCACCCCGCTCGGTCTCCTTCGCCTTCCTCCTCATTGTCTCCTCCAGCGTTCTTTCCTAGGCGATCCCAGGGTCTTCCAGCGCGCGCAGGTTGGAGGAGCTGAGCGCTGCCGGTGGCGGTGGCGGCTCGCACCCGGGATGGCGACTCCCGCGGCGGGCACAGCTTGCCTCGCGCTGCGGGATCCGGGGCCACGGGGGCCCGCGTGGACCAGCCGGGACGGGCGGGAGCGCAGCTCACTCGGCCAGGACACCGGGACCTCCTCCGGCTCCCAGATGCCCTCGTCCAGAAGCCGGAGGCAGAGTGCTACCGCTGTGGCCAGCCTGGGCCCGGCGAGCGCCGCCGCAGCCCTCTGCGCGGGGCCCCGGGGAGGCCACCGCGACCCGAGCGGGGCGCAGCGGGCACCTGGGCAGGCCGAGGCGGGGAGCCGGCGCGGGGCCCCAGAGGGCGGCCCGGAGGCCCGGGAGCCCTCGCCCCGGGTGCGCACCCCTCCCACAACAGGCCCACCCCCTTTGTCCTCGCCTGTTCGAAAACCTAAATCTGAAATGAGATAACAGTCGGGGGCGTTGGCCAATTTTCTCTTCTCTGTGCA
>CM053752.1:70314303-70425936 GCA_028658305.1 Pachyuromys duprasi | reverse complement strand
TCCCCCCTCTCCCCAGTCCCCACCCCTCCCCCAGCCGCAAGCCTTAGACGGCTGGTGGCGACTTTCTCCCCTCCCCCCGCCCCCAGCAGTTATTGTATTTTAATTTAAAAAGCGACACCTTCCAACAACCCCGTGCCCGCCCGAGGAGGAAAGAAACGCAGTCTCCCGAAGCTGTGAGAACGGAGCTGAGGCTCCGGGGTGCCGGGCTCCCCAAACTCAAACCGGGGGAAAACCGGCAGCGCGCTTCTGGGAACTCAGCAGCCACCTTTGTAGCGGGTACTCGGCTGGGTTTGTATTTGCTGTTTTAATACAAACTCCGCCGCACTGCCTATTTCAAAGATGTGCTAATTACTACTTGGATAGCAGGGCGCAAAGTCCTTGTCCATTTCCCAGTACAAAGTAGGTTGCTAGAAAATTTGAAATTGCCTTTCAGCCTAAAGCTGCCTTACCTGAATGTCATAATTACAGTAATTATGTACATCCAAATTACATGCTAATTAAATTAGAATCAAATCGTTCTAAATCGAAATCAAATGAGGTAGTGAAGAATTAATCAATGACAACATAAATAGAGCGCTTCCTTCAGAGATATTTATTGTAACGATCCAAGGAGGAATTTGATCTGAAAAAGTCACCTGTTTATTTACTTTCAAATTAGTAATCAGTTATTATCCTTCTCCATAATTTTAACCGTTCAGTGCTATTTACCCCCCACCCGTTCCAGACGCTGGAGTTTATAGAAATACGTGTGAGGTAAATACATACAGCCTCCCCATATATTATTGGTGTAACTGTGCACGGGTGCTTGGAATTCGAGTGAAGGTTTCCAAGTGTCCGTGGGGACACATTTCTCTAGAGCCAGCTGGCCGGGATCCGAAAAAGCTTAACATTTGAGCTTTATGTTTTCCCAGAGGGTAGCAGCTTCCTCTTCTTTGGAAATTCGCTGGGGATTTTGCATTGTTTCGCAGGCGTCTCGCCACTTCGGGGGTGATTCACTGATGAAAGAAGTGCGGTGATGGGGTGACTGTCAGTCCGCTCTTCTCCTTGTAGATTTCTAGCAGGGCTGGTATTTTCTTCTTTTGCGCCAGGAACTAGAGACTAGTATTAGCTTCCCAAAGCGCGGTCTTCACCTGTGGAGCCCCAGCGAGGAGGAGAAAAAAAAATCCTCTCGCCTTCCAAGGCAGCGCGAGTGCGCCCTGCGCCCCGACCCGCGGGGGGACAGGAGGGAGGCCGGGCGGGCTGCAGCGGGGCCAGGGCGGCGAGCGCCGAGCTGGGCCGGGGGTCGCCTGGGAGCTCCGGTTGGGTTTGAGCCGCGGCGGGCCAGCGCCAGGGGATCCGACCCTTTCTCAGAAAGCCTGCGGGCAGCAAGTCGGATGGCAGTGAGCCCCCAAGCTGCCAGCTTCTCTCCGAGTGCCACGTCCCCGGTTGCCAGGTGAGAGTCCGGGAAAGGCCTCCGGTTTAGAACGCAGGCTGCAGGGGCGTCCGTGGACGGAGAGGACTCACCCTCTCACGGGACCCCTGCTCCTCCCTCCTCCCCCGGGTCCCGGCTTCCTATGGTGTGGCCCCCTTTCGAGTGGGGATGTGATCGGTTCTGAAGGCCTCCGCACCCGGGAAGCCAGGTTTTCCGAGCCTCTGGGGCAGCTGGGCCGGATGCTTCTATTGCGCCTCTCTACAGTGTAGGGTGCTAAGCGTGAGGCGAACTGAATGAAGAGAGAGGGGAAGGTGTTAAGAATTATCCGCTTCGTTTTCTGCCGTAGGTACTGGGCAGGAGGAACCTGAAGTCAGGAAAAGGGTCTCGGGCTCAGGGCGTTTTCTCACTTTGACCAGCACTTGTCTGGCCCTGCTGCAAAGGCGGCCACGGCAGGCCGGCTAATGTTTGTCAAGAAATGGGAGCTGGAGCAAAAATGATCTTGTCAGAAAAGTTAAATAAGATTATATATATTATCCTGCTCCTTGGCCTTAGGCACAGGGTGTGGAGGATTCAGCCTTCAGGAGAGGCCTCCACCAGCGTCTTGGCCATCAGGGCGGAAGCATGCAATATAGTCCCTGCGGATCTAAATTCTGTGGCTGAAACTGAAAACAAAACAAAACAAAAAACCCGCCTGCTCCAACAGGACCCGCTCTCAGCCAGTGGCCTCATGAAGAATCTGGAAGAAAGGTCTCTCCACAACCTTTCAGATGAAAAGCGTTCTCCATGTCACACTGCAAGTGGGCATCCCTGCCCTATAGCGCAGCGACTTCTGCCCATCCGGGCAGTTATGAAGAGGAATTATGACTAACTTACAATGTAGACACCAGATAAACAATCCCCAACCTAACAACCCGCTTTCCCGACCATCTGTAAATCGACAGTGCCTCCTACAGGAGCCAACACGTCAGTGTGGCCTTAAGTGAGGCTAGGGGAAAGAAAGCACTGGAAGAAGGGGTGTCCCCAAAATTTGTCCTACATCTCTCCCTCCAAACATGCCCGTATTGGAGGAGAAAAATTCAAAAAAAGTTCGACGTGTATTGATATTTATTTAATAGGATAAAAACACCGACGACGTCACGTGTGGATTTGGGCTTCAGTTTGGATTCACCGAACTTAGAGGATTCCTCTTTGGCTACTTACTAGAAACCTAATATTTTAAAGATCGTTTTCAGCCCCATTCCCCAGCAGCACTTGCAGGCACAGTCAGCCTCGTGAAGGCTCTTGTACTGGCGTTTTTGTGTGAAAATGCCTCCGCTTCGACCTGAAAGTTAGAATGCTGGCCCACTGCAGTTGTCTGGCATCGGTGAGTGTGATCAAGGTCAAAAACTATACTGCAGATGCACATCATCTGTAAGCACCGGGTAACTTCTCTCACAACTGGGCAATAATTAGAGCTTTAAAAATTATTCCCTTATGGTTTAATATTCTCAACAGGATTAAATCGGATTAGGAAAAAAAAGCCGTAGGGGCTACCTTATAAAGTCAAGGGTGGGGTGTCACATTTTGGTGAAAGTCAAAGTATAAGAAACTATTTCTTTAATTCATTCTTAATTATAGGATGAATTTCAACATTTTTCTTCATGAACACTACACTAGTTTGGAACCCTCTTTTAAGGCAGTAAGTATTGCATAGGTTTTGACATTACAAAAATTATAAAGTCTAAAAAGGTGTGCGGCAGAAAATCATCACGGCGACACTGATGAACTCAGGGTGTAAATTAGCCCCCATCAATTTCCAATGCTCTTTTAAGTGAAGGAGTGGGACCTCTGCGGTGTGCTGTGAGGATATGGTGAAGGAGTTCAGCTCCTCTCCAGTCTCCTTCATCTGCACAATCAGGGATGTCTGTTCTGTGTGAGCACAAGCTATTAGACATGGGGTAGTGTTAGCTCCTTTCACACTTATTTTCCTAGAGAACTTGGAAATGGTGACTGCCATCAAAATTGGTATTTTTGTACTAAAAAAGAAAGGCTTTAAAAATGAAAGCCTGATTTAAAAAAATACTTTGTTCACAATAAGAGAAAATTTGTACTGCATATCATCTGCAGTTTGTGCTGAAATTTTCCATAGTTTTCTTTCACCAATCCTTTGGAACAAACACATGGCAAAAATCGATAGCTAAATTTTTTTAAAAAATCTTTATATTTTGGCTTGGTCCTTCACCTTTTGAAGAAAAACCTTGTAATGATATGTCAACAACAGAAAGGCTATAGTGGTAGGCAGAATATCCCATACCCCATACCCCACCCCACCTGCCACACACATACGTATCTAACCCCTGGAACCTATGAACACATGACATTATATGAAGAAGAATTACAGGTGCAGATAAAATAAGTTGATTTTAAACATGGACACTATTCCAGATCCGTTAGGTAAACCTACTATACTCAAAATGATCCTTACCAAATGGAAGAAGGATGCAGAATGTCAGAGTGACTAGACTGGAAACTCCTCTTTGTTAGCCTTGAACTATAAAAAAAGGGTGTCAGACACAAGACTGGGCAATATAGATGTTTCAGAAGGAAACATTCTATTTATGCCTTCATTTTATCCTAGTGACAGCCATGTCAGAATTCTGATTTTTAGAACTGTCACGGTTAATGTAATTTGTTTGCCAATATAGACAAATAACAGCACATTCAATTATAAATATCATATTCTGTAGAAAAAAAATAGTTCTTACAAAAGGCTTAAGGAAATGTTGACTGATATCCAGGGTTTTATTCACTCTAGTGAATTTCAACAATTCCATTTTGCTTAAAGCAAATTCAAATATTAAAAATAACAATTCAGAATTGATAATCATTCAAGGTTCTGTTATTGTTTTAATGATGTTTCAAAACAACAACGAAATTACAGATTACTAGCTTAATTTAAACCTGGTACAGGACATAAAAAACAACAGAAAAAAAGATTTTTATACCTCTAAATAGATTTCCTACAAATATCTGCAAAGATCAACCTGTGACAGGTGCTTTTACACTTGAAACGACAGTTTACAGAGATGGACAATTAAGAGACTCTTTTTCTTTTTAATTAGATAATAATGTGCAAGTTAGCCCTTGCTGAAGACACTCAGTAAGAAACGAGTCCTTTACTCCCAGGTAGCTGTTCCCCTGCTCTGTTTAGCCTTTGTCTCCTGGGTGCTCACCGCGTGTGCTCTCTTCTATATTCATCATCGCCATGGCCTCTGGTGTCCTTTCTTCTGTTCCGCTCTTCATTAGGACTCCGCTGTGGCCGGTTCCTCATCCCTCTCTGCTTGTGATAGCCAGGACTCCTGCTTCGGCTTCTCCTACTGCTCTCAGCCCTGCTATGACTTCGGATTTCCTCGTTTCTGTCACACCATTGCTTCTCTGGACTGTGACGATGGCTTCTGGATCTTCTGTCAGAACCAGAATGGACCCGTTTGCTACTCTCCCCAGAACTCTCTTGTTTCAGAAGACTTGACTTTTCTTTGGCATTCCCCCTGTCACTGTGACTACTGGAAAGTTCTCCACGAAGTATGTTCTTAGACTTGTCCTCTGTAGAGTCATTGGATTTACTTCCTGAACACTTGGTCGTCTTCTTTTTCTTTCTCTTCTCCTTCTCTCTTTTCTTTTCTTTGTTGTCACTCTCACTGCTGCTATCTGAAGTCTCAGAAGAGGAAGAAGAGGAAGAAGAGGAAGAGGAGGAAGAAGAGGAAGGGGACTTGTTTTTATGCTTCTTGTGTTTACTTCTGCTCTTCTGTAACTTTTTCTTTTTCTTATCACTTTTCTTTTTCTTTTTTTTCTTTTCAAGTCTATCCAATTTCCTATATTGAAAAGAAATAGTTCTTTCATCATCAAAATAAAAACTGTGAACAGACTACATCTTCTTAGATGTTACTAAAAATAGTGTCCATATCTAAACACATTATTTACTTTATTTAGTGATAAACCATTTTCTTCCTTTTAAATTATTCAGGCATATAGTCATTGAGTAGAAATTTAAATTAAGTCAACTTCCTGACTACACTTTGGTGGGAATGGCTCCTTTTGATAAAGCATTCCTATGGAGTCACAGCTTGAAATTGTTTAGCATTCTAATAAATTTTATTTATTTTAAATGAATAAATGAATAAAATGAATATTCTAAAATTAAATCAAGAATATTCTTGATTTAAAGAAAACCTGGGAAAGACGTGTAGCATTAATTGGACCTATCCACAGTTAGATGAAAGGCTAGTCTTGTATATATGTTTTAAGTGTGGAAATACTAAATTACATTACTTATTGCCAGGCAATGTGCTATATGCCTTTACTCCCAGCACTCAGGAGGCAGAGGAAGGAGGATCTCTGTGAGTTCGAGGCCAGCCTGGGCTACAAACAGAGTCCAGGACAGTCAGGTCTTGAGAGAAACTCTGTCTTGAAAAACCAAAACCAAACCAAACCAAACCAACATTAATTATCAAAACTGCTTATCTGTAACTTCTGAATTAGGATATACTTTGATATTTCATTATATAAAATAATTACCTACTCCTTCTCAGCAACTGTTTAGTTCTAGAATAGAGCGGCTCCACTACTTTCTGGATTTTTACTCTGGGAGCACAGACTGTTTAGCTGGGAGCGGAGTCACTATAAGACAGCAGCCTCTTCACTGGGTTCTGCACACCTCTCACTTGCTGAAACATGGTCAGCGCCCTCTACTGGACTCCATAGATATTCGTAGCATTGGCTGTCCTGGACTCGCTTTGTGGATGAGAAAAGCTATAAATAAGTCTATTTCCAAATTAAACACTGTGAAAGGTAAACTAGCTTGGTAGAATAATCTGAAGACACAAACACTAATTTTCTTGTTATTGAAAAGACAAAATTGTATTCCTACAGCTGAAGAACAAATCAATACATGCAGTGCACAGTTTACACATCACCATGAGCGCCTTCCTAAGAGCTGAACGCAGAGCCCAGCTGCAACCCTGAGACACATCCATCCCACACAGAGCCCTTAGTTACCTGAGAAGCTTCTGCTTCTGTTTGGTTGTCAGCGACTTTAGGAACTCAACTTCAGGGTCTTCTTCACCATCACTTGCAACATAGTCCTGAGTCAACAAAGACATCCAATTGCTAGATTTTAGACTAGTTAGGTTATTAGATAGGAAAGAAAACACTGTAATTGCGATTCTGTTGCCAGAGGTGGTGGGCTGGGACCTGTGCCAGTTACAATACTTAAAAAGTTATGCTCTACCTGCTAAGGCGATCACAGTGTTACTGCAACTGCTTCTTGGAAATGATTAGGAAGTAGAGGACAAACACAGACAGACAGAAGCTTTACAGTACATTTCTGTTCTCTCTTTAACACTTTAAACTCTTCCTGGCTAAATACAGCATCTTCAGCTTAATGAAACCAAAACCAAGAGCTCCACAGCAGAACACTAACATGCACAAGGCCCTGGGTGCGAACCCTAGTAGTACAAACATAAAAATCTAAAGACCATGAAATTTAGATCCAAGTATCAGTAACTGTAAGCTTCATATTTTCATTATTTATCAAATATGCAAAAATACAACCTTCAAAACTCAACCCAGGGCCAGTGAGATGGCTCAGTGTGTAAGGACACTTGCCACCAAGTCTGATGATCTGAATTTTAATCCCTGGAATCCACATGACGGAGGACTGACTCCTCTAAGTTTTTCTCTCCATGTGCGTGCGCGCGCGCACACACACACACATACACACACACACACTCAGCTTAGTGCAATGCCATCTTAAGGGTGTGTTAGCAGGAAGGAACAAACAATCCTATCACCAACTCAGTTAGTTATTCTATCCACATAAGCGCAAAGAGGCCATTTCATTTATTAAAATATAGGTTTATAAGCAGTTTCTCATTTAGGTTAAAGTAATAAAGAAGCAAAATCAAAATACACTTAAAGCATTTTTTTTTTGCTATATCTTACTTTCCTATGGATATATGCATATTGGAAAACATTAAGTAGCAATTCACAAGCAATCACATTTAGATTTCCGGACATTTTCAGCTTACTGATAAAAAGATCATTACCTGTGACGGATCATTTGCGGTCAAGTTTCTCCCCAGCACATTTCGTTTCAGTGCAAACCCACTGTTTCTCATCTCCGCTATTAGCTCCGAGGGGTGCATCGACGGCCCTGTTCACAAAAATCACAGTTTGAATGTATCATTTATATCTCTCTACCTTTTTTGGACTCCACAGTGGGAATGCAGTTGAAGCTTTGTTAAGTAAAATCACAGCTAAATCAACTCAATAATCTTCTGCTGAGCAAATAATCAGATATGATTTTCTAAAACAGCAGTCTGGAGATTCAGAATAGAAAATAATTGCATTTTCCTTACGTGCAAGAGGATGCTCAGCTTATGTAACTTCGTCATATTGAATTGTCTACTTGCAAGTTTTTAGAATAAAATAAAAAAACAATGAAAAACTGCAGCTAAACTTTTAATGGTTAAATCAAATATAACAACCCTGTATACACCACTATGTGTTTGCTATAACCGCTACCGCACACTCTCAGGCACTTCAGTTACTAATTGCATTTACACATGTACTGGGAACTTGAACCTTCTAGTTACTGGGTAGGTGACAAACAGTTTTAGGATAGCTACAGGTATGTGTATTTTCTATTTTCCACAAACTGCTGTTTTTACTTTTGCAACAATATCCTAAGCTGGAAACTGAACTGCTTTTTGGTCTGATAATACGAACAAAATATTTTAAAAAATTAAGGGTCTGCTGCCTTTCCTCAACACGGGACTAACTCAGGGTAGGAGAGGCTCTTTTCTCCTATCCGCACAGTTTCGTCTCTTTTGACTTTCCATGCATATCACACACTAGGTGACAACACATGGCCTCAGATGATGTAGCGATAATACGATGTAGTGGGGGAGAGCTACTGCCAGCCAAGATTTCATATCACAAGATTGGGGGAGGGGGTTAGAGAGACACCCAGAAACAGATTTCTACTTTGTTGATCATAGTTTCATCTTTCTCTCCCTCTTTTAGGTCTGTTGCCACTTACCTGAATGTTCAGCAACATGCTACTCTGAAAAGCAAAAGCTATGCAGTCGAATCCCTTCACTTATGGGTAGCAGTGAGGCACAGACTAACCCGTCCTGACCTTCCCAGGCCTCACTACTCCACTAAGATCACCAAGAACAACTAACTGCACACATGTTGCTCTCCATTCTAGGTATGAAGCACATGATGGTGGGGAAACTAAAACTAATTTATACAGATTATTTTACTTAATTTGTTTGCTAGCATTAATTAAACCTTAAGTAAAATTTGAATTTTAAATCTTAGTTGCCTCTAAATGGCATAAAAGTACTCATACAACTAATAGTTTTAAATAAGTAATAAAGTCCACTTTGGTGTTTTTTTTTTTCAGTTTCACCCATAGTAACATAATTTTATAAAGCATAATGGCCTTATTATTAAAATTGTATTTCCTTGTCAACAGCTTTAAGTGATATCAGACGAACTCAGGAGCCGCACTGGGCTGGGGCCAGGCTGCAGCTCAGGGCTGAAGCGCTTGACCAGCCTCAACAGGATTCTGGGTTGAGTCCCCAGAAACACAAACACAGAGCCAAATACGGTAAGGTTAGGGGCCTGGCTCTTAGATAAAGAGGTTACTTTTAATTTTTTGATTATCTTCATCACAGGATGAGTAATTTTAATATTTTAGAAACAACATTTTAGAAACAATGTCTTTACAGCAATTCTAACTACTTGAAAATGATTGTTCCCACGTGACAGATAATAATATTGTGAAGCAATCCAGCTGTTTAGGATGCCCCTTCCACACTGCAGGACTGTGCAGAGGTCAGTGACACACCCGACAGCAGTCCTCACTATCCGCAGCATCTCTGCTACTTTCAACTATTCAATGGCTCGCTCCTTCCACCATGTGGGTTCTGGGGATCAAACTCAAGACTATCAGGTTAAGTAGCATCTGTATAGCTCCATCATGTTTTGCGCTGGGGACTGACACTCCTTAATCAGCCCCTCTGCCACTGTGCATATCTTGCCAGCCTGGAGTGAAGTGTTCCCATATTTTTGCACTTAAATCTCTTACCATCAAAAGCTCAAAGTTCTTGGTTTGGAAGATGTGACAAGGCAGGTTTAATTAAGATATATTTAGCAAGACATTTTTATACTTTCCATGTCCCCGTGACAGAGGCTATGTAGAATTATGCTGACAAAAGTAACTCTAACTCTTTGAAAAGTCAAAACAGACACAATAAACATATATGCATGTATGTGTATATATAACAAACATAGAAACCTATGTGTTCATATATATAGGGTTCCCTCCCTTGACCACTCTCTGGATAGGACCTCAACACTACAGCTCACGACACTGAGCACATAGCAAAGGTGTGAGATATCACCCTGGCAAAACAGACACACTGATAAAATAGACTGTATAATAAGTATGTTCAAATACAAAATAAATACCTCTTAATGTCTGGTAAATTACAGCTAGATATGGGGCACAGAAATACTTGTTTCTTTCTGAAATTCAGAATGCCAGAATTCATTCAGAGAATTTTTAAGAAAGCTAACTGTTCTGTTTACTTGTTTTCAAGACAAGGTCTCATGTAGCCTCAAATAGTCTTGAATTCCTGATCCTCCTAAGAGCTTAGGATTAAAAGCATGCACTGCCACATGTCACAAGCAAGCCGAGGACTTCGGCATGCTGGGCAAGCCCTCTGCCAACTGAACTTCATCCCCAGTTTAGGTATTTGTCCTAAAATGTGTGTCTTTGAGGGCTTCAAAGCATCTGAGCCAACTGGGTTTGGCCTCCACAACAGAAAAGTCGCTGAGCTGCTGAGCAACTGCTCTACACATTCTTTATTCTAAGACTTTCTTTACTGTCCTGTGGGCTGTGTCAAAATACTGCTTATTACGGTGGTATTCAGTTCATGTCCTCACTAGACAAACTGTTCTTCCAGGAAAAAACATTCATGCAATCTGTGTCTTAGAGAAGAAAAGAAACCCCGGGAAGAGAAATATGTTGTTCAAGAGTATATTTGCAAAGGGCTTAATCTACTGTTTGAAGGTAGCTACTTTTTTAGAAAGAGACAAAGTCAAGGAAAAGTAAAGTGTTGTAGAGTAAAACAGTTATTTCATTAGATAGCCATATAGACTCAGAAGTTTTAAGCTGGAAATCCCAGCACACAGGTGCATGCAGGAGTTCAAGGTCTCTTCCAGCTACAATTTGTAGCTAACCTGAGTAACCTAAGAAAGACCCTGTCTCAAAAAGCCAAGCATAAAACAGCAATACAGAGTAGAGGAGTTTCAGGAAGACGGGCTGCGGCCTGAAGCAGCTGGACAACAGCAGTCCCCGACTGAGCCAGAGATGAGCCTGCACTGCCCCCCCAGCCCTGCCCCACTCGCTCTCCAATCCACACAGTTCAGCATTCTTCTCAAAGAAAGCTTCCCCATCCCCAGCTGTGACAGAATGCAGTACATATCCCAAGCATGGCTATGAACTTGAATTATATTCACTGTAGCCTCCTCAGTACTGGATCAGTATTTCTATGATTTATGGCACTGAATGAAAGAGAGTGGTGAGCTGTGGGTAGGCACATTGGTGTTAGAGAAGCCTTTCCTGGGCCAGGGAGATAGCTCTGTCAGCATAAGGGCCAGAGTTCAATCCCAGAACCCACATGCAAGAAAAAGCTAGGTGTGGCGACATGCATTTGGGGTTTTGTTTGTTTTGTTTTTGAGATAGGGTCTCCCTATGTAGTCCTGGCTGTCCTGGAACTTGCTATGTGAACTGGGCCTGCCCCTGCCTCTTGAGTGCTGGGATTGAAAGTGTGCAACACAGTGCCTGGCCCCGGAGTATCCATTTGCAATCCCAGCACTGAGGAGACTGAGACAGGCAGACAGCTGGAGCTCACTGGCCTCAGCCTAGCCTACTTGGCAGTTCCAGCAGAGATGGATGGCACCTAAGGAATGACCTCTAAAATTGTTGTGTAGTATATAAACACACAGAGCAGTGGGGGAAGAAAGAAGTCCTTCCTTCTCCCAGTGTAACACATTAATTGGGTCCATAGCACCACCATTTCCATGAAGCAGAATTTGGGGGGGAGGGGCAGGGAACAAGGGCACTGAGCTGTCCTTGAACCTGCTGTGTAGCTGACCTGGAGCTCCTGTTCCTCTGGCTACTACCTCCCAAGTTCTGGCATACTAGGCACCTGGATGTCTTTCTGTCCGTCCCTAAGGTAACACTGCCTGTGTATGTCTAGGGAATCGCTGTCCCGTCGCTCCATACAAGGGCACATAGGGACATAGGGACATTAGTTACAGTACACTGCTCAAAGACAGGGCTATCTAGTGGGAATTATCAAGAACTACCTTGTACTTACATCCAGTTTCTTACTGGACCATAACAATTTCGCTTTTAAGAAAGCTTATGGAAGGATTGGAGAGATGGCTCAGCCATTAAGAGTGCTTGGTGCTCTTAAAGACAATGTGGGTCCTAGAGGCCACACAGAAGTTTAAAATAGGCTTTCAACGCCAGAGCCAAGAAATTCACACCCTCTTCTGCCCTCCATGAGGATGAGGCATGAACATGGTACACATACATACATGCAGGCATTCACATGTAAATGTTGAAAATAATATCCAGAATGCTTATCAAAAGTTGTCTTTTAAAAAAAACTAAAATGAAAGCTGGGTAGGGTGGCCCACACTTTTAATCTCAGCACATGGGAGGCAGAAGCAGGTAGATCTCCAAGTTTGAGGCCAGTCTAGTCTACAGAATTAGTTCTAGGACAGCATGATATACAGAAAAACCCTATCTCAAACAAAAACAAAAAACAAAACAAATAGCCAAAAAACAAAGAAAGAAAAAAGACTAAAAAGGAAACAAAGTTTGAATAAAAACAAGGTATAATGACATACATTACAAAAGCACCAAAATGAACCCATTACTCTGTCTAACTAAACTAACGATGACAAAGAAAAAGCAGGGGACGCAGCAGGAACATGTAGCGTAAGTCCCAGGAAAAAGTGAACAAGGCTATTAATAAAGTGTGTGGGTGATGTTTATTTATAAAGATGGGGACGTGCTATGTATGATTTTTCTAAGGGTTATGTAAGACCCACTGTACCAAACTGTATTAAACTGTGCCGTCCTCGGGATTTTCCTGACACGCTGCCAGTTCATCTTGGAGGAGGCTGGAGACAACAGGGCTCCTCACTGCCCTTAGCCCAAAGTTCACACTGAAGACAACTAACTGGTCTATTAAGACATAGAATGTAAAGGAAAATTAAACATTTATGTGGCTGAAAAATACAAAGGCAAGGAAATATGAAACAATCCCTATTGTATGCTAGTCAAAATTACTTTTTGTTAAAAACAACCTTGCCTTACTGAACCAATACAAAGATCTATGATATGTTTGATTATATCTTTATCACTTATGTTTCCAACTTAATTAACATGTAAAGGGGTGCTACAACTATAAAGCTAATTCAAGGATGTAGAAGGGACTGTCAGATCCCTCTGTGCTGTGAGACCACGAAGCATCAGAACTTGCTATTCAGAGGAATCTACATGCTCTGGTTACCGCGAGCCTCAAAAACACTGCACTGAGCGCTAGGGATGGCTCTCAGTTGGTAGAGTCTTGCTTGGCATGTGTGAAGACCTTGCTCTGATCCCTAGCACACCATCAACTGGACATGTACACCTGTAATACCAGCATTTGGGATGCTGAAGCAATAGGATCAATTCAGGGTCATCCATGGCTACACAGTGAATTCGAGGCCAGCGTGGGCTACATGAAACCTTGTCTCAAAAAAACCAGGGCGGGAAGGAAGGAGAAAATATTCGTGAAGTTCAAGAACAAGAAAATCAGAGTTAGAATTTAGTGCTTATGGGAGGAGGCCAACTGGAAAGGGCAGACAGATATTTTCTAGGATGAAGGTCATAGTCTTCATCTTGTTGAGGATATGGTCAGCAGGTGCACAACTGTCAAGTTCAAATCCTACACCTAAGAGTAGTGCTGAGGTTTGGAAGCAGAGGCTGAGACTCATAGCCAAACTTTGGGCAGAGTGCAGGGAATCTATTGAAAGAAGGGGGAGATAGAAAGACCTGGAGGGGACAGGAACTCCACACGAAGAGCAACAGAGCCAATAAAACTGAGCCCTGGGGGACCTGCGGAGACTGATACCCGAACCAAGGACAATGCATGGAGAGGACTTAAAACCCCAGCTCAGATGTAGCCCACAGACTCAGTCTCCAAGTGGGGTCCCTAATAAGGGGAGCAGGCACTTTCTCTGACATGAACTCAGTGGCAGGCTCTCTGATCACCTCCCCCTGAGGGGGGGGCAGCCTTACCAGGCCACAGAGGAAGACAATGCAACCAGTCCTGATGAGACCTGATAGGCTAGGGGCAAATGGAAGGGGAGGAAGACTTTACCTACCAGTAGACTAGGGGAGGGGCATAGGGGGAGAAGAGGGAGGGAGGGTGGGGTTGGGAAGAGACAAGGGAAGGGGGACACAGGCAGGGATACAAATTGAATAAATTGTAATAAATAATAATAAAAAAAATCTTTAAAGTGTAGTGCCTTTTAACTTTAAGAAGTTCTAAGAAGCCGGGTGTGTGGCTGCACACTTTAATCCCAGCACTTGGGAGACAGAGGCAGGCAGATACCTGTGAGCTAGAGGCCACTTTGGTCTATGTAGCAAGTTCCAGGTCATCCAGAGCTATATAGTGAGACACTGTCTCAGAAAAAAGTTTTAACAGTACATTTAGTCAAGAGTGATTGTTGAGCGGTCCACTACGGACTCCAAAATGTATCTACATTAAATATCTCACTATAAGGAGGGTGTTGCATGGAGAATTTGACACAACAGAAAAATTGATTTTTAAGATCTGTCTTACTAAGACTTTAGGAGAGTCCTGTTCTTGTCTTCAAGCCTGTAATATTTTTGAGAAAATTAGTTCGTAAGAAAAGTACAACTTTCTTTTGAAATATATTTAGAAGAGATGGAATGATAACCTTGGATATTCGGAATGGTTAGTGAAGCTTTTTCACTCACATACTTGATAAATAAACTACTATTTGCTAAACATGTACACTGTACAAGGAAATGGGGATACAAAAATGTTAAGACAGTGTTTCTATTTCAGAAAAAAAAAAAAAAACTCCAGGCATAAACTAGAGACTCAGTATCATTCTCAGACATTCAGAGGCTTAAGGAAAGAGTAAAGCAGGGCATTCGAAGTGGAATCTAAGTTTCCAAGTCTGACTAGGGCAGAAGAATTAATATTTACGAGATAAACCAAATGCCATTCTTTACCTGGACAAACACAAGTTAACTTCCTTCACTTGACAGTAGTAGAGGCTGACAGAATTACATGGAATGATGTTGAGAGGGTTACACAAACGAGACTTATGGGGATAGGGAGAAAGAAAGCTCAGTCGGGAAAGGGCTTGGCAGCAAGCACAGGGTCACGAGTTCAGATCTCCAGTGCTTCAGGTAAAAAGCTCAAGTGTGGTACTACATGCCTGCAATCCTAGCACCAGGAAGGAGACAAAAGGATCTGCGGAGCTCAAGCCATGTGTCTGTGTGCACACACACAGTGACTTATGCTTGTGATCTGAGATTCATGGCACCCTTTGCGATTATGAGATCAGTGTCCTCCATTAGCACCAGACATGCCTTTAACAAAAAGCAGAGCCATTTATTGACAGAATAAAACTATAATTAATTTGTTGGCATCAGCAGAATTTCAAAGAACAACTTTAAAAAATAATTTAGGGGCTGGAGAGAGGACTCAGAGGTTCAGAGCACGCGTCCTTGCAGAGGACCTGGGTTTGGTTTCTAGCACATGGCAGCTCTCAAGCATCTGTAACTCCAGTACCAGGGGATCTGACACCATCATCTGACCTCTGAGGGCACCAGGCACACACGTGGCGCACAGACATACAAGTGGGCAAAATACCCATAAAATAAGATAAATAAATCTAAATAAAGAAAAAACTATAAAATGAAGAAAGAGAAGAAAGTAGAGGGCTAGAGGTTTGGCTACGGCACAGCACACGGCGAGCACTCTGGGTCTCAAAAGCCTTGGGTCTAGCCTTCAGCATGGGGAGGGGAGGGAAAGGAAAGGAACACAGGGAAAGAGACTGATTTTTTTTAAGTGTTGAAAGAAAAAGCTACCAATAAAGAATTCAATATCTAGTGAAATGTTTCACAAGTAAACAAGCTTTAAAAACCTCAGATCAATCGAATGAAGACTCTGTTGGCAGCTAGACTCAGGTTACTGGAAATATTAAAAGTAGTTCTTCAGAGAGGAGGATGGAGAAAGGAACATTGCACGCTGGTAGTAACCAGAAAAGCCAGAAGAGCCACACTCATCTGACACCAGCAGAGTTCAAAGCAAGTACCTTGGTTAGCATGCCTAGTGCTGCAAAGAGACATGTTGCCCATGGCAGTGCTTGAGAAGAGCATTTAACCTGGGCTTGCTCACGGTGTCACAGGGCTAATCCGCTCTTTTCACAGGTAATGGTGGCATGCATGACGGCATGCAGGCACACATAGAGTTCTACATCTGGATCCACAGGCAGCAAAAAGAGAAAGCCACTGGGCCTGCCTTGGGCTTTTGAAAACTTAAAGCACACTCCCAGTGCTATACCTCCTCCAACAAAGCCACACCTCCTAACCCTTCTCACGTAGTGCCACTTCCTGATGACTAAGCATTCAAACATATGAACCTATGGGGGCATTCTTATTCAAACCACCCTAGCAAGGACAATTATTAAGGATGAAGAGAGGCATTAGAGTGGCAAAGAATCAATTCTTCAAAAAGATCCTGTAATCTGAAATATGTACATAACTAACAACAGTATCAAAATATGTGAGGGTAAACTGATAAACACTATTATTATTATTATTTTTTATAAATAGGTAAAGCCACTGTTATTTTTGGAGATTCTGACATTCTTGTACCAGTGGATGGATCCAGCAAGCAGAAAATCAGGAGATAGTGAATTGACCCATGCAACGGATCTAGCGGACAAATATAAATTTTACCCACTAATAGGTAAAATGCTTTTCTCACACTACTGTATGGCAGTCACCAAACAGTAAACATTCTAGGCCACACAGCTGAACAAATAATAAAGAATGGAAACTGGGGGCTGGAGAGATAGCTCAGTGGTTAAGAGCACTGGTTGCTTTTCTAGAGATCCTGAGTTCAATTTCTGACACCCACATGGTGGCTTATAACCACCTGTAATGGGGTTTGATGCCCTCTAATAATTTTTCTATGTTCACCCAGGCAGAGCATTCATATAAATAAGTAAATCTTAAAATAAAAATAGATTGGAGACTGTACAAGGCCTACTCTCAGATCACAAAATTTAAACTAAAATCTGTATCTCACAGTATCTGGAGGTGAAGAAACACACTTCTTATAACACAGAGCAAGGAGCTGTCAGAACAGAGTAAAAAAGTGTTTTGAATTAAGGAAATAAAAACATGACAGCGGCCTACTTAAAGAAATTGGCTGGCTTTTGTTTGCAATTGGAAACAGTGTCTCAATATTTGAGATCTGTCAAATGTTAAGTGACTGACTCGGTGTTAGTAATTCTTGCTATGCAGGCTGGACAAGCTGGGTCTGACTGCGGGGACCACACTGAGGTGAAAGGAGGTGCAACGTCAAAAGAATGGTTTAAAGACGACAACACAGCAAAGCTGACAGGACAGGTTATGTGACCAGGGTAACCACCAGTGAGCTGAGACAGCGCAGGTTAATGGGTGGCTACAAATGGTGGCAGGACAAAGTATGTGACCAGAGGCTGGAGACTCAGTCCAATCGTGTCACGTGATCTAATCTGTGTAGTTAAGCCACCAATAAGAACTCTGGGCAGCTTAGGTGCGCTTCCCTGGCCGAGCACACTTGTAGCACGTCCTTCCATCAGTGCATCAGTGCATCGGAGGTGACAGCGTCTGTCTTTCTGCAGGAAGCACAGTGAAGTTTCATGCTTGTTCTGTGTTCTTCTGTGCTGTCCTGCTCTGGATCCTTTCTGCTATAAACCGCAGTCTTAAGTGCTTCCCTGAATTGTGAGTCAGGAACCGTAGGTCACAGAGGAGGGCATCCTGACTGGTAATGGTTTTGGTGAGCAGTCTGGGAACTCCCAGCCTTGCAGTAGCTGCTGTCTTAGATCAAGAAGTTTTGAACTAACTTAGGGTAGCTAGTATCAGAAATCACTAAACAGAGAACAAAACATGAAAAGATGTAAACTACTGCAATAAAATTTATCAAAAACCACAGGATACAGTAAAACATGTGCTTAGAGAGACTTATACTATTAAATGCATATTTTAGAAAATAAGAAAGATGTAAAATTAATTCTATGAGGCAGTGAGACAGCTCAGTAGGTAAAGGAATTTGCAGCCTAATGACCCAGGTTCACCCCACGGTATACACAGTAGGAGACAACTGACTCCCCACAGATGGCCTCTGAACTCCACATATGTATGCACTCATACAGAGAAAACGAATGAATGTAGGAAAACAAGTTTAAATCAATTCTGGGGCTATAGGTATAGCTCAGTGGTAATGCATTTGGCTAGTTCATGTTCAGTGGTTAGCTTTGCATCTTAAGAAAGCCCAATCCCATTCTATATTATTCTACAGAGAATTCTCTGTTTAGCGCTGTACCCCATTTGTAGTTGGATTACTTGATTTGTTGCTTTTTAACTTCTTGAGTTCTTTATATATTCTGGATATTAGCCTTCTGTCAGATATAGAGTTGAGGAAGATTCTTTCCCAGTCTGTAGGCTCTTGTTTTGTTCTGATGATAATATCCTTTGCTTTACAGAAGCTCATCAGTTTCATGAGGTCCCATTTATTGATTGTTGATCTTAGAGCATGTGCTGTTGGTGTTCTGTTCAGGAAGTTGTCTCCTGTGCCAGTGAGTTCTAGGCTCTTCGCCACTTTTTCTTCTAACAGATTTAGTGTATCTGGTCCTTAGTCATCAGGGAAATGTAAATCAAAACATCCCTGAGATTTTACCTTACACCCATCAGAATGGCTAAGATCAAAATCTCAAGTAACAATACATGCTGGAGAGGATGTGGAGAAAGGGGAACCCTCCTCCATTGCTGGTGGGAATGTAAACTTGTACAACCACACTTTGGAAATCAATTTGGCGCTTTCTCAGACAATTAGGAATAGTGCTCTCTGAAGATCTAGCTATACCACTCTTGGGCATATATCCAAAATATGCTAAAGTACACAACTATGACATTTGCTCAACCATGTTCATAGCAGCTTTATTCCTAACAGCAGAACCTGGAAACAACCCAGATGTCCCTCAACTGAGGAATGGATAAAGAAATTGTGGTACATTTATACAATGGAATACTACTCAGCAATTAAAAACAGGAAATCATGAAATTTGCAAGCAAATGGTGGAATCTAGAAGAGACCATCCTGAGTGAGGTATCCCAGAAGCAGAAAGACACACATGGTATATACTCAATTATAAGTGGATACTAGACCTATAAGATAAGATAAACATACTAAAATATGTATACCTAAAGAAGCTAAAAAGAAGAAGGACCCTGGCTAAGATGATCAATCCTCACTCAGAAAGGCAAATGGGATGGACATTGGAAGAGGGAGAAAACAGGGAACAGGACAGGAGCCTGCCACAGAAGGCCTCTGAAAGGCTCTACCCTGCAGGGTATCAAAGCAGATGCTGAGACTTATGGCCAACCTTTGGGCAGAGTACAGAGAACCTTATGAAAGAAGTGGGAAATGGACAGGAGCTGGAAAGGACAGGAGCTCCACAAGGAGAGCAAAAGAACCGGAAAAATCTGGGGCATAGGGGTCTTTTCTGAGACTGATATTCCAACCAAGGACCATTCCTGGAGATAACCTAGAACCCCTGCTCAGATGTAGCCCATGGCGGCTCAGTATCCAAGTGGATTCCCTAGTAAGGGGAACAGAGACTGTCTCTGACATGAACTCAGTGGCTCTTTAATCACCTTCCCTGAGGTGGGGAGCAGCTTTACCAGGCCACAGAGGAAGACAATGCAGCCAGGTCTGATGAGACCTGATATGCTAGGGTCAGATGGAAGGTGAGGAGGACCTCCCCCATCAGTGGGACCTCCCCAATCAGTGGACTTGGAGAGGGGCATGGGAGATGAGGGTACGATTGGGAAAGGATTAGGGAGGGGGCTACAGCTGGGATACAAAGTGAATAAACTGTAATTAATATAAAATATTAAAATTAAAAAAGAAAGCACAATCCCAAATCAAAACCAAATGCTATGCTTTAAAGAGCAACAAATTAAACTCAATAAAAAACAAAATTGAAAACAGGAATATTGGGAAGAATAACTGACCACACTGAAAGCTACTCTCTGGAAAGACCACTAAAACTAAAAAAGCATTAGCTAGGCTAACCAAGAAAAACAGGAGACACAATGGCTAATAATAAAGAATGAAAAGACACTACTACACATCCCAGGTGTATTAGAAAAGTAGTAAAGGAACATGATAAAGAATTCTGTGTCAGCTGGGTGCAGTGGCTCACTCCTGTCGTTCCAGCACTTGGGGAGGCAGAGGCAGGAGGATAACTAAGTTCAAGGCCAGCCTGGTCTACAAAGCGAGTCCAGAACAGCCAAGGATACACAGAGAAATTCTGTCTTGAAAACAACAACAAATTACTGTGTCTTAGAGCTTTATTTATATAAAATGAACCAAATGCCAGAGGACAAAAATCTAAAAACAATTCAAGAAACTTAAATAATAATGATGACCTTCAAAGACAGAAAGCTTCAGGCCCAGATGGATTTACTAGCTAAATCTATCAAGCATCTAAAGGAGAATATAAAAAGACAAAAAACTGCAGGCCAGTATCTCTCGTGAACACAGATAAAGAATTCCTTAACAATGGATTAGCAAAATGATTCCAACAACGTATAAAAACAACTTATACCACAACCAAATAGGTTTGAATCCTGATATGCAAGGCTGCTTCAACATAGGAAAATCAATTCATGTGGCTGGGTGTGGTGTATGTACCTGCAACCCCAGCACTTGGGAGCAGAGGCTTGAGAATCCAAAGTCTGAGGTTATTCAGAACTGCAAAGTAAGTTTTGAATCTAGTTTGTTAAGAAACCAAATGTTTCTGAAAAGACCTGTTAGGCTAGGGTCAGAGGGAAGGGGAGGAGGACCTCCCCTATCAGTGGACTTGGGGAGGGGCATGGGATGACATGAGGGAGGGAAGGAGGGGTGCAGTGGGGAGGGGCTGAGGGAGAGAGCTACAGCTGGGATACAAAGTGCATCAACTGTAATTAATAAAAAAGAAACCAAACGTACAAAATCAATTAAGGTAACCTACAAATCATATTATCAGGCTAAAAAGGAAAACTACTGTGATCCTATACTACATTTACAAAAACAATAAAGTTGAATGTTTCTAAATGGTGCATCTCACTGGTCCATAATCCTAAAAACCAGTGACTGGCATTATCAGAGCTTTAGGACCGGTTCAACTACTTTCAGTATTGGTAAAGGCTAAGTTAAATGGTGGGCATGATGGATGGCTAAGAAGCAGGCTGAAGCAGGTTGGCATTAGCCACTCAAAGTGCTTCAGCCCTTCTACACAGTGACTGCTTAGGACTAACATCTGCATCCTAAGACAGAAACATGAAAGTCAAGCAAACAAGAATATGCAAAATCTTCCCTAGGAAAAGGAAGCATTTAAGAAATAGTTTCACTTTTATTTCATGAAGACAACCTGACCAACTGTTTCATGGGTAACTACAAATAAACTTGTTTATTGGTGGGCTAGGTTTATTATATGACAACTCACACTGCTGCATAAGTGTTTAGCATAATAGGAAGCTCTACTCCATGGTAGAGTGAAATTTTCCCAAACAGGCAAACCTACTGGCATAAAATACATTATGGGGTGCTTTCCCCTTGGAACTAAAGCATGAATGAAAGCTCAAGGATCAGGGAAATGTCCTAGAATTGATTGCTGTAGATATGGAACTCTGCAAATGTATTAAAAGCCACAGAACTGAAATGTTCATTTGAAATTATAGCTCAATAAAGTTGATTAAAAAAAAAGCGCTTGTAATTCCCCACTGTACTTTTCCAGAAGAAGCTGAATTGTGTAACAGACATTAAAAACTAGGAGTCAGTAGGGAAAATAAAGGCGGCAGGGCTAAGGACCTAGCTTCAGACGGCAGAGCGGCTCCCGGTGTGCATGCAGCCCTGAGCTGATCCCCAGCACTGCATACACCAGGAGCAGCAGCTCTCGCCCGAAATCCCAGCACTCAGAAGGGGGAGCAGAAGGATCAGAGTTCCAGGTAATCTTGGCTATGTATCCAGGTAAAGTCAGGCTCAGGCCATATGACACACTGTTAGAAAGTAAGAAAGAAAGAAGCTACCCAATATAGAACAGGCATGTGGGCAAACCATTTAATTATCCTGTAGGAAAGATATTTTATAAGAAGTCATTCACTGCTGAAGCTTACAAGTTTGGAAGGTAATTTTGATGTGTCTGGAGTGGATGGAAACTTACAAACTTAAGATGATCTTATCAGCTGAAAAGATATTCTAAACCAGCTTAGCCCAAAGAAGCATTTTGATTGCCTAATTTAACTCTGTAAAGGAGAAGTAAATCTTATAGCTGGTCTCTGTAAACCTCACAGCTGGAATATTCTAACAGCACCTTGCAGTTTCCAGTGATCAAAGTAAGTTACTTTCTATACTATACTAAGAATTTCATAATAGAAATAATGTAACACCAGGGGGTGTGGTTATCACAAAATAATTACACTCCTGGGAGATTACAGGCACAAGGCTGTACCCCAGGGGTGTGATTATCCCATGACAACCACGTCCACTGAAATTGCCTTATTGCAAAAATAATCTCTATTCACTGGCAGGACATTATTCAATAGGTGATTTTTTTAAAATGAAAAGACATTTTTAGCTTGAATCAGCAAGTGGATTAGGAAATTGGTCAGTTTATTTTTTACTGCATTCAAATTCAGAACACACAGCCATTGTTTGCCTTCCTATTTGATATAGCAGTGTTTTGATTTTGCTTTTGAGGGGCTTTTAAGAGTTCCTGTTAGCTTTCATTAGGTGCTCACGTTAAACTCGGGTCAGACTTTGAAGGCGCTGTTAATGGAACAATGTGATTTAAAATACCCGATCCCCTATGTCTAATTTTTAATTCTTCTAAAACAATGTTCATTAAAAAAAATTGAAATGTAATTTACTTTCACTGTTGGAGATACAGATAAGAAATAACACAAGGCAAAGTATCTTAGGCAATCCTAATTAAACCAGTCAAAAAAAGCACTGTTAACATTTTGGTCTTTTTCTTCCAACGCTTTTTCTAAAATACGTATTTTACTCTAAGCCTACCCAAAGACAAGAGAAACACAAGTCTAACTAATGCCTAATTAATTATTTAATTAATTACGAGTGCTGTGGTGCTAGGGCACAAATTCAGGGCCTCCTGAATTGTAGGCAAGGCCTCTACCACTGAGCTCTGGTCTGAATGTGTTATAACCTGTCTCTTTATTCAACCAAATGTTGTAAACAACATCCCCATCATTTCATTAAGAAATTGAGACAGGGTCTCTCTGTGCCTCTCTGGCTGGCCTTGAACCCACAGAGATCTGATCACTTCTTCCTCGTAAGTGCTGAGTCAGCAGTGTGCACCACCAAGCCAGGTTTCTTCCTATCACTTTAACTGCTGCACAGTAAGGTGTGATGTGGTAACTTACTCACTTAATACCTTTTTATTAGACATTTAGAGTTTGGTTTTTTTTGCTCTGTATTACGCGAAATCTTTAATGAGATATCCATGATTATTTCCTTAGGATAAAAATTTATGACTTTTGTAAGTTCCACAATTTAGAGAAATGAGTAGTGTCCTATTGAATCTCACTGTTCTTACTTGTGGTTTAGGCGATGGTTCTCTGCCTTGATGATGCATCAGGTACAGATCAGGACTTCCAGAGTCTGATGATGCAGCTCAGTCTTTCTGCCTCAGCTTCTCAAGGACTGGCATTAGCCCCAGGCATGCCTGACCACATGGGAACCTGCACTAGTTCATACAATAGTAGCACAGATGGTAGACATACTGGTCTATTTCATCCTACTTTAGTCGCAGAGTTTGATGCCTTCAGACAGTCTTAGAGTCCGTGATATGAAGAATCAAAATCTCTGTATTTATTTGTATTTATTCTTGTACTTATTTCTTGTCAATTGGGAAGAAAAAAATACAAATGGATGTTTCCTTACTATTGTATCTCTATAAAACCTGAAGCAAGAGTTAATCCAGAAAAACAAAAAACAAAAAACAAAGAGTTAATCCAGCCTGCTAGTTCTCATTTAGGAGCGCTCTGCGATGCTCCTGGAAGCTGCTGCCCGTGCACGCACGCCATAGTGTAGTTTGTTTACAGGCACTGAGCCATGCAGCAACAGTGGAGTTGAAGATGGCACTGGACTCTCATGGACCCAGGCAGTTGTGAGTCACCGTGTGGGTGCTGGGAACCCACTCATGCCCTCTGCAAGAGTGTAAGTGCTCTGAACCGCCGAGCCACTTCTATAGCTCCAGGAACTTAGTATTTAGTCAAAATATTTAAGTGGTTCTCAACCTTCCTAATGCTGTGACCTTTTCACACAGCTTCTCATGTTGTGGTGACCCCAACCATAAATTATTTTCATTACTACTTCATAACTTTAATTTTGCTACTGTTATGAATCATAATATAAATATTTTGTTTCCCAATGGTTTTACGTGACCCCTGTGAAAGGCTCATTCAACTCTCAAAGGGTTGTTCAACCCCCAGCTGAAAACCACTGCCTTAGACTAAGTTTAGGAAACACAGGCTGCAGCATGAGTGGCCAATCCACTTTTTGTGAGAGCCATTTAGACCTGGCTCTAATCATCTAGAGCAACCCAAATTAAATTTTTTGTGCTTGCATTTTATTTTTGGGCTTTGGTCAAGCTTTCAATGTTTATTTTACTAACTCCATACTGATAACATTTGGGTTGCTTCTAATCTTTTACTACAAAACCTGCATTTTTGCCCGCTATGACATCATCCTGGCCCTGTTTTTAAGGTTATTTTTTATACATATCTTTAAATGGCCCTAAAGAAAGGCTGTTTATCACAGTGTTTATTTTACCACTACTCCAATACTAGATATATAGTGTTTTAAAATATTGAAAGAAAAGAACAAAGAGGAGGAAACGTAGTTTTACAGAAGCTTTACAAATGATGAAAATCGTAATTATACTACTATCCTTCTTCGAGACAGGGTCTATGACGGCTTGCTTGTTGTGGATACAAACATGGTTTCGTTTTAATCCCAGGTGTGGGATGTGGGACTGATCCAGATAGTCCACAGCAGCAAGCTATTTGCCTCATGTGGGCTTTGGGAGGAACTCTTTGCCAGCTGCAGATAGTCTAAATCCGAGGACTCTGGAGAGAGAATAAATGCCAGAGCCCAGGGAGTGTGCTGAAGGAAGAAAGAACAAGGCTGCTCCTCCCTTGCTGCTCCTGGTTGCTGTTGTGAGACAAGAAGGTAGAGATCTCCTGAAACGAGGACTGGACCGGCTCCAAGGAACCTGATGACCCTGACCAGCAGGAAGCAGCTAAGAAAGAACTGTGCCCCCTCCTCCCACTAACTCTTTCTCTCTCCTATGGGGCGTTGGAAGTGATTGGGATGGAGGAGGGAGAAAGAGATGTAAGAAATGAAAATAAAAAAAGGTTTTAAAAAGTATGCCAACACTTGCTTGTTCTGGAACTCTCTATGTAAACCAGGTTCACCTCAAACATACTGAGATCTACCTGCCTCTGCCTCCTGAGTTCTGGGATTAAAGGTCTGTGCTACCACACCTGAGTTATCCTTATTTTTAAAATCAGGACCTGAAAGTCATGTAAGTACTGTGACCTGCTTAATGTTTTAGAGTTAAGTAGGTTATTCCCACTATGATCTATTATAAATTGGGTTTTGGTAAAACACTGAGAAGGTACTAATAAATAAATTCATTCATTCATTCATTCATTCATTCATTCATTCATTCATTCATTCATTCATTCATTCATTCAGGTTTTTCAAGACAGGATTTCTCTGTATAACCTTGGTTGTCCTGGACTCTTTGTAGACCGGGCTGGCCTTGAACTCACAGAGATCTCGATTTACAATTCAGGAGAATTTAAATTTAAGAACAACTTCTGGGCTGGGGAGATGGTTCAGAGAATAGTGTTTCCTTTGCAAGTGTGAGGACAAGCCTCCAGATCCCCAGAAGCGAACCAAAGCTAGCAACACGTATCTGTGACCCTACTGTGGTGGGCTAAAGAATGGCCCCAAAGGCTAATATATTTAATACCAGGTCCCCAGTTGTTACAACTGCTCAGAAGGATTAGGAGGTGTGGCCTTGTTGGAGGTGGGCTTTGAGATTTCCAAAAATCCATCCCATTCCTAGTTAGCTCTGCCTCCGACTTACAGATAAGGATATAAGCAAGTTCTCAGCTACTGCTTCGGCACTATGCACACTGCCATGCGTCTCGCCATGATGGTCATGGACTCTAATCCTCTGAAATGGATCTCACAGTCCCTTGGTAAGGGAACTACCCACTCACAGCAATAAAAAAGTAAGGAGGACACTAGTGCTCCTAACACAGACAGACGTGGAAACAGGACACTGCCGGAAGCTCACAGACCAGCGAGGCTGGAGCGTGGGCGTTCAACAACAAAGGTAACTTGTCTCAAGCAAGGCAGAGGGCAAGGGCTAGAGGACACCAGAGGCTGTCCTTTCAATTCTACATGTTCACCCCAACATTCACTGCTCCTGGCATTCACATGCACAAATGCGCACACACATAAACCTGCATTGCTAACATATGTGCATGCACACACTCAGAGGAACCATTTCTTCTCCTAGTTTCAGGCTACTAACATAATGAGCAATGTGTTTAATGCGCCTTACTTTAAAATCAAACTTAGTGGTTAGGTTTCTGCCCTTCCAGAGGATGCATTTGGTTCCTAGCATCCATGTCAAAACACCTGATTCCAGCTTCATGTGACCTCATGCTCTCTTCTGGACTCCTTGGCCAGCTACATAGGCAAACATGCACACAAACACACATATACATAATACAAATATTAAAAAAAAAAAGGCAAAGCATGAGGTTGAGACAGGAGGATGTCTTTAAGTTCAAAACCAGCCTAGTCTACATAGCATGCAGCCAGGGCTACATAGTAAGAGCCTGTCTCCACAAAGCTATAACCTTAGCATTCACGAGGTGGAGGCACGCAGATCTCAAGTTCAAGGTCATCTTTGGGTGCATAGTGAGTTTGAGGTCAGCTTGGCTTTTATGAGACCTTGTTTAAAAACAACAACCACAACAACAACAACAAAAAAAAACAATAAGCGAATAAAGTTCACAGAAACCTTGCTAGAAAAATTAAACTCTATTACAGAGCACTTCAAATTTAACAGACTATGAAGAGGTCCCCTCATCAACTTTTGCAGGGAGGTAGGGAAGAGAGTGACATTCTAGGGACTAGACCCAAAATCTCATACACTCTTGACAAGCAAAACACTCTAGCACTGAGTTACTCCACTAGCTCTGATCATCCTGTTCTGGGAATATGAATTCAACTTAAGTACAACAACAACAACAAAATCAGTTTAAATAAAAATGTTATTTTATCTTTCCTTGTTCAACAAAATTCTAAAACAAATAAATGTCTAATGCCTACCTGAGCCATCAGTAGGAACTGAACTTGCATTGATTCCAGAAAGACCAAACAAGGGGCATTCTCGATCTGTGTTCACATGACCCCACTTGTGACATTTAATACACCTTACATTTCGAACCTGAAAAACAACCATTATTTTAATTCTCAAATACCAAGAGCCTGACACTCTAGGTGCCCCACCCTACTTCTTTTCCTCTTTGGAGACAGGGCTCACGATATAGCCCTGGCTGCTCTGGAATTTGCTTTGTAGATCAGGCTGGCCTGAACTCACAGATATACACCTGCCTCTGCTGGGATTAAAATATGTACCACCACACTTGGCTACTTTTTAAAAAAGATCCCAGGAAAAGAGATTCTATAACTATGATGGGGAATCCAATGTAAATACTAAAATCTTTTACCATAATTTTTTCCTAAAATTTAAGCTGAATCCTCTCTGTGCCTCTTACAGTAAAAACAATGTCATCCAAAGGAATAATGGTTAACTATCACATGGTTAAATGGTAAATGGTAAGACATCACAAAGAATTATGTCATGGTTTAATGTTAGGTTTCCCAATTTTAATACATTCATCTAAATATCTCCCTACCTTTTCTCCTCTTCTTTTTTTTTTTTTTTAAACATAGGGTCTCCCTGTATAGCTCAGGCTGAGCTTTCAATCTTCTTGCCTCGCCATTACCTTTTCCATGCTGGAAACACAGACCTGTGCCACCATACCCAGCTACATTTCTTTAAAATTTTTTTTTGTCCTGGTCCAAACTGAAGGCAAGTCCTCCTAACACAGTGTCAAAGTGCTTTTTCACTGAGCTATTACCTTTAGCTTTGAAGTTTCACATTTGCTAAGCCAGGGGTTAGCAAACTTAGTCTGTAAAGTAAAAATGGCATTTCAAGCCTTTTATGTTTGCATCTGTTGTAACTGCTCAGCTCTGCTGCTGTGACAGGTGTGACATGCAGCGACGACTAAGGCGGGTGTCCCACAGGGCTGGCCAGGAGTGACACCTGACTGCTTCTAAATCACTAACTCTTTTAACATCTTTTCTTGACCTCATTAGTTTTCTACATGATCTGAAAACTGTAGTGACCTCATCATTATCCTTTCACTAGAGAACTTGATTCTCATCTTCTATCTGCCTAACACATTTCATATTTTTGCCTCATTCCTATCATCTGACATAAATATAAACCACAATTTTCTTTCTTAGCTTAAACACTGTGATGCTAGTCTTGGTTGGCAACCTGACTACATCTGGAATCAACTAAAATCCAAGTGGCTGGACACTCTTGTGAGCAATTTCTTAATCAGATTATTAAACCCCTCCTGGTGACAGCCTACATTAAAAAGAATTCAAAGTAGGAAGCTTTGCTTTTTGCCTATTTGCTCTCTCTCACTGTCAAGTTCAAGTTCCTCTATCCTGTTGCTGCTGGTATTAAATCCAGCTTCTTCAAGATTCCAACACAGACTAGAGAAAGACCAGCAACTGTGTAAGAATCTTCCAGGACTCCAGACTGGTCCTGCAGAGACACTCAGCCTCAAGCTGGGACAGCTACCACGTCCCCAGCCTTCCTATCCTGAGACAGCCACTGCTGGACCACCGGACCACACGCTTTTAGCTAGCACAGTGAATCCCCTTCTAGTATACATAGTTATCCTATCAGTTCTGTTCCTTTGGAGAATTCTAATATAAACATCTTTTTGAAAATAATGTAAAGATTTATGTACTAAAAAAAATTATTCTTAAAGAACAAATATGTCACTTGCCTGAATACCAAAGGGCTGATCTCTGATGTTCATGTCATCTTTGGCATATCTGTTAAGTACAAAGAAAGTATGACTATAGTGTTAAGAACAATTTAAGAAAGCCAATGGCAATTAACCTGAAAAAAGTTTATAGTTCTTAGAACATTATAAAATGCATAATTACTATATAATATATAATTACCATCAATTTTTGAGTGTCTACATAGTCTGATAACATACAGTTTTTAAGAAGCAAGCAGGTACATAGATCAAGGCTAGAATGAAGCATACTGGTTGTGTGAGGTAGCTCATTAAATACTCTTTCAGTGAGCTACCTGCCCTGGTGAGTAAACTTTAACAAGTAAGAGGCAAGAAGGACTGCAGACAACGATACAACACAAAGCAGCCTTACTTTTCTCTCGGAGCGCCTTTCTGCCATTCAAACTTGTATTCTGTCTCTCCTTCTGTTTCTTCTTTCTGCAACAGTCAGTAAAAATTTGTTCAGTTTTCCCTGAAATCACAATCAACTATAAAACAAAATTCAAACAGAGAAGAGTACTTACCTCTTTGTTTTCTTGATTGCATATTCAAAGCACAGGGGGAAGCAGGACACGTTAGAAATGTCAGGAGGAAAGTCTACTACTCATTATGCTGTATTATTTAATTGTAACTTGTAAGAATTTACTGGTTTTTCTTTCTGCTCAAGATAAAACTCCAGATCACTGAAGGATAAAATACATTGAACCAGAGTTCAGAACAGGCATGTTAATTCCTAATTTTTAAGCTTTTATATGCATTAGAAGAAGAACTACAGGTATGCGCACATTATGAGAGGATAGATGTACCTCTGCCAAGACTGAGCATTTCTCCTTCGAGGACATGAGCTACTCCAGGAGAAACTATCTTGTGTTTATTTTACTGTGTTAATGACAGCTACCGCCACGGCCGAGCAATGGAAAAAGATGATAAGCCTTTAAAATACTGACTCCTCAATCCTCACATGTAATCACACCAAAGCATCCAGGACATGAGAAAAGTACCTTTTTTAACTCCCGGTGGGGCCTCATACATGAAATTCAGGCCATTCTTCACACGCTCATCTCCCATAAGCAATCTAGACAAAATAATGGGAAAAGGGTAGAATAGCATACCATTTCTCAAAGATAACCCCAGAGGAATTACGATAATTTTGTTACATATGAAAACCGAAAAAGTGCTAGCTTATTAGAAACTGCTACAAACTTGAGACTTTCTTTTTGCCTCCGGCTCTCCCAATAAACAAGAAAAGAGGACATGGCTACTTTTATAAGATTCTCTTAAAGATTATGAAACGCCGCTGAAATAGTTTTGAAATCCCACATGCTATCATATAGTTTGGTGTCACAACTTTTTCTTTTTAAGAAAATTTTTTATTTTTTTTCTTTCTTGCTTTTTGAGATAGAGTTTCTCTGTGTAGCCTTGGCTGTTGTGGAACTCGCTTTGTAGACCAGGCTGACTCAAACTCACAGAGATCTGCTGCCTCTGCTGGGATTAAAGGTGTGCGCCACCATGACCAGCTATTTTAATATTTTAAAGAGAGAGTGAGAGTTCGTGTATGTGTGTGTCTGTGTGTGAATGCACATGTATGTGGAAGCTATAGGCTAAGGTAGGGTGTTTTTCTTAATCATTCACTTTACTTTTAATTAATTATTGTTTGTGGACAGTTCTCTGCTTCTACCTCTATGGGAGTCTTAAAGATTGCTCTCACCTTCACCTATCTGACCAGCCCTCCACCCACCGTCTTAGACACGGTCTCACTAACCCCACTGGAGTAGAACAGTTAAGCCCAAGCCCCAGGGATCTCCCTGTCTCTACCATGAGAGCTCAGGTCCTCATGCCTGCATGACAAACACTTTACCCTGAGCAGACGTCCCAGCCCCAGAACCAAATTCCTTAATGAGAACAAAGATACAAACAATTTAACAAAATTCTGTAATAGGCTAATACAACAAAGCCAGAAACAACTATGTCTTTAAAAAAATCTTAGAGTTTATAGTTACAACTGAAGTTTCTTTCCATAGGTTCTGTGCACAGGATGCTGTTGGACTGTGTAGAAAAAAGTCCACAACAAACAGATTTACTGTAACAAGTCAGAGTTAAATCTCCAAAATCCATGTTAAGTATTATAAAAAGCTCCAGCATAAGTATGGAATGTCCTTGTAATTTGAAAAAGGTAATCACAAAGGATATGTTACATTACTGAATGTAATTCTCTCCTTTTCTCCATTGGATCCTATACCTCCAAAATCTGTAAAACTCCCAAACAAAAACAACAAACAAACAAAAAGCCAAACGGACATACAAATATACATCTTTTTTGTGGGATACTATTTTTTAATTAAAAGGAATGTGTACTAACATATGTGGTGGATAACCTTCATAAACATGCTAAGTTAAAGAAATCAGGGACCAGTTTTATGGCTCAATGGATAACCTTGCTGACCCAAGTTCAATCCTTGGGACCCACAGAGTGAAAACAGAATCGTCTCCCAGCAAGCTGTCCTCTGACTTCCACATGTGCACCAAGGACCTCCTATACCCCTATACATAATACATACACACAAATAAATACATGTATTTAAAAAAATAAACTACTCACAAAAGACCCTTTAGTCATTTCCCTTATGTGTCCATAATTTTAAAAACTACATATTTATAGGCATAAAGTAAAATGGGATTACTTGTGAGAGGCAGAAATGGTGTAAATTAGGAAATGGAGAATGACTCCTGTGGTGGTGTGAACAGGCTCCCATAGAGTCATGTGTTTGAATACTTGGCCATAGGGAGTGGCGCTATTAGGAGGTGTGACCTTGTTGTCACTGTGGGGGTTGGCTCTGAGCTCTTAGATGCTCAAGCTATGCCCAGTGTAATACAGTCTCCTCCTGGCTACCTTTGGATCAAGATGTCGAACTCTCAGCTCCTCCTGTACCATGTCTGCCTGCACACCACCATACCACCATGCTCCTCACCATGACAATAATGAACTAAACCTCTAAAATTGTAAGCCAGCACCAATTAAATGTTTTCCTTTTAAAGAGTTGCCTTGGTCATGGTGTCTCTTCACAGCAATGAAACCCTAAGACAACTACTAATGAGCACAAAATTTCTTTTTTAGGTGATAAAAAATATTACAAACATAAGCCACTGTGATGGCTTACAAACATTAAGCAAACTTAAAAAGCTAGGTATACTTTAAACATTGTAAATTCTGTCTTAAAAACATTAAAAAATTACAACTCAAGTACATGAAAAGCTTAGCTTCACTAGATATCAAGATATACAAACCAAAACTATGAGCTACTACTTCATACTTAGCAGCATGGCTATTAATAAATAGGCTGAGATGTAACTCAATTGGTAGCATGCTGGTCCGCACACAGGAAGCCCTGTGTTTGATTCCTAGCATCACATACACTGGTGTAGTAGCACATGCCAGGACTTGGGAGTTCAAGGCAGGAGAATCTAGA
The DNA here is from genome assembly GCA_028658305.1 of Pachyuromys duprasi. Lineage (NCBI taxonomy): Eukaryota > Metazoa > Chordata > Mammalia > Rodentia > Muridae > Pachyuromys > Pachyuromys duprasi. The sequence continues at coordinate 70,393,439 of CM053752.1, read as the reverse complement.
GTTTTAAGTCATCCTCAGCTACACAGGGAGTTCAAGACCAGCTTAGGCTATGTGAGACTTCTTAACAACAAAAACAATAAATAGAGATAAAAAAAAAAATAGAAGGCAAAATTACAAATACCAAGCATGTAGAAAAACAGCATTCCGCATTAATAGTAGGAAATGTAAAATAGTGTGAAAAGTTTGGTAGCTCTTTAAAAAAGCTAAACAAAGAATTACCTTAAGAGGCAGCAATTCTGTTCCTAAGCACATAAGCAAAGCAACTGAAAACAGCAGTGAACAGATACCTCTAAGTCAATGTCAACAGCATGACCCAATTATCCAGAAACTAATGAATGTCACAAGTTTCAACTGTAAATGTTTCAAAAATAAGTGTTGCTTCACTACTCCATTAATTAGCCAGGTGCAAACACAACGAAAGCAGCTGAAAGGTCCCATCCTGGAAGCAGCCAGTGGATTCTAGCCACAATGCACAGGGCAGAGACACCCAGTTTCTCTTCCAAGCGTCCTGAGCATCCTTTTATTTCAGCGTATTACTGAGAAACCTTTCTAATCAGTCTCAGTAGCTAACAATGTTTATTATTTCTGCAAGTTCTGCCTCATTTAAGACTTGCTCAAAGACTGCATGAGTCAAATTAATGTTATGTGAAAAATAGGTGATGCTGAAAAGAGTAAGCGTGTACACTTACGCCTCAGTGATTATTCCAAAAACTTACCTGTTATCATATGACTCTTGTTCTTTAAGGTACTGTTGCATTAATTCTTCTTGTTTCTTTTTATCATATGATATTTTCTGTTCTGCCATCCATACCTATATTAGTAAAACAAAATATAATTTAACAACTGGATTCAAATTAAAGAAGAAGACCGACTGATTTGTGTATACACATGTGTGCATACCTATGTATGCGCATGTGTATTATGTGCATGTAAGTGTGGAGTCCAGGGGTTAGAAAAAAAAACTATCTTCTGAACCGGGTGTGGTGGTGCACACCTTTAATCACGACACTTGCTGTGAGTTCCAGTCCAGCCTGGTCTACAAAGCAAGTCCAGGACAGCGAAGGCTACACAGAGAAACTCTGTCTTGAAAAAAACCAAAACCAAAACCAAACAAAGTCATTCTCCACTTTACTTCCTAAGGCAGAGCCTCTCACTGAACCCAGGCTTAACAATTCACTAGTCTAGCGACCAGTTTGCTCTCCTGTCTTCACCTCCTGCATAGTAACATACAGGACCCACAACAGGTTTAGAAACAACCAAAGCTTAATATAGTCTCCCAAGTTGGTGTTCTTCTGAGCACTTTTCTTGACGCATAGTGCTAAGCCTTCATTTTGTGTTTCTAGTCTTTTCCCATACTATTTCATTTAATCTTCCTAACAACTTTACAAATTAGGACATTTGACACTGACCATTCCTAATTAGTAGGGTACAACGCCAATGATGATGACATTAAATATTTTGTGCGATGCTTCAGGGCTAAACGTGACTGTACTGAACTAACCAATCACGGTCTGACTCCAAAGCCCAGACACACTCTTTCGCGCTCTAACTCTTGCCACGGTCCTTCTGTGCCCAGCACACGGCTGACCTGTATTACTTGAATTCGGTCATCAGACAGCACACTACTGGGTGGAGATGTGGGGTGGGGAGTATGAAAGCAGGGGTGGCTTTCTCTCGGAAGATCTCTTTTACTCGAGGAGTCTTCACACATGAGAGCAGAGCTCACAGGCCTTGGTTTTGGGGTTCTAGAGGACGGACCAGGAATGGACCGAGGACAGTGTTACCGAGCTACCGCGTCAGTCTCCACACTGACTGACAGGCCGGACTCTGGGAACCATTCGGTCGGTTGGGTTAGCTAGGAGCAAGGGGCGACGGCTCCAAACGTGCAGAGGACACGGCTGTCCCAGGGAGCTCAGCTTATCGCTGCCCTCTCCGAATCCCTTTACTCACCTTCTTGATGTTGGATTTGGACGCAGGATGAAAGTCCTTTTTGCACATGAAATTAGCGAACGACTTCCCCATCTTGGAAAACGAGACGCAGCAGCCAGCCTGTACCTCTGCGACGAACGTAAACAAACTCCCTGAGCGTCACCGGAACTGTTAGGCGGGCATCGGAGAGAACTTCCGGGGTCGAAGGTGACTACTTCCGACGATTAGCGCCTGGGCCCGCCCCTCCTCGTCTCTTCCGGCGGTTGCTTCTAGTAGCTGCCGGGGCTTAGCCGGCTTCCGCGCGTGCGCAGCCGAGGTAAGCTCGGGGAACCTGCTTTGCGCGAGGCTCGCCCTGGGCAGGGTCGGGAGCTGCGAGTTCTGCGGCGCCAGCTGCGTTCCGAGCGCAGCTGCCGGAGCCGAGAGGTCTTCAAGTTCGAACCTATCGCTTCCTGGCAACGCCGGCTCCAGTTGCAAAAACTTTCTTTCGCAGCGCAAATTCCCATGTAGATTAAGGAGACAGTAAGCCTCAAAAGATTAGTGTTACCGAAAGCACTGGAATAGACTGCGAGTGCCTCAAGGGGCGCTTCCTTCCCAGTTATTGTTATAATTGTTGTTGTTGACTGCTATGCTTTTTTGAGGCGGGGTCTCCCTATGTAGCGTTGGCTGGTTTCCAGTTAAGTAGACAAGGCTGGCCTCAAATATCAAGAGATCGCCTGCTTTTGCCTCCCCAGTGCTGGGATTAAAGGCTGTGCCACTACTCCCAGCCTCCTTGGGTTCTTTCTAGCTATGCAGAAAGATGTTCAGCAAACGTCGTGAATGACAACGCGTTAGGGCCGAGGGCTTTCCCCCCTGGGTGCTGTTTTCTTAGTTGCTGCTGCTATCCCAGTTAGTGTATCACCCACTGCAACTTGGTAGCCCTAGGGTTTGACGTGGGCATGGCTTAGACCACTGACCTCTAGCAAGGACGAGAATAAGCCAAATTACAAAAGATGACAGCTTTCGTTTGGAAGTTGGCTGTGTTCCAGGTTTTTTTTTTAATCTCGACACGTCCATGTAAGGCTTAAACTTGGAAGAGGAAGAGAATTAGTAGCTTACCTAAGTTATGTATTGGGGTAGCTGACTTTTGGAACACGGTAGACAGGGGATAAAAAACTTGAGAGGGGACACACTCGCACACAAATCAAAACAGAGATACCTCTTCTCATCTTTGAGAAGAGAAGACCAAGGTGATGTTATTTCTTGAGTTTTTTATTTTGTTTCATCACGTTCTTGAATTATGTAGCACAGGCAATTCTTAAGCTTTAGCTAACCCTGCCAAGTGTTGAGATTACAGATGTACTACCATATCCTACTTTGCTTTCCTTTCAAGGAAATGTTTTTATATTTATATTTTGTATTCGGTTTTTAAATGTTTAGAATGTGCCTGTATAAAGCTATGCTAAGATTTGGTTATGATAAAAGAAGGGAACCTGGCTGGAGACATAGCTCAGCTGTTAAGGTAGCCCACTGCATTTCCTGAAGACTGGAGTTCAGTTTCCAACATGCCAGCATGAAGCCTCACAACGTCCTACAACTCCGGCTCCACTGGGTGTGAGGTCTACTTCTGGCCTTCTTGGGCATCTCCATACGCCCAGTAAATAGGCACATACATACATGCACATAAATAGTAAAAATAAATCTTAAAGATGAATAAAAGAGGAAAACTAAAAACTATATCCATTGTAAAAGCAAAGCACAAATACGGGATCCTGACTTGTTCTACAAATTAGGATTTAAGATTTTCCAAATAACAGATAAAGAGAATTCGTATGTCAGCTCCACAGTCAGGATTTCTAAGTTACAAACATGAACTTCCACCTGGAAATAGGAACAGTTGGGGTTTTGCTTATTTTGTTTCTTTGTACCCCTGGCTGTCCTGGAACTTAGGGCTGGCTTCAAACTCTGAGATCCACCTGCCTCTGCCTCCAATAGTTAGAATCGTATTGACATCCTTCTGTGTTTGTCCAAAGTACTGGTTTTGTTTCAAAAATTCTGTCCTTTCAATATTATAGTCTCTTTGTGCATTTTTCCTTAAGCCAAAGGAGACCTTCTCTGAAGCAATATTAGGATCATATGTTTGCTTGTTTACATAAGTTCCTTTTTGGCTTTTTGTTTTGTTTTGAGGCAGGGTTTCTCTATGTAGCCCTAGCTGTCCTGGACCTCACTGTCTAGACCAGGCTGGGCTCAAACTCATAGAGAACCTCCTGCCTCTGCCTCCTAGGTGCTGGCATTAAAAATGTGCACCATCGCCTCCTGGCTTTTCCATAATTTCCAACAATGATGGCAAGATCAATAAGAAGTCCTCCAGCTCTTCAGAATGTCACTGTCTAGTAAGGGGCCTAATGGATACACAAGACAGTGGATGATGACGTGTACAGCAGCTGTGGGCATAGTGAAAGGAGGAAGAAAGATTCAGGAGAGAAAGGCTTGCAGATGAAATTCGACCTATAGACTAGAACGTGGTTCTCATTGCCATGTGATTATTGTAGAACATTACTATTGTAGTTAATTACTAAACAATATTCTAATTTTTGTAGTTTATTTATTTACTTGTTCAGGCCTTCCTGTATACCCTTGGCTGTCCTGGAATGCACAGAAATAATATATTTAAAACTTTACTATGCACCCTTCTTAGGTATATCCCTTGGTCATAGAAAAAGCTCTTTGTTTTGTGTGTATTTAAAAATGGTTTCTCTTTTTATTTTGAAACTTTTATTTGCTTGCATTTTTTTTTAAGAAATGGAACCCTATTCCTGTGACACTTTTGTGGCATTACCTCCAGCAACAGTTGAAAACAGGGTTATTTTTGGAAAAAATTCAGACAGACTCTTCGATGAAGTACAGGAAGTAATTTACTTTCCAGCTGCAGTTCACAATGATTTGAAAAAACGTCTTCAGGTAGGTGAAATACAAGTTATGTTAGAATAACTATTTTTTAAAATATTACTGAACTTTTTTTAAAAAACAATTTTATTTTATATGTATGAATGTTTTACCTATATGTATGCTTATACACCACACGTGTGTGCCTGGGGCTCAAGAAGGCCAGAACAGGGTGTTGGATCTCCCGGAACTACAGTTACAGACAGCTGTGAGCTGCCATGTGGTGTCAGGAACTGAGCCCTGGTCCTCTAGAGAAGCAGCGAGTGCTCTTAACCTCTGAGCCATCTCTCTAGCCCCATAAATGGTTATTTCTTTCATTAGCTACCAATTGACAGAAGACCATTGAAGCTAAAATTCAAGAATTTAAGATTGAAAATAGTTTAAATTAAAAATAGACTGCTGGTCTTTTATTTAAAAAACTTAGAAGATGCTGCTAAAATAATAAATTTTGTTTTCTCTTTGATCAGTATTGTAACACTTTATATGTTATATATGTTAGATGTGATAAGGGATTTAAAGTTGGTTATTGAAACCTGGACACCATCTTATAGGGGCTGAGAGTATACAAATAGACATATAGACAAATAGACAACTAACAGCCCAATAAAGTAGGATGGTTACACAGGCAACTTAGGTAGGAGTAGCAGGTTGTGGCAACAGAGAAGGAACCTTTAGATCAGACTAGGGATTAAAGAGTGGGGCTGGAGAGTTGGCTCAGTGGTTGAGAGCATTGGTTGTTCTTGCAGAGGACCCAGGTTTGATTCCCAGCACCCATGTGGTGGTTTACAACCATCCATAAATCCAGTTGCATGAGATCCAATGCTCTCTTATGACCTCTGTGGGCTCCAGGCACACATATGCACAGAAATACATGTAAGCAAAATATTCACAAAATAAAATATTTTTTTAAAAAATGATTTAGTTAGAGCTAGGGTTTTAGCTGCTTAATATAGAATGAGAAAAATTATTCCAGATTTTATTAATAACAGATTTTTGTTTCTTTTTCTATGGTGCTGGGGATCAAACCCTTATCCACTTATATATTAGGCACATATTCTACCAATTGAGCCACATTTTCAGCCCTATAAGTAAGTTTTGTAGTTCATCAAAAAGGTTTATTATGCATCTGATAATGCCATCAACATACATTTTATATATTTTCCCTAATCTCTTATATATACATTAAATAAAATGTCAATCAAATTCTTTTATTTAAACTGTCTATTTATGTGGAACTTAAAGATTTATATTGCCTTCTGTTGTTATGAACATTTTATATTTTGATGTTATAACACTGGTATGCATATAAGACTTTTTGTATATTAGACTATAGTTTTCTTTTGTTGTAACTGCTTACTCATTTGTAATATCATTTCTAGTCTATAGCTGTATGTTTAAATCTAGCCCATCATGTAAGTCAGATTCTTACTCTCTCCATTGCTGTAAAGTGGTCACTTATAGTGGAAGTGTGGGTCTCTGGCAATTCTCATGTGACTAAGGGTCTCAGGTACCTATGAATGCATGTGTCACTAGTCAGTACATGCTAGGCATTGAACTTGAGAACTGCTTTCTTACTCTTCAGCTCATAGTAGCTATTCTCATGAAACAATTTAAAGATTGATAACCATCACTCCTAAATCCCCATTGCAGCTTGCTTTCTTCCTAGCCTTCATACTTAATATTTGTTGTATCTTAGTTAATGGAGAAGTCTTTGTTTCTTAAAATGAAGCTTGATTTATTTTTGTAACTGACCTGTCTTAGCAGGGTTTATTTTAATAGGGCACACTCAGAATGTATTTAAGTGATAAATGCTTTGGAGTCAATTGTGCATGAATTTTAAGATTAATGCTTTTATTATTGAAAGTTTCATTGCCAGGCATGGGGGTGCACGCCTGTAATCCCAGCACTCAGAGAGACAGAGGCAGGTGGATCTCTGAGTTCGAGAACAGCCTGGTCTACAAAGAGAGTCTGGGACAGCCAATGCTATACAGAGAAACCCTGTCTGGAGAAAACCAAAACAACTAACCAAACAACCAAACAAAAAAAAAAAAAAAAAGAAAAAATTTCACTTTAGTCAATTTAACTCCATGATCATGACTTCCAAATGGTCTTTTAAATTCTGGAATTTGGTAACTTTACATTTTTGGTTTTATAGTTGTATGACTTTTTTTTTAACAGTGTACTTATATAGAAGTTGATCAAGTTCCTGAAACATATGCTGTTGTCCTTAGTCGCCCAGCTTGGTTATGGGGAGCTGAAATGGGAGCCAATGAGCATGGGGTCTGCATTGGGAACGAAGCTGTATGGGGAAGAGAAGATATTTCTAAGGAGGAAGCGCTTTTGGGCATGGACCTTGTCAGGTAACTGTTGTGCTCTTTTCTCACTAGAGATTATGTGAGAAATGGAGGGGTACCAGCCAGCATCCATTTTCACTCCAGCGTGCAGTTTTATGACTCTTAAAAAGCATTAAGTCATCTGTGATGAATGGCTCAGTCTGTACAGTGCTTACTTCACAAGCATGAGAAGCTGAGTTTGAGCTCCTGCGCTCAGGTGTATCCGTAATAATGCCAGCATTGGGGAAGCAGAGGCAGGCGGATTCCTGGGGCTTGCTGAGAAGCTAGTCTAGCTTAATTGCTAAGTTCCAGTTCACCAGAGACCCTCTCTCATAAAATATGGTGGAATGCAACTGAAAAGCTGTCAGACATCAACCTCTGGCTTCTGTATGCATGTACACCCTTAGACTGAGACCCACAAAAACAAACACCTACCAACACTCATGCACACCCATGCACATCAGTAAGTGGGAGAGGGGCCAAAATTAGAAATTAAAACTCATCAGAAATGCTTGAACTGTTTTATCACATGGTTGATTAATAGCTTTATTTTACAAAGAAATATCTTGGTCTTAGAGATAAAAATAACTTTGCAAAAAATTACCAAGATGGAACTTGACTCATTGTCCCAAACTGCCTTCAGAAGTAAGATTTTAAAAGATTTTTATTTTACTTGCGTTTTCTCACTTTGAGTGTAGCTAACATGATGTTTCTTGAACATGAAGTTCAGATGAATAAAGGAAATTATTTTTAATCTGAGAGCCTCTATTTTTATTTTAGACTTGGTCTTGAAAGAGCTGATACAGCTGAAAAAGCTCTCGATGTCATTGTGGACTTATTAGAAAAATATGGCCAAGGTGGAAATTGTGCAGAGGGTGAAGAATTTAGCTATTATAACAGTTTCCTGATAGCCGATAGAAATGAAGCCTGGATTCTGGAGACATCAGGGAAGTACTGGGCAGCAGAAAAAGTCCAAGGTATGAACAACTATTTGCAATTTTGTTTATATAATTATATAATTAATAAAATGTACACTTAACTGTAGGAAATGTGCTTACTTGCCTTCCCAGTGCTTTAAAGGATGAACTGCAGAGCAGAGTTCAACACTGGAGTGAGCGCAGAGCGAAAGGGAACTGCCAGGAGCAAGAATAAGCAGCGCTATCTCTGCTGCAGTCCTTGCTGTTTAGGGTGTTCTGTTTCTTTCTTTCTTTCTTTCTTTTTAGCAACTACTTATTGTTTCTTCCTTTTCTAAATTTGTACTGAATTCCAGAATTTTATCATATGTAAGTATGGAAGTCAAGGAAAGGGAGTTTCGCTGGGATGGGTGGCTTTGGGGCAGGGTTTTGACAGAGTGTATTAATACAATAGCAAAACAAAACTGGATGTCATTGACAAACAATGCAATTTGATTGCTTTGGAATTGATTTCTCCCTGTGGTTTATTTGATTTCATCTTGTGTGTGTGTGTGTGTTTGTGGCATGTGTTCATGTGTATCTGTCGAGGCAGGGGCATGCCTGGACCACTGCGTCCAAGTGAAGGTTGGAGGACAGCCTCTGGTGACTCATGGTCCTTTCTGAGGCAGGGTCCCTGTTTGCTGCTCCTGCATATGCCTGGCTAGCTGATCCATGTGCTTGGGGGGATTTTCCTTCCATTCTACCGCAGAAGCTTTGGGATTTTAAACACTACTGCCATCTCCAACTTTACATGAGTCCTGGGGATTTCAATCCAGATAACCCATTAAGCTTTAGGGATTATTGTTTTTATATTTTATGTTTGACAGTTTTTATGTCAATAATACAATAATAAAATATGTAAAGTTAAATTTAATCCACTTTATTATTACACTGATTGGCTTGGTTATATCATTGGCTACTTTTTCTTCTATTAAACATGCTACCTGAAAGACAAAGGAATAAAACTGAGTCCTGGGGCCCCGGAGGAGAATGATACCCCAACCAAGGACAATTCATGGAAAGGACCTAAAACTCTGGTTCAGATGTAGCCCATAGGCTCAGTCTCCAAGAGGGGTCCCTAGAAAGGGGAGCAGGGACTTTCTCTGGCCTGAACTCAGTGGCTGGCTCTCTGATCACCGTCCTCTGGGGTGGGGGGTGGGGGTGCCGCCTTACTGGGCCACAGAGGAAGACAATGCAGGCAGTCCTGATGAGACCTGATAGGCTAGGGGCAAATAGAAGGGGAGGAGGACTTCACCTATCAGTGGACTAGGAGAGGGGCATAGGGGGAGAAAAGGGAGGGAAGATGGGATTGGGAGGAGACTAGGGAGGGGATAGAGCTGGGATACAAATTGAATAAATTGTAATAAATGATAATAAAAAATTTTAAATAGAAGAAAAAAGTCTTACCTGGTCATGCAAAATGAATGCCTTTTTGAGTCTGATTGTCCTGTTGCGATGACCTTGCTACTGCTGTCTCGTCCTCTGAGTAAATGATCTCAAGAACTAGATTGTTGTTTCAAGTATCTCCAGCACAGAAATGATGCATCTCTGATAGATAGCTAATCACCTGCATCTGTTGTGTAGTCTATACACATATTGAAACGCTAAACAAAGCGTCAAACCATGAGATACAGCTTGAGCAGTTGAGAACCTGATGAGTCTTCCTAGAATTATGCTGAGCTTAAAACGCCAGAAGGCAGGGCAGTAAGATACCCAGCAGGTGAGGGCACTTGCTGCCAGCCCTGACAACCTATGTTTGATTCCCAGAATACGCATGGTGAAAGGGTGACCTCTACACACATTCACACAAGTAAGCAAATGTGCATTTAAAAAAAATTTAAAAGCCAGAAGACTATTTACTGTACAATCCTACTTATATAACATTCTTTAAAAAATTATTCATATGCATATGTGGGCATATGTCTTATGGAGTGTTGTGGAGGTCAGAGGACAACTTTTGAGAATCAGTTCTCTGTTTCCATCATGTGGCCTCTGAGAATCAAGTTCAAAGGATTGAACAGACATACAGACATACATGTATATATGTATTCCCAGTACATAGAAACTCAAAATGTTATATATAAATACATATATGGATGGTTATATATACATATATAGAACCAGATAGATAATTGGTTATATATATCATATATAAATATTTGGTCATATATATTTATAGATAAAACATTTTGAGTTTTATAAATATATGTATAACCAAATATATACATACATATATACATAGCACATATATTAAACATTTGAGTTATATTAGAGTAAGCATGTACATACTGGGTACCAGGAGTTAATTAAGCATTAGGATTGGGCAATGCACAGCTTTGGTATGAAACAGTAACATGATGTTTGTACAAGCATTCTTTTTCTTGACACTATCAATATCAATGTTCTTGTTGTAATATTATTCAATAGTTTTATAAAATGTGATTGATGGAAACTGAATGAAATGTATACTATCTCTCTGGATTATTTCACATAACTACACCTGAGTCTACAGTTATCTCAGAGTTTAATTTTAAAATTTAATTAATTGTTTAGAATATGCGGTAGATGTATAGGATAAAAACTTGCAATATATTTAAAAGGTGACTAAGAATCACAAGTAGGGATAGATACTTTATGTTAAAGGTAACTTTTCTTCTCCGTTTCATCTTTTTCAAATAGGAGTCCGTAATATTTCCAACCAGCTTTCCATAACAACCAAGATTGACCGAGAACATCCTGACATGAGAAACTACGCTAAGCAGAGAGGGTGGTGGGATGGCAAGGAGGAGTTTGATTTTGCTGCAACATATTCTTACATTAACACGGCCGCAATGATGACTTCATCAAGCAGATTCTGTCAGGGCTACCGGCTCCTGAATAAACACAAAGGTAATGTTTAATATTTAAATGACATAAAAATGAAATTTGTTCAGATATACTGTGGGAGTGATCTCACCTTATACTTAGCAAAAATATGCTTTGAATAAAACAGCTTTAGGATAGTGTAAAAGCTGTATTTTGATATGTGTGAAGTATTAAACCATTGTAATAAAGTACTGGGTCTTTTTGAGAGCCAAGTTCAGATTCTCAACCCTCAGAAACGTTCTTTCTTCTCTCTCTTTTTTTTAAAAAGTGAATTAGGGTCTCACCTTACAGCCCTGACTGGCCCAGTGTTCACTGTGTAGACCAGGCTGCCTTGGAACTCACAGAGATCTGCCTCCCTGTCTTCCTAGCATCGGATTAAAGTCGTGTGCTGTCACACTAGGCCATACTGCTACTTCTTTTACTTATCTCTTAAGAGTAGTATTTTTTTTGTTTTCTTACATTTTTATCCTTTTTGTGTGTGTGTGGCTTCAGATATGCACACATATGTGTTCAGGTGCGCACACCCATATTTGTGTGTTTGGAGACATGAGGTTTGACTCTGCACCTGAGTTTTCGAGACAGAGCCTCTCATTGAACCCGGAACTCACCTTTACAGCGAAGCTGGCTGCCCAGTGTGCTCCTGAAACCCTGTCTCTGCACCCCAGCACTGGGGCTACAGGTGTGAGCCACCACCCCTGGCTTTTATGAGGGCTGTGGGGACCCAGACTCAAAGCTTGCCCCAAGAGCTTCCCACGAACCATTTCCCTGGCCCGTGTGTCTTAGTCGGTGCTTTGTTCTGAGAAGAGACTCCATGATTGAGGCTTAATAAAGAATGTATTTATTTGGGGGTTTTCTTATAGTTCAGGGGCTTGGTCCGTTACTGTCATGGCACTGACAGGCAGGGTGCTGGAGAAGTCGTCGAGAGCTTTATTGTAGTCTCCAGCGCACACACTGGGACCCTCACGGCCCATTCCCAACACCACATCTCCAACAACGCCACCCTTCCTGATCCTTCCCAGATAGGATTATCTTAGGTGACCCTAGTGAAAAGGTCATCTGATTCTCAGAAGGGTCGTGACCCACAGATTGAGAGCCACTGGTCTAGCTGAATCAGTCTCAAAACATGAGGTGGAGAACAAGGAAGGAAGATGTTGACCTCTGGCCTCCATCTGCATGCACGTGTGCACTCATGCTTGTGTACAACCACCTCCCTACTCACAAAACTGGAGATTGTCAGTACATAAATAAAACAGAAGTGAACAGAGCAGGTGTGAGGGCTCAGTGCTGTGAGGACTCATCATTTGGGAGCTGAGGCAGGACCAAGCAACTTCAATGCCAGCCTGGGCTGGATAGGAAGACTGTGTCTCAAGCAAACGTGATAGATGGGAAAATATCAAGAATCCCAAGGTTGAGGGTAACTGGACAAAAGGAAAAAAACCAAATAGAATATTATAAATTAATAAGCTATTACATTGAGATAATTGTCATATTTAACTATAAAATAACCTATCACAGACCTGAAATGCATGCATAAGTATCATAATGGATGCGTCTGACATTTTTTTCATCCAGTTTTCACTGCTTTGCCAAAAGAAAAAAAAAAGTCTTTCCAATAGTTCCATATGAAATTGTCTACTGTTTTATTATGCTTAAAATTTGCTATGATTTTTTTCTAGATAAAAGAGCCTACTTCCCTTCTTTCCATCTGTCCCTACCTGATGGCTACTAAGTGTGGCTGCATGTGTATCCAAATTGTATCTATATTCATGCATGTATTTTAAGTAACCAGTTTAAATTGCTATGAAATTGCACCCTGTGTTTTACATTCACTTTACTGAACCTGCCGCTGCAGTCTTGGTACTTATTCAATGCTTGCTAGTGGATTACTTACAGCTGTCCTACTCGAGTGACCATGTAAATCCTCCTTCCATTTTGAGAATTGTAGGTTTTGAATCCTGAAAACATTTTTATAATACCTGTATTATCACGCTGTTACAGTTCTGACATTGTTTTTTTTTTATTAATACTTGCCATTTATAGGAATTTAGACCTGAACCGTTTTTAAATCTCACTAGATGTTAAAGCTTTGTGCCTGATGGATAGGTGTGAATGGTAGGGTTTGCTTTATTGTCGAGTTCTAACATCGAGGACTGAGTACAGATGTAATCCTCTCTTCTCCACACGGTTGGTCAAGATTCACCGAAAGACACAGCTCCTCCAGAGAGTTATCTGTAAATTAAGTAAAGTATTTTTTAAATTTGAAATCATACTATATTATTAAAGAGCTAGGTATGTGTGCATAAAATCTGTTGCTTGTATCTTCAACAGCAGCACTTTAGATTCATATGAAAGTTAATTTCCTTTTGTCATCAAAGCATCAAAAATTCATAATTTAGATACAGACTTGCTGTGAACTTCTCTTTTGATGCCCATATTAAAGAAGAGGAAGAGGGAGATGCTTGCCTTTTAGATTGTCTTTGTGACTTAATCCAGGGCCTAGTGTATACTAAGTATGTATGCTATATTATACCATGCTTCCAGTCCCAATTAGTGTAAGGAAAGAAAAACCTGCATTTAGGCAGTCATAAGTAAATGAAGATTATTTGTTTCTTTGGAACTAATTTTAATACAGCAAACATTTCCACATAAAGTAGCTAATGTATATCCACTATATCTAATGGTAGAAATTATATTTTACTTTTTACAATTAAAATTTTTTAATTAAAATATAATTTCATAGTTGAATAGTGGTGGCACACACCCTTAATCTCAGCGCTCGGTAGTCAGAGGCAGGCAGATCTCTGAGTTGGTCTACAGAGCAAGTTCCAGGACAGTCAGGGCTACAGAGAAAAATTCTATGTTGAAAACAAATACATTTTCTTTCTTTTTTTCTCATTCTTTGTCTCCTGTCCCTCCTATGTTTGGCCTCCTCTCCCTCCAATTTTATGGCCTTGCTTTAACCATCGTTGTTACATGTGTGTATAGATCTACATAAAAATACAACTGTGAGCCCAGTCAAAGTTACCTGCTTGCCTACGTTAGACTGCACAGCATTGGATAATCAGTTAGGTTCCTCCCTGGGGAAGAAGCAATTCCCCATCTCTCAGCAGTTCTTGATTGCCTGTAACTTCATCTAGGGGATGGAACCCCATGAGATTTCCTCTGTCTATACTGGAATGTCAACTGGTTGTTGGAATTGCTCAGATCTTGTTTAGGCAGCCAGGTTGTTGATATTTCACAGATCTTGCTTTCCTATTACAGATAGACACAGTCTCACAGCAGATTTCCTGGTCCTCTGACTTGTGATCTTTTCCTTCTCCTCTTTTGTGATGTTCTCTGAGACTTGGGTGCAAGAGCTGTGTTGTAGATATATCAACTAGGGTTGGGCTCTAGAGAACTGTTGTTCTCTGCATTCTGATCAGTCATGGCTTTTTGTAATGGTCTCTTGCTGCAAAAAGAAGCTTCTTTCATGAGGGGTGAAATCTATACTTAACTGTGGGTATAAAGATAAGTATATAGATCCAGGCGTGGTGGCACACATCTGTAATCCCAGCAGGCAGATCTCTGTGAGTTCAAGGCCAGCCTGGTCTACAAAGCTAGTCTAGGACAGCCAAGGCTGCACAGAAAAACCTTGCCTTGGAAAAAAAAACAAACAATCAAAATATAAGTCTATAGAGTGCGGTTAGGATTTGCAGTTTAGGAAAGCAGTGGTCGCAGTCCCTCGCATCCGTTGCCTCGCTAGCCGTGTAGAGTTGGTTAGGTTTATAGCAGCAGGCATGATTTCCCTTCTGCTAAGTAGCTTTTGAGTCGAGTTAGACCGTTGTTGGTTACCACCAAGATGTAAGGGCCACTACTGTACTTTTAGTGAGATTGCCATACTGCTCATGGTAGTTCACAGGCATCATAGCTGGGTAGGATTTTGATTGCTCCCTTAGCAGCTTGCATAGTACTTTCTGATAATATGAAAGCTACTCCTCAGGGAGGAAGCTTTTGAGTTAGTTCCAGCTCAAATTCACGGAGTCCTGTGTCCAAAATGTTTGTTATCTTTGACATTAGGGACTTGATCTTCAACCTCTGGAAGGCAACCAATGGCAGCAGCAATAGGCTGTATTGTTTCAGGAATCTTGTAATCCCCTGGCTAACAACTTGATAGGAGGTCTCTTTTAGCTGTTACTAGTGTGGGTTTTGTTAAATAGTCTGTGGTTCTTGGAAGGGTGTTTTACATTAATTTGAAGCTTTTCTTGTTATAGTATAAACTGACCATGTCTATTGCTGTTACTAGGAGGCTAGTACTGCTTTAGGTTAACAGGGGGCTGACATATTTGATAAATGAGAAGTATAGTGGTAGAATGGGAAGAATGAAGAGACACAGAAGCAATATTTGAAGGATGCTGCCTGGGAATTTTTCCTAATTAATAAAACCATCAAAGCCACAAAGCAGCTCTATAAATCACAAGGAGGATACTAACATCACAGTATTTCAGAGGAAAGACAGAAAAATCTGTAAAGCACCTAGAGAAAATAAATATTCACAGGAGCAATTAGAAAACTGACTTCTAATTTTCACCAGAAAGGAGGGAACCCAGAAGACTGGAAAATGACATCCTTAAGGTGGAGAAAAATAGTATCTATTAATTTTGAATTGAAACTTCGTGAAAATATTCTCCAAATACAAAGTTGAGATAAAACCAAGAGATTTATCACTTGCCACTGGGCATAAAAAATATTAAGGGACATTCTTTAGACAATAAATAAATAAATAGGTAGATAAATAAATCCCAACCAAGTGTGGTATTACATGCATGTAGTCGCAGCTACCTGAAGACTGAGGCAAGAGGATTGAGAACCAGCTGAGGTAACCAGTAAGTTTGAGAACCAGTCTGGGTAACTTGGCAAAACCTTGTCTCAAGATTTAAAAAAGAAGAAGGAAATGAAAAACAAGGAAACAAAGGAGTTTGTATTATGGGGGATGGGAGTCAGTAATAGAACACTTGGTTAACACGACACCCTGGTGTAATCCTATAAATAGAGGAGGGAAAAAATGAGAGAAGGAGGAATAAAAGAAAGGGGAATTGGAGATGCTCCCAGACAGAAGCAAGGTATGCAGGACTGGGTGAAGGGCAAGAGAAGCAGGAAGCACATGGGTCAAAATGGAAATTGACTTTGAAATAATACCTACAGTCCTGTGGCCATAGAGGCTCAAAGAGGCATGGGTACTGTGTGGTGACATGACTACATTTCCCATAGTTCAATGGCAGAGCTATAGGGAGACTAAGGCAGGCCTACTTTGGGACTACAAAGCCCCAGGAGTTGACCTTTTTCTTCAAGGATTCACCTGTGACAGCCTTGCTAAGATGTCCTTAGAGTGACAGGCGGCCAGAGTTACTTATACAAAGTCTTCCTTTTCTTTTGCTAAGCTCAGCAGGTTCAGACATTTATTGGCCTGGAGGCTTATTGATCCTCTCCTAATTCCCCACTGTTTCTCACAGGCATTTTTCATAAAATGCTTCTTTTATAGTGGTACTTACCTGAATCACAAGGCGCTGGAGGCGGAGGAAGTCGTGGATGGTTGAGAGCCACCCTTTGGGTGCTGGGAAACAACCCTGGGTCCTCTGCAAGAGCAGTAAGTGCTCTTAACTACTTCCCAGCTCCCTCAATAGGTTTGATAGCTCTCTTCATCATTGTGTCCTCCACACTGACTTTCTATTTTGTTGTCAAACAGTCATTCAGTTTGCTCTGTACTAGACATGGTGACATAGTAGTGTAATTACTGATTTATGTGTGAATTTGTGGCTGATATAAATTCTGAGTGGAGACCCAGGCCAGTAATGAACATATTCTTCCCCATTTCCCCACCCCCCCCCATCGTGCCGGAGAATCAATACCAGTATGTATCATTCTATCTTATTAACAGAGAAAAAAGCTTATGTTTGTAAAGTATATGCATTGTTTGATGTATTTTTAAAATTATTTCCTCAGGAAACATAACTTTTGAAACAATGATGGAAATTCTTCGAGATAAGCCAAGTGGCATCAACATGAAGGGAGAATTCCTGACCACAGCAAGCATGGTTTCTATTTTACCTCAAGATTCCAGCCTTCCTTGCATTCACTTCTTTACAGGGACTCCGCATCCTGAGAGGTGAAGTTCTCAAATACCATAACCACCAAGAGGTCACAGGAAGGGATACAGTCAATACTGTAGAGACGGTTTTGTCAGTATAGTTTCTATAGCTGATTGATTCTTTTTAAAGTGTTATTACTTTAAATCGTGTGTGTGAAAGAGAGAGAGAGAAACAGAGACAGAGAGACAGAGACACGAACGTGCAGGTGACTGTGGAGACCAGGGGCATTGGCTTCCCTGGAGCTGGATTTACAGGTGGTTGTGAGCTGCCCAGTGGAGGTGCTGGGAATTGAATGCAAGTCTTCTGCAAGAGAATTACCGCTGAGTCGTCTCTCAGTTCCTCAGTATAAATCTTTATTACATAATTCAGGCTATAACTTCTAGTGTGTTGTCTGTTTGGATTATAATTTGCAGCTTCTCTCTGTGTATAACTGTTCGCATTTCTATGAGAAGAAAAGGCTTAGGGTTCTTATGTGCCATTAGCCTTTTCCCCACAAGCATATCTAATGTTATCAAAAAAGAAGTAGATTACTGATTTCAGACTTTATAACATTAAGTGATAATAATAGTGACCTTATACCAGATACACAAATGTACCCTATTTATAAATTACACACATGTACAATGTGAAATAGTATCAGTTCAACTTAAGTGTCCTTAGGGCTTCCATAACATGTCTTGATTTAAGTCATTAGAATCTCTTATAAAACTTAATGTATGTTATATTAGAAACAATTTTGTATTCATTCTTTCCCAGTGGTATAGTTTTTCATGTTATTAATAATATTTTTGAGTTGATAAAATAAAACCCATGTCTCATTGACTTTGGTGCTGAATTTTACTTTAAGGCATACCCACTGTCTGTGACACTTGGATTGCTTTTCCCCTGGCAAATGACAAACTTTCTGTTTCCTGATATTCTTAGTGTGCCAGGCCATCTGGTAGGTCTTTGGGAATACACGGGCATTGTCTTTTTGCCTAAATGTACAAGGGAGATGAGCCTGAGAATAACCAATATGTCAGGAACCAATTCGAATGTAAGCATTATTATTAGAAACCTCAATTAGAAGGAACCTAGGAAGACAAATAATTGGGGTTTTTTTTGACACACAAATTCAATAAAGACCCTTTCTTCTAGGTCTGTTTTTAAGCCTTTCATATTTGTACCAAATATTTCACAACTGTTGGATACGATATCACCAACATTTGAACTTGAAAGACCAGTAGCAAAGAAGCCGTATGCCAAGCCTGACAGAAGACACCCACTCTACCAAAAACATCAAGAGGCCTTGGAAGTGATAAGTAACAATAAGGTATAGTTAGGCTGTATTCTTTGTTGTATAAGTACGAATAGTTCCAGGTGTGATTCAATTCGTATTTTGGACTTTAGAGGATTAGCTTTCTTTTCGTCCTTCATGTAAAAAATAGGGTTGGAAATAGTGACTTTCAGACTGACGGAGCTATCTAGCTGTGACCTTTGGTTAAGAGTGCGAATGTTGTGGGCCAGGCAGTGGTGGGACAAGCCTTTAATCCCAGCGCTCGGAAGACACAGGGAGGTGTTAACTGAATCTAGAGCAATGATTTTTTTTTTTTTTACCAAAGAAAACCATTCCTTTTCTTCTTTTTCTTTTTCATTTCTTTTGCATCTACAGAATAGAAAAATAACTAAACCAGTAGAAACCAGAATGAACAAACCCTGCCAGTGCATTGGAATTTTGTTAGATTCATGTGTGTGTGTTGACTTTTATTATTTTAATTAGGAAAAAGGCAAGACAATGTTGGACAACATGAGGAAGCTGGAAAAAGAAGTATTTGAAGAGATGGAAATGGTCCTCCGAAACAAACATCTTGATGTGGATAAAACCGTTAATCTCTTTCCTCAGTGTGTAAAAGATGAAATTAAAATTTATCAGTCAGATATTAGTTCTTAATGGTTATGTAAGTGGTAAAAAATCTTTCTCACTGCCCTGGCAAATGTTACAAAGCTACTTTAAGGAGATCTGATTATTCCTTCATAGTATAAGTGATATTTTATCTGTTAAAACCATGGTGGTATTTGGTCACACAGAGCATCAAGCATCACCATGATGCATGGCTGTGTTTATACTACTCCTGTAGTGCCCTGGAGCCATTTTCTCAGTTAGGAAAGGTCAGGGCTGCTACTTCTTCTTAAGCAATGAAAATTATGTCAAGTGCGTTTTTGTGCTTTTAGCAAGTGACAACCAGCTTTAATGAGAAAAATGTCCAGCTTTACCGTTTGATGCTGCAGTGCATTCAACAGAAGCACTTTCAGTGAACTCAGAAGTAACCTTTGTCAAGACTTGACTGAGCAGCGAACTTACGGCTCTAATTGTTCTCAAGTTCCCCCCGTCATCCCCTCAGAAACTGTCTATCCTTTTGTTTTCCGTGTAGTTTTCCTTCTTACAGAATGCTGTGCAGTCGGAACCTTATAGTACGGCTTTTCAGAGTGACTTCTTCAGCTCTTACCATGTCTCTCTGTACCGTGTCACTACTAAAGGGCACCTTGGTTGCTTCCAAATTTTGCCCAGTGTGAGTAAACATCCATGTGAAATGGCTGTGTGGCTGTAAGTATTCAGCCCACTTTGGGTCAAACCGAGGTAGTGCAAAGCCTGTGGTGTGAGACACTGTCACGCTGTCTTCCAGAAAGCTGCCATCCTCTGTGTCCTCCAGCAAGCAGCGCCATCCCATCCTGGCCTATTGTCACTGTTTTGGAATTTGGCCATTCTGATATGTGAAGTTTTTCATTTACTTATTCAGGTAACAGGATTGAATCTATGACCTTGCACTTTGTTTTTTCAATTTAATTTTGTAATTCCAAATGGCATATATTGCTAAGTTTCTTTTTGTATGCTTATTTTCCATTTGTAAACCTTCTTTGATGAGGTGTCCAGATCTTGGCCCATTCTTTAATTAGGTGCTTTTTATTTATTATTTATCTTAGTAAGGAGTCTAAACTTTTTTATGTAAATATTTTTGTGGATAGGCATTTTGCCTCCATGTATGTGTGTGTGTCAAGCACATGCCTAGTACCCTCAGAAGGTGTGAGAGCCTTTGGAACTGGAGTTACAGATGATTGTGAGCCATCATGTGGGTTCTGGGGATCAAATCCAGGTCCTCTGTAAGAACAAACTGCCCTTGACTACCAGCCATCTCTCCAGCCCCTCCCACGATCAAGCCTAAAACACTTAAAAGCTCATTGTTCTGAGGGTAAACAGATGCCATCAAGGACATACTCTTGATTATCTGCCCTTCCTGAATATCAGTACATGTTTGCTATCGGTTTTTGTCTCAGCTGCATTGCTCTTTTAGGTCCTTAAGTGTGCCCAGTGAGTGCTCCTTCTTCGTGGCTGCTCCTTCAGCTTGGACCTCCCTTTACAGGAGGTGCAGCCTAACAGCGTCTAACAAATGAGTTTCTCAGGAGTTTTCCTTCCTTATAATCAAGATTCTATATGGCTCCAAATTAATCATGTATTTAATTATTTCATAGAATAGACGGTCCATGAAAGCCCACTGTTCAGTATTCTATTTTGATTGCTTTGCTAGTATATAATACTTGCTAAATGACCATCCACATACTGGTGGAAAGAATTTATATAGACCTTTCTACAGAGATGTAAGGTTGAGTAAATTAGCTAGATCACTTATCTGTATAACTTGGTAGCCTCATAAGTCTCAACCCCCCAAAATACAAGGATTATATGGATATGTAGGTTAATTTTTAGAGATTTTTACTGTGGATACTCAGTGTGGATACTCATCTTGGTAAATAATGCCTTGGAGTGTATTTCAGAAATTTTAATGTTTCTTAAAATGTTTTCATGTAGTAAAGAAAAAATAATAAACTTAGTTATTTTCTGTAAATTGGTTTATTTAATCTTTGATAAAAATAAGTTTATATATTGATCTCCATTTTGTTTCTTTATAAATAAGTATACAGAATGAAATTTTGTAAGTAAAGTTTCCTTTTAGTAAAGTTTTCTGTTTGTTTGTTTTGAGACAGGGTTTCTGTGTGTAGCCCTAGCTGTCTTGAAACTCCCTTTGTAGTCCAGGCTGGCCTCAGACACAGATATCTACCTCTAGAGCACTGAGCTTAAAGGCATGCAGCACCACAGCCTGGCCAATTCTAAACAGTATTTTACTGTGTGCCGGCCCACACCTTTAATCCAGCACTCAGGAGGCAGAGGCAGGTACATCTCTTGAGTTTGAAGCCAGCCTGTTTTACAGAGTGAATTCCAGGACAGCCAGGGCTGCACAGAGAAACCTTAACTATAACAAAATTGGATTAATTGCTCCAGATTTTTAAAAATTAATTAATTTCTGTATATGAGCACTTTTTTTGCATGTACATCTGCACACCAGAAAAGGGCATCAGATTCTATTATAGATGGTTGTGACCCACCATATGGATGCTGGGACTTGAACTCAGGACCTCTGGAAGAGCAGACAGTGCTCCTAACTGCTGAGCCATCTCTCCAGCCCTGCTTCAGGTTTTTATCATAATGATTGCAGAAATTTAAAGCCTGCCTTTCTCTGGAGAATGGTAACATTTTGTGATCGTGGATTGTGCTTCCTGCACCAATCATCACCTGACCTTTTTAAAAGTACTTATAAAAGTTGTTTCTGACAATGGCCTGGTTGCTCCAAACTGCAGAACCAGAGGGTCATGAGATAGCCTCAGGAAACTCACTTAAGAAAGCTTTGTGCTCTCTGCGAAGGGTACTGGAACCCGAGCCTAGCATAGTCATCTTCAAAGAGACCAGCGGGATTTCATCCCGCTATTGATGGGAGCAGATACAGAGTCCCACAGCCAAACATTAGGGAGAATGCAGGGAGTCCTTCGGAAGAGGGGGAGGAAGGATTGGGGGAGCCAGAGGGGTCAAGGACACCATGAGAATATGGCTCACAGAATCAACTGACTGGTTCTCAAGTGGGCTCAGAGAGATCAGAGAGCCTGAATGGGTCTGGCCTAGGTCCTCTGCATATGTTATGGTTGTGTAGCTTGGTGTTCTTGTGGGATTCCAAACAGTGTGTGTGTTTTGGGAGGGCTGTCTCTGACTCTTTTGACGGCCTTTGGGATCATTTTTCTCCTACTGGGTTGCCTCCACCAGCCTCCATGTGATGTGACGTGCCTGGTCTTGTTGTAGCTTGTTCTGCAGTGTTTGGTTGGCGTCCCAGGAGGCCTGCTCTTTTCTGAGGGGCACAGTGGGGGCTGGGGCAGGTCTGGGGGAAGAGATTGAAGGGAGATCACAGAGGGGAAACTTCAGTTGGGATATAATGTATGAGATAATTAAAAATGTACAGACAGCTTTGAGAATTCACAGACAAGATGTGTGATATCAGCATTATTTGGATCATTCAAGGAGAAGATACTGACAAAGTTAAAATAGGTATTTTATTGAGAAACGTGCTGTCAGTGAGAAAGTAACATACAAATATTGTCATTTAATAAAATTAGCTTACCCTTAATCTTATAAACATTGCTTAACAGCCTTTACCATCAGAAACTGCAAGTCACTCTGATCTATGGTTTTCTTTTAGACTCTCTCATGGAAAATAATGTTTCAGATTCCATTTATGCAAATAAAAGAACATACTTAATACAGTTTAGTCACCAGCAAACAAATTGCCCCACTTGAATTCAAGTTGCCCATGTGCATGTGAGTGCTGTGTTGTCACTGGAGGTGCTAGGGCAGGTGCTTGCGGCTACCCTGGGCATGATGAGGACAGTGGGCATGTCTCTTTTTTCTCCCCTAAGTTTTATGGTGACATAGTTCTGCCTAAAACATCTCAATTCGTGATCAGAACCTAAAAACAGCATCATTTCTTTTTAAATAGGCTAGGCCTCCATGCAAGGTTTTCTTTTAATTATGTATTAATGTATTTGCTACATTAAAGGGGTCAGAGCGCTAGCCTCATAAATAATTTCCTAAGTGGCCTTTATATATGAAACACTACAATGAGATAAATAACGTTTAAAATAAGTTAAAGCATCGTTGATGTCTAATAATTAAGTAGCTGTTCAAAGAATGTGCAAATTACCCGAGGGTGAAGTTTTACCTGAGGCTGTTTTGGTCTGTCTCTTCAAAACCTAACCCCAGTGTTGAGATGGGGTTGCTCTCCTAAGGGTCAGGAGACCAGAGCCCTTCCCTCCGGGCATGGCAGCTCCATCTGTGGACCTGAAAGGGGCCTCACCAGATGCTGCTTTCGCCTTGCACCACCAGCCTCCGGACCCGTGAGAAGCCTTCCTGTTGCTTAGGAGCTATCTAGTCTGTGCCATTTTGTTTTAAAAGTCTTCATGGACTAAGCAATATTTAGTAATTTTTAGACTTACAACCTTTTAGACACGGACACACTCAAAAAAGGCTAAATTCTAAAGGTAGGATGCTAGGTTTAGAGCTTTAAACTTCTGACTCTATACTTTCTCAATGCAGGGAATAAAGTAGAGTTTTCTTCTACAATACAATACTTTGAAAGTACCAGAAGCAGTATATCTCATTTCTTGCATAGCATTTAAATGGACATGTTCAAATTACTTAAAAAATTTAACTTGAAATTTAACTTGAAAGATTATGGAGATAATGTTTTTATTCTCTTCCTATTGGCACACATTAGATAAAAGGCAAGAAAAGACAAAATTTTTAAAATTGGTGTTTTATCAAAAATAAATTTAAAAATTACTTTAAAAAAATACAGAGGTGAGCTAGTCATGGTGGTAACACCAATAAGCCCAGAACTCAGGAGGCAGAGGCAGGAAGATCAGGCATTCAAAGCCATTGTTGGCTATATGAGACCTTGTCTCAAATGCAAAACAGTAGTTTTAATTTTTAAATGGGTAGTGTTTGTCAATGAAGTGGAAAGAAAAATAAAACCTTCTTACTAGAATGAGTAAAAATCTGTTGATACTTGTAAAGTTGTCTTAAGGTTCATTTTGACAGCAGCAAACCTGACAATTGGCAATCTAAAATAACAGTCCGTTGGATGCTGGCTTTGAAATTATAACAAACCGTTGCAGAAAGAAATGACTTTAAAATGTTGGGACAGTAGTGCTATCTACAGCCATGACTGCACTCATTATCAGAACTTCTAACGGGAGGTTTTCCCCCGTTGATTTCCTCTGTGCTTCATATACACATGAAGTTGGAGCATGTCAGTATGGGGTTGCGATGCATTTGTCATTTTACAGAAGAGATGATGAGGCTCAGAAAGCTAATCTGCCCAAGGTCCCACAGCTAAAAGTACCGGACGTGAGGCTAGAGGGTCGGATTCTGCATGGGGTTCTCTCCTTTGTAATTTAAGTCTTCTGGGAGAGTGAGGGTGGCGATGAGTGGCCAATTTCTTTATAGCTTTCCTGGTGGGGGTTGCTTACAGTAACTGCAGGAGGACTCGGTTCAGGACTCCTCTGAAGAAATCTATAAAACAAGTACTCATCCCGAAACTCATATTCGTTGGTGATGTGCTGGATGACGCCCCCTTGCACCAGTCTGTCTCCGTAGATGACAGCTTCGCCACGGTCAGAAGCAAGGCCGACTTCGATGAGCCAGTTCACCAGGTCACAGCCGCAGAAGGTCCCAGCAGAAGTCTTTGCACCACACCTGTATGTCAGAGAAATATTCACCCAAATGCTCTGTAAGTCTGGTATCAGCACTGCGTAATAGAGTACGAGCAGAGAAAAATAAACAGGAAATAAGGAAAGACAGTAGGACAGTTAAGAGTGTGACAGAAATGGACCTGTTCTAAACAGGAAGGGGTTTTTAGCTTTCCTAAGCCTAGAAAGACCCTCCGGTGAGAAAGAAAATATGCTTGTGAAAACAAACACTTTTAAAAGTGACACAGATAAGTGTACTTGCTGCCTGAGAAATACTCTTTCTGGAGAGGAGCGCACGTGTGCATGCATGTGGCATGTGTCCCCGAGTCTATGCATGTCTGGATATACTGTGTGTGGGGGGCACATGTATGTACACATACATGTGGAAGCCTGACATTGACAATGTGTGATGTTGATTTCTCCGTGAACCCGGAGCTCCCCCATTCCAGCCAGTCTAGCTCACCAGACGGCCCAGGCAGATCCTGTCTCTGTCTGCTGACTGCTGGGATTCCAGGCAGGTCACCACCCCTGTCCAGCTTCTCCATGGATGCTGGGCATTCCAAATAGAGTCCCCAGGCTTCTGACGCAAGCACTTTATCTACTGAGCCATCTCCCCGGCCCCCAAGAAGTTTCATTTTTAAGCTTGGTTTACGTTTCAAGAATTTAAGCAGCTATGTGTGGCACGTGGATTTCTTATGGGGCAGCATGGATTAAGACAATTTTTTTACAATGGGTTTTTTAATTTTTATTTATCATTTTGTTTTATGTATATTGAAGTTTTTCCTGCATTTCTGTCTAGTGGGTACAATGTACACACAGTATCCAAAGCCAGAACAGGGCACCACTCCCCAAGAAACTGAAGTTAACAGATGGTTGTGAGAAGCCATGTGGGTGCAGGGAATCAAACCCAGGTCCTCTGGAAGAGCAGCCATGCTCTTAAGTGCTGAGCCATCTCTCTAACCCTCAAAGCAGTGCCTTTTAATAGTAGCACGATGCAATGCTCCATGGGGGGGGGGGGAGAGTGTGTGTGTGTGTGCGCGCGTGCACGTGTGTGGAGGTCTGAGGTCAATGCTTGTGTCTTTTCTCAATTGCCCTCCACCTTCATCGGGACAGAGTCTTACTGATCCTGAAGCTCCTGGATCTGGCTAGGTTGCTTTCTATCCACCAGGCCTGAGGGTATGGCATGGGCAACTAGTCCAGCTTTCACGTGGGCTTTATAGGCCCACCTCAAGTTCTGGGGGTTATGCAGCAGGCACTTTAGTGACTGAGTGGACTCCGTAGCTCTCAGGAAGCCTTCTAGCTGCCTTATACGTGACCACTCTCTAACTGACTCTATAGCTGCGTGTGTGCTGCATGCCTGTAATCCCAGAGCCTGAGAGGCTGAGGCAGCAGCATCGGGTTTGAGCATGGGTTACATGATGAGATTCCATCTCAAAGAAGAAAAGCAAAACTATTCTCATTAACCTAGTTAAATTAAACTTTATTTTCAGCTTATAGTACCCACAAATAGTCTCTCCCTCAGCAGCCAGTGCAACCATTTGCTCCATCAGGAATCAGTGAGCAAACAAGTGAGGTCTAACAGCAAACCTGAGATTTTAAGAGTGTGATTTGGAAAGACCTGGAGAGGACAAGAGTTCCACGAGGAGAGCAATGGAACCCAAAACTCTGGGCTCAGGGGTCTTTTCTGAGACTGATACGCCAACCGAGGACCATGCATGGAGATAACCTAGAACCCCTGCACAGATGTAGCCCATGGCAGCTCCATATCCAAGTGGTTCCCTAGTAATGGGAACTGGGACTGTCTCTGGCATGAACTCAGTGGATGGCTCTTGGATCACCTCCTCCTGAGGGGGGAGCAGCCTTACCAGGCCACAGAGGAAGACAATGCAGCCAGTTCTGATGAAACCTGATAGGCTAGGGTCAGATGGAAGGGGAGGAGGTCCTCCCTTATCAGGGGACTAGGGAAAGGGCATAGGGGGAAAAGAGGAAGGGTGGTTGAGACTGGGAGGAGAAGAGGGAGGGGGCTATAGAGGGGATACAAAATGAACAAATTGTAATACATATTTTAAAAAGAGAGTATTTGGGCCTGGAGAGATGGCTGAGTGGTTAGGGGTACTCAATGTCCCTCCAGAGGACCCCAGCTCAGTTCCCAGCATCTACATCATGCAGCTCAGAAATGACTGTAACTCCAGCTCCAGAGACTCTGACCCCCGCTTTGACCTCCATAGACATGCATCGAAACACATGCACATTAATAAAATAATAAAAACCCATCTTTAAGATGTGTGCTTTGATTTTTATTTGCTCCTGGATTGTTTAATATTTGTCTTCCTAATGCAAATTTGGATTGCCTTAAGTATGAGCAAATAGAGAAGGAAAAGAAATGCAAAACAAGAAAACCAATTACATGAATTATGAACATTTTCATACAAATGTGCACAAGACAGCAAGAATCTCTACAAGCATCAATCAAACTGTGAAATCTAAAGAGCTTGACAACAGGAAACAGGGTGAAGAGCAAGATGAAATGACAAATAGGTGTGGAAAAACTTAAAGCATTTTATCACAGACACAAAGTTTCACATATAACAGAGAAAGGTTAATTTTTACATATTTTTCTCAAATATGTAAAATATCGATGTTAGAGTCTGAGGCTGGACCTCTTTAACGTAGAGGCGATACTTTCTGCCAAAACCACTAACTGAAGATATTAGATCCTTGATTGCTGTGATCAGGCAGCTGTCACAAGAGCCTGTGGAACAGTACAGGGTGTCGGTGAACGTGACAGGCTGCAGATCCTGGGACGAGCTGGTCTATGCCAGCTGGTGCCCATTCAGCCATCTGGGACCTGGGAGCTCAGCAAATGCTAAGAGTTCTGCTTCCTGACAGTTGGCAAGCACAATGACCTGACAGATAATGTGAATTTTTCTTTTAAAAAATGTTAAAGTGAGGTTAAATTGTTCAAAGTATCCATAGACCATATCCTGAAACTGTGCTCAGCCTTTCAAGGTAAAAAGAGTTCTTTAAAATTCTCCAGAGTTTATCATTGTCAGTAACTGGACAAGGCTTATCACAAATATTCAAAGTAAGACTTGTCCCTAAGGTTTCTTTTTTATTTTTTTTAAGATTTATTTATTTTATGTATATGAGTGCTCTATCTGCATATATAGTCCGAAGAAGGTATCAGATCCCAGTTTAGGTAGCTGTGAACTACCATGTGGTTGCTGGGAATTGAACTCAGGACCTCCGGAAGAGCAGACAGTGCTCTTAACCTCTGCGCCATCTCTCCAGCCCCCACGGTTTATTTGCTATTATTCTATGTGTGTGAGTGTGGTGCCAGCGTGTGCATGCCTCACGCCCGAGAAGGCCAGAAGAGGGATCCGGACCCCCTGACCCTGCAGTTTCAGAAGGCTGTGAGCCACCCTGTGGGTGCTGGGAGCTGAGAAGCGGGTCTCTGCAAGCACAAGCGCTTTCAGTTGCTGATCCATCTCTCCAGCTCCCAAAGCGGGATTCTTTTTTTTTTTTTAAGAAAAGAAAATCTGAGGCTTTGAGAATTAAACTTGCCAAGATTCACACAGTCAGGAAGTGCCAGCTCAGACGTTGGAATATTAATCCTCAGGGAGCCTCTTCCCATTCCCCTTGCCAGGGCTCTATTTCTCTGACTGTAATAACACACATGTTGAACACAGTGGCATGGTGCTTCAAAATAAACCACCCTGAGTACTAATCCCCGAGTTTTTAGAAGCGTACATAAAGTTATTAGGTTCTTTATATTTTGCTTTGCTTTATTTCCTCTTTCATGACAACCAAAACTATTGGCACTGCACTATTTGATTATTCATAGTTCATCATTTCCTGCTGCAGCATATTCTGTACCTTGGGGATTAGAAGAATAAATATAATGTCACAAAATAATGACTAGAACTTGAGGTGAAATAAAAATCATAGAATTAATTAAGAGCAGAAATTTCATTTCATCTCCTGACAGTATCATTTGTAATAAGAAGTGACATAGCACCGGGAGATGAGAATATAAAATCCCTCCTTGATCTTTTGTGAGAAACACCAATGGCCAACACCAGAAGAATGTTAATATCCTACCACATTTTTACAGCTCACATTTCATATAGAAATGTAAAAATCAAAGTGATATGTCATTTTTATATCTTATTTCTTAAACTATAAATTCACCCATAACTATTAGCTTGTTAAACCCCAATGCTAGCAATCTGGAATCTATGTTTCTGAATCCCGTACTGACTTTACCTTCTTTCTCTGACGATGTTTCGGATGCACAGGTCACGATGGTAATGTATAAATTGTTGACAGGTCATTTTTATTTCCTCAGAAACAGGGGATTCTCTGTTCTCTGCTGTTTCTTTACTGCTCCACAGAAATTCAAGCCTGAAAACCAAAATTTAAGCAGGCCATTTTTCAAGGAAAGAGAACAAGTGTGAGAAGACGCTAGCTGCCTAAAGGAGCTTTTCTAAAGCCAGCCATCAGAACTCCGTCCTCATCCCAGATTTCATTCACTTCTGGACCGGAAGCGGCCTTGCTCCACACTTGTTCTCTGAGCAGGCTGGGGTAGTGCTGAGTATTTTATACACTGCAGGTATGTTTGACCCATTTCAGTTTCTCCTGAGACACTCCTGTGTTTGACTTTTTTAAAGCTCAGACATGACTTAAGCAGGATGTCTCAGAACTGCCTCAAAAACTAAAACCAAAACTAAACCAACCAAGGAAACTTAGGGAGTAGGCATCTTATTTCACCATTTCCAACAGAGCACTGCAAAAACAATGCTAGCATGTGGACTACTGAGCAGTCTGTTCTGTCCTTCCAGCCAAAACAACTGCTGATAATTGACCTGGCCAGCATTGTGAAAATGGCGACTAAGCCGAAGGGCTTTCCTGTTATACTTTTCTTTTAGAAAGGATTATGACCCTGAGCAAAGACATCTCAATGAAGACAATGATGGTGGTGATGATGATGGAGAACATAGGGCAGACACATTAACTGGCATTCGTTATAGAGTAGGTAGGTTGAATTTCACGAGCATGTCTGATGTTGTGAATTTTGCCTTGAAAGCAAATGAAGAATAAACATCTTCCCCTTCCTCTCTTTCCATCTCTAAGTTGAAACTTCTATCTTGTTATTTTTCATAAAGAAACCTTATCTTAATTAAAAGAAACCTTCTGGGAAGCCAACAGAACCCCCAATGTTGAGAGAATCCCTGAATTCTCTGCAAACTCTCGGTTTGATAGAAAGAGAAAGCCTATTGTCAAAGGGAGAAAAGCAATCAGATGTAGACTTTGATGGGGACACAGTACCTACTACTTCCATTTCCAAGTTCCATTTAACTATATGTAGTTAA
This sequence comes from Pachyuromys duprasi, assembly GCA_028658305.1. NCBI lineage: Eukaryota > Metazoa > Chordata > Mammalia > Rodentia > Muridae > Pachyuromys > Pachyuromys duprasi. The sequence continues at coordinate 70,363,335 of CM053752.1, read as the reverse complement.
TAGCATAGACAGAAGTCAGTGCCCATCAATTCTTGTTAAAATGCAAATTACATTGCTGGATTTATAATATTTCTTCCAGTACTTTTTCTGCAATTATTTGCAACAAATATGTGATTCCACAGATAACCTTTGTGTGGTATTTAGTGGTCTGCTTGCGGATATAAAAGTATAAAGGTATCAGTATTTTAATAGAATGGCCTTGTCATCACCTTTAGGTACACAGGCTTATTTTGAAACTGAATTTACCTTCTTTTGAAAGGTAGGATGATTAAATGTTTGTCCAAGCCGAAGATTCCAAAGGAAATAAATCCCTAGGGGAGAAAGCAGTTATTCTGTATGAATTCAACAATAAAACCTTAAGACCTTTAGTGAGGAAGCAGCTGACAGTGATTAGAGCAACATTTTGAATTCAGCGCTCAAAGCAGACCTAAGTTCAACGCCTGTGGGCATCCATCACACCCTGCTTGTGGTCTCTCCCCCACCATTCTGTGCTAGTTAATTAGGATGGTTGAGAAAAGCCAGTTCTGAAGAACTGCATTTGCATGACAGCTCACTGAAGAAAAGATGAAATCCTTTAAAGGCTACGTGTTCTTGTTTCCCCCTTTTGGAAAAGAAAAATCTCTCTTGCTGTGCTAAGTACTTCTTATTTTTCTCTTGAAATGTCATGAACATAATTAACAAGGGCTGTAATATCTACTTGTAATACAGTTAGCATTGTGCTGTGGATACGAAAGGTCCCCCAGAGACTTATGCATAGCGAGCATGGTCCTTCCCACAGTGCATGCTACTCTTCTAGAAAACCTGAGCTCAGTTCCCAGCACCCATGCTTAGTGGCTCAAAAATGCTTGTCACTCCAGTTCTGGGGGATCTGACACCCTCTTCTGGCCACCACAGGCAACTCTACTCCCATGAGCGTCCCCCACGTCCCCAAACACACCTTAAAGCAGACATACACATCATTTAAAACGTTTAAATACAAAGTATTGCAAGAAGGTCTTGATTGTCTTTACCCTTAAATTATAAATTGTCAGAAGGGAGTATCTCTCTCCACCAAGTCCTTCAAAGGACAATGGGATTAGAGGGAGGCTTCTTCTCACACAGTTGAACCACTTGAGGCATCAGCCATCAGGCAGCACTGAAGCACCACATTTCTGCCATTACTTTTGTTCCTGACAAAGCCCTTTGGAATGAAGCTTGCTTAGTGGATGTCCTAGCTTGGCTCAGCCTGGAGAAGGTTTTCAGAATGCAAAATGCTAAGGGGGCTGTGAATTTTCATCCTAGCATTCTATAGTCGGATAATGTCAGATATTAAATGGTATCACAAAGTGAGACTGGTATCAGGTGGCTTGAGGGCGTCCATGTTTATCTGTAATAAACTGATTACATGTATCTCTTTATACTTTCCTGGTTTTCTTCCAATAACAATGTTAAAACAAACAGGAAATACAGTGCATGACTAGGGGAGGCAAAAACACATAGGGCATAAACTGACAAGTTTTAACTACCTTATATGGCAAACTATTTCAAATTTAATAGACAATTATTTCCAACACAGTATTCAGTTTATGAATGAATATTCTCTTAATCAAAAAGTAAGGGTTTGAGTTGGGGATGTGGTTCTGTGTGGAGCACTTGTCTAGTATGTAAAAAACCCCAAGTGAAATCCAATCCCCAGAACCTTAAGAAAGAAGGGATAAGAAAAGTGGGCTGATGAAAAGACCAAATTTTGAACTTTGCACATAAAGTATTTCTCAATTTGTAAGCTGTTATTGTCTTTAAATAGCTTTTTGTCTCCATGCTAAGGATTAAGCCCAGAGCCTTCTGAATGCTAGGCATTAAACATCAATGTCAATAATAACATCACAGGGGAAGATAGTATCTATTTTGTAGGCATTTTGGTGCTGACATGTGATAATGAATGTAAAAGCCTTAATAATCGTTGGTACGTGATAGACTCTCAAGGAAAGGCTACTACTCTCTTTGCTAAAATGTATTTACACGTTACACAATTTCTAAATTTAAGTTCCTGTCATTCAAAAAAACATGCGATGTTTAGTTGTGTAAGTGGCCAAACTAAAGACTCAGAAAAGCAAATTATTTTCCAAAATGAGTTATTAAGATCATAAGAAGTCTAAGAAGAATTTGAGGACATCTTGCTCCTACTTAAATTATTATTCTTCATCTCAACACCAAAGCAAAGAAAAAAAAGTATTTGGTATTTCTGGTTGAAACACTCAGTATACATTCTGATGACTTTAACCAATATAATAATTCCTCTCTATGGGGAGACAGGCAGCAGCTGTCAGCTGTCATGCATACCAGCAGCTGACAAACAAACTAAACCCGTTTGATTTAAAAGAAAACAACATCTGCACACACACACACACCCCCCCATCAGCTCACCCAATAAAATAGAGCCCGCTCAGTTCTCAGGAAATAAATACCTGGCCAAAGTTAAACACAGCACAGAAAAACTGTAATTCAACATAGAGGCGTCCAGTCTCATGGTTGAAGAGCCACCACAAACAACTAGAGAGATTCTGGAAAGGGAAGGAAACAGGGCACTTGAAAATTAAGCACAAGAATCATTTCTCTCCATCCAGCACACAGTATAACTTATCTAGCTAATAATTAGGGGGAAAAAGAGTAACGGAGAAAAACATCAAGAGAATGTAGAAGCTTTGTCTTTCAAACAAGAGGTTTCAACCTCTCCCCTTGACAGATGCCATTCAAACAGAATCTATTCTGATCAGATTTGAAGCAACGAGACAGGAGCCATAATACAGAGGCTTACATAATGCACCAGGACTGCCGACTAGCCTACACGGGATGGATTTTAAAATTAGTCTGACACAATGAAAACAATTCTATCACTGAGCAGCAGCTCTTGGCAGCATTTCTCATTTTCTGACTTTTGTTCTTAGACGGCCATTAAGTGTTGTTAGCTAATATAATGCTGTGTGATAGCTAATGAGGATCTGAGTGTGAAAATGCTGCAGAGGCTTTTGGCCCATCTCCTGTCTCTAGGGAAGTCACACTTGAACCATCTTAAGGAGTTAACAACTGATAACTCACAGGATATCATGAGGATAACAAATAACCCCCCTTCGAGAACTGAAGAAATGTACATAATAAAGTGCTGTACCTTTAAGTGATAAAGGTAAAAGCCCTTCAGTATGTGGTGCTGGCGTGAAGGCCCGAGAGCTCCGCACTACCCATTAGGGAAGGAGCAGTAGAAGGCACGTGTGTCAGAGACATGCTTACAGACTCTGATGCGGCATTCTCGGCTTTGGGAATAGGAAATACACTGTCTGGAGGTGTTTCTTGGAGCATTTTGAAAGATTATAGATAACTAATAAAGAAGTACTTGGATAAATTACGATGTTGCTTTTCTGTGGTTATTGGGAAGTAATTTAAAACAATGGCTTCAAACACTTCAGTCAAGTGGTTTTGTTTGAGACAGGTGAAAAAACAAAAAGCAACACAGCGGCCTGAATGTACTATTACAACCATGCAGAGTGTGCCTAAAACATTAGCAGGTGGGGCTGAGGTCAGAGGTTAAGCTTGAGAGCAACATGCATGAGGCCCTAGGTTCAATCTCCAGCACCAACAAAACAAACAAATAAAAAATTTAAAAATAATGAAAAAGAAAAAAATTAGAAGGCATTTGTGTCATGGGTATGTGTCTTGTTTTATCTATAGTATGAAGATTTTTCATAATTAAAAATATAAAGGTTTATGTGTATGAATGTTTTCCTGTGGGTATGCATGTTCACCATGTGTGTGACTGATGCTCACAGAGGTCAGAAGAGGGCATCAGATCCCCTGGAACTGGAGTTTCAACAGTGGTTGTAGATGCTGAGAACCAAACTTGTACCCTCTGCACCAGCAGCAAGTGCTTTTAGCTGCTGAACCATCTTTCTAGCCTCTAAAATATTATTTTTAAGTTTGGTTGAAAAATATCTTTAGGGAGATAATTTAGCTATTTGGGCACCATCAGGAGTACCTAGTTCTGCATATATTGTGGTAATACTTTTTTTTTTTTATAAATTCCAGGTTCAAGAGTATAGACTGAGGTAGTAACTATAAGGAGAACAGACCTTTGGAGCGCTTGGGCAACAGAGTAAAAGATTCATTCTTTGCCCCCATCCTTACGCTTCAAACATTTAGCTAACTGTTAAAATTCCGATGACCCAGCCAACAATACTTCTGCAAAACAGCAATGAAGTTTCTGTGAGAGAAGCCTATTGAGAGAAATAACCCCAAATAGAAGCAGAAGAAATAGTTACAGCAAATAGGCCAATGATGAGAAGCAAACACAGCAGGACGTGTCGAGTCAGTTGCGGGTCTCCACTCTGCAGGTACTGCTCTTCTTCCCGGGCCAGGATGCAGCTCTGGGAGTCACAGCGACTCACACAGGGGTCGGCTACAAAGCAGTGAGCACAGTTTGATTATTCAGACCCACGATGACTTCCCAAGAGAAAGGGCCCAGAAGTACACTCAGCTAAGACTCTGTCAGTGGCCCTAGAAAATGCCCTCGTGTTATACTAGAGACTCTCAATTGTACAGTCTCTCTGAAAATGCACAAGCAGTGCCCAGCAGATCCTGCTACATATTTAACAAAGGTCTCTGTCTACAAAGCTTATGTTATCACCCCAGCACTCAGGGCAGCAGAGGCAGGTGTTATCTCTGTGAGTTCGAGGCCAGCATGGTCTACAAAGTGAATCCAAGACAGCCAAGGCTACACAGAGAAACCCTGTCTCAAAAAAATGTCATATAATGATGATACATGACTTAGACACACTTCATATAGTTTACATATTTAAAGGTTGAAATAATAAAGTTTCATCTGTGATAAATCCACATGAGCTAGGGATTATGTCCTATTTTGACAAACCATGAAACAAATGTAGTATTACCTCTTGCATTTTATGAAAGAGCCTAACTAATTAACTAGTCCTGGTCCTAGAGAATAAAGCTAGGGGACAGTCTTGGCCTTTAAAATAAGAAAAAGGGCCAAAATTTAATAGGTGTTGGGAAAACTTCCTGGGCCTATCACTTCAGTTAACCTTTGTTAATTGAAAATGGAAGTTTGGAAAGTCCTGGGGACTAAACCTACGGTTTCATGGTTGTTGGAAGTACTTATTGCTGAGCCATACCTTCAGGTGTGTGAGTTCACTTTATTTGGAAGTGTGTATGTATCTGTCTATTATAACGCTATCTTTAAGAATTTCGTGTTTAAATGAGTGTTCAGTGTCTATGATTATGGTCTTATTATGACTTTCCCCATCTTATTGCAAACAGATTCTCAAGCCATGTTCTACAGTATATAGCTTTGATAGAAAGCCTGGGTAGTGTTCCTTTCACATATAAAGAGGTTCCTCCCCTGATTCCCCCCAAGCCCAGCCTCATAGCCCCAGGGCACTTACTTTTCTCATAGGAAGAAGGCACAGGCCCGCTGGTACTTGCATTTGTTACTGGCTCTAGGGATGGACAGCGTAGTTCACCATTTCCCAAGGAGCAAGAACAGCAACCTAGAAAGAGGAGCTAGAGTGTGAAGGTAGAGCCCAACCAGAACAAAAAGCACAAGTTCAAAATGTGCGGAGACATGGCCAGGCTACTCCTGCTGTCTCCGTGGAAACATGTGCTGTATGGGCTCATACCCAGGTGTGCCTGCACAGCGGTGAGCAATTAAACAGTGTCAGCTCCTTACGCTGTCCCCTCTCTGTATGAGACAGAGAGGAATGTTTTTTATCCACCCTTGCTTCCTCTCTGCAGTGCTCTGAAAACTAAGAATTCAAAACCATTTCCTAAAACACAAGCCTTTCATTCACTGCATTCATCAACAGAACGGGTCTGCTGATTACCGTGGGAAAGTGAAACCAGGGTTGGCCTGATGAAAGCCACCTGCGACTTGGACTCTCCACCTGCCCGCCCAGCTATCGGACAAAAGCAGCCCCCTTCTTTTTGGAAAGTTCTGTACAGTTCTCCGGAAGCCTCGTCTGGAGGCTGTTGATAAATCCCTCCTCCAGGCTCATCTCGGCAGTCACGCCCCTCAGGCACGCACCGCTGAAGCTCTGGTTGGTTTATGGGCTGCTCTCACGAGCCACAGTGAGACATGAGTGGCACAGCAGTAATTTTCCTCTGTTTTTATTTATTATATTTATATACTTGTTTATCTATATATTTATTTCCTCAGATAACTGTACAGAGTACCCTTTAAATTTCTTTTTTACAGTTATGTAGGCATGGTGCATCCTGACATGGATTGCAGTATTAACAGAATAATAACCTCAGTGATAAGCTATTGAAATGTACAGGCTAGAAAAATGAGCAATACTTGGGCTTAACCTCTCATTGATAACATCCTTCATTTCTTCTGTGATGTTCTTAAAGACAAAGAGGATTTCAAGGTATAAAAGCTATTCTCTATGAGCCATTACAATGTCTTTTTAATTAAGATAACAATGCCACCTCAGGGTTAAAAAGAGAACCACAGAGAACAGAAGAGAAAAGAAATGATCTAGCCTAGCTCTCCAAGAGCATGAAGGGCTAAATAATAAAACCACATTAAAAAGATACAAAAATTAAGAAAACATGGGAGACCGGTACATTCCAATAACATAGCTATAGGGAATGAAAACATGAATGCATACACACATATACATAAATAAGCAATATGGCCTCTGTAAAAAATTACTTTCCTGGCCGGGCAGGGTAGCGCACATCTGTGATCTCAGCACTCAGGGAGGCAGAGGCAGGGACATCTCTGTGAGTGTGAGGCCAGCCTGGTCTACAAAGTGAGTCCGGGACAGCCAAGGCTATATAGAGAAACCCTGTTTTGAAAAACAAAAACTACTTTGCAATTTTTTCTTCCAAATATAAGAGATTATCAGCAGGCCATCAGCTTTCTCTTTTTTAGTCAAGCATTTTTAATTAAACACTTGGTGTTTTATTTCTTTTCAAGATTTATTTATTTTTAAGATTTATATATGTCCATTTTATGTGCATGTGTGTTTTGCCTACATGTATCAATGTGTACTGTGTGTGTGACCGGTGCCCAAGGAGGCCAGAAGAGGGCATGTGATCTCTTGGACCTGAATTACAGATGATTGTGAGCCACCATGTGTGCACTGGGAAGTGAACACAGACTCACTGCAAGGGCAGCAAGTGCTCTTCACCATGGTGCCATCCCTCTCCAGCTACATTAGCCAAGTACTGATCACATACGAAAATAGTGTGATCCTACTTTCACACTATTTATAATGCAAAGGCCATAGGTCTCTAGGAAATATATAAGGGACAGAGACAGATAAACTGCATTGAATAACCAAACTAAAGAAAGACAGGGTGAAAACATCTGAGATGTTTTCTGTTTATACTTCTAACAAAGCAGAAGAAAGCAGGCTTTAAAAAAGAAACATAACTAGACAGATTTTAAAATCTTAGGAACAAGAGTGAAAGATAAATAAGCAAGTATCTCACTCAAGCCGTTTTCATGTTAATGCCAGAGAATCATGGCATACCGTATCTGCCCACTCTACTTTATTTCTATATGAACATAATATGATGAAGCATATGCAGTAAGCCTGATTTCTCACTAGGAACTGAGGCTATAAAGACAAGTCAGAAGTGGTATTTACAGGGTAGTAGGCCAAATAAACAAGAGCAGTTATAAATAAGTGAGATAAGAGATAAAGGCAGAGGCTGTGGGTACAGCTCCAGGTTGGGGGTAGCACTTCCCTAACATTCATGAGGCCCTGGGTTCAACTTCAGTACCACAGAGACAAAACAAAACAATGAAATTTGGATTATAAATAAGGAGACAAAAGCACAAATACTGCAGGTTTCCTATAGACGTTGCAGACAGCCATCCTATTACAACACAGGTTCAAATCAGTTTTCCTGCTGGTGATGATAGCGACAGGAATTAAAGTTCAGTCTCTTGCTGTTTCTAAAAGCCAGGTGAAAGGTAAATGCCAAACTCTCCCAAGGGTCTCTTACAACCCTTGTTTAGTGCTTCCCGGAGATGTTACTACCCTTTGGCGGCCATCTAACACATTGACAGACGAGGACATGGCAGGCTATCTGAAGGTGATGGTCTTCTAGCTTGGCCCTAAATCAGGTTAGTTTAGAGTATAAATGCAAAGCACAAAGAAGGTGAGGAAGGGAAGGAGGTAGGACATGATCCAAGAAATATCCTGGGCTTAGGGAAAGCAGCATGTAAGCATTTCAGCAAGGTGTCACTGAGCTTTCAGTTTTAAAAGGAACGCGATCAAGAAGCTTGAAAGAGTAAAATTCGGATGGTGTCATCACAAATGGTCAGTGAGCCAGGTTTACGGGTTGTGCAGCAAAAGCAGGAAGAGAGGCGAGATGGCAGGAGGGCCAGTCTGGGGCAAAGCATGGAGAGTTTGGTAGTGTGCACAGGGAGAAAACGAAGAACAGGGGCTGGGCAGGGACAATCAGGTGCTGGAGAGACTTGAGGGTCTTGACCTGCACTGCAGCAGGAGCCTGATGTGACCAGAGAAGTTAGGAACAACTTCTCATGAGAGAAGTTAGTTTGGCCATTTCACACCAGCTAGATTGAACCCAGGAATGACGGGAGATGGGAAGTCCTGTTACAAAGGAACGATAAGAATCTAGTGAAACTGGAAAATAGAGGTCAGGGTAGATACTGGACCACACACAGAGAGAACTACTTGCTCTGATTGGCTCCTTTGCTTGCGAGGGAAACCAGTGAGCTTTGCTTAGAAATCCTGAAAAACTGCCACAGGAGCACTATGTCCGAAAATAAAGAAAAGCTGGCTTTATTCAGAAAGAGATTCCAGCAATACATGTATAAGCCAAGGAAGTCTGGAGCCAGACCCATACACATGGATTCACACGAGGGTTTATATTTCTTATGAGTCACAAATTCCATCCTTAGGACAGCCTTGTTGTGTATTCAGGGATATATGAACTTAGACTGCTGCATTGTTTTTTGTTTGCTTTGTTTGTGTTTTGGTTTTCAAGACAGAGGTTCTCTGTGTAGCCTTGGCTGACCTGGACTCACTCTGTAGGACAGGCTGGCCTCACAGCGATCCCCCTGCCTCTGCCTCTCTGAGTGCTGGGATTAAAAATGTGGGCCACCATGCTCTGCTTGCTGCATTGTTTCTAACAGAGAAATGTTTTAAAGCAAATGCAATTAATTAATAATTAATTTCTGTAAATTTGATTAATTAACAATTAATTAAATATCTCTCGGTAGGGAAACAGGCGAAACGGTGGGTGGTGATACTGTGTGCCGGTGGTTCTGGGAGCTACATGAGGAAGCAGGCTGAGCGAACCATAAGTAAGCGGCGCTCCTCCGTGGCCTCAGTTGCCCTAGTCAGACTTCCTGGATAAGGCAGAAATTGGTACCAGGTTCATGGGGTATTGCTGGGATAGACACTGCCATGTTTGGGGGATGATTGTGGAGAACTTTGGAATTTGGGGGCGAAAAGGCCGTTCAGTGCTCAGAGCTCGGTGGGATGTTCTGTGGGAACTTAGCAAATAATGCTGGAGGCCCTAGCATGTGAAGTCTTGAATAGAGGTTTGAGACTGTCGGGGCCATTTAATATTTTGAATTACGAATCTGTGATTCTGGACAGCTGTGGCTGAAGAATCAGCTGTCATTAACAGGAGACCAGCCTCACTGAAGTGAAACCTTTGCTTTACTGGGACAACTGGTGCTGGCCAGCTGGATCTGAGCAATGATCTGTGACTAAGAGACCAGCATCTCTGAGGTGAGATATTCTGGGAAGCCTTTCCTCAGCTTCCGCACACAGAAGCTTGGTCTGGAGGGGGCCACGTCTGTACTTGGCACTGGTCACTGAGCTTGGTGATGTCAGAGTCTTCCAGGTGCTACTTGTTCTGAAGGTGTGAAGGGGTCATGGAGAGCAGCTGAGGCAGCACCATGAGAGGCCAGCTGAGGCCGTTGGTAAATGAGTAGCCTCAGCTGAAGTAGAAGGCCCACAACTGAAGGGACCATGGAGAGAGGTTGAGCCTGTCAGAATACCTGAAGAGAGCTCGGGAGAGGCTATTGGTAAAAGTGCAACCCAGTTGCAGTAGAAACCCTATCATTTTAGAAATGCCTGTAGCATGGACCGCAGCAGCTGTGGGGTAGAGTTGGCCTCAGCCTAGGAGATAAGCATGTGCTGTGGCAAGCAAGCCCTTTGGAGCCTAGATCATGAGTCCTAGATGTTTGACATGGTTGGACTTTGCTTTTGCTTTGATCTGAATGTGACTATGCCCTGGTTCTCTCTTGAAGTAAGAAAATATATAACTTATTTTGAATTTTACAGGAGCCCATAGTTAGGAGACTTTGTTATTTTAGGGAGACTGGAATTTTACAGAGACAATTTAAAAGAGACTGAACTTTTAAAGTATTTTAATTACTAAAGACTGTGGGGCTTTTAAAAGTCAGAATGTTTTATATTGTGATATTAATTTTAATATAAAATCTTGGAAATGAATAAGAAAGGAGGAGGTTTGGGTTATGTTTGCATGTCAAGGTGACAAGAGGTCAATCATGCCAGCTAGTTTTATGTTAACTTGACACCAGCTAGAGTCATTCTGGAGGAGAGAACCTCAACTGAGGAAATGCTCCCACTGGGCTGACCCATGGGCAAGCCTGTGGTGTGCTTTCTTGACTGATGATTGATGTGGGAGGGCCCATCCACTGTGGGTGGAGCTGCCCCTGGGCTGGTGGTCCAAGGAGCTGTAAGAAGCCATGAGGAACCAGCCAGAAAGCAGCACTCTTCCGTGTCCTCTACATCAGCTTCCACCTTGAGCTCCTGCTCTGACTTCCCTGGACGATGGGCTACAGGCTGTAAGAAGAAATAACCAAGCATTTTCCCTAGCGGGCATTCTGGCTCTGTGGCAATGATTCAGCTCTGCCTTCCTGGCATAAACAAAGGCAAAGGCACAGGACACAGTGAATGGCTGTGGCTACATTCTGCACCAGTGTAGATGGGAAATTCCAGTTTCCTAGAACTATTAAGAGTCATAAAAAATTAAATCTCTTACGATGATATCAATCTTTTAAAAAATGTAAAAACAAACAAAAACAACAAAAAAGCATTCTTAACAGAGAAACTACACAAAATCAGGTGGTGATTTGGCTTGTAGGCTATGGTATATAGATGCTAAGATTAAGTTTAGTTAAGCCTCTCCTTAAAATTCATTTTATTGATGGTACTTGTTTGATAAAATATTGTTAAGGTAGGAAATGTGTGTGTTTAGCTTGCTAAGAAGGATGTTCCTTCCCTTTTACTTCTTCCAGAATTCTCAGGTTTAGAGTAGAACACTTTCCAAGCCTGTGTGAGGTTCTGGGTTCAATCCCCAGCACTGAAAACTGGCATGGCGGCTCAAGTCTGTATTCTCAGCATTCAGGAGGCTGAAGCAGAAGGATCAACAATTTGAGGACAGCCTGGGTTTCAGAGTAACACCCTGTTTCAGCCAGCCAGCCAGCCAGCCAACCTCTCTTGGAGGTCTTAGAATTCAATAAAACATTAATCTTAGATTAATGAATGAAGCACTAGAATAATGAAGCTCTAATAGAATTGTTCAAGTTGTTCACTTGACAAACCCCTATAATATTCAGGGTAGCATAGTAAATTTCCATTAAACAAAAGCATCTAGGATACACATGAAATTTTTGTTAGTTTTAAAATATATGTAGGGCACATACTTGATTCTGGAATAGAACTTGGGAAGAGTTCTGGTTCATTTGTTGGTGCTGGGCTCTCCTCAAATGGGGTGTTTCCAGGCTCTCCTGGCTTATGGTTCTGAGACTGGCCGAAGCCTTCATAGTGGCCAGCCTGGGTGGTGCGGTTCATGCACATGAGTGACACACCTGCTATCAGGATGCTGCAGAACAGGGTGACGGCCGTCGTGATCATCTGCCGGCGTCAGAAGAAGATGTTAGGCCAGTTTTCATAATCTCATCTTAGTAATAGTACAGGATGTTTAAGAACAATGTTTGGGGGGCTGGGAAGATGGATCAGTGGTTAAAAACACTGTCTGCTCTTCCAGAGGACCTGGGTTTGATTCCCAGCAGCCACATGGCAGCTCATATATGCCTGTAACTCTAGTTCCAGGAGATCTAACACCCTATATAGACATACAGGCATCCAGAAAACATAACAATGCACATAAAATAAAAATAAATAAGTCATTAAAAAATTTAAAAACCAAGGTTTTTGATAGAAAATGTATTCATATGGCTTTAAATACTACAGAACGATGTTTCTTCAAAATGGGTAGGTGTGTGGAAGGAATGTGACTTACTTATAAAGAAATGATGGTTTGTCTTTAATCAGACAAGTTTTTTAGCTGTCTCATTGTGTGGCAAGCAGTGAACAATACAGTCACTGTTTCCTTTAAGTAACCAAGTGATTTCTTACACACCCTTCGTTACTTCTAAATGCTGCATAGTTCAGTGAATAGAGGCTTTCTTATAGAAACGACTGTAAAAACTAGAGCTAATATATAAGAGAACCAGTGGGTATAATCGTACAAGTCCTTTTCATATGAATAAAATTTAAAACATAACCAAGTCGTAAGCATCTAAAAATCTTCAGGTAAAACTGTTCACATCTTGAGGTGTCAAGATGTGATGTAAAATCACCAATGTAATATACAATAAAGTAAAATACATTTTCACTTTAATTTTAACAATCATATCAAGGTATAAAAACTGTTTAAAAAGAGACATTCTCAAAAGGGAACTGCCAGTAAGCTCTGCCCACCTGCTCTTTCCCGTAGAAGAAGGCCGAGTCAATGCTGTCGCCACTGTGTTTCCCAGTTATCAGAAGCACACCGACCAGGAGGGCGGGGATGCTGCAAGCGGAGAAAGAGTGAAGGAACTCTAGCTGTGCACGGACACCATCAGCAACCAGAGAGCCGCCACTTACCCCCAGCCAGCGATGATGATGGCTCCCACGGGGATCTGCACACTCTCGCGCTTTTTTAAAAGGAACAAGGAAACTGCTAGAAGGCCTAGAAACGAGAAACGCAGACTGTGAGAGAAGCGGTCACTCTTGTCACCGCACTTCGCTCTGTAAGACGGCTTGCTCATCTCGTACCCCAGTGGCCCAGCTTCCACTTGCTCTGGTGACGCTGTGGCTGGTTTTTGAGTTGACCCGCTCATCTACTGACACCCTTCTTCCATTTCCCGAGTCCTGGGCTTGCAAGTGTGCACCACCATTTCTTTTTTCAACAATAGTCTAGGTTTTGCTCCAAAATTTCCTCCTTATAAATACATGTTGTTTGAAGGAATTTCTCTAAATTAAAAGCCACTTGTGTTTTCTTTCCTGGAATCATCAAATCTTGTTTCACTGAAGGATTACTTTTCAAAAATCATAGCGGCTTGCTGTTGTTGCTTTTTTGTTTCTATTTCTGTGATCAGATTCTAAGTAGAATTGTAAAAGTTAACTGCGTACAGAAGTATAAATGTTTCTCACCCAGGTTAGATTTTGGAAAACGCTTCAAATCTAAGGCTGAGGCTTCATAAAAATTTGATACAAACTTAATAAATGAGGCACAAAGCTAGTACAGACATAAACAGTTCCAGGTTTTGTTTGTTTTGTTTTTGAAATTGGGCCCTTAACCTCTCAATCCCCCTGCCTCAGCCTTCTGAATGCTGAAATGACAGCCACGCTCCGCCACACCCAGCTTGTTTTTAAGTTCTTAACCTTTCCATGTGCCTGACGCTGTCATTTATACATGAGGCACTTAATAAGCTCCACAAGGCTACAGAATTTGAGTGCCATAGGAAGAAGGAACATTTACTTCAAATCAACATTTTAATTTCATAGGTGTGGAAGACACAAGGGTTCCCCTGAGCTGCAGAGGCAGAGGGATGTAGAAACCCAGGCTTTTGAGGAAGACAAGGTGAAGTTCTGAAACTGTCCTGGGATTCCTACGATGTATTTTTTAGGATTGGTAATAATATGTCTATAAGAAACTTCCAGTCTTTTGGCATATTCTCAGTGATAATTACCTCTGTGTCCACCTTATAAATAAGTAGTCTTATTATGCTTTATATGTTAAGTTTGAGCCAAGTACCATGATAGCTCATTGTTGAACTGAAGACCCTAGTAAGGGAAACAGGGACTGTTTCAGTCTTGAGCTTGATGGCTGAATCTTCGACCCTCCCCCATACATGCCAGGGAGTAACAGCCTGGCTAGATCCCGGGGGAGGGCATTGCAGCCAGCCCTGAGGAGACAAGATGATCTGGGGTCAGATGGAAGGGGAGGAGATCCTCCCCTGTTGGTGAACTTGGAGGGGGAGGGGAGGAGTTGAGGGAGGGTTGGGGAGGATCGGAGGGAATGAGGGAGGGGGCTACGCATGGGATGCAAAAACCTAACCTGTGATTGATATAAAAATAAATAAATTTATAAAATAAATAAATTAATAAATTAAAAAATAAAAATATATACAGTTCACTCACAAAAAAAAAGTTTGAGCCAAGTGAAGACCAAATGGTATTACGACTTACATTCAAATGAAGGCTCTCTGGTACTTTGAAGAATGATAACCAGATCATAACTCTATAAGTGGAAGTAACTGACACTAGCAAAAAAACCAAACCAAAACACAACAACAACAAAAACAGTGAACAGAGTTCCATTTTACGTTTCAAATTGTGATTTACATTAGCAAAATCAGGTCCTTTCTTAGAATTAACATAAATGGGCACTGACAATTAGAATTAACATAAACAGATACCGGGGTCCTCGAGAAGGGTTTGGCACCCTGAAATTCTGATTCTTCTTGCTCTGTGAAGAACCATAGCTGTAAATGAGAATCCCATATCACTTGCTGAGGAAGCTGGGAAGATCTACTTGAGCCAATTAAGCTCTTTAGGCTCACTTTCATAGTTTGCAAAATGAAATACTCAAACTGAGCCTGCACAAATGTGGAAAGATTGACTCTACATTAATGTATGTTTGAAACTGTTTAATTAGCACATAAAGCTTGGGGCTTCACTGGTCAAGGATTTGGCTGAACTTGCAGGGCAATTGATTTTCAAGGAGGAACAGAGCAAGTGGTTATGCAGATTGGGCAGAAACAGTGCAGGTAATCTGTAAACCAATCTGAAAAATGACTGGACACTGGGATTTTCAAATGCACCAAATGGCTCTGTAATTGTATCGTTTTGGTGGTGGGCCGAACCTTGAACAACTGAGCCATAAAATCGTGCTGTGTTTACAACAAGCTGACGGTGACAGGGCACCTTCTGAGCACCAGTGAGTTCCCACGTTCTCGAGCTAGGTCTCAGCACGCACTGTTGAAGATTTCGAGGATGGTCGGGGCTCCTGACAGACTGATCTACTTGCTATTCTCTCACTCTCGTTACAAATTCCACCTGAGTAAGTTTAGGTACCAGAGATCAGTTTGGGCCACCTAAATTTGGAATTAGTCTCCAGGTTCTTTTAACTTGACATCTCATGACAAGCCTCATGTGTGACAAGTACACTTGCCTCAAAGAAGCACAAACCATCTTCTGTTTGCAGTGTGCTTGCCACTCTGCAATTCCTCCCCACCTTGCTGCTTTACTTCAAAAGGCCATGGACTTAGATGGGGCCAGCTTTTGATCTTTAGGGCATGAAATCAAAGGTCTCCTCGCCCCCGCCTCCACCCTCCACGGTCACTTCCTGGCTCTTGCTTATTAACCACTGTAAAATTCCCCTTCCGGTACCATTTTACAATTTCAAATTTGTGGTTGGAAGACAAAAACATCCAGACAGTATTTTTCACAAACATACCAGAATGTCAGCTTCTAAACGAACGTTACATTTCAAAACAGCAATGCTAAGTTAAAAATTCTTTCTCACTGGGAACTCTATTTTCATATTAAAAATGATTTTGTTTTATCTTTATGAGTATTTTGCTGGCATGTATGTCTGTGTACCACGTGCTTGTCTGATGCCAATGGAGGCCAGCAAAGGACTTTGGGTGCCCTGGAACTGGAGTTACAGATGGTTGTGAGCTCCGTGTGGGTGCTGGGAATCAAACCAGGCCCTCCAGAGCCATCAGTGGTCTTACACAGAGCCACCTCTCCAGTCCCTGCACAGCCTCTTATCTTGCTCTTCCATTACCTCTTTCCCCCCTCTCAAATGACTAATAGGTTTCCATCTGTTGAGTGTCTGCTGTGTACCAGACATAACTTCCCATCCTCAGAAGATCTCTGTAACATGCTGCAAGCCAGCTTTAGAAGAACCGATGGTAATTAAATCCTGAGACGAAGCCACGGTTTGCAATTACGCAAACTGGGATCAGCAATGAGCTCCAGCACACAGCTCACCTTTGCCCTTTTCCTCCTGGTATCTAAGAGGAAACTATGCTAACGCTGGCCTAGAGTCAAGAGCTCTGCGCGAGGCAGGAGTGGTGTGCTCAATAGATAGCTCAGCTCTGCAGGCGCTCTGTGTGTGTGCACATGTGTACACACACGTGAACCGAGTGACCACCTTGGCCTGTGCTAATAGACTTCAAGTGGATCAGTAGATGCTGAGGAAGGGAGGGGGCAGACTAACAGCCCACTCATGAGCTGACTCACCTGTCCAGAGATAGGTGCTGTACAGGGAACTGTACAGTAGAACAAATACCAAAATTTGTCCAACAAAATTTTTTTCTTTAACAAAATTCCATATCATCATTCCAGCACAAACAATAGACTAAAGGAAGAAATATTGAAAGATTTTGTAAGTTGCTAAAAGTAAACCATATGATTTAACACCATAACAGGAAAAAAACTATTAATCCAATAATACCCATTAAAGTTTCATCCATAGGAAATAATCATTCATTAAAAATTATTGCTAATCAACTACTACGTTTGATTTTACTAAAATGTCAAGCTTTATGATTAAAAAACCTTTTCTATGGAAAAGGGCCTTCAACAATGTATAAATGAAATGAAAATAAAGACCATATTCTGAATTCTAGCATTATATAGTAATGATTGACACAGAAAATGTTAAATATCTTTTCCGTTATGACCACAGGCAAAGACCTAACTGGAAAATGAGGTTACATGAGTTCTCTTTTTGTTACTGTTTTACTCTGTAGCAAGGGCTGATTCCAAGCATACGGCAACCTTCCTGCTTCCGCCCCCTAAATGCTCAAACTTCTAAGTGGGAGTTATCACACTCAGGTAAGAGCTCAACCTTTAAGGATTCAATTGTTTGTATCTTTAAAATACAAAGTTATCATTGATTGCCATTGTTAATCTCAAAGTTTAAGACATATGGCAACACTTCATAGGTAAGCATTGATTAATTACATTTAAATTATAATTGATCATATCTGCTAATAGTTTTGACTTTATAACTGAAAAGAACATCTAACAAAGTAATTTTCTCTCACCCAGCACACTAATCCCAAGGGAAAGCCCTGCTGTAATTATCTATAGTATACTAACCTGAGCAATGAGTAAATTAGTTGTAAGCATATGAGGAAGCTGCTTATATTTCTTACTCAAGAGAAGAATAGCCAGAGACCAGATCTTGAAGACAAAATGTTCAAGTTATTTATGTTTCTCAATCTTTATAAATACTTATTAAACAGCACCTCAGAAACCTTTTTTATTGTGGTACAGGATTGCACTCAGGGCCTAATAATATGCTAGACAAGCATTCAACCACTGAGCTTCATCCTAGCCCTTGGCTCTTTTGAGACAGGATCTCACAGTGTAACTGGGGCTTGCCTTGAACTCCAGACCCTCAGCCTACCAGTACTTAAAGGAATAGGTGTGTGCCCCTATGCCTGGTCCCCATGATTAGTACTTTTAGAGAATCCTCTTTATCCTCATTCCAGAAGAAAATTTAAGGTTTCATTGAAAATGAAAATTATTAATATAGATTACTGTATCCAAAGTGACATAAAAGGCATGAGGGGATACAATGATTAACAAATTAATTCTTTAAGAACTAATGTTTTGACTAAGGCCATATTCTAAGTATGCCAACCTTCAGTGGCTGAGGTAGGACACAATGTCACAGCCAATTATTTAAGAAAGAACTCTTCTAAATTTTTCATTTCTGATTTCTATGACACTAGTGAGGAGTTTAAATTCCAGGTTGTCTTATCAAACAACACATACCTCCCACACCAAGATTAATCCTGTATTCCTAGTATTTAAAAAGGATTGGATTCCTCTTTATCCTCCTCCTCCCTCCCCTCCTCCTCCCTCCCCTCCTTCTCCCTCCCCTCCTCCTCCCCTTCCTTTTTTTCCTGGCTAGTACCCAGAACCC
This sequence comes from Pachyuromys duprasi, assembly GCA_028658305.1. NCBI lineage: Eukaryota > Metazoa > Chordata > Mammalia > Rodentia > Muridae > Pachyuromys > Pachyuromys duprasi. The sequence goes on along the minus strand of CM053752.1, from coordinate 70,345,056 downwards.
AGGCCCTCATGCATGCTAAGCACATGTTCTATAACTCAGCTACCCCCAGGATTGAGTTTCTATTCCACCTTCATGGTGCCAGTAAAGTGTGCTGGTTAATTTTCTTCTTTTCCCTAATTGCCAACAGCAGTTGATACCTTCGCTCTCCCCAAACTCATCAAGGAACATAGACATTTAAGAATATGTGATAGATTTGGGATTTCCTAAAAATCACATTAACCGCACATTTATTTATTGTTAGTATATGTATCCGTTCTCATATCCACCCATTTTAAGAATAAAAATGCTCTCTTTCCAATCTAGAGTTCTGACTGAATGCAGCAGGCAATCTGATGTATGAGGATACACCAGTTGTTAAAAAGCTCATCTATTTGAGCTGGAAGTATCAAGTTTGAAAGGTTATCGAAATTTTCATTTAAGTGAATGGTTACTTTTGATCCTGAAGACCTTTGCTAATTCTCTGATTCTAAAATAGCTAGTATTTATACGGTGATCATTGTTCACAGAATGCTTTTCTCATCTCAAACCTTAAAATAAGCCATGGAACTAGGTGAAATGATTATCTTTATAGCTAAGAACATTAAGTGCAAGAGAGGTTACATAGCTCCAAAGAGACACACAGGGAGCTTGCAATAGGACAAGGAATCAAATCCAAGTGTGACTAAGTCACGTACCTTATCCACCATACAATTCAGAACTCCTGATTGGAAAGACAAACTTACTTAATTAGGAAGTTGATATTATATTTTTAGGCTTTGGCTCTCTATTATGTTTTTTTAAAGTACTTAAATTTTTTTCTATTAATAGTTACTGCCAAACTTATTTTGTGGTTTCTATTCAATTTGACGCTGAAACATACTCACCAAGGAAACCAGGCTGATAATACTTATATCAAAACTAACATTCTGAATGGCATATGCCAGTGGCTTAGCATCCATGGTGGGAAAGGTCAGTAACCAGGCAGAAACATACATGATCGGAGCAGACACAAATGTACTTATTACCATTCCTGAGGTTATCTGCAAAAATGAGATCTAATTAAGGAGTCATTATCTTACTTAAAGAATTGCTCAACAAGTTAAATACCCATAATAGACCAATGCATTTCAACTGAAAATGAAAACCAATAAGGACATGATAGAATCCAGCATAGTATCTGATGCCATATTCCTCTTGTATAAGAGAATGCCCCACTGGCTTCTCTTTCTGATCTAGCTTCAATGATATTGACATGTAAAAAAATACTACAAATTCTGTGGTTGATTATCTTCTAGATTCTACAGAAACACGCTTTCAGCGGTCTAATTAAATCTAGGAACAGCTTCACAAACTATGGGGGGGGGATCAAAACTAACAGAAAACAATTGCCAAATATGATATAGACTAATTAATGGAACTGTCCCTCATAATATTTTCAGAACTCCCGAAAACTGTATATGCCATGTACAATATGCATAGATACTGTTAATTTAACAATTTTCTCAGTTTATTGTGGGGTATTTTCTTGTAATGATTGAGTTATAATGATGAAATAGATTTTTTCCCTCAAAAATTCAAAATTACCCCTTTAAATAATTTTAATGCTTAAGTATAAGCATAGATACAAAGTACTTGAAACAAAGCAAAGACTAATAAAAGAGCACAGGTTTTAAAAAAAATAGGAAAAAGAAGTATCGATAAACAAGGTTCCCATATCAAATACCCATGGTTATATAATGTTACAGAATACCTCCTTATTTACAGTGCGACAGCTTAGAAATCTCAAGTTCTCATTAAAGAATGCTGGTTTCTGTGTTTTACAACTTCCTTTTTTCTCTCCACCACACAAACCACCCAACTAGGGGACCGACAGCGCATACATACAATCTCTACTTCCATGTTGAACTGGCTGGCAAAGATGGCCACCCCTGGGGCTACAGGGAAGACGCCATAGAGGAACGCATAATTGGACAGGCTCGTGTGATTCACGACACTGGTCCCCTTGTCCAGGAGCTCCACCATCTCTCTGCACAGAAGGGGCAGCACGAGGCTGGAGAAAGAAGAATGCAGAAAGCACTCAAAGCCGGCCCTGTCTGTCCCTGCTCCTAACTGCACTGGTGAACTTGGAATTATATTATCACTATTCTGCCCAGAAGGCGTATGCATTTCCATGTGCGTATTTTATTGCTGCTGGACATTTTGTTGAAAGTCAGGGATTCAGCTAGGAGCCAGTTCAGGAACAATGCCCTGAAATATTTCAAACATTAGGGAATATAAAGGGGAAAACAGACTTTTCTTGCAAACAAAACAAAATTTTCTTGCAAAAAAGAAAAGCTAAGCATTATAATTATTGCTACTTTCTTGCTTCCTTTGTTGGTTAATGTTAAATGAAAAAAAAGAGAGACTGGGGATCTTAGTAATTTCTTTCAAGAATATTTCTAAACTTTTTGAGGGGAAAAAAGCTGAACTTTGTGATTAAGTGTTTAAATAGACCAATTAATGATAAAAAATGCATCCCAATAAAATTCTAAAAAGCAATAGAAAAAAAGTGGCAGAAAGTAGGCATCTTAATAATTAGTTCTTGATACTGGTAAATAAAAAGAAAGCTATAGCAAAGGGAACTGAAACTACTGTGTGCAGCAGAAAACAAAGGAAGCCGGCTCTGGTGAGGAGGCTATTATTAGTCTTCACCACTCTGTAGAGAACACAGCACAGTCTGAGCTGATAGGCTGGCCTTCGGGAAAAGCAAGCGGATACCTAGTCACAGCAGTGGCTAGGAAGGGACTAGGAATGTGAGCGCACGTGTACACAGGTGTGCCTGTGGCAGCCAAAGGTTGACACCGGGCGTCTTTCCCAGTTGCTTTCCCCCTTATTTTTTGAGACAAGATCACTCACTGAACCCGCACTTCACCACTTTGGCTAGGTGGGCTGGCCGGGAAGCCCCAGGGAATCCACCCTCCCAGTGCTGGAATTACAGCCAAGTGCTCCAGCGTCTGTCTTTTTACAGGCCTGCTACGGAACCAAACTCATGCCCTCAGACTTCTGCAACAAGCACTTTACAGGCTGAGCCACGCCACAGTCTGAAATTACCCTTAGACGTTTGTTATAATAGACAGTTGATGCAGCTAAGACACTGTCGTTTCTTTTTATAAATGTATGCTCTTATTTTACACGTGTGGGTGTGCTGCCTGTTTGTATTTCTGCATTATCCTGTGCATGCAGTACCAACCGAGGCCAGAAGAGGGTGGCGGATCTCACTGGAAATAGGTTAAGATGGCTGTTAGCTGCCTTGTGGGCCCTGGGACTCAAACCCTGGTTGTCTGAAAGAAGAGTTAATACTGAGCCATCTCTATACCCTGTATTTTTTTTTTTTAATTTTAAAAAAGAATCAACTCTTACTTAAGAGTTGAATTCCACATTTAGGAATGCCCTAAATACCTTGGATAATACTGTAGTAAAATTATGTCAGCTCCATGGCTGACAAACCAGTGTGCTGAAGAACTAGTAACTAAAAAGTATTTCCACCATAATGTTCCAATAATGATAATATAGGTATAGAAATGTTTATATTGACTTACCTATATTTAGAACAGTCAACCAAATTCATGGTAACTGAAAAGTCTCCAACATTCTTTTTTTAAAGTATATATTAAAAACTATTATTCTTAAACAATAAGATGTTTTTATTTTATGATTTTTCATAGACTTAAAATGTTTGCAAAATTTATTTTAAAAATATGACCTAGGGATATAGTAATATGGCTTAGTGGTAGAATAGTGGCCTAGCATGTAGAGGGCCTGGGGTTTGATGCCCAGAAACATAAACATTAATTAGGTATAATTTACTGAGACATTGAAAACTTTACAAAAATGCCAAATGGGAGAAAAAGCCAGAATAAAAACCAATAATCTTTTTCTTTTAACAGTAAAGTAGAAAAATTAACCTATATGCCATAGTAAGAAAATAATTTTTTACAATACTCAAGTAGTCCATTTTCCTTTAAATCACAACTATATAAGCAAGGATTAAGGTTTAAAGGGAAAAAAATAGGTGCAATACAACCCAATGAATGGTAAACAGGCTTTTCTTTTTCGAACTAAAATTCCCAGGTTAAATAAACGAGACTTACAGTTTAGCTGTGATAAGAAGAATAAGTACAACAAATGCCGACTTCTTCAGTCGCTTTATCTTCCCCACCATTGTCAGACCGAGATAAAACAGTGCTGACCCAGAGAAGGAATTTGCAAGTCCATCAAGAAAATTTTCCATATATACAGGGATCTTTTTATCAAGAATAAAATTGAAGGCGATGCCAACAAAGACCATAAATACGATGGGGTTCTGTAGCACACGCAGAAATCCCAGTCCCACAATCTTTGCTTTATTTTGAGAAGCATTTTGTGAGTCCTTTGACTTTTGGATTTCACAGAAGATAAACCCAATAGGGTTCAACATCATAAGAGATATTGGTGCCACCAAGTAAATGTACTGGAGATATTCGGGATATGTAGCTTGATACAGAGCTTCAACTGTAAAACAAGAACATCGGTTTTAAAATGTTACCACAGAATTATACATGTATAACATTTCCTGTGCTTGCTTATATCATTGAGAATTCGTCTAAATAGTGATGAATAACCCCATTCATGTATTTTTAGAAAGGCAAGTTTTAGTAATAAAGCTGACAAGGCAGAGAAACTTATTATATTAAGAACCACCCAGTTTATAAAATAACACAATCAACCTTAAATTATTTTTAATAAAAACCTAACTATTTTCCTGACAGGGGCTTAAAACTGAATCTCTGAGAAAAGGGTAGAGGTGTAAAATCTTTAAAAGAGCAATTCAAAGTAGAAATCTGTATAAGTAGTGAGAGCAACAAAGTATTTGCTTGATCTCAGAGAGAGAGCAGCTTTGCTGGTGTGGTAAGGAGGACCCGGAGGGCAGCAGGGGGGAAGAATAGAGTCAGGAACTAAGACACACTGCAGAGATGGACTCTCCACTCTCCAGGCAGAGATGCAGAGCCGTGAGCCGGCTGACAGGAGGCAGGCCAGGGCCTGAGGCGCCTAGTTCAGGAGTTTATATTTCCCAGGCGTGGTCTAGAATGTGAACTGGGAGCTGACAGGGAAGAAAGGCTCAGTGGGGATGAGGAGCCACAGAACTCAGAGGGCAGAGAATCCGGTGGGTGGCTGCGGAGGATGCTAACCGCAGGCGAGAAAAGCAGAACTTCCTAAGATGAGAGTCAGACATTAAAGTCTGCTGTGAATGGAGGAAATGACTGGAATGGAGAGGGGTGGTAGAGCCAGACAGCATCAACCTTAGAAGTTGTCAGCAAGAAAGCAGTCATGTCCTACAATAGTCCCGGGTAGCTTAGGAGAAAGAAGGTGCCAGTCACACCTACCCATGCTTAGGGAGCATATAGGCTATGAGGAAATGAAAGCAAGAAATGCTTCTAGCAAGACCAAAGAAGATGTAAAGGAAGGAGAGAAGGCTGGACCTGGGAAGTGTTCGGGAGGGGAGCATCGTGGAATCACACACTCTGTGTCTAACTCTTGCAAATGTAAGGACACATTCCTAAGAAAACACACATGTTACTTGTTCTCAGCATGTCCCCAAAGAGCCGGTTACTTGCCGAAGGAAAAAAAAACAACTAAACAAAACAACAACAAAAACAGACTGTGTGAGAAGAAATGGCATATTACAGGGCATTCATGCTGTATTTTATGCGAGATTTAAGGGGCTTTTGGAGGGTTTGAGAAGAACCTGACTGCTAGAGACGAGGGAGGTCAGTGGTGGGTTCACCCTTCCAGCCGTTCCAGAAGGTGAAGACCGAGGGACTGGCCTGTGGTTGAGCAAGGCACCTTACAGCTGCCGAATACACAACTCAGTCTTCAGGCCCGATTTGGATGTAGAACTTGGACCTATCCAGCTGGAAGTATAAGAAGCTCATTCATGATGGATGTGAAGTTGAGAAATAAACTTGCCGCAGTCATTCAAAGGAGAGAGGCAATTATGTGGAAATAATGTAGATCCAGTTTCTTAATTTACATTAAGATAAAGTGACACAGGTCAGAAAATATTTGTTTACCTCCTCGGGATTTGTAAGTTCAGTTACTGTCAGACACATGTCCCGTTAAAGTTATGTAATAGATTATATAACCTCAGACCTCACCTTGATCTCGTTAGTTACTCTTACTTCTTACAAGATTCAAATCATTTTTTTTCTCTCAGCTAAGCACACGCACAGGTCTGTAATAGCTCCAAGATGGAGGTTAAACACATCTGATTGCATAAAACCTCAGCAATTCTCTGCACTGATTTCTACATTAGGTGAGCTGGCTGTATGGCTCGTTGGCTGTAGTTCGTGTTTTCTGCTGCTTTACTCGTTTAAGTAAAGAGCAGCATCTTGATAATTGCTCTTAGGTAGCCACACTTCTGAAGTATTCCACCTCTAAGAAGAAGGTGTCTGGACCTGCTTACCACTTAGGTTTTTTAAGTGGAGTATCTGCTTGGGGAATGCCTTTGTGTTTTCACAGTCTGGTTTTCAGATTCTTCCTAAGTGGCCACAATGCAATAAAAAGGTGTTTTCAATTCCACACTCTACTCAAAGCCCGTATATTGACTGATGACTTTCTGGGCAATTTAGTGATCATTATGACATAATGGAGTCTCTCTCTCTTTCAATGTAAATCTGAGCACCAGTTTTCCATTGCTATTGTTAGGCAGTCATCAAATATTGCAGCACCCCATCCTTGCTTTGGCTTGCTACATGCGGTACAAAGAGTGCAGTGAGACAGTGTCAAAGAAAGGACAGAGACCACAACCCACCTCATCTTTCACAGTGAATTACTGTCCTGTCTTACTAGTGATTGTGAAGCTCAGTGTACCTCATTTATACAGTAAACCTGCTTACAGGCATGCATAAGACAATTTTTATTACATATGTAATTCATATATACATACACACATATGTTTATATATATGTTTATATATATGTTTATATATATATATATAGAGAGAGAGAGAGAGAGAGAATCTCATCACTTAGGATTTTGAGGCAAGAACGAGTATATATAGAATTCAGAAGGGGGCTCTTGAAACATGCTCCTGTCATATGGAGAGATTGCTGTCCTTCCTTCCTTTACAGGATCTTTTGTATTTTCTCCTCTTGGCTCTTATTTCTATTAGTTAACAATCTGAAAATTAGGTTACTTAGTGTATCTACTAACCCATGTCCTTCTGCATTTTCTCTACCATTCCTTTTATCCACATTATTAACTCCATTAACTCCAAAGAGTATCATGTAAATCACAACTATTCAAAGTCAAAACTTTCAAAAATTAATCTTTTTCTATTGCTTCCGCCACTCGCTGGAACAGTACATGTGGCTTTTTTTTTTAATGAGCACAGCCAGTCCCCATAATTGTCTCCGTATTAATCCAAACTGCTCTGTCATATCTGCCAGATCCCTATCACAGACAGAGCAGACACACATTCATAATTACAAGCTCCATTGATGATCATGCCTCCTCTCTCTGACTTCTTGAAATCACTTGTTCCTTCCAGAAACTTGCCTATTATTTGAGGCCAGTCTCTTGGATTCCTTCTACCAAGTCTTCAACCTACATCATTAAATCTTACCCTCTCTAGAATACTATAATACATTATTTAGTATCAATCCCACCTCAAGAAATTGAAGGCATCATTTTCTAATCCACAGACCCCACCCAAGGCACTGGTGGACAGGATTAAACTGATATATCAGTGAATGCTAACGGTTTCAGATAAGCTAAAGATGTATTTTGTAGCATACAATAATTTGTATCTGCTATTGGTTAAGCTGTCTCTTTTTTTGATGCATGCTTTATCTTAAAACGTACCACCTTAATTAGCCCTTTTGGATGTACATGTGTGAGTGGTGGTCAGATGTGATGGTAAGCATTTTTCTCCATCACTTCCCACCTTACTCTTTAAACAGAGTCTCTCACTGAACCTAGAGCTCACTGACTCAGCTGGACTGGATGACCAGCAGACTCCAGGGATGTTTGTCAACCTCCCCTGAGGTTTTAAGTTCACACCAGGCTCATGCTTACAAAGCAAGCACTTCCCCAACTAAGTTCCTACCCTAGCCCCTTATTTATTTTTTATTTTTGATACAGAATTTCACACTGTAGCCCACACTAGCTTTGAAATACCAGCAGCCCTCATGCTTCAGACTACCAATTTATTTTAAATTGGTTACTAAAGATCATACATGTTATATGCATGCCATCTTGAAATTTATGTTTCAGAACGGTTAAATTAAGCTCACCAGGATACCTATTTTCTTACACAATTTTTATGATATGAATACGTACACTGTTTTTTTTAACTGTGTTCACTATGTTCTACAATAGCTCTCTTGAACTTATTCCTCCAATCTAACTGAAATTTCATGGTTTTTCCCTTTTTACATATTGTGAATATTTATAATGCAAGTTACAATTAGAGCCTTTTAACTCAGCTGAACGGGTGCATGGGGCAAAAGAAGTAACGTCTAGTGGGAGAGCAAATGATTGTGATTAAATGCTTATTAGATTACTAGAGAAAAGGGGTTCAACATGGGAATTCTAGTCTCTTTTGCCACTCATTTCCATAATTACTTAACATTCCATCTTTATAAACCGTCTGTGCTTCCTTTTTGCTAGCAACCTGAAGACAATCTTCCCAGTGGAAAAGGAAAACACATGTGAATACAGTGACCTATAGCAACTAAAATTAGATTTATAATCACGACATCAACTATTAAGTCCTAATTAATTAATGATTATAAATAAGGCTCTTAGAGGGAGGGGAATCCCATTATGAGGAGTTATTATATAGCTTGGAAGAACTAAGATAAAATTAGCCACCCACTGTGACTCCTATTTTGATTTCTGCAGGGTTTCAATCTCTAGCAGATAACGCAAAGACCCTGACAAGATCATTCCACTACTTAATGGCATATAGTTAATGCTTCATCTCCTTTCTGTTTACAGCTCAGGCACTAGAGCATAATTATGATTAGTCGGGGTACTTATGCTATCAGCATTGTTTGAAGAATAAATTATAGGACTTAACTATGCCCTATTAGTACCTTCTAATGACAGAGGCAGGGAGCCATTCTGATCTGCTGAAGTCAGCATTTCAGCTCGGAAAATTCTCAGTTTCTCCTCACACCTGGTTTTTTTTTTTTTTTTTTAATTATCTTTGAAAAAGTTGTCCTAAAAGACAGTAAACTTTTTTTAAAATCTGTAATCCACTTGACTTTAATGTAAAAGCTGCATAGTAATGTAGCATTATCTATTCTCTATATACCATAGTCCGAGTATATAGAAAAGACGCAGAGCCTTTTCTTTATGCACTAACTTATCTTCTCTCCGTGCCAGCGCTCCCCACATCACCTGTGACCTGAGCAGATGAGGCGGCAATGCAGCCTTAAGAAGGATGCTTCTTCAAACTTACTATCAGCTCTACGAACATGGCTGTGGGAATTCCTAGGAGAGGCTGTGACAAACCGACAGAAAGGTCTGACTGACGACCGTCTCCTCTGTTCACCATGCACAAGAGTGGAGGACAGAGGACACAGACGGCACTAACAAACACCCTGCTGGGGAGCAGACACGGGGCCCCATGTTCTCTATCACAGCCTCCGTTTTACAGGCAGACGAGAAAGCTGTCTAGATGACTGGTTTTTAATAAAGCAGTTGGCACTGCAGCTGGCACCAAAAGAGTTATTTTCTGTAAAACAAACAGCAAAAATTATAACCCCTAATTGACCAACTCACTCATCACGGACATTTGGGTTGCTATAATGCTAGAAACCTGGCCATTACCAATTTACTGATCTAACGTGGAATGTGAGAAAAACTGATAAAAATGGCTTGGCATTTATATTTAATTTGGAAAGTGTCTTAATAAGAAAAGTAATTTATCTAATAGCTTTTTTCCACTTCTGTTCTTTTCTTCCCCTTCAGTGGGTTCACACTTCTGTGTGTGCATCCTGAGATTGAAGGAGGGTGTCTGGAGTCTTTCCCCATCTCACTCCACCTTATCTGAGAGACAGGTCTCTCACTGAACCTGAAGTTTGTTTCAGTTAGGCTGACTGTCCAGTGAGCTCCAGGGCACGCCTCTCTCTACCTCCTAGCATGAGGGTTATAGGCAGAAAAAGCCCACCTGACTTTTTCTTCAGGCTGGTAAAGAAAGGCTTTCATTAAAGGCAAGAACACACACATAGAAAGCAAGTACACAGAGTACAAGACCTCTCACGAAGCACAGGAAAGGGCTCAGGAAGCTAACGTTCTCTTGTCTGGCCTTTATGTGGGTGCTGGGGGGTTTGAACTCATATCCTCTTGCTTCTACCTAAGCCACCACCCTAGCCCCTTCTGAACATATTTTAAGGACAAAACCATCTGATTCTGTCTGAAACTGCTAAATTACAAAGGTTGGTTGGGTCTTGTAAGATAGGCTTAGCCTGTTATGTAACTGTGTGGCATAGAAGAGTGCCTGGGATTTAAGACTACAAAGCCCAGAGCTGGGTCTCAGGCACATGTTAGCTGTGTGACCTGGGTCAAAACAATCCTGTAACCCTGTCTCCTTATTTAAAAGTGATAATACCTGCCCTATTCAAACCATAAAGTCCCCAGTAAGCTATAAAGTTACAAATGTTAGTTCTCTTCATGAGCTCACTAGTCTATATAAAAGTATGAAACTATAGACGTCTAGCTCATGTCTGAAATAAGGACAATATTTATTAAATACTTAACACTATGGCAAAGAGCCACTTCTGGCGTCTTTACACTACAAACCCTTGCTCAGACTATATTTTTAGTTCTCTTAAGGAGATGGACAAACATTAACGTCTGCCATGTAATTTCAATTTAAAGTTCCATTACTGTAAAGGAATACCTACAGAGCCTCTCTTTATAGAGCAGTTACCTAAGAGCTTGTTCCCTCCCTTTTCAGTCTCCTGCTTTACTCAGCGCTATTTGATTTCTTTGGTATTTTTCCCGTGGCTAAGATGGGAGAAGGTGAAAGAGCACAATTCACTACAATCTTTTTGGTGCAGGTGATAAAATGACTTACGGGGAGGATGGGGGAAAAATGACTGAGGCCTGAGAGTTCACGGTAGGTTTCAACTGCACAATTTAATTTTCTGCTGGACCTGTGTTCACACTGTACATCACCAAAGAAGCCTGGACCCAGCGCTGCCACAGCACTGTCCCCTCACCCCTGTCCCTTACTTATTCTTCCAGTCCCTGCTAGCATTTGATAGGCTCTTGGTTTCAATCTGATGTTCTTTTTTTCATTAAAATATGAATTCAGTCTGTTTGAGAACTTTATTCTCAGGGCTGTGCCTAGCAGCTGGTTCAGCCAAAGTCATGGAAAGCTCTCCCATAAACAAAAGAATGGATGTAGGCATAAGAGTCCACACGCTGTGCCATGTGGTCAGAATACACATAACTTGCATTTTTAAATATTAAAAAGAAGTTTCTAGGAATGGTAATATATTCTGAAAAACAGAATATATTTCCTATCAAGAAACCTTAACATCCCAAATTACTGTGTTTTGTTTTAGCAGAAAATGTAAAATCGGGCTGTGTACAGAACTGCAGATGGAATGGTGAACTTGCCACGTCTGACCTTAAGCAAGAATTTAACTTCAGCAGAAATATGCTGAAAACTCAAATAACAAGCTCATAAATAAGCTTTAATGAAGAAACAATCTATACCTTCTAGAGCACAAAAACTAGAACGCTGTGGAAAGGCTACTCAGAAGTCCCCACTGCTGGCATGTGATGGTCACTACTTTCATAGCGACAAAGACCTTTTCTTAAAACATAGTTTAAATCAGAATGCAATCCCTTCTAGAAATTAGATGTCTCTATATGAGATAATTGAGCAGAGATAGAATACTATTAGAAAGATTACCCCCTAAGGCATCAGGATATAACCACATATTTTAGGTAGATAATTAAGTGATTCTTAAACTCTCTCTCTCTCTCTCTCTCTCTCTCTCTCTCTCTATATATATATATATATATATATACACACACACACACACACACACACACACACACACACACACTCTAAGGTAGCTCTAAGAAAAATAATGGATGAGTGGAGAGGGTCTGTGAGGAGTTGGGGAAGGGAAAGTTGTAATCAGAACACATTGTGTGAAAAGAGATTTTTTTCAATTAAAACAATGAATGATTTCTTAGAGACAAGAATATGTTGCTAACAAATGCTTAGATAAATCAAAAGCTTATGTTACCACATAAAATGCTTGAGATTTTTTTTTTAATTGAGGAAGAAAATAACTTACCTATGGGGTATCCCAATGCGAAGTCATTACTTTGTGTAGCAAAAATAGGGAACAGTCCAGCTTTGCTAAATCGACTCTCGGGACTGGCAACCAATAAGGTTAATACACATACAATGAAAAACACAGAGGCTTTGCCAATTAAAATACTATATAGAAAAGCCCAATCCACATTGGAAAAATTAAGTACAACCATGTTTTTGAATAATAAAGCTGGAAGGGCAAATCTGGAGACGAAATTTCCCAGTCCTTTGGCCTGTGTTGATGTTATGACATTGGCCCTTCCTGCTATGTAGCCACAGAGGACTATGCCAAAGCATTCTAGTAAGGCTGGGAAAAGCCTTGTTATTGACATTGAAGGTGGGTCATTGGTGGAGTTAAACCCATGAGTTAATGCTGCAGATAAAGTCCCATTCATACTAGCAGTAAGAGTTGAGTTCTCTGCTGAGAAATAAGAATCCATTTTCTTTCTCAATTCCAACTCCAAACTGGTCTCTGAAAAAGAAAGAAAGAAAGAAAGAAAGAAAGAAAGAAAGAAAGAAAGAAAGAAAGAAAGAAAGAAAGAAAGAAAGAAAGAAAGAAAAAGAAAATTCAGTGCTATAACCAAGCAGAGTTCAGATTGAAATGGACGGATACAAACCCAGGCTTATTTACATATTAAATGGCCAAATAAATGTTCGTACTCTCTTCAGTGGGGAAATACTATGGAAAAGAGGTGGGGGTGCCTCACTCTCAAAGGTAGGTCAGCTCAAATATTTATGTTATGCTTCTATTTTTGCTGTCACACATGAGTGAAATAAGAGCCACGAACGTTACAGTTGCAGTGATGGCCAGAGGCTCTCTCCAGGAATCCACAATCCATGTCCATCTAATAGGCTGAGGAGTCATGTTGGAACCAGAAAGACCCATCCAGCCTGTGGTCGTGCTTAAGGGAGAATCGCAGCAGGGTATTACTTACCAACTCTGAATGCAAAACTAAGCTTCTTACGCTTTACGCTTTATCATCTGTAAAGTGGCAGTTATCAGTATGTACTTCAAACAGAGTCCTTTCAAGTCAAGCACAGGCAGCACACAGTAATCATTTGACCAAAGCTGAGTGTAACTTTTGGGAGAGTATGAGGGAGCCTATGAAAAGAAAGAGTGATGAAAAGATGTCATTCTTTTTACGTAAGAACACAAACTCGCTGACAGCCCCTTAGGGCCACGGGGACTTTGCACACAGAGTTCACTCTAAAATATTCTCTGCCATTTGCACTGCCCACATAATTAGCACCCACCCATCCTCCAAACTCAACCATATGGTTCAGGAATCATTTCACTCAGGTGAGGTTTCTTTAATCACACAGTTAGGCACGACTCTTTCGCAAATAAAACCGTGATCCTTCCTTTTAGTCTACTTTTCTCAGTCTGTGCATCCCAATGCCATAACGTGACAGACTTATGCCCGTCTCCTTTACCTAACTCTAAATGTCACAGAAGCAAAGGCCATGCGAGTCTCTACACTCTCATGTCCCTAATGTCTAGCACACTATCTGACACACAGGAGACAGGTATGTGTGTATCTTGATTCATTAAAATGTTCATTAAATAGCAACCTGTTCTTAAATCAACCCTCTTTTTCATCTGTCGGCTCTCTCTTAGGTATGATCTAGTTCATGAGTGGATAATCTTTCTTTCTAAATGATAAATGCTTTTCACAGCAGTAACAGCTCCCCAAACACACACTATGTCTGAGAATGTTCTAAAGATGTTCACGAGATTTTAAAGAACAAGTTCTGTGTGCTAATGTGGCAACTGTCATATTCCCCTCCTCTTGCTGCCAGAGATGCAAGAGCACAATCTTTAGGTAACTCTGCGATGAATAAGCTTTTTATTAGTAATTTGAAATTAATATGACAGCAATTGCCAATTTCTAAGCACTCATGCTAGGTTTACCATCTAAAGTGGCCTCTTACATAAGATGGGAAAAGAAATCTGGTGCTTCCTGCAATTTATAATGCTTGGGTTAAGTTCTCAAACATTCACACCACATTCAAAGGACTCGGGTGGCCAGCCAAAGATCAAATGATACACTGGGTTGTATAAAAGAATATTCCCTGTGCTGCTCTCTATTAACCAAACCCTTTTTAAAAAACCTTATATTTAATTGGGATTAAGACAAGTATTTTTCTTTTCTAGCAGGATTAAACAGGAGTGATTAACAGAAACAAAATCCTACAATGTTCACATACTTGAACTTTACCAAATAAGCACCAAATTATACTGATTGGTATACATAGCCAGGTATTGGCTGGTACATAGCCAGGGCCTGGTTGATATACATGGCCAGGTTCTGCTTGGAATACATAGTCAGGTATTGGTTGGTACACATGGCCAGGTTCTGGTTGGTACACATAGCCAGGTATTGATTGGGACACATAGATAGGTTCTGGTTGGCATACATAGCCAGGGTCTGCTTGGCACACATAGCCATCCTTGAAGAAGTTGACAATCAGACTTAAGTATTAAACACTGGAACTCTTAAGAACTGTGTATTTAGAAGCCTGGCAGTGGTGGTGGTGCACACCTTTAGTCCCAGCACTCAGGAGGTACAGGCAGCAGACCTCTGTCTGTCTGTGAGTACCACAGAGTGAGTTGCAGGACAGCCAGGCTAAAACAGAGAAACCCTGTCTCAAAAACAACAAACAAACAAAAAGAAATATGTACTTAGAAAGGTAGTGGGAAAGGAGGTGAGGAACTGGTTCAGCTTTCTCACACTTTTCCAAAGTTCCCTGTATTTCTTTGCTTGGATAACTCATAATCCCCTTATTTGGACAACATCAGAACAATGTAGTTGTATATACATTTTTAAACAACAATCTTAATTAGCAATAGTTAAGTGAACAGAATAGCCGACTTCTGTGCCTTAATATTTGTCGACTCTTTAGGTCGATTACTTTACCTTCCTGGGTGGGTTTCCTTAACTGAGAAATGGGAGCGGGGACCCCTTAGAGAGACACTGTGTGGAAAGGATATTTTATTTCAAGCTTATCACAGGGTAGGCCAAGAAATGGCAGCAATAGTCCTAGTGCTAAGTGTGATGGCCCATGCCAGAAAACCAGAATTGGAAGACAGAGGCCAGAGATTCACAAGTTCAAAGCCAACTGGGGCTGCATTGAGGCCCTGTCTCAAAAACAAACAACTAACAATCAAAGAATAAGAGAAAGGGGGGGGGGGTCAGAGAGACTGTAGGCCTAATGATATGATCAGAGTGGTAACAAAGTAACATTCATTGTCATAAGTAGCTATACAAACACATCTGACATCAAAGATCCTCAGCAATATTTATTCCATAAAGTTACCGTTTGGGCTGTATTACAAAGTTACCAGTCTCTGTTTTATACCAACCAATTAAGAAGAGTTGAGTTGAGTTTGATCATATTAGGCTATCGACAGTGAACAAACAGCTCTTCACCAAGGTGATGGCCAATGGTAGAACAACTCTCAGGTGAAACTTTCAACTAATTGAAAGTTAAAAGAAACTTTTTAAAAGTAACCTGCCATTTTCCCAGTTTAATTTTTCCAGTGTTATAAAAGGAACAGCTCCTGAGTCGAACGAAAATTAAAATGACTTCTATCTAGCCTGACATAACATTTTCACACACCTCTAATCCATGCAGTAGGGCGGCAGAGGCAGACGACCGTGAGTTCAAGCCCAACTACAAAGTACAGGCAGCCAGGACTTACATTAGCAGCTGTCTCAAAATAAGGAAGGGAAACAAATTAGTTTTATCTCATACCGTTTTCAACATGGGAGAGAAAACGCTTCTAAAGCACATTTTAAGATGAACAAGAACTCACAACAAAGGAAGTTAAAAAAAATGATATCCAGTCCTTTAATCTACAAAAACAAGGCTTGTTACTGAACAAACAACTTGACTTGTCACCATAAAAGCCAGTTCACTGGGGAAGACATTAAAAATTGTAATCTACAAACCATCTAGTCACTTTATATCTGAGTTAGATAACATCACCAAAACACTGAAAGTGTAGGTTAACTGCTATTAAGTTAAAACGTGGTGTGGTGTTAACTTGAAAGAGAAAGCTTTGAACTGAGGGTGTTCTCTTCGCAGACTATCCTTTCTACACGAGAAAAGCCCAATGCCTTCTACACTATAAAAGCACTCTTCAACACTAACAAGCACCCCATTTACTGCCTTTTTCTCCTTGTCTGTCTGCAGGGAACAGACTTTGGCCCGCCAAGATAAGGGTGCAGAGTCCCTAACCAAATAGATGGTCCCGAGAGCAGCTGGCTCCCGTGGAAGTGGAAAGCTAGGGCATGGGAGTCAGGGGCTCGGTAAAAAGTCCGGGAGAAGATTTGGCGCAAAGCACCAGGTAGCTGTGCAGAGAAGATCTGAGGCCACCTTGGGACAAAGTGAAAAGTCCGAGATGGCAGGGTGGGCGCACTTGCAGCGGCGCGCTCCGCACCCTGGGGACCGCAGCTCGGGCACCAGATGGGGCAAGTCGCGCCCCTTCTGCGCAGACCATCCCGAGTGTTCCCGCAGGTTTCAGGCGCAGGCGCAGCAGCGGGCCGAAGCGCCGGGATACCGGAGCCTGGCGCTGCCCACTGGTCCGGACCCCAGGGGCGGGGGCCGGAGCAAGACCCCGCAGGTCCACGCCACCGGGGCTCATCTCACCTGCTAGGTCTGCAGCCCGGGCAGCGAGGAGAAGGAAGCCAGTGCTCGCAGAGGGCCAAGCACAGAACACACTGCCGTCATCTCCCGCCCCCAGCCCTCTTCTCCGAGCGGCTTGTGCCCGCGGCAGCCGCCCAACCACGTTCCGAAAAAGGGAGGGGTGAGCCCCTGCGGCCCTGTCAGCCACCCTGGGCGTCTGCGGCCCGGAGCCTCCGCCCCGCCCTCAGGCCCCGCCCCTGGCCTGGAGGTCGCAGATGCGGGTCTCCACCCTGCCGCGAGGCTCCGCCCCCAAGCTTGCGACATAGCCCCGCCCCGCCTCAGGCCCCGCCCCCCAGCGTGGAGGTAAGCGTTTGGAAACTCCACCCCGCACCCCGAAGCTACAGTGATACACCCCGCCCCGCCCTAGAGCCCCATCCTAAGGCCCCGCCCCTAGCCTGGAGGAAAGAGGTGTGCGTCTCCACCCCGCCCTTAGGCCCCGCTCCCGGCGCCCGAGGCCCTCCCGCACAGCCCCTTCGGGTCTCGTTCCCGAGGGAGCGGCTTTCCTCCTCCCACAAGATGGCCGCCTGGGTGGGAGTTGCCAGGGTTGGTCCCCCCCCACCACCCTCCGTTCGGGGAGGCCTGTCATCCAGTCGGTTACCCTCAACCTCCAGTAATTCCCGTCAATTCCTCTCTTGGTTAGCCTTGTCATTTCACAGTCTAGAGTTATAAAAGCAAAGACGTGAGTCCGAACCCCGCCTTTTACCTTACCCAGAGTAGCATGACCTTGACCCTCCTGAATCAAGAGATTATAATGGAAGCTTTGGTTTTGCGCTTGATGTAGAATAATTTAGAATGATTTAGAAGCGGCGAGTGCTTCTATTTCTATTGTGGAGGAAACTCCGGGCATATTAGCTTAGCTTACTGACAGGAATCTCTTAGTATTTGTGGAAATCTACTAGGGCTTCTTGAAGTCAACGCGTAAAACTGAATTAACTTTCTGGAACAAATGTGTTTCAAATTTAAACCTTGATCTCGGCGACTTTATAAGCCTTTATTTTAATCTTAATTTTTTATTTTTTGGTTTTTCGAGACAGGGTTGCTCTGTGTAGCCTTGGCTGTCCCAAACTCCCTTTGTAGACCAGGCTGGCCTCAGAAATCACAGAGATCCACCTGCCTCTACCTCCCTGAGTGCTGGAATTAAAGGTATGTGCCACCACACCCGGCTCCAAAAAATTGTTTTTATTTTTAATTTTTTGCTTTGCAAATTTAACTTTTTTCTGGCAACTACCGTGCCCTATAGTCTGTGCAGTTTTAGTACAAGAGTGCAATATTATATATTTTACTAGGAGAAAAACATAGTGAGCCAAGAGCAGCCTTGGATATGAAACCTAAGGGAAGGTGAGCAGAATTGGAACATTTTAAAATGCAGCCTATTCCTTTTTGGTTCATTCCTTGTCTTTTTCACTTAAAAAAAATTCAATACCTCTGTTATTTCAAGACTAAATGGATTTCTGTTTAGAAAATATGAAGATTAGTTAAACTAAATATTTAGTGGACTTTTGACTATTAAAGAACCACTGAAAGATAGACCTGGAGAAGTAAGTTAGGACAAACTGTAGGAGTTCCTTGCATTATCTTTGCTTTTGAACCTTATCCTTTGACCACACAGTAAGACTGATACATTTTTCCCACATTGGACTGCCAGTAGATTTTGTGCTATATGATCTGGAAGCTTTCCCAGGAGAAGTTGAGAGATGAAAGGCAAGAAAACAGTATGGTGACTTTGGGACTGCCCGAGACATAAGGAAATAACCTGTGCTGGGCTAATGGCAGTCAAAATGGGGTAAGTTTAAGAGGCATTACAAAAGAACCCTAGAGCCTGACAGCTGCCAGAGGTAGCGAAGAGGAGGTGGTGGATGCTCGGTGTTTCCTCATCCACTAAAATCAAGAGAAAGAGTCCAGCTAGAGAGTTTCTAATGTATTTTCCAGCTCTAAAATTCTGTTATTTGAGCCAGGCAAAGTGGCCCATGCCTGTAATCCCAGAACTCAGGGAGGCAGAGGCAGGCGGATTTCTGCGAATTCAAGGCCAGCCTGGTCTCCAGAGTGAGTCCAGGACAGCCAAGGCTACTCAGAGAAACCCTGTCTCCAAAAAACCAAAAGAACAAAACAAAAATCTGTTATCTGGGAATGAAGAAAGAACTATTTTATTACATCTACAAAAGAGGAAGCCGGTTACAAAGGGTAAATTTGGTTCTAGACCTAAAATCTGAAACCTTGAGGCTTTATCTGTAAGAGTCTTCCTTCTTGACATTATCATTCCTTCCATCAGAAGCCTGGGAAGTTTAGACATTTGGTTAAAACCCCCCCAGGCTTCAGCCACCACTCCGGGATGAAAGAATGAAAAACACCTCACTGTTCTGTGAGCTGACAGCACTCAAGAAGGCAACAGCGCACACACATGAACGCAAACGGTGATGTTAGCAATCCATTGCTTTACATTTGATATATCAGCGTCTGCTTATAGTTAGCGCTCTCACTTTCTGCTTGTTCACTCAATCTGAATTAGAATTAGACTTTAAAAAATAAAACAAAAAAGCCCAAGTCTATAAGAAGTCATAAAGTACATATTTTTGTTATAAGGACATGGTGAATAAGACTTAATAATAGCTCCTTTACTCAACTACTATTTGCTAAAACAGGTAAGCATGGAAAAAAAAACCCACCACAAACTAGAACAATTTAAAAGCATTGACACAGTGCAGTATATAAACTTAGAGAAGGCAAGGCCTGTGCTTGTTACCCTTTTTATCCTTAGAGCTTAGACTTGTGCTTTCTTTGACATATGATAGGCATTCTACAAATGGCTTTTGAATGGCTGAATAAATTATAATTGCCTCCCTTGCCTACCAGATATCCAGGAGGTTAAAGTGTTCTGTTTAAGGTGAGTTTTTTGCTGTACAGAACTGTCATGTAGCTATTTCATTTCAGTAACTAACTTATTTTTTTCCCCTAGGTTTCTACTGGGCTTAATTTTATAGCCCAATTTTAATATTTGTCTAAATGGTTTACTTCTTTGTTGTAAATACTATAACTTAACTTAATTTCAGGTCATTTTAAGGCCCAGAAAGTTATCTTTGCCTGTGCTTACAAGTATGTGTGCTTTCATAAACACCCAAGACATTATTTTTCTCCTCTCCCTTTCAAGCTGGTACTGAAACACTCACACAGAAGCAATGAGAGGAGGTGGGACCTGACTGGCTCACCTAGCTGTTTATCTTACCGTCCTCCAGTAAGGCTCAAATAGGAGTAAGTAAGCACAGCCATTGTTCCGACCAGCATTTAAGAAGTCAAGCAGAAAAACCATGAAAACAGAATTAGGTTGTAAAATCACAAGTAAAATCAGTGAATTAGATATGACAGGATGCAGAAACCATAAAATAGAAGTATGGTAATCTTGGGGGCACAGCCAGTCAGTTTCAAGACTTAGCTTCTCCATACTTGTGGTTTTCTTTTGACCACTTCATTTTGAAAGAACACACACACCACACACACACAAAAGAAAAAAAAAAAGAAACGAGCTCATCCTCTCTTCTAGACAGAATATGCAAAGCATTTTAAAATTTGGGTGTTGTTCAAGATCAGATACTAAAACTAATTTTGTATTGAAAAAGAAAGAGGAAATGGAGAAGACTTCGAATTTTTACCTTTACTTTGGTGCAAGATTTTTTTCTTTTTTAAATTTTTTTTTGTTTGGCAGCTTCTAGGTAGCACTGTTCGGTAAATAACACACAGAAGGAGGAAGTTGGGGAGGGGAGATTTCACATCCTCACCTCAACCTACTTATACCCCCAAAGTATTCACCTAATTCTGATGAGACCTGATAGGCTAGGGTCAGAGGGGAGGGGAGGAGGACCTCCTCTATCAGTGGACTGGGGGAGAGGCATAGAAGGAGAAGAGGGAGGGAGGGTGGGATTGGGAGAGGATGAGGGAGAGGGCAACAGCTGGGATACAAAGTTAATACCTTGTAATAAATAAATTTTTAAAAAAAGAATGTCAAGAATATATTCTAGAGCACAGGTTCCACTGGTAGAAGGGTCAGGTCCTTCCCCTCTCGGGTGGACGTCCTCATTGCTGTCCTCATGGTGAGCATTGCTGACATTCCTGACTCCTCACTTGCTGACATTCTGACTCTTGGGATTCAACCTAACAAGCCCGTGAATGCTCTCATTTCGAGAGTCGTTTAAAAACGGAAACACCTCCTCTTTCATGGGCTGCCTCCTTCACTGTAAATGAAAGTTGCAGAGCAGGAGTTATCCAAACTTAACTCTGCTTGGCAGAATATTAACCAGATGTTTTTTTTCAGAAACCACAGTAGCTGAAACAAAAAGTGGGAACTCATCATTGTCTGTGACACAGAATAAATGTGATGAACAAATTCACTGTGGAACACTGCTCAATGGGCGTGACAATGGCTGTCTCAAAATCAGAAAAGTGATTGTCCACAGCCCAATAATGTTGAGCCCTTAACATTCTCTGGCAGGTGTTGGGGGAGGGACGCAGTCGTTGGCCCTCACCTGAGATCACAGACATGCCCCCTGTCCTGGACCGCCTCTCAGTTGCATGTACTCTTACCCGACTGTACAGTCTGAAAAAGGTGCTAGAGAATAGAGGTAGGTGGTCAACTGAAAAGTAGCATTCCATCTTCCCAGCTTTAGGAGCTTGTCATTCATATTACGGTGAGCATTTGGGAGGAAGCCAGCCATTTATCTTCAACCACAAGTGTAGGGAACCATAGACTTGGCCTGGCCTAGCTGTCTTGAGAGGCATGTGTCATGGGTTTTTCAGGATAGAGTCTGTGGCTCCTGGCTCCAGGCCTCCAACTGGCCTGGTTTAATTCCCTGTCATGCCAGGTGACCTTGACCCCAACAAGTAAGCATGGACGTTTACACACAAGCACAGATTCCAATAGAATGGAGACCTCTTCTCTCTCTTTCCCTTCACCTGTTCAGCCTGAGTGTTCTGAGTACAGTACAAAGAAAACCACCACTTTCCTAGTCTGTGCAAAATCCCTCTGCTCCTGTTGGAAGTACAAAGCCGGGAAGGAGCATGGCTTCTATCTCAGGGAGCCTAGGCTATGAGGAGACTGGAGAAAAGAAATGTGTCCTGCTAGTTTCCATCCAGGCCTCCAGACCAAGATCACATGGAGAACATAATTCCCAAAAATACAGATGCTGGGGCCACAGGCAGAATTTCTTAATCAATGTCATTGCCATCATGTCCAGGACATGATACATACACATATACATATACTACAAATAGTGTATTTCAGCCTTTACAGATATTCTAATGAAAATTCTAGAAATCACAGATATGCTCATGAATATTTGTATAAGAAGAAGGCAGGTTTTTCTAGCGTATCAGGACCCTCTTTGGGAGAAACATTCTCACGGTAAGAAAAAAGTACCTGGAATCTAGCATGGTCCTTCAGAACTCTGTATTGGTGGCTTGAAGTGGAAGTTTCTGGTTCCCTTGAAGACTCAGTTTTGTCATGTGATGTTTTGCTGCAAGCCGGGCATATGCTGTTTTGCTGGAGGTTGGCTGGTGAGAGGGCACATGATGTTTTGCTGTGAGCGCTCTCGTTGGAGGGGCGTGACTTTGGCCAGCTGAGAACATCCGTGGGTGGACTGTGAGGAGAGGAAATATATAGAGGCCTGCACACAGTGAGCCCGCTCTTTGGATCAACATCTCTGCGCTGATCTTCGTGCTTTGACACTTGACTTTGAAAGAAACATTCCAGAGAACTTCTCCGGCAATCCAACTGAGTCTTGTGGCTTTCACTGTCATTGTTGTTGCTTGGTGTTGGCCCTTGGACTGGACTGCAAGTATCCTGACAAGTGACTTTGGTAAGCCCTTAAAGACCCACGGACCCTAATCAGCAAGAAGTAGATAAAAGAGGCCTACAGCCTTTTCCCCTACTAATCTCCTACACAAGGTGGGGGCGGGGCATGGAGGGAAGGGAGGTAAAGGTGTTTAAGAACTCTAAATGTCATAGGATTGGTGGAAAACCTAAGACTACAATGGCTGCTGATAGTTCTTTTAGGTTTGCCCTTTTGTGTGGAAAAGCAAAACAAAACAACGGCTGTCTTCGCTTCTTGCAGATCTTAGAGCACATGTCCACTGTGGTGCCAATTCTGAATCCCACTCAGAAAGTCCATGTTACAAGTGCAACGGGGTGAAGTAACTTTATGATCTATAGGGCATACTGTAGGTTATGTAGAAGACTCCACTGCGGTCATTTCACTGCCTCTTAAAATTTTAGTTTTTAAGAAACAGTTATAATTCCTCTTTTTTTTTCTCCCAGAGATGTTATTTTCTAAAAATATGGCTCTTGGCTAATCTCCTTTGTGACTCGTGTTTTTAGTATTTTATGTAAGAAGTCCTTTTTGCATGAAGTGTATGACAACCTTCACTTACATTTTTCCCCTTAAAAGTTATGCCTTTTAAAACTGTTAAATACTTGGTACCATTATTTAAATTCCCTCCTGCCACCGGAGTCCCCCTCTAGACTCACAGCTTAGAAAAGTTCCTTCACAGAAAAGCTTCAGGAACTCCTGATACAATCACCATCCAAAGTTCCCCAACAGAAGACCAAATAGAAATGTACAAAGAGATTTTTAAATCTACAAAAGGTGTTCAAGGAAGATAGCAGAGTGGTATCAGCTACTGGAAATACACACTATCGTAAAGTCAACATATTTTCTCCCACACTGAAGAGATAAGGCTGATAGCATGTGTAGCCCAGAGGCCAACAATCACTCGCACTCTGAGTAGGTGAATTGTATGTTTGTCAGTTGTCTAGTACAATGCTTATTCTATCTGATGTCTATCAGGGCCTTGAAGATGCCCTTGTATGAGTCACTCCACAGTTCCATGGTAGGTCTCATGAAAAACCAACTGCCTCACAGGAAGAAATCTCTGGATGAGATTCCTGGAAGGTGTTCCCTCAGCTGAGCCCTGTTCCGGCCTCTTACATCCACCTGCTCTCCCCAGTG
Source organism: Pachyuromys duprasi (assembly GCA_028658305.1). Taxonomy (NCBI): domain Eukaryota; kingdom Metazoa; phylum Chordata; class Mammalia; order Rodentia; family Muridae; genus Pachyuromys; species Pachyuromys duprasi. Next base: position 70,321,032 of record CM053752.1, on the reverse strand, counting down.
CTTGGCTCAGTGCTGGAATTAGTTGTTGGATTTGGGGCTCCAGCTCTTAAATAGCACGTGATCATTTGTATCTCTCACCTTCTACCTGCCCCCAGGATCACCTCAGATCCCCCGTTGAGCCCACCTGTTATTGATTTGGCTCACTTGTGCACTGTGCTCTCACCCATCAAAATCAGAGGGCCTCCTTAGTCCCCTCTCAAGCTGGTGAAAATAAGCTGCCAGCCATAATGTCCCAGCTGCCACCTTCTAGGGACTCTCACGTAAACCAGCGCAGCCAGGTGTACGATGTCCCCCAGCTGTCTGATCCAGGGTCATCCCAGCGAAAGAGCCTTCTCCCTGGCAATGGGAGCATCTGTGTCCAATACCTGTTTTCCTTCCCATGTGACTGGTAGTTAGGTAGGCCTGAGTGATGACTTTTTCCCAGGAGCTGCCTTCCCATTTTCCAGCAATAAGAAGTACCACTCCACCACTCCCAGAGGAAGACAGCGGGGAAGTAAGATGAGACGGAAAGGGCTGCCCTGGCTGCTGGCAGATGGCAGGAGTCCGTTCCTGCCTCTCTAACCTGTGCTCTTTTCTCCCAAGTTGGCTTTCCTCAGTTAAAAAAAAAAAAAAAAAGCACAGACTGGAACATGTTCCTGCCATTTCCAATCTACCCACCCTGGAATAACCCAGGAATTCACTGCCCTGAGATCTTGGATTCCAAATCCCTGACTCTCCTCTGAGCTGTGTCTTTGAGCAAGAGACAGAGACAAAGAGAACTGTAGTTGTGGTCTGGAGGTTTTTTTTTTTTTTTTTTTTGCACTCTCTTCACAGCTACAGTGTCCTGTCTTTTCAGATAAACCTCAACCCAGCCAGCTCACGTTATGCTTTCCCCACAAGCCTTGCGAGAAGACATTGCAGTCGCAGTTTGCATTTCTGTCTTGTTGGGCATACACACTGCATTACTTAGGGGTGGCAAACTCGGTATGAAGGCTTCTTCAGAAGATCTGTGCAACTACTGATGCATCTACAAATTTCTCTCTCTCTCTCCCTCTCTAAGACAAGGTCTAGTAGTTGCTCTGTAGCCAGAGATGATCTTTGAACTTCTGATCTTCCTGCCTTTACTTCCCAGAGGGTGTACACCACTACACTCAATTTACCCAGACCTGGGAGTGTAACCCAGAGCTCCAGGAGCCAGAACGTGCCCATGACCTAGGTGAATAGACCTTTTGCCTACCCGGAAAACCTGCCGAGTCTAGTGGAGTATCCACTGAAGATTCTTAGATGGTGCGTTTTCTGAGGATGACCCGGTTTCAGGTAGCCCCTAGGAACACTTCAGAACCATTGGGCTCTTTGGTAGGTAGGCACTGGGGGTGTCTACAATGTCTTAAGGCATATTGTGTTTGCTTAATTTCTACTGTTGACATAATGAACGACAAAGACTGTTGACACAATGAATGGCAAAGACTGTAGTGACTTGAGACCATACCAACTTACTGTCTGACCGATGGACGCTGGAAGTCAGCAGCCCCACATCTGGGTCAAAGTCAAAGCTTCAGTGGGGCTGGTCTTTTCCAATGGCCTTAGGGAACCATTGCAGCCCAGCTTCTAGGAACCACCCACGTTCCTTGGCCTGTGACCTCTTCCTCAGTTTTCAAAACGAGCAGTGTTGCAAATCCCTGGCCTTTCTTCGGTAGAATCCTTTTCCTGTGATCACAGTCTAGACCTGTTCTCAGGACCTGTTCAATGAGTACGTTGTGTTCACCTGAGTAATCCCTGACATGCTCTCCTCCTTAAGGCCCTGGGTTCAATCACACATCTGCTTTGAGTACTTTTTTTGAGTCCTTCGCCATATAAGTTCACAGGCTCCGGAGACACACGCAGCATCCAGGCACAACGGTTTCTGTCCTTGTAAGTTTTTTCTGTCCCCACACGTCTGTCTCCATAGTTTCAAGGGCAACATGATACTGAGGCTGCTAATCTGATGGAGCTGGTGAAGCTGTTGATTTGTTTATTTGTTTGTTTATTCATCTCTCTCTCTCTCTTTTAAGAAAAAAAGAAGCTCATTAGAATGGGGTCTCAAAGCTCTTTCCTTCCTTGTTGACCCTCCAGCTGCCCCTTTTTAATGTCTCATCTCTCATTGTTGGTTGTTCAGAGGCTCAAAGGGGGAAGTTAAGTCAGACTTTCTGCCAGCCACATTTATTCTTCGTAACTTTTTCACACTTGAAAATGTCTTGTTTGAATCTTTTTCTCTCTGGTTTTTCATTATGACATTTGAGAGACTCTAAACTGTTTCTTAACTTGGAAATAACATAATACCCTATTGCATAACTGAGACACTTTAAAAGCAACACTTTGTCTAATCGGGGATATAATGGAGACAGACATGCAGAAAATGAGGTCCTCCTTTTCATCTTGCACCCACTGAACCCTGCATCCCTGAGAAATGGCCATCTCATGCATTCGAGTCTTCCCCACTTCTTTTGGAAATTCTCTTCGGCTTTCCTCTCACTATCCTGGACGTTATCTTCCATTCCACAGTTTCCCCCATCTTTCTTTGAATACCTCTCCTTTCCTGCCTTCACTCCTCTTTACAATAGTCCTCATCTTCCTTACACTGAGATTTGAAGAATTCCAGTGAGAGTCTGCAACTGTCCGCCAGTGGCTCCCATCTGTGTCCCAGATGGCCCCTGGGACCCCGAAAGCTTCATGTCAATGGACTGGCTCAATAAGTCCTACCTTATCCTCTGAGAAGAGCTTTTCAAACCATCACCTAAGTACTCTTTCCTTTTTCTTCTTCTTTTTGTTTTTTTGAGACAGGGGTTCTCTGTGTAGCCTTGGCTGTCCTGGACTCACTTTGTAGACCAGGCTGGCCTCAAACTCACAGAGATCTGCTGGCCTCTGCCTCCCCGAGTAGTGGGATTACAAGCACGGGATACCTCACCCAGATTTCCTTTTTTTGTTCTTAATCTAGTATTTGTTCTGTGCCAAGCTACAAGCTATAAGTTCTTCCTAGTCTTCCACTTCTCACAGGAATTTACTTTTTCCCCCTCTTTCGGTATCCTGGTTTTATATGCTATTTCATGGACTTGGTTATAGAATTTTGTGGGGAGCTATTTCACTTCTTTCCCTACAAGAGTGGGATCACCTGTTGGACTAGGTGCATACACCTTCAAGTAAAGGTCTATTTTGTCTTTAACATTCTGCCTTGAAGTCTTACATGGATTCTCTTGTGGGTGGACTCGGCTTCACCGTGCCTTGCTCCTTTGTTTCATTTTCAGTGTGAAAATACTGACCAGAGTGATGTACAACAGCCTCCCCTATAAATACCCCCTTTCTGATGGTCCAGGCTATCCAACTCTCTGCCTTTTCTTGCTGCCACCCTTATCACTTCAGACTTAGTCACCAGCTCCCCTGTCTGCTGCTCACCCCACGTTATCTTGCAAGGACACTGGACTATTTAACTTTGTAGTAATAGAAAACTCAATTCAGATGCACATCGGCAACAAAAGTGTTTATATACTAACAAAACCAAGAGTCCAGCATAAGATAGGTGTTAGGGGTGTGGTTTTCTTTCCACATTTGTGTGTATGTATGTGTGTTTGTGAACATGTGTGTTCATGTACATGTGTAGAATGAAGTTGATGTTAGGAGTCATCCTCAATTGCTATTCTACATCATTTATTAAAAGTCCCAATATGTCCAGTCTTGCTGGCCAGCTTACTCTAGAGAGCCTCTGTCTCTTCCTTCAGAGGCTGGAATTACAGACAGGCCACCACAACCACCAGCACTCATGTGGTGTTTGGAGATCCAAACTCCAATTCTCATGCATGTGTGGCAATCACTTTAATCACTGAGGCAGCTGAGCCCTGGGGTTGTGTCTTCATCTTGTTTCTGCTGTTGTGATGAGATACCAGGGCAAAGGTAACGGTTTATTTACAATTCCAGGTGATAGCCCACCACTGAGTGGAAATCAAGGGAGGAACTTGAAACAGCTAGACACATCCAACAATCAAGAACAGAGAGACAATTAATACATACATACCCACTACTCAGCTCACTTTCTCCACTCAATATTTCAGGGCTCAAATCTGGGTTATGGTGATGTCCATGGTGGACTGGGTTTTCCCACATCAACTTACGTAATTAAGGTAAGCCCTGACAGACACATCCAGAGGCCAACCTGATCTAGGCAATCCCTCATCAAGCTCCTCTTCCCAGGTGATTCTAGATTGTGTCAAGTTGACAATTAAAGCTAAACATCTTAGGGTTGGAGAGATGGCTCGGTGGTTTAGAGCACTGTTTGCTCTTATGGAGGGCCAGGGTGCTCAGCACCCACATGGCAGCTCACAACCAGCCTTAACTCCAGTTCCACAGCCTCTGCTGCTCTCTACTGACGTCTGTGGACACCACTGGCACATGTGGTATGCATAAGTGAAGGCAAAACATTCACACACATAAGGTAAAATAAATATAAATAAAATTACCATTGGTTAGATTCAGTAGTTCAAGCATGTAAAAAACCTGCTACCTTGCTATTTTCTGCTCTGCCTTCAGTCTTAAAGGTTTATTTATTATGTATACAGTGCTCTGCCTGCATGTACACCTGCATGCCAGAAGAGGGCACCAGATCTCTTTATAGATGTTTGTGAGCCACCATGTGGTTGCTGGGAATTGAACCCACGGCCTCTGGAAGAGCAGCCAGTGTCAGCTCGCCAGCTACTCTGTCTTCAGTCTTACAAGTTTCATTCTAAACACGGCTTCTCAAGGAACAGCACGAATAAATCCAGAAATCCAATTATATACCTGTACCCTGTCTCTCGAAGGCGAGAGAGTATCTCATTTGGCTGCTGTGGAAAGCCTCTTTCTCAGACACTCCAGTGAACTTAGGGCCTGAATCAAGCCACACATCTTCCCTGAATCAACATGTACACCTGAGAAACGCCGTGTAGTAGCTGGCTGAGACTGGGTTGAACAAGCAGTTGCTGTGCAAAGAGTGTAAGAACCTGAAGGCTCAGAGATGAATCCTGGATCTGGGAGCCTAGCTCCTCCCTGCTCATATAACCCAAGTAGGAATTGGATTGAGAGCTGGGAAATCAGGAAAGCAGAGAGAGGACGTGAAGATGGACTAAGGAGCCAAACAAAACATGGCTACTTCATAAGCCCCGACAAGACAGGTTTATTGGGTTGCCTCCCTTGTCTAGCCTCAGGTCCAAATATAGTGTGCCTCTATTCTTATAAAGTTTAAAGGAAACAACCATGCTCATTCATGACAGTGTCTTCTGTGGCTGCTTTCATGGTACAATGAATGACTTGAGAAGGTATACGGCCTGTAAAGCTTTTTACAGCTGGTGAGCTAGTACACACCTATAATCCTAATAACTCCATTAGGCAGAAGGACCATCATAGCTCAAGGCTAGCCTAGTCTCTCTAGTGACCTCTATCGCTAGGGCTGGAGTGAGGCCCTGTCTCAATAGAACAGAACAAAACAAAACTCTTAAACTTTCCAACCCTTTCAGAAAATGTCTGCTGGCCGGCAGTTCATGTCCTTAATCCCAGCACTCAGGAAGCAGAGGTAGGCAAATCCCTTTGAGTCCAAAACCAGCCTGAGTTACACAGTATGCACCTGTGACAAACAGAAAAACAGCCTCGGACTTCGAAGGCCTCTATCATCTGTCTTCGCTCTGCTGACCTAACTTTATTGACAATTTTCCCACTTTACGTTCATGCTATAATCAATTCAGACAAGTTTACTCATCTAAAATATTACACATTCCTTGTTTTAGGCTTTCTTTATCCAGTCTGGAGTGGGACTCTTGAGCCCTTCTCCAGCTCACAGAGCCTTCCCTGTGTCCTCTGTATTGTCTTTCTTTCCTACACTTATCCTCTATCACACTAGGAGGCACTGTGTGTTTTAGAAGCACATGGCGACAGCTTTTCTGTCACATTAGACGCTCTTGGACCTAAGTATCTTCATAGAGAAGGGTGAGTATGTGTGAGCATAACTGACACTAGCCATTAAAAACTCTCTTACATATGACCCACATCTACACAGCCCCCCCAAACCCATCTCATCTCCACTTCCTGTCATCTGGCCTAAGCACCCTGTAGCTTCCATACACTATAACCTGGGCCTAGAATGTCTTCAGTCTCTGAGACTTACTACTTAATAAGCTCATCCTTTCTGAGCTCTGGGCTGGCTTAGTCACACTTCTCTTCCAGCTGACTTATTCAGTCTGGCTTCTCGGCCCCTGAATTGTTCTGCTTGGTCTCAAACTACCTTGAGCAATCTTTTTGAATCTTCTGGCTCCTTCTCACTCTCTGGCTCATTTTGTTTTCACCTGAGTCTAGCTTGCTCTCTTTCTGCAATCAGTCTATTATTGTCCCGGTAAATTGCTCTCTCTCTCCCTCGTTCTCTCTTGCTCTTGCTCTCTCTCTGCATAGCCCCTTTTTTCTCTCTTCTCGTGAGAGTTGGGCATATCTTATTCTGTCAGATCTTTCTCTGATTCACTTTTTCTGCCACTCAATTAAACATCACTTTCAAACATGGGGGCTTCCTTTTAAAACTAACTTCACCTTCAATGTTTGGGATTATAGGTGTTTACCACTATGCTATTCTTTACCTGAAACTTGCTCTATACCAGGCTGGCCTTGAACTCAGATCTGCTTGTCTTTGTCTCCTGGATTAATGACGGATTTGTATTCTAGTTGGATTACACAGACCTTTGAATGTAATCTCTTGCCAGAGCA
>CM053752.1:70264335-70313803 GCA_028658305.1 Pachyuromys duprasi | reverse complement strand
AATTTATGAACTCCCCGGATTCAGGAGTTTGTTTATAGCAACGGAAAGTGTGCTAAGACCCCAAACATCTACCTCCATGGCATTGCTTTACACAGAGAAACCTCTTACAATTGTATTAGTTTCCAAGGAGGACAATAACACAGAACCATAGACCGAGTAGCTTAAGACAAAAGATACATACTCTCTTACCACTCAGGAGGCCCCAAGTCCAAAACCAAAGTGTGGGCAGGGTTAGTTCCTTTGGAGACTGTAAGGGAAATAGTTTCCTCTCACCTTCTAGTGGCTGCCAGCCCTCCCTGGTATTCCTTAGCTTAATCCTATCTCTACTCTCGTTTTCATGCTGCCCTTTTCTCTGTGTGTCTCTGTATGTCCTGTGGTGTCTTTCTAGAAACTCACCGGATTTTCAGTTCCGCCTACTGATACAGTCTTGACTAATTACATCTGTGGCAACTTTCCAGATAAAGCCACGCTGGGGTTCTGAGTCTCTGTATGCTGGGCATTACTCAACCATCCTAGCTTTGCAGTGTAGCCCAGACTCATGCAACCTACCCCTGGGATGCACGTGGCGCTTTTAGGGTACCAGAACTCCCTAAACCTTCTTCAGTTGTTTTCAATTTTCCTCCTCCTTTACAGATAGTCTTGATGAGGACGAAGATTGCTATGTCCCATCCTACAGCTAAGGAGTTGCATCCTACACAACTTAAGACGATGGGCCTTCTCTTCTGGGTTGTTTCTTTTGTAAGTTTGTACTACTTTATGGTTGGCAATCTTTCCAGAGATATCTTTCATACTAACCCCTGCCCCCTTCCCCACATATTGGGGGACTGTAAACCTGTCCATAAACAGAACACACTGAAGTGCTTTCACTATTTAGGTAAGAAAGGTTAGGCTTCCCTGCCCTCACACACAGGCAAAGCAGTGTGGGGTCAGGAGAAATTGATCTTTCTTAAGCTATCTCAGAAGAATCTGGACGGTCATAGCTTTCGTCTTGAGGAAGAGTAACACAAGGTTAGGGACATTGGGCAACAGTGCCCAGACAGGATCCTGGAGTTGCGCTTGCTGCCTGGAATCCAGGGCTGTCCAGCCTTGGCCCCAGGCTCACCATCTATACTGTGGCTTCCTGGCTAGTGCACCACTGAAGTCCCTTTGTGCTTAGGTTACCCAGAACCTGCATCAAAGAAACGGATTCACTCAAAGCTAAGATGTTTTCCAGGCTTGTTGCTGTTTTGCATATTTAGCTCCAAGTTCTGACACCCTGAGTTTACTATGCCAGGAGATACTACTTTCAGGATGTCAATGTAGTCCTAAACCCGCAAATTAATGTAATTACAAGACATCATATTAGCACGATTATTAAACTTATTTATAACCCATCTTGTTCCAAGGAATTTCATTGCGTTGAATTATCCTACAAAACTACAGCAACAAAAAGTACACCTAAAATAAGAAATAAACACCCCCCCCCACACACACACCCACACACAGGCACGCAAGAGAGGCACAGAAGGAGAATAAGGCTAGAAATGTGAGAAAGAGCCACTGGATACTCTGATGCACAGAACCTCATGGTGCTGGTGCCGGTGCAGGCTCCACCACAGGTAGAGGCAAGATGCTACCACTGGGCTGCCGGCTACACTTGTTGCCATGGTAGCTGGCAACATTTTGTACTTTAAATAGGAACATTTCAACCTGCATTTGTGTTAAAAGCTAACAATCTCTGTACATTAAAGCGGGACCAGGAGATCATTAAGCAACTGGCCTACTGAACTGACTACTGAACTACACAAAAGAGTGTACCTGCCTCAGGTCTTTGTCAACGCTATAAAGATGGCAAAACTCGGGAGATATCACTGTTTCCCTTCCCTTCTCCTCCCCTGTCCTCCCCTCCCCTTTCTTTTTGTTAACAGTACCTAGAAATTCTTTAAGCTGCAATGATTTATTTTAGATTCAGGAAAATTTATTTTGCTTTATATAGTAGATGGACATTGGAGGCATACTTTGTAACCCGTTTTTACAAATTGAAATGTTGCCGATGGAAGGGGGCAGCCATTAAAAACACGACAACCCTGTAGTGAATCTCTGTGCAAATCAAACATTATTTTCATTTTATTATTTTGGTGATGAAGGGTTTCCATATATTATAGAGATGTCAGTTCCCTCTTGCGGTTCTCATAAAGCGAAGCCCAGATTTTAAATGCAAACACTGCATAAAGATATCGCTCATGCATAGGAGCACAGTAAACACAATCATAAGATACTGATCGTCATTATTGTAATGATGATTTCCCCATTTTAATATTTATTGCATCGCCCCCCCTCCCCATCAAACCTTTTCCAAAAAGAAGCTGAGGCGACTATTGAACACATCACAAGCGCCACCTAGTGCTTTCTTTGAAAATAACATCTTCCCCCAGACTAGGGAAGGGTAGTGTAGTTATTTCCTAAAAGTGGGTCTGTTTGTTTCCTTTCAAAGAAGCTTTTGAACCAGAGCGCAGAAGTGGAGTCCACTCAGCTCTCCCAGCGTTGCTGGGGTCTCCACAGGTGTAAATATCTACATAGAGGATGTGGAGGAAGGAGAATGTTGCTTGATGGAGGAAGAAGTCAACATGGCTTTCAGAATTTCTTCCAGCTCGTGAGCTGTCCTGGGCTCTGACTCTGGACTGCACAGGAACGTCTCCGCAGAGCCAGGAGGTGCCTGCTGCAGCAGAGCGCTTCCCTGGAGGAAACAGGCGGGCGCTTTAGTCAACACTATCAAGGGGCTAGATAGAGCTGTGCTCCAAACCTCAGACACAACCCCATCCTTCTGCAGGCTCCTCTGGGATTGTTTTCTGGGCTCTGCTGGAGGCTCCTTTTCCTCCCCCTTCTCCTTCCTCTCTCATGGGCTTGCTCTAAAGCTGCCTTCAGCTGTCCCTCCTCCTGAAGAACCTGTGAGTTCTCGGGGCTCACCAGACCGTCTAGAGATCTGAGCCTGGCTCCCAGAACCTTACACAGCCACTCAAACTGTTCACCTCACACACAACACCCCCACCTCTCTCTCTCTCACCCTTTCCAAGACGAAACCTCACGCTGGATAGAGACAGGGGCAAGCTTTCATTTGTATCTTAAATTGCAGAAATTATCTCCTGGTGGTTTTTAAGTTTGGTTGTTTGGGGTGTTGTTTTTGTTTTTCCCATTTTGTTGTGTCTTTCGGTCATTTTCCTTTATAACATTGCTACCATTTTCCAGACGTTTCTTTGCATCTAGTCATTCTTTCCCTACCATTCTTCTTTTTTTTTTCCTTTTATTTTTTTTTTTTAAATTTATTTTTTTTATCTCAATCACAGGTTAGGTACTTTGAATCCCAGGCGTAGCCCCCTCCCTCAGTCCCTCCTCCCCTCCCACTCCCTCCCTCATCTCCCTCCTCCCCGCCCCCTCCAAGTCCACCAACAGGGGAGGACCTCCTTCCCTTCCATCCAACCCCAGCTTATCCTGTCTCCTCAGGGCTGGCTGCAATGTCCTCCCCTGGGATCTAGCCAGTCTGTCGCTCCCCGGCTTGTATGGGGGAGGGTCAAAGAGTCAGCCATCAAGTTCATGACTGAAACAGTCCCTGTTTCCCTGAATAGGGTCTTCAGTCCTACACCAAGCTATCATGGGCCCCATCTGTGCGGGGGTTCCAGGCCACATCCACACATGGTCCTTGAAGACAGCAGGCTGTTTCCATTTTACCAAACCAAGTCCCAGCACTCCGTTTTCTGTTTCTAAAATTAAGCCCCACCCCTCGGCCTTCTATTTTTAATGGTAATGAATGACATTTCAGAACCTGGCTCTGAAAATACAGAAACGTCATTATTTTATTAAAGTCTGATAAAGAGGTGGAGGAGGGGGGGGTTTCCTCTCCACAGAACATGCAAAGAGAGAGTTCCTTTTGCACCTTCAGACTTGGAAAAGGATCTGGTGAAGTCAGGTGTGAAGGTTTGCCAAGCCCCACACTCCACTGGCTTTATTTCCCCAGTGATAGGAAGTCTCGTGCAAACATTCTACCAGCTCCTTTCTAGTCTCCCCGTGGGTTCACCAATGGGATGATTAGTCTAACAAAGGAGGCTAACCCGAACCCTAACAGGGACTGCGCCTGTTGCAGCGCGCTGCACTTCTGGCTTAAGCTTGTTGGTTTGCTGGAGCTGCCGCTTCGGTTCCCAACTGACATAAACAGGGCAGTGTTGTGTAGTCACATCAGAACAGGATCTTGGTTCTCCCTCTTTTCCCTTTACATAATGGACATAGGACGGTCTGAGTCCTTGACGTAACAAAGCCCTTCAGACTCCTGGGCTGTTTATGTTTCCACACAGGTACATGGTTGCTTCAGCAGCGTGGACCACAGTAACGACCTCTGTTGTGTAACAAAACTTTTCCTGGGGAGAAGCTACACACACATCCCAGGTAGGGAACCCTCAACAGCCCAAAGTACAGATGCCACCCAAGTCCAACCTGGAGAACCATGAGTTTTACTGGAGTTATTTACAGGGATACAGGTGAGTGGTTAGGAGCAGAAATGACCGAAGGACAGCTGTATCGCCAAGGCCCACCCCATCATTGGTGACAGCTTTAAAAAAAAATTGGGGCACATCATGCAGGCAGCTCAACAATTAGAGAGTGTGCTTTTCAGATGCCTGCTTCAGTTGGTCTAAACCTCTTCCTGGTAGCTGGGCTGGATTCTGAAGTTCCTTACCGGCAGCTGGTCTGTCTCTCAGCCTTTGAATCTTGGCTGGTTTTCTCTGGGAGGGAGGGGCCTAGGGAATCTGGTCAGTTTCAGGGACTTCCTGCAGCTATCTTAAGTTGCTTTTGCCTTCTGGTTTAAGGAGTTTCCCTTCACCCTCGGGTGTTTCAACACTGCAGGAAACTGCTGCAGGATACTCCCAAGAATCAGTTAATTTTATGAGATAGATTTTGTGCCACAAATGTCCCTGCGATCCTCAATGAAGCGTCTCTAGCCGGCCCTAGCATGACAGACATGGCCCTGGAAGGCATAGCTCTTCTCCACAATTCTCTCTGCCTTGCTGAAAACTCTTAGATCACATTCCTACAGCTAGCCACCAAGATCTGTTCCTTTATTTAGCTACCTCCTCTGGAGGCCGACTAAAAAGGTCCATTTGTCGAAGTATTGAAGCACAACAATCAAAATTTCCCTTTGGCTCAGCTAATTAACATGCCCAATTAAAATTAAACACCTCATCCTGACATGGGGTTTCACCTTTTACCTTAATCAACCATCATTTGCCTTTGGGTCATTTCTGTCTCCCTATCCAAAGGCAGTCCTTTGTTCCCCTCCAAAACAAATACCCCTTCTCCCCACCCCCCTTCTCTCTCTCATTCCCTTCTCCCTAGTCCCCTGGCTCCTGTTTTTGTCTCTTACTCCCTGCCCTTTGCCCACATCTTTCTGCTGAGAACTTGATCTTGGCTGCCTTGAGGCAGTACCAGTCCAGTTTCACTCAACAAGTTGTCTGTTACTTTAACATGCTTAATTAAATTCACTATTAAAATATACTTGCTGACTAGCCAGGCACATTTGTGCACACCTGTAATTCCACCATTGAGGGAGGCAGAGGCAGGTGGATCCCTGTAAGTTTGAAGCCAGCCTGGTCTACAAAGCTAGTCCAGGACAGCCAAGGCTACACAGAGAAACCCTGTCTCAAACCAAACCAAACAAGTAAACAAACCATTCTTGCTAACTGAAAGCAATAATTTTAATATAAAAATTTCAGAATCTGTTGTACTTCAGTCTCCCAAATCAAGGAGTCTGTCCCCAAAGGCTCATGGAACTGTTTTTGTTTTCGCTTTGTTTTGTTTCCATACTATCTGGTAACCCGGACTATATATGAAGAGCTAGAGTTACAAATAAAGACCATGCTGATGATCAGAGGTCATCTTCCCAAGTTTTTAAATTCTTGTGTGGGTGTGTAGCCTTCTTCTTACATCTGCAAGTAAGTTTCTTCTAGAGGCCATGTGGGGATGTCTACAGGAAGCATTTACTTACAGATAAATAGATGTGGAACAAACAAAATATTACTCAGAGTTCTTGACTATGCACAATAGAAATTGATTCCTAATCATTTTGTTTCCTCTTCTTTTTCTTCTCCTTCTTCTTCTTCTTCTTCTTCTTCTTTAGTTTTTGGTTTTTGGTTTTTGGTTTTTCAAGACAGGGTTTCTCTGTGTGGCCTTGGCTGTCCTGGATTTGCTTTGTAAACCAGGCTGGCCTTGAGCTCAGAGATCTACTGTCCCATGCCTCCCAAGTGGTGGGATTTGTGCATGCCACCACCTTCTGGCTGTTAGTTTATGCAGACAATTTATTGATAGGTTGTTGGTTGCTCACAAAATTGACCAGAAGGTTAAGAATCAGCCTTGGAAAACCAACAGGAACCAAAGAAACCACAATCAAGGCTGCTGTACAGAAACAGCTGTCAAGCCAGGAAGGTGGGGGCATCTGTTGGGTGCCTGCAGTCACATAAACGGGGTAAGACAATGCCCCTAAGCCTCTGTAAACACATTCTGTACTTGGCAAAAGGGCCTTAGCATGTGTGACTACGGAAGAACTTGAGACGGAGAGAGTTTCTGTGGTTATGCTAGGGCAGAGGGTTTCCCCATCTGAACAGGGAGAGATGCGGCTACAGAAAAGCCTCAGAGAACCGTATTCGGAGACGGAAAAGGAGGAGCGAGCTAAGATCTGGAGTGTGGGTGGGCACCAGGTGGATGGAAAAGACTCCTTCACACTTCAGGGAAGATGTACTTTCTGACACTGATTCTAGCCTTGGGGCTTGTGTCATACTGCTGACAACCTTGGTTCACTATCTTGAGGCAAGCGTTTGTCATTCAAACTTGTTCTCATACAGATGCGAAGGAACAGACCTTTCCCACTGGAGCGGGCTATGTCAGCTAGTCTCAGGTGCAGGTAATGGACCGGCACTAGGGCAGTCAAGGGGCTGGAAGTTTGGGAGGGAAGCCTTTCTATGCATATGTGAGTGTTCTGTGCATTTTGACGTGTTCACATCCGTGAACATCCGTACATGTGCATGTGTGTATGGAGGCCAGAGGTTGGTCTTTAGGAGACCCTGCACAGTGAGGGTTCTTTTTTGGACCCACAATTAGGCACAAACCACACCCAAACACCCATTTTCACAGAGAGATTCTTTATTAAGCAGGGAAGAAACGTTAAAAGTGGCTGCCTTCTGACTCAGGCAGAAAAACAGCAGCAAATGACCTTGCAGGTGTTAAGTAACTTTGGAGGGGGGTGGGGTGTCTGTGTTAGAATGGATGCAATGGTATATTTTGATTGGGCATGTTAGTTAGGTGAGCCAAAGGGGCTTTTGAGTGCCGTACTTCAAGACTTTGATAGCTGGGCCTTGGCAGCCAGCCTCCGGAGGAGGACATCGACAAATAAGGGACTAGACCTTGGCGGCTGGCTATAGGAATGTAACCTAACCGTTTTAGCAAGGCAGAGGGGATGGAGGAGAAGGGCAAGGCCTGCCAGAGCCATGTTGGCCAGAATCCCTTTATTGATGTCTAGTATCTCAACTCTATTCCACTTCAGTTTTTGAGACAAGGTGCTCACCGTGCTTAGCTGTTGCGTGGATTTGGGACCTCTGAACTCGGGCCCTCACACTTCCGTGACAAGCATTTTGCCAACAGAGCCACCTCTCCAGCACCAGTGAAGTCCTTCGATGGGAAAAGACAGGATGGATCTGGGTTCAGATCCTGATTTTTCCCAGTTGCCAACTGTCCACATTCGGTCACTGAGCTTCAGTTTCTCCACCTGCGGGATGGAGGTGACAGCATCTCCCAGAAGATCACGGGCAAGGATGACAGAGGCGATGCCAGCAAGTGCTACACCAGTTTGGCATGCATCGCTTTGGGATATTTTCTCAGTAGCCTTACATGGATTTACCTTGTTTAATCCTCATCATTAATCCTGTTACAGATTAATAGGATTAAACTGAGGAATTCAGAGTTGGAGGAAGCTGCTTAAGGTTACGGCTGTTGGCGGCAAGGCTGGAACTTGAACGTGGGGACACTGGCTCCGACATCTCACGGTCAGCCATCACATTGGCACCGTGCTGCTCACCTCCCTCTCGGCCCTCCCGATGCAGGAGCCATCTCCTGCTAAGTGCTCTCCTGGAGCCTTTTGAAATTCTCATGCAGCTTTGGGGTACAGTGCCAGATTCCTTTTCAGAGTTGAAATGGAATTGAGTCAGCAGAAGGAGATAGGTGGCCCCAGTAACAGGCAAGCTGGAGCCAGCAGGTCTATTACTGTTTGGAATCGGTGTTCATTTATTGGCTTGCTTTTCCTTTATGATGTGTTTGCTTTAGTGAAGGTAACATTTCCATAACACCGAGGCAAACAGATTGTAAGTGGATGGACCTCCGTGGATTCTTACACATGTGCACCTGTGATTGCAACCTAGCCCCTGTGATGAAGTTCACACTTTTATCTTTTTCTTACACATGTGCACCTGTGATTGCAACCTAGCCCCTGTGATGAAGTTCACACTTTTATCTTTTTCTTTTCTTTCTTCCTTCCTTCCTTTTTTCTTCTGGTTTTATGAGACAAGGTTTCTCTGTGTAGCCTTGACTGTCCTGGAACTCACTCTGTAGAGCAAGCTGACCTGGAATTCATAGAGGTCAGCCTGCCTCTACCTCCTGAGTTCTGGAATTAATGGCGCATGCCATCACCACCTAGCTACTGTTTACACTTTTTTGATTTATTTTTATTTTATGTGCATTGATATTTTGCCTGCGTATGTGTCCGTGTAAGGGTGTTGGATCCTCCATTGGAAGCTACTGTGTGGGTACTGGGAATTGAACCTGGGGCCTCTAGAAGAGCAGCCAGTGCAATGCTCTTGCCTGCTGGGCCATCTCTGCAGCCTCGCTTTTTTTCCCCTTTTAAGAGGCTTCCGTCATTCTCCCTTCCTCGTCCAAATTATTCTTCACTGCACGTCTTCTTTGCCTTTTAAAACTCAGTCAGGGAGTTGGCATGGTGGCCTGTGCTGTCATCTCAGGATTTGGAAGGCTATAGCAGAAAGATTGAAGTTCAAGGTCAACTTAACAAGACTCTGACTCGAAAGGCCTGAGTGGACCCTGTCAGCCTGGACGTGTGGTCACCTCAGCAGCAACTGTTTGATTTCTCAGTTGAAGTCTGAACGCGTTGTGCTCAAGTCATCCTCCTGCCTCAGCTGTGTCCAGGTCTATATGTAGTACTCTGAGCATATAGGTGAGACTGTCTTAGGCCTTTTGAAAGTGTGGGTCCACTGAAATCCAATATAATTTTCAAACAGCAGGGCCATACAGATGACAAAGGTTTATTGTAATCAAGCTGCTACTGATCAATCAGAGCCGCAGAACAGACTCGGGAGCTGAACTACAAACCTGAAGGGATGTTGTACAGCATGTTTAAAGGATGAAACCATAAAGCAAGGGGAGCAGGGTGGGCTATAGCACTGGCCAATTGTATTTTGGGATTGAGTCAGGATAGGAGTAGGTTCTCAGTTCTGAGAACATGAACTTGGTTTGACTCTGCCCGCAAGATGGAGAAGTTATTCTTGAAATGGCTGGACTCAGACGATTGTCTTCTTAGGAACTGTCCCTGAGATGCCTGGACTCAGACAGTTGTCTCCTTTCAACAGAAGCTGTTCGGCTATTGGGAAGTCCCCAGCTCTCCTAGGGCCCAGGGGTGTGTTTAGTTTCTCCCTGTGATTAAAGGGAGTCTGAAAACAAAATGGTAGTGGTTCCCAACAAAAGCAACCTAGAGAACGAGGCCTTGGGTGGTTCAAACTGGTTGAAACCACAGTTTTCAGAAACAGCTGCAGAAAGCATTCTGTGGGTAACATTTTGATGTCAGAGGGGCCAGAGAGTGCTGGTGGAATCAAATTATTGCTGCTGTTGTCTGACAGTGAAGGGCCATGTTGTTTACCCCCGGCACAGCCCGCTTATGTCACCTCGCCTCTAATTACCTTTCCTCCCACCTCAGACCACTTTGTTTATCTCATCCCATAAACACCCCCAGGCTCTGGGGATTCAGGACTTGTACTTGTACTTCTTATGCTTAACTGACTCGTGAATTTTAAAATGTCCTCCCTTCTCCACCCCGCAAACCTGACAAATCCAGGATAGGATTATCCCAGGTAGTGCCCTAAGGATACTTGGTTTGCTAACACAGTCAAGTGATTAAACTTTCCCCCAAGGCTCCCTTGGGCCCAGTCAATACCTGGGCAAAGATAACGTTTCTGTTAAACTCAATTTTCATAGGTGAACTTCATTTTCTTTTTAAGATTTACTTATTTTATTCTATGTGTGTTATTGACTGCATGAAGAAGGCATTGATTCCCTTGGAATTTCTATTACAGATGGTTGTGAACTGCCATGTGGGTGCTGGGAATTGAACCCAGGTCTTCTGCAGGAGCAACGGGTTCTCTTAACCACTGTGCCATCTCTCCATCTCCAGTTTGTTTTCAAACTGTATGTTAAATAGAACAGAGGTGATGCTGCTTCTTGTTTGGTTTCTGTCACTCATCCTGTTTGTTTTGTTTTCTTATGGAACAAGAGTCTCAACAGACCATCGATGTGTCAACAGATAACCAAACCTTACGAACAGATAGCTAACATTTCCTGATGTCGACCCCAAAGGCACTGGACCCAAAGTGCCTTTTGGCAGTCATCAGAGAGAGATGGAGACTGGGAGAAATACCAAACTGGGCAGGGCTGTCATCTTCTTGACACCCCCAGAAATTCTGGGGACTCCTGGCCCCCAGGGAAAGCAGTCTTGGAACATTACATGTGCACAGGAAATGGAAACAACTTTTGTAGTTCCCATGAGTCAGGTTTTAAGTTGGGATTGAGCTGAAGGGTGACTTCTTCCTCACCCTTTTGCAGCTGTGGTGGATGGGATTGCCTTACACACTGGGTGTAGGAAGCCCATGCCTCCTCCCTTCCCCACTTGGGGAACCCATTTCTGGAGTGTGTCTGTTTCTTGTCTCCCATTGGAAGCACTGTAGTGAGTTCCATGCCCCCCTTCTTAGGATCATTCTTAGAAGATCCAACACCTCTTAAAATTCCTAGTTTAGGCTTTTCCAGCATAGATCTTGGAGCACAGACACTCTTGAAACTCTTCCGCCTAAGCCCATCAGGGAAGGAGGTAAGGCAGACCTTTCTAGTAAGAAGAGAAAATAAATTTTTCCTTCTACCAGTAAGTTTCCCATAGAATAAAAACAAGGACACTAGTTACCTGCCTGCTCCCACACGCTGAAGCGCATAGATCACTTTATGACATCACCTGGGGGAGACTACAAAGCCAGTGCATGCTATCAGCCTTATAGGGATGTTGTGAACAGTAAATGAGGCTAGCCATTTGTCAAGCTTAGAATCCCAACTAGTATGCTTCCTGTTTTTAACCCTGCTGAACTGGGGGAATCACTACTTCTGTGGACCAGCAAAGCAAGCACCTGGCATGGTCGGGGGTCTGGGAGGAGAGATATGATGGACTCTGCCAGGTGCGGCTGACTCCTGAAGTTTGAAGTTTGCTGTCTCTGTGATGCTATAAGTTCCCTTGTTTCCCATGCTGCCTCTAAGCTGGCTTTTAAATGGTCTAGAAGTTTCATCTCATTTGGACTGTGTGTGTGTGTGTGTGTGCTGTGTGTGTGTGTGTGTGTGTATGTGTGTGTGTGTGTGTGCTGTGTGTGTGTGTGTGTGGCAAGGGGGTTGGCAAGAGTACTTCACCAGTGACCCAGTGGGCTTTCGGATGAAAGCATATGACCTTTGCACATTACTCTTCCCCGTTTGCAGCAACTCATTAGCATCATCTGTTCTTTCTTTGCTGATGCGCACCCTCAATCTGATCATAAAATCACAAGCCCTTCGCATTTCCCTCGGCCTTTTCTCGTTTTGTTTACACGAGTACAAAATGGTGCCTTGGTCATAAGCTCAGTTTTCCGAATAATATCTTATTGGAAAACAACCAAAAGGCTCTTTTAACCTTTAGTTTATCTAAGTCAAAATTCTCTAAGTCCCTACCCCTGGCCGTGTTAGCTGTTTCTTTAACTGCAATCTCCTCCCCATTCCAATTTTTGTTGCTGTTGGAAAAGCCCGTTTCCCACTATGGCCTCACCAGCTCCTCACTCTTTGAAGCTCTAATGGCTTCTAGTCACCCCCTCCAACCCCGTTCTTACCAAGGATACGTACATCTTGTCCATGTAGCATAGATGATCTTTGAAGAATATGTGGAGATGCAGCTGCCATCTTGACTGTGGAGGGCAAGACTGAGGACTGAAATCAGCATGTCAGGGAGATGAAGTAAAAAGATGGAAACAGTTCTGAAATTACGAACAAAGATTGTTCAAGCTTCTGGATCCAAATCCTTCTCGGAAAAAAAAACCATCCTCAAGTTTTAAAGTGCTTTTACAAGATTACTTGATAGCACCAGCCTGCACACACCTTACCTTCAGTTTTCATATTGAGGAATATTATGAATTTAATCCATATTTTTAGGTGATTGGTTGTGGACACAAACAAACCAATAAACACATCCTAGATGTTCAAATAAATCTCTCTCTTATTCTCATTCTCTTGTTCTCTCTCTCTCTCCATCATTTTTAACATGTCCAAGGCCATGGGTTCAATCACCAGTCCTGCAAAAAGAAACAAGAAGGCCATGTGTGTGTGTATGTGTGTGTGTGTGTGTGTGCTAAAGCTCTTGCTGCACAAGCCAGAAGACTGTAGCTTAGAATCCGCATGAGTGCTGCGTGCGACGCCTGCCTATGATCCAGCCTTAGGAGGTGGGGACCAGACCCTGGGGGCCAGGGAGACTAGTCAGACCGGTGAGGAGGAGTGGTCCAGGAAGAGGCTCAGTATCAGCTGTGGGTCTCCATGTGTATGTGCGTATATTGCTGCATCTACACTGCTTACACGCATTGGAAGAACACACAGTACACACATGAATGCATATTGTTCATACATACACATGGAAAAAAGAAGACAAATGCTTCCTACCGACTAATAGAATGTAAAGCGTTGAATCATTAAAATCAACCTTGTGGTGCTATATTAACAAAATTGGCTTTGAGTGGAATACAGATTTCAAAATGCCTAGGACCTCCGTAGAGATGGCAGCTTAGTGTCCTTTCTCCATGCTGGCAATAACTGTTGGAACTAAAATATTTTTCAAGAATTATTTCCCAAGTACATAATAGAGCTGACTTTGAGTGTTGGTGAGAAATGGAAAGTTCTCTCCTACTGCATTTTGCCGGATGAAGCATTCTCATTAAGTAGGTGAATTGGAATTTCCAAACCTCATCCTTTGTAATGAAACAGCTGTATTTAAAATTGAATGTTTAAGATACAGGTTTAGGTAAAAAGGTGCCGACTGGGGCTGCCGCTCAGTGGTAAAGCACTTGGATGTGCAGAGCCCTGCATTGGTCCCAGCACAGCACATAAATGTGTATATGGTATATACGTGTCTATGGTATGTATGTATATATGGCACATATGTGTATATACATGTATATATGGTGTATATGTGATATACATGTATATATAGTATATATGCAATATACATATGTATGCGTGCATGTTTGTTATGATGTTTTAAATCTAAAAGCATCCATAGAGTCAAAAAATTCTAGGACAGCTGATGATCTGACTGTTCTTGCTCTGGTTTCTTGAGACTTGCCTTCCTGGAGCGAGCTGTCTGGAAGCAAAGCTTTATTGTGCTGTGGTCAGTAGATTACACCTTTGTCCCTGCAGATAGCAAGGTGGTGACAGCGCTGGTTCCAGGAAACCCCTGGCAACAAACCGTCTTTGTGTTGGGAAACACTAGCTCATAAACGGATGACATCAGCGAGGCTCCCCACCCACTCCATGGCTTCCTCACAGAGATTCATTGTTCACGACTTTCACTCGGAGCAGCTACTGGCTCTCGCTGGCTTCATCCTCTGTGAAGACGGTGATCATAAATCCAGATATCAAACGATCCGCCCTATTGTCAAACTGTGGGTCAGACCATCTGCCCTGGAGTCTCATTAGGAAAGTCTGATCACTCTGATTACAGCACTAAGACTCCCAACTTCTCTACTCCCTTGGAGGGTGGCCCCATGTGCTCGCCGTTTTGAAAATCTCCGTAGGAGGCTTCCTGAGTCCTCCAGGCAAAGTTCCCCATGTGTCTTCAGTAGAAAGACTGTCTCTTCAGGGATCCTGCTGAGAAGAAATTTCAATTTAGTCAATATTAGATATTAAAATTAGACAAAGCGAGGCAGGAGTCAAACTCCTTATGAAAAGCTGCCTGATGAGAATTCTGAGAGAAGAAAATGAGCACCATCCCAGTGCAGTGTGAAGCCTTTACCGACGCACAGAGGCTTGTACTCAAGCGGTGGGATTGAGCTTGTCATAGGAAAGTCACCGAAGAGAAGGAGGCAGGTTAGCTTCAGCCTGGGAGAACAGAGAAGCGTGAAGAGTAGCTTCAGAGCCCACTGGGGCAGACTGCTGTCTGCCAGCAATAAACTGTTACTGGGGCTCTGATGCCAAGAGCAGAGAACATGCCAGAATCTCTTAGGTGGTACTAAGTGCAGGTACACGGGGTGCCATGGGTGCTCAGGAGGGGCTTGTGGGCCTATTTTGGCAGATAACATCTACACTTTTACACATTTACTTGCTGCCATCTCTGTAGGGTAAAGTAGAGCATGCTCTCAATGCCATGAAGAGGGTTTGTATTTGAGGATAATTTTCATGAGGACAGGGCTTTTTGATGTTTTTATTTTCCTGGATGTTTTCCTTTCTAAACTTGTGGGGATGATGTGAGAAATAGAATTTAGGAGAGGACAGACAGACTTTGGCGCAAGGAGACGGACAATGACTCGGGACAGCTGAATAAATACCAGGTATTTATCTGACTCTCTGGACCTTACCCAAGCCTTTTTACAACTACCAGGTGTGTTGCAGACACGTTTTTCCTATGAAGCAGTCAAACTATAAACAGAATGAATCCAGACTGATAATAACATCTTTATTAAAGGGGGGGGGAGAGAAAATGGAAGAAAAGTACGACCTTTGCTTTCCAACTGAAATGCCTGTTGTTTTCAGACTCAAAGGGTGATGGATGGACCGCCTTGGGGGGTGTTGACCATTGTCGCTGATGGTAACTTCTGTTCAGAACTGTTGCATACTCCCAACCACATGCTTGGGAGAGAATACCGCACACAGCTGTGCCCACTGCACCCCTGGAACAATTCCAGTGACCCTCCGGATGGGGAGCCTTCCAAGATGCTTCTTAGGTAAATAAAACATTGTTTAGTTAGCGCTAGCAATGCTTACGATGTTTACCTTCTCCTTCGCTTCGTAAGTTCTTTGAGTCAAGGGTTGCCGCTCACACACCCAGGCACTTCTTACTGTACAAGCATACATACCCTTAATGGAGCCAGCAGCTGATCCAGAGGTGTGGAGGAAGGCCCGTGTTCCTGCATGTCAATGGAGTCAAACACTGTTGGTCTTCGTGTCCATATCACCAGTCCAGGCCTGCTTCCTTTCCAGGCCCAACACATTCACGGTAAGAGTTGGGAAAGGACCTGAGAGATTATTTAGGCTAAATGCTTTATATCATAAACGACTAGACAAGAGTCTGACAAAATGGAGGGACTTAGTAGTCTCTGCCAAAGCTGAGATAAAAAAATTTGCATCTCTTTGAAAGTAATTTTTCTCTTCGAAATAATTTCAAATTTTATCTGAAATGGCCTCATTTCATTGCTATATATGTCCTCAAATAGTTGTTATAATCAGTTCTCAAGAAAACTCTAAAAGCTTTTAGCTAGTTATTTTCCATATGACACATTTCAGAATATTAAATAAGAAGTTCTCACCAAGTTACCAAGGTGGAACATACGTGACAAGCCAAGGAGAGGTATCAGAAAAGGAAGGTATAAAAAGAAAGAAAAAAAACATGACTCAAAGTTTTCATGCCTACTCCCTTCCCCTCCCCTTCCACTTCCCTTCTTCTCTCCCTCTACGCCTCCTGCTTGTTCTCCTCCCTCCGTCTCAAGAACAGGGTCTCATAAAACCAAGACTAGTCTTGCTATGCAACCAAGGATGACCTTGAACTCCTGATCCACCTTCCTCCCCTTCCCAAATGCTCTGTTTTTGAATGTACGCCACCACGCCTGGCTTCCCTGCCCACTTACAAGGTGAGAAGGTGCTAGACCTCTGAGTCCGTTTCTCTTCCCATTCCAGGTTTTATACAAGTTGGAAAAGGAGGGGCTGGAGAGATGGCTCAGCTGAAGAGAGCACTGACTGCTCTTGCGTACGACCAGTGTTCAATTCCCAGCAACCACACAGCAGCTCACATCTGCCTGTACCTCTAGTTCCAGAGGAGCTGACACCCTCCCACAGACATACAAGCAGGCAAAACATTGATGCATGTAAATTAATTAATTAGCTAATTAAATAAAAAGGCAAATTGGAAAAGGAAATAAAAGATAGCAGTTAGGGCAAAAGAAATATAATCTTTATTAATGAGAGAGGCCAAGGGAGAGACCAGGTTTGGTGTGCCAGCCAAGAGGACTGTTGGCCATCCTTTAGCTTAAGACCAGCCAGCCTTCTAAAGAATAGAGTGTCATGACTACGGCTAGTAACTGAGACAGGCTAAGAGGAGGAAGCAAAGGGCTGAGCTCTGTATGTGGCGGTGGGGTGTTTACTTAGTGGTGTCAGTGAGCATGTTAGCGTTTGAATGTGTGGTGTTGGTTGAGTCTGCTGTAGCTCAAGTGCAGGATTCTTTGCGCCACTTCCTACCACAAAACTTCGGCAGCATAGAGATTTGGAAGGATGTGAAGAAGTAGGCTAAGAGACAGGCTCAGTGCCACTGCAAACTGGCCTTCCTGCGGAAGGGTCGGTGAAGCCATGCTTTCTGTCTGAAAGTTTCCCCACTCAGAAAATTCTCAATGAAGAGCAAAAGCTAGGTTGCTGGACTGGCTGGGACCAGGGCTGGGTGGATGGGTCAAAGGAAACATGAGCTTCTGTCCAATAGGGCCACCTAGAGGACCTGTGAGGCTCCAACATGGGGAAGCTAGAGTTTGCTGCAGAGCTGAGGGAGTTTGGCTGATCAAAGGGTGTCAGGTGAGTCTCTAGAAACAGGAGTCATGGTGATGGGTGGTGGCAGTATCCATCAAAAACCCATGAGATCACCCCGCCGAAGGAAGAGACAGTTTTAACACATCACAGTCTAGTTCAGGAAGAGAGAAGCCACTGCGTAAGATGGTTGGTTAATTCAGATCTTCCTGCTTGAACCCCAAAGTACCCACTGTCCATGGAGGAAAACAGAATGGGCCTGCTTCACTGCCTGGCTTTCCAGCAGCAAGAGACCTCGGCTGAGCAAACGGAAGGGTTCCAACTGAGACCGTGGACTCAGAAAGTATCTGTAGGAATTCCATTTTTTTTTTCTTAAAAGTCATAGGATGTTGGAGGGGCTCATTCAGGAGTCAGGTGAGAGCACTGTTCTCCTGCTAAGGGCTATGAAAAGAGGCGGTGGGGCTTCCTCGTTTGAATGGATGGCTTTCTTCCGTGAGTTATGAACTCAAGGGGGCCAGGGTTAGGGCCGAGTACATATGGCCAGCAATGGCTTCCTAATTACACCATGGTGACCCTTTCTTCTCTTCCCCAGCAGGCAGCACTACTGTTGGTGAGTAAAGCAAGTGAAATATGTTAAAAGCTCTGTCTGGTCCAGCCTAAAGCGAGCAGAGGAGGCTACCGTGAGCTCCTGTTGGCATCTCCTGCACCCTTTGTTGTTTGGTTGGACTAGCTTCTCTTTATAGGACATTAATGATCCCAAGGCTGCTTTAAGAAGTTTCTCTATTATACAGGTAGTGATTGAAAACTGCCAATCACGAGGCTGGTAGTCCCTGCTCGTGAGCCTAAAGACTGTTCTGATTACGATAATTACATTTTTATGAATATCCTACCTAGAGAGTAACAATTTCACCATGTCAGGCTACACCACGCAAAGATGCATCAATTTCATCTGCCATGAAAAATAGAGCCTAATAGCACAGTTACATTTATGACAGTCAGCATCAAGATGCAGCATAAGTACTTCAACGAAAAGAATTCTGATCATTATTTAACCCTGAGATGATTAAGGGGATGGCTTGTCAGCTTTTCTCATGATTTTTTGCTGTTTTGATTTGATTTTTAAAAATCCATAATTAACATCTATTAACATTTTGGATTCCACTGCAAGCGCCAGTATATGTGGGCAAATCAAAAACAACAACAAAGGAAGATGAGTAAATAAGACTAATGGTCAGAGGGAGAGAGGGTGGGGGTAATTATGAAGCATAATTATGCTCTGAGCACAATAGTGCCACGCTGACTGGCTTTCTCCTTTAATCAGCTTAGTTGATGGAAATTGTGAACAATGGTAGTTTAATGCAAAAAAAGCTTTCTTTTTTTAAAAATTATTACAGATGGCGAACATTTAGTTACTAGACAGGGCCACTGAAGGTGCGGTAGTCAGAACCAGGGGCATCAGGCAGCATCCAAAAGCCTGTTGAAAATACAAATTCTCAGGCTCTTCCCGGAAACTCTTGACTCAGAATTTCTAGCAGAGGGCCCAGGATCACATCCCAACGCATTCTCAGGGGGGACCCTCTCATGAGGACCAGTGACCAGCACCCCGTAAGTATTTCTTGCAGCTACTGGAAACACTGGTGAGTGTGGAGGGTACATGTGCTGCAGGGGTTTTCTGCTAACTGCAGGAGTGTCATCCCTAGGGATGGGGGCCTTCTAATAGGCTGCTTTGACTAAGCGTCTTGAGGCTGGATTTCTCCCCACTGCTTTTGTTCTTCTGTTTAAATATCCTAAGGCTCCAGGGCTTTTCATGCCATGGTTTCTGTCCATTGCCCTTCATACTGGCCAGCCCATTATTGATGGGGAGGTTTGCATATGATAACCCGAATGCCAAAAGACTTCCACCGCCCCGTCCCTGGTGGCCGTTTCCTTTTGATACCTACCATTTCTTTGCAATCACCTTTTCATACCCCCCCCCCAAAGGTCTCACTTCTCATGCATGGCTCACCTGTCTCTGCCTCCTAAGCGGCTAAAATTACAACAGTGCGTCATCACCGCAGAGCTGATGGATTTTTACATTTTTATCATTCTTGCCTGTATACGGTGAAAGTGTGAGAGTGTGGGCTTGTGCGAGCAAGGTGTGTGTGTCCAGGAGTCGGCTCTCTTCCATGTTCTGGGTGTCGCTCTGGTTCTAGGGCTTGCCGGACACCTTGTTTGACCCTCTGCGATGAGAAGGCCTCCATAGGTTCATCGATTTAATACTTGGTCTCTGGCTGGTTTAATGGTTTGGGAAGGATTAGGAGACGTGACCTTGTTGGAGGAGGTGTGTTATTGGGGGTGGGCTCTGAGGTTTCAAGACAAGGTCTCTCTGTGTAGCCTTGGCTGTCCTGAACTTGCTTTGTAGACCAATTGGCCTGGAGCTCACAGAGATCCGGCTGCCTCTGCCTCTCTGAGCGCTGGGATCACAGGCCTGCACCACCGCGCAGCTCAGACAGTTTTTATCTTGGTGAGCCCCGAAGTCTATGCTTGGCAGGCTCTCCGGTGGTCCTGGTGCCGGAGCGCCCACCTCACGCCATGAAAAGCTATAAAAAGCCAGGGTGATGAGGGCGTCTATAAAGCGTGAATCAGCCTGGCTCAAACCAGCGTCATAGGGCTCAGTCTTCCTTTGAGTCCTCAAGGATGCGTTATTTTAGGGCCGCGGCATAGCCTGCCTAGGCTCTGGAGGTACAGGCTTACTCCATTAACTCCCTGGAACATCACTGTTACATAATACAGAACCTTGTTTCCTCAGCCTTTGAGTTCCTGCTGTTGAAACAATGCTCAGTAATGTGTGTTAAATAAGTCAGGACAGTTGCCATAAAAATACCACAGAACAGTGTGACTGAAATGGCCAGAGGGACGCAATACCCTCTCTTTCGTAGTACTGGGGAATGAGTTAGGGTTTGGTATGGGCTAGGCAAGCCCTCTACTCACGCATCCCAACGCTTCAGTGAAGTTTTTGAGACGTGGGAGAGGGAGATGTGCTAAGTTTCCCAGGCAGGCCTTGCCTCAGCCTCCCACACAGCGGGGCTCACCACAATGCCTGGCCTGGGCCCCTTGTTACCCAACGCAAATGCTGTGACGTCATGCCAGAACACGGCTGTAAAAACAGCACTTGATAAGGCATCGTGAATTCTGGGTCCGTGTGGGCCACCTAGCTAGTCCCTGTCTGAAAACTGCCAACCAACCAAACCCACGAGACCCGGATTGACTTGTGTCTTCTCAGCACCTTAGCTCTGTGCTTCCCCCTTCTGCTGTGGGTTCAGTGAGGTAATGCATGGGGAGAGCCTTTGAAGCTGATGACACTGTCTCACTCTTGTCAGACACGAGCCTGACGTTCCACTGTAACCTCGTTTCCCCTCGGAATGCTGCCGGGCTGGAGCACAGGCTGCTTTAACCCTGTAGAGAAAGCAATTCCTATTATTTGGCATTTAACCGAGTGGCATTGTTTTCCAACTCCACGGATAATAGATTCAGCACCCACAAATTTACGATATGAACCCTACAAGGACCCCGCAAAGCCTCGATAGCCCCAGCGAACAGAGGTACACAAGAGAGAAAATTAACTCTTCACGTTACAGTTGGGCTCTTCCTTGGAGAGTTCCAGGAATCCGAAACGGTTCAGTGAACCGACAGCTGCATTTTAGCAGCTTCTCCGAGGTCACTTTAAAATGGTGTGGGTCCCTGACAGATGGAAGCTGAAAAGCACAGGCCTGAGCGGCCCCTTTACAGTCTCAGGGCAAGCACTGTGTCCACCTGTGCGGGGAAGGGATGGAAGAAAGAACCACACGCAGGCAAGCAGGTTAGGCTTGCTCTGTACCCCTGTACCCAGGTCAGCTGGGGACCCGGAGGTGGGGGGAGGAAAAAGGAGGAGAGAGAGAGAGCAAGAGAAGAGTGATGATGATAGAAGAGGAGGTGGCAATGTGTCCCAGGTGGTAAGCATAGGCAGGGCCAGAGTCAGTCCATTCATGGTCCAGTGAGCAAAATAAGGGCAATGTAAAGTTTCCTGTTAAGTGTAACAGGAGCTGTTACACTTAACAGTACTAGTTAGCTGTACCTCCTGTCTCAATAGAACAATAGTATTTTGTTTGTTTGTTTGAGTCCTGGATCCACTGGAAGCGATTGTCTTGAGGCAAATTTGGGCCTTGATTTCTCTTTCCTTTTAAAAATAGTTACATTTTTTGTTGTTGTTGTTGATTTCGTGTGCGTGTACGTGTGGGAGGGGAGGCACACAGACATCTGTGGAGGGCTGTCCTTGTTAGTTTTTGTCAACTTGACACGAACTAGAGTCACCTGGGAAGAAGGAACCTCAGCTGAGGAGTTGCGTCCATTGGTGTGGGCTGCCGGGGCGACTGTGGGAAATTTTCTTGATTGCTGGTTGCCTTGTGGGCAGTGTTGTCCCCAGACAGTTATCCCTGGGCTGTGTAAGAAAGGCAGCCGTGCAAGCCACAGCGAGCAAGCTGGTCAGCAGCACTCCTCCATGCCTGGACTCGCTCTCAGCTTCTGCTTCAGCCCCTGTATTGAGTTCCTTCCTGCCTTGGCTTCCCTCAGGGAAGGACCATGACTGGGATGTGTAAGCAAACCCTTCCTCCCCGCCCTTCCACGCTGATTTCACCACAGCGACAGGAAGCAAACTAGAAAGAGGTTAGAAGACAGCTTCTTTCCACCCTGTGGTTTCCATGCGTTGAACTCAGGTCACCAGTCTTGGTGACAAACACCTTTTCACAGTGGCTCCCTGATTTCTCCTATTAAATTAATTTGATTTGTGTGTGTGTGTGCCTGCCTCTGAGTGCCATTAGTGCTGTCTACGTTACTGCTTTGAGACAGGATCTGTTGTTGAACCAGGAGCTCACTAGCTCGGCACGCGCAGTACTGGGTTATTTGGGTGCTGGGATTCAAACTCAGTCTTCATGCTTGCACAGCCAGTGCTCTTAACCACAGAGCCATCTCTCCAGGCCTTGATTCTTCTATGTGTAAAGATACAAAGATCAGCGGTAATACATATGATAATAATTCGTAGAGACCCTAGTTCGAGTTTATAGTACAGAGTGGATGATAGACAGTGGCGATTACATGAAAAAAATCAACACAGTACTGTTACTTCGGTAAGTAAATTAGGCAGAATTGTGATGTCACAGTATCCTTGCCTTTACCACTGGTCCTCCCTGGCCCCACTCGGGGACGTCTCAGGCCTTTGTTCCAAAAGTAAACCACTAAGGAACAAGCATAAGAGAAATTTCCTTATCATGTACGCAGTCAAGCAAAAAGCCCTGTGTTGACGGCGAGGAAACAGAAACAGTGGCTAAGGCGAGGTTGTGCTTACTTGCTGAGACTTTCTTGGACATACAGTTTCAACACACACCCTTGATACTTGGGCCAGCACTTACAAAACTGTATAATACACACTTTTTTTCCTCTCTCTCTCTCTCTCTCTCAGGGCTTAATGAATCCCCACTCTTTGCCAGGGTTTGTTGGTGGGAATGGGTGAGTAAGCGTATGAGAGCTTGGTGAAGCTCTTGGTCTTCTCTAGTGGCCCGCTGCTGTTCTGTTCTGTCACAAGCGAATGCCAAATGCCATCTTGATGTATGACTTTTAACTTACTTAAGAGGGACGTAAACAGGAAGAGGGATCGGGAAGAGGGGGGAGGGGCAAGAGTCCTGGCTGAAGCTCCCTGACATCTGTGATGTGTATTCCAGGTGTTCAGCTGGCTTCTGATGCAGGAAGTTTAAGCTAAGGCTTGTTTCAGAGGCGCCTCAAAGGTCAAATGTATTTCCCTAGAGAAGTCACGTTGTGCTGCTTTTGATTCCTAAGCGGTGTGAGAAAATTACCTTAGAGTGTTTCTGGTCATGGTTCTGAGGTATGAAGGAGGGGAACACCTTGCTGCCACCCGCTGCACTTGTGGGAAACTAGTAAGTTAGGAGAGTTTTCAAGACATTCTCTTTGGCTGAGTTATAGGATGACAACCCAACAACTGACTTGGCATGTCATGAGGCTCAAAGCTATGACATTTTAAGCAATAAAATGCTGTATTAAAATTAGATCTAAACGTTCTGAGCAGGCCTGGTTGGGGGAGCACATCTTTAATACCAGCACTTGAGAGGCAGGAGCAGACTGATCTCTGGGAGTTTGAGGCCAGCCTGGCCTCTCAAAAGAAAGCTTACGATGAAAACCCAAACAATCAAAACCTCCTTAATTTGTGGATTCCTCTTGCAGTATGTGTGTGTGTAGTGTGGGGGGGGGGGGCTCCTTAAAGCTTGAGTTTCATTAGCTTTGAGGAAACAGCACCTGCAAACTAACAGATGCAACATTTTAGGAAAAAGGGATCGGTGTTATAATGTCGATGGGTCGGGGATTTCTTAACACTCGCCAGCAAGGGAACCTCAGCCGTATGTCAAATGTAAGCTTGACACGGAATAGCGGGTGTTTCAAGTAGGGCAGAGCCAGGCTGCAAGGGTGACAGGACAAAAAGGCCCGCTGGTGACGTTGTAAATCCAGAAAGCCTCTGCTGAGCTGGACTATTCAGGAGCTGCGAATCCTTGAATTCACTTCTCCAAAGAATCAATCCTTTTACTCACCCCCCCCCCCCACCAATTGGCTATCAAAAATCTTTATAGTTTGTTCTTTTTTTTCTCCCAATTTTCCTGTAGGTTAAAAATTAAAGAGAAAATTGATGTAATTTACCCGTTGAGATGACACAAAGTAGTCAAATGTATCAGTTAACGGGCTGGGGAGACACCTGAAGTGTTTGTTATTGTAGAAAGCTCCCCGCTGGCTGAGGGCAGTCACACCATCAGTGGTGGCCTCCTCCCTGGCAGTCTGAGGTCACTTCAGACAACAGACACGGTGGACTGCACTTTCGTTGCCATGAAACTAGGGCACACCAAGTGCCCACTTGAGTCTAACTGAATTGATGAGCAAACAAGTCATTTCAGTTTGAGCAATTGAAATGAATTTTTAATTCTCACCATCCTGTAGTTCAGGTTCATTGGGCTTCTGGGTATGGTGAATTCTTCCCTCACTGCAGTCTGCCTTTGCTGCAGGACTAGCAAATGATCTAGAGTTGGCTGTAACTGAGCACCAAGTACATGCTATTTTGCCTGATGCTTCTGTGTGTATTGTTATAAGCATTATGCATTGAAAGAAGGGGATGCAGAATGCTTAAATAACCCACCCATGGCCTTACAGAGGACATACCTACACCAGGATCCAAACCCAGGGGTGCATGTATGTGTGTGTGGCCCCTTCATTGGCTTTACTTTGCAACAAATGTGAGGCCCGTGGAACAGTGAAAGGCAGGGAGGATTGACTCCTCTCCACTGTGCGTCTGCGTGTCCACAGAGTGCCATTTGATAGACAGTAGATTGCCCATCTGAGAGATGACAGGGCTGGACTGAATGACTTCTGAGAGGGGGACCACGTGACCTGGTTTGCTGGGGCAGCCTCAGTGGCTAGCTGCTGTGCCGTGGAAACTTATCATCACTCTCCGCTCAGAAGTGTCCCACGGTAGACGTGACTACAGCTGTCCTTTTTAGAAGGTCTTTTCTGGCTCTTAGTTTCCGAGCCTTCAGGTCAAGCGTAATTGACTGGTAAAATGAGAGTGGTGGTGAATAGTGTCTCCAGGACCTGAGACAAACCTCAGGGCCTGACTTGTCAAGTGTCCAGATTATTTTAATTAAGGTGGGAAGATCTACGCTGGCTGTGGACAGCATCATTCCATGGTCTAGTCCCAGGTGGAACAGAAAGGAGAAAACAAGTTGAGAACCAGTATTGATTCCCTCGGCTTCCTGATTGCAGCCTCAAGGTGACCAGCCTGTCGCCATATTTCCCTGGATCCTCCAACTGAGAGCTCTCGGTTCTATTTTCCCTGCTAGAGCCTGGTCCCTAGAGCACAGCTGTGAGCCCCTTTCTAGCTGATTGCATCCCAATAAATTTGGGGCCAGCGAGTAAGCGCCTGCTTCCTGTGCCACACTGCTAGCCATAACCGCTGGTTTCAGGGAAGGTCAGTCAGTGCAGAACGCTTGGCCTTGTCTAGCATGTGTTGACGCGTTTGGACGACTCCTTGCTTTGTGCTTACAGCACAGGGCTAGAGAAACGACTTGGAACAAAGAGATGAGGCCCGGTCTTCCCACTGCTCAACTACTGTGCTGTGCCACGTGCAAGCAGGGCCCACGTGTGTGATGGTTTAGGACGCCGTTAGGGTTCCTAGGCTCCCAGGGGCTTTCTCAGATCTGTCTGCATCCACATTAGTCTCTCATGTCTCCCTCTTCCACTGCTTCCAGTATCCATTTTACTGACTAAGATGCAGTGTGTGTGCATCTCAGATCGAGGGCTGGGATGAGTAATGAATATTTACGTTCTTAAGAAGAAGACCGTTTTTGAATTTGTCTCTACCACAGAATAAAACAGGAGGCAGACACTCATTTTTTTGTTGTTGTTTGTTTATATTTACACAGACAAGAAAGCCACAAGTTGACACCGTATCATTCTGCTTTTTTATTTATTGTCTGGCTAACTTACAAAGAGGCAGGTGTCTACGGTAGATTCTACCCTACCATTTAACTACCCTGATGACACAGATACCTACGTATGCCTGTTTACACAGTGCAGCGGCATAAAGAAAAAAGCCTCTACAGCCCCTGCCTGTCAGCAGGGAAACCCATAACAAAACTTTGAGGAGACCTCAGAGCCACCCTGTTTCTGCTACTAAATAACAAAATCGATATTACAAGTTAAACTATAAAGACCTAACAGTTTTTACAAATATGCAAATAATCCACTACTTGAGACATAAAAAAGTTGATTCCTCTCCAATCGCAGAGTAAGGCACCGTTGGGTTAAACATTTTCTCAGCTTTCAGTAAATAGAATGCATAGTGAAGTAGACACAGAACACTGATTTTTAATACTGCAATATATTTCCATATAAAATTACTTGCAAATACTGTATTGCATTTAGAACACACATAACTGGGTTATTATGGAAAAAAAACATACATGTAAGCTCTGATTTCAGGGAAAAATAAAGGCATTTTGTGTATGTGTGATCTGTCACAGGTTAAGCTAAACACAGAACTTCTCCAGAGTTTTAAATGCAACTGGGTCACTGACTTCCAAAGAAAGGATGTAGGTGTATTAATGAAATATTCTTTGAAAAATACATCCCAAAAGTTTTTTATTATGAATGGCAACTTTGAGCTGTGACCCTAGTTCTGATTTAGGAATGTACCTGAAAAAAATAAAAACAAACAAACTGAGATATACTAAGATTTGTCCAATTTTCGTTATTCCTTAAAAAATTCAGACCCACACTTTTTGAGACACATCTTTCTCTGCCAGAAGTAGCACAAGGAGGGACCCAATTCTATTTTCAGTAAAATGGATCACTTAGAGTCTATCAAAAGGATGTTTATTATAGTGAACATCAGATCAAAGGATTCAAAATGCATTTTTAAAATGTTAGAAATAAAAAAAAATGTCAAGCTTGTTAGACGTTTTATTTCTTTGTTCTCATGGAAGACAGACAAATGGTAGAGGAGAAGGAGGAAAATTACTCTTGAAAGTACTAAGTCCAGGGCTTTGGCCAGGAAAGTTATAAAAATACAGTATAGTCAAACCAGTTACTTCATAACTTATTAGACATTTTATCTAGTAGAACTCCTAAGTTCTGCTTTCATATAAATGAATCAATTATTCTATAAATAGGAATGTCTTTCCATTTTTTTCTTTGGATTGATTTTATTTTTGTTGTTAGCATCTCCCAGCAACATGTGAGTAATAGCTCCCAAATACAAAGTTCAGGTAGATACACACACATGGCTGTGTGCTTTAACAGACAATGGTAATATTAAACATAACTATAGAAAACACTAAAGTGGAATTTTTTTCCCAACTCTACAGCTAGATTTAAAAGTCCCAGTAAAATTTTGTAAACAAAAATTTATATATATCTATATAAAAGGCAAGTCTGGCCCTTTCTGCTGTCCTGTAGCGAAACTTACTTACACAGACCCAAGACAATGGTTCTCCTGAGAGATTAAAAACCGATTCTTTCTGGTTCCCACTGGTAAGCTTAATCCACTTGACCCCAGTTGGTTTTGTAGCACTCTGCCCATCATCTCAAAGCTGGGCCCTTCTCCCACAATTTGGTACCTTCTCTGACTTTCTTCTCCTAGCTAGCCTTCCTAGCCCTTCCTGCTGGCCCTGAGGAAGGAGTTTGCTCTGGAGTAGAGGGCTGAAGGCCATTGAAGATCTGCAAGGCCAGTGGCCAGGAAGTGCACAAGCCAGCTTGTGCTGAGCTGGTAAGTGCCCACAAGCTGCTTTGTAGCCGCTTTATTCCTGTGACTGTAAACTGTATTGGAGCAATTTCTGACTAAGATACTTTGCAGAAATACCTGTACAAACAAACGAAGGAAATAGGCAAAAGGAGGAACAAAAACTTAAGGTCTCACTGTCTGCCAAACAAGGTATTGAGTTTTGACTTTGTCTTGAGTATCTCTTAAATTGCTAAAACTCAATTTTCCTCTTCATGTACTAGCTCCTGTCTTCCAGGTTTGGACTGTCTGACAGTGTGGTGCTTAGGCACATGTGGACACACTTGTAACCTGGTGATGTGTTTGTTCTAAGTACAGAATGATTACTGGAGTGTAAAGGTTTAGTACCAAAAATGTAAATATCTCATTAATTGTTTCTATATTGATTACAGGTCAAAGTGATATTTCAGATGCACAGTTAAGCAAAATGGAATTCTCTTCACCTGTTTTTGCCTTTACAAAACATGGCTGCTGGTCATTTCAAGACTGGTTATGGGGCTCACATTATGGTTCTGTGCCCTGGCGCCTACCTCAGACTGCCAAGGATTGGACATTCTGCAACCACAGGGCTTCATTTAAGGCCTGCTCAGCAACTTGCTTAGGCGGTCTGTGGTTTGTGGAAGCAGACTGGGGGCCATGTGAGCAAGAAAGAAAGGCACGGACAAAACCAGCTCTAGGGAATTTAACAACTACACCCTGTAGCAGAAAAAAAAAAAAAAAGCAGTGACTGTCTGAATTCATGGCTGAAAGCTGGGATACAATTTGTCTCTGCAACAAAAGCTATGGATCCCAGCAGCCAACCCTGGCAGCTGACACAAGCAATAGCTCAAGAATATATACAACATAAACAGCTAGGGCAGCTGTCCCGATCTCCACTCCCAAACACAGGTATCCCCTCTTCAGCTTCTGTTCTTCCCTCCTATGTCTGAGGGGGACAAACAAGAGGAGAGGCATGCAGTTTTCAAACAGTAACAACAGAAGCAGCTTTGGAGCTTGGGTAGAGACGAGCAGGCAGAGATCACCTGGGGATGGGAGGAAGGGGCGGGGCACCCCGTTCTCTCCGGTTGGATCCACCTTGGTGAAAAAAAGCAGATGAAATATCATTTTGGTTAGATACTCATGTTTATTGTGAGGACCCAGAGATGGCCGCAAAGATGCCCCCTGCCTTACCCAGAGCTTAAGGCCGGAAGTAGGAAAGCAAGGAGTGATGTGAAGAAATGAGCAGAAGATTATGGGAGCTGCACTGAGACCTGTTCACAAGTATGTAAAAATGAACATGTTTCTTCTCATCGTACAGTATGTGCGAGTTAACAGATTTAGAAAATACAGATGAACAAAAACAAAACAAGCAAAACCCCTCACCCATGCTTGCTCCTCCAGACCAACATTCTGTGTTTTCTATTTAAATACAGTTACCTTTTTTCCAGAAACAGGATCCTAATTTAGCCTGAACACTGCCCAAAGCCAATATTCCACAAACATATAATTCCTGGTGGCACACTGAATTGTATTGTATAGACTGTCCTATAGGTCAGCCAATCTCTTTTTCTTGGGTAAGGTTAATGGATCTGGGGACACTGTATAAAAAAGGGCTAATGATGTTGAACAGCTTTTTATATGCTTATCAGCCACGTACATATCTTTTTTAAAATGTCTATGAAAGTGTGGAACTTATTTTTAATTTTTTGTTTGCTTTTCAAAAATATTTTAATTCAAAAATATTTTAAAAGCTGGGTAGTTGTGGTGCACAACTTTAATCCCAGCGCTCAGGGAAGCAGATGCAGGTGGATCTCTGTGAGTTCAAGGCCAGCCTGGTTTACAGAGTGAGTTCTACAAAGAATAACGCTGTCTTGAAAAACAACAACAAAAACATAAATGAACGCTAAAATTGTCTTACACTTATTTATTGTGGATACCGGGCCTTAAGAGTTCCACAACACGTTCAGAGGACAGCTTACTGGAGTCCGTGTTCTTTTGCTAGTATGTGGGCCCCAGGGACTGAAGTCAGGCCATTAGTCTGGGCAGCAGGTGCCTTTACCTACTAAGCAATCTCACCAGCCCAGTTTGTTCTAAATTTTATATTATAGGAATCTTTATATAGTTTGAATATTAATCTCTTATATGATTACCAAATATTTTCTGTGTACTTCCTTTTCACTCTATTAACGTGTCCTTTATAAAGCTATGGAAACCCACTGTTTAAAATCCACTCCCACTTAAAACACATTCATTCATCCGCCATGCTTCTTGGAGGATCTAACTGGTTTGAGGCATGAAGCTCAAAAGCCGTGGGCAGATTGACCAGAGGCACATGTCACTGTGCATGTGTGCTTGGACATTGTCCTAAGACTTAGAGTGCCAGCACGGATCGGCTCCTCAGCGGCCATCCTGCAGGGGCATTCGTGGTCTCAGTGAGTTCTGAGACAGAGCACGGAAAACATGGCAGTCCATTCTTGCCTTTGCCTCTCACCTTTCCAACTAAATCTTTTCTTGTGAAGTCATCTGCACGAAGACTGATCTGGATGGAAGACTGATCTGGATGGAAGACTGATCTGGATGGAAGACTGATCTGGATGGAAGACTGATCTGGATGTAGCCATGAAGGGTTACTGTCACCTGGGATGCCACAAGCGGCCAGGAGGGGGCCCTGTTCAGTGCTGCACGAAGGAACCATTCAAGGCCTACCCCACACTGCTCAAGGCTGTCTGAGAGGCAGCGACAGGAGCGGAATGAAACCTGCTATCTAATGGAACTTTATTTAGTTAGATGGTTTGCTATTAAAATCTATTTTGTACTTATTTTAAGTACATTCCAGAAATAATGAAAGCAAATCCATAAGATAGGGGGCAGGCAGTGAAAAATTAACAACTTAAAAAAACTGTTTTATGTGCCTAATCGATCTCAGGGGGTCTGTGTCACTCAAGGAAGTTGCACTAACTAGCAGGCCATTGTTCTGGCCCTCAGGTTGCTCCCAGGAGTCATAAAGAAAGGGGGATAAGGAAGGGGTGTATCTAGCTATCCATTAAAAATCTAC
Source organism: Pachyuromys duprasi (assembly GCA_028658305.1). Classification (NCBI taxonomy): domain Eukaryota; kingdom Metazoa; phylum Chordata; class Mammalia; order Rodentia; family Muridae; genus Pachyuromys; species Pachyuromys duprasi. The sequence continues at coordinate 70,283,357 of CM053752.1, read as the reverse complement.
AGGGCATGGGAAGGTGGTTCTGTTATTGATTTTAAAATGTAAGTGGCATCTAAATTCTATTATGAACGTTGATGATAAATGAGGGAAAGTGTTTAGAGTTTAAGCAAACGGCTCCCTCAAGTGACTTCATTCTAGTTCCCTTAATGGATAGACACACCCCTTTTGATGAACACACACACCCATTAACAAAACAGTCAAAGGCATCTGTTTTGTGTGAAAGCTTATTTTCATCTAAAACTTCAACCACCAACATAATTTCCTTATGGTTATAACTTTGGGCGTGTTCTGCCTACAAACAGTATTCCCACTAAATGAAATTTCTAGGACCAGACTTTAACTTTCAAGTAAGAATATTGTATTTTACTTCTGGCATTTGTTCTTGGAAAATTCCTTACAATATTTCCTAACTCTTTAAAGTCTTCAGCACAAACATAAAACAAAAATCTGATTTGTGCCACTTAACCCAGAAAATGCACAATAGGAACTGCTGGCGTGGACCCACACTGTTAGCCCATGCACAGTTCTGTGCCCCCAACTCTTCTCTTGACCTGGCACTGTCATTTTTTATAAGTTCTTCCTGAAATCAGTGACTTTGCTTCTAAGCAGCCTTAATTTCAGCTGACATTAAGCGGCTCAAAGGCTGGGCACTCATTGACCAACCGTTACTCAGGAGCTGTGTGTAGAGAGAGACTCAGCAGGCTCTGAACTTCTCTGCTACGGAGCAGAGGCTATGGGCTGTATCCACTGTCTGACTTGAGGGATTAATTATGAGGCCTCTGGGAGTCTGAACCTCACCAGCACTAATTTTGCATATTTTATGTTAATTTTTCTTAGTTCTGTGAATACATTGCTGTGAAATTCCAAAGTCTCTGTTCTACCTTTTTGTTCGCATTACTTCTTCAATAAAGAAAAAGTGATGCAGGCAGTATATACATTAGCAAGCAATGGGAAATGATCCAAATGTGCAATATCGACTTAATGACTCTCGTGGAATAAAGCCATGGTGATAAAATAGGGGTATGTTTACTAAGCAATGTTGTGTAAAAAAATACCACCAAAAATGATCTGCTGTCGTTACAACCGTGTAAAAAGTCAAAATTAGATGGAAAACAACAGGAAGAGAATTTGGGAGAATGAAAATGTTCTGAGGAGATTTTACATATAAATATGTATATTCAACAGTTTCATACACAAAACCGTTGTCATAATACATTTAAAAGATCAAGGTAGTGTTTTGTTTTAATTTAGGTGACATTCTGCCGGTCTCAAACTAGTAGGAATAGAAGACGGGCTGACCTTTCTCTCCTAGGAAGGTCAAAACGGAGGAGATGACTCAAAGAAGCGAAATATTAGAACTTAACACTGGTTGACCAGAGGTGTTCTGAGATGGTAACATCACCTTCAGAGAGTCCTTTCACAATCTGGGTGTACTTGAGAGGCTACGAAGCGCAGACAGCTCCAGACAGTGCTTCCTAGTCCACTCCACCAACAGGCAGGGTGCCCTGCGCAGCCCAGGGGGAACCCCGCCTTTCACAGCTCAAGCCCGCGCAGCGCCCTAGCGGAGGTACTTACTCCGGCTCTCACTTCTGGCAAGTTTGCTCGGATATGACTTGGCTATTGGTACATAAGGTTCCGGAGGTGGCAAATCCGAAATGGGATGGAAGTAGAATCTGCTCTCCCACTCATCTGAGGGAGAAACAAACAGGGCTCAGCACAAGGAATCTGCTAGGAAGACGCACTGGAGGAAAGGCAGGGAGACAGCGCGCGGAATCCAGCTCCGGTTCTGTGGCTGGAAGTGCGCAGAGAGGCCAGGTGCCTGGCTGCCGCTCTGATCCTGGCTGGCAAAGCAAAGCAAAATGATTTGACCTGGAGAGATCACAATGCTCAGGTCTACCTCAGGAGCTGGGGGCTAAGAAACAGGGCACTTTTCTCCCCACCCGTGGGCCCAGGAATAACTGGGCCATTTAAATGTTTTTTATTGTGTGTGTGTGTGTGTGTATATATATATATATATACACATATATGTATATATTTATGTGGGTGTTTTGGCTGCATGTATGTCTGTGTAGCATGCATGTACCTTGTGTGTGTGGAGCTCAGAGGAGCCATTGGATCACCTCAAACTGGAGTTAACAAATGGTTGTGCTTCATCCTGTGGGTTCTGGAACTCAAAGCCAGCTCCTCTGGAAGAACAGCTGAGCCTAACCGCGACCTTTCTGATAAAGCGGCAGAGGGAAGCAACTTAACAGTGGGCCACTGTTCTTCACTCAGCCAGCTGTTCAGAAATGTAGACCATAAGATGGTAATTTGCAAACACAAAATAACCATGGCAAAATCTCTGGCGAGTTACGTGTTGGAATCTCTGGTAAGTAAGCCACACCGAAACTCAAATAAGGGACAAACCAGGAAATCAAAACAAAGCAAAAACAACCAACTGCCTATTTGGAAAGTGGGAGGAAGAGGCGATTTCTGAAGGAAGTCACAGTGAGCCCTGCGATGGGTGTGGATGACAGCGACGGACAAACACCACTTTAAGGTCAGTGCAGTGGCGCACACCTGGAATCCCGGCACTCAGGGAGGCAGAGGCAGGCAGTTCTCTGTGAGTTCGAGGCTAGCCTGGTCTTCAAAGCAAGTCCAGGACAGCCAGGGCTATACAGAGAAACCCTGTCTCAAAAAAAAAAAAAAAATCAAAAAGCAAAAAACAAAAAAGAACCCATCTACCCACCCTCCCCCCCCCCAAAAAAAGGAAGGAAGGAAGAAACCTCACTTCAAATAAGCAAACACCACTCACCCTCACAAGATGAATCTTGGAAGCCGTTTCGAACTGCTGTGGATGGTGGGGGTGGGGGCGGTGCCCCAGCACCAGGCCTGTCAGGAGGAAGAGGAGGCCTAGGCCCACTCCTGGGACTGTCCATTCCACTCCTGGATGGCAACTGAGGGGTGGCAGGCAGGGCCCGAGGTGTGTTTCCATTTCTGCTGATGGGAGGCGGTGGAGGGAGGGGGCCTGGAGCAAAAGGCAAGACCTTTGGTGAAGCATCGCCTTAGATCCGTGTTGGCGCTGTGGTCAGCACCACGGTGCATCGTAAAATGCCTGCTGAATACACGTCCTTTAGCTAGGGAAAAGGAGATACGGTGGGGCTCTTCTGGACACGGATGTAAACACGAATCGGACATACACCGGTGTGGACTTGAAAAGTAAATACATACAGTGGCAGCTAACCAGCTGTCTGGCTTCAAGTTACCACTGAGGCTGGAGATCAGACAGTGCAACTGGAAACAGATAATAATCTAGTTCTATTGACAACCATGTCACTTAAAAATCACTTTATCCTTTTAAAGAGTTAGCGAACTAATTATTATGACACCATCAAAGAAGACACATAAATATAAAGTTAGCTTAGGTCTTTAGCAAAACTAAGTTTTTTAAATAAAAAAAATTAAAAATTATTTGTGTGTCTGTGTATCAGTGTGTGTGTGCACCATGGCACACATATGCAGGTCAGAGGGCAACTTTAGAGAGTCTGTTCTTGCCTCACACCTTCACCTGGATTCCAGGGGTCAAACTCAGGTCATCAGACTTGAGCCACAAGCGTTCTTATTGGCTGAGCCCATTATCTTGCTGACCCCAGTACTAAATTTTTAGATGAGCAATAAATGAAAAAGCTAATTAAAAATACAACCCAGCACTCTGGAGGCAGAGACAGGTGATCTCTTGAATTTAAGGCTAGCTTGGTCTACAAAACCAGGGCTACATAGTGAGACCCTGTCTCAAAAATATTTATCTATAAAATAAAGAGGTAATGCATATTACCAACACATTGAAAACATTTTTTTAATGTCATATACGACGAACGGGTTTCTTCCTGAATCTGGAGCTCCCATTTTCTCAGCTGGGCTGGGAGCCATGAAGCCCCAGAGATCCTTGGGTCTCTGGCGGCGCCTGGGAGCTGGGGCTCCGGGCTTTTGCTGAGACATTTGTTACCAAAGGTGAAGTGCTCTCAATCTCTGAATATGGTACCTCTCTGGCTTGCCTCAACTGTGTTTTTAAACATTTGTCTCTAATGGGACAAGAAGCGGACTCAAAGCCTGGCTTAGGGAGAGAGATGTAGAATATTCTGCCTTGTTTCTGGCATGGCGGGCGCTCCTGAATGGGATGGGAACTTACTCCCAACCAAGACAGCTTAGCTTCCCTTTAGAGAAGCAGAATGGAAGATGGAAATCCCTCCCTTTTCATTCTGACTTGCTGGTCAGTCGCTCTGCTCGGCTCTTAGACACAACCTGTCTGGCCCCTTCCTCGAGGTCTCCACCCTGACATCACATCGTCTCTGTCTCCGGGATGGCGCAGCACGCAAGGCTGTTCTTGCTTGAGACCTTTGGGAGAGCAGGGTTCTGGAGTCTTGCCGTACCTGATCTGCCCGGCGGATCCCTCACTGGCGGAGGGGGCCTCTCGCTGGGCGGAGGAGGGAGAGGCCCAGAGCGTCCGGGTGAAGGCAGAGGAGGCGCGGAGGACGAGAGGGACAGGTTCCGCTGTGGCAGCCTCGGGATCTCATCGCTGGAAGCCGGGGGCAGCGGAGGAGGCCCGGGCCGGCTGGGCGGTGGCGGAGGAGGTGGTGCTTGGCACCCTGACCCCGGCCGCGGGGTGGAAGGCACTGGAGGTTTGCTGGTCTGTGACGGAGGAGGAGGGGGGACCGCTTCTCTGTGGATGGGTGGCCTGTTGCCCACGGGAGGAGGGGGTGGAGGGGGCTTGTCATCCAAGGCCCGACTTGGGGTGGGGGGCAGAGGGGGCCTGGAGAACGGAGACGGGGAGCTCGAGGGGTTCTGGCGAGCAGAGCCTGCTCCAAAAGCAGCACCTCGATTTCCGGGAAAGGGGGGTCTGGGGGCCCCCTGCCCTGCCGGGGATCCTCGGTTGTGCACACTCGACGGAACGGGTCTTGGCGTGTTTGGTACTGGAGGCGGAAGGCTCTCTGGTTTTGAGCCCACGTCAGGCCTCGGGGGAGGCATTCTGTTCCTGGGCGGCTCCGGGGGTCCACTTCTATGGCCAGGTGAGGGTGCAGGAAACCTCCCCGGGCCACTCGGGGGTGAAAAGGGCTTGGCAGATGTGGCTCTTCCTCCCGGTGGTAAAATCGGTGGTCGGCTTCCTCCAGAGTCTACAGGGCAAGAAAACAGAGGTGCCTTTTCCCACAGAGCTACCGATTACTGATAACCTAACGAATACATTTGTTATGTTTGTGTGGGTCCCCGGGAAGCGGAGACACACAGCTCTGTATAGCTACCCAGGGCAGGTTTTCCGGCCAGACTTCCCAAAGGCTTCATTAAAGCATCGCCAGCAAGAGTTCTAGAGAGGTCTGCATGACAAGACCATGGAGCACAGAGGCCTGGACAGACTTCTGCTAACGACCGTCATGGACCTCCGCTGCCGGCTTTATCACCCTGGTCCCTGTACAGTTCAGATTTGAAAAATAATTCAGTCAGCCTACTTGAGTTAACGTAGTAAGCTTCTCTGTGTCTGAGGAGTTACTTACCTAGTCCCTTTGAGAAAAAATGCTCAAGAAATGTGTGTGTGTATGTGCATGTGTCCGTGTGTGGGGATTTAGTGAAGAATTACGGCTGCATGTAAAAAAAAAAAAGAACTAGGAAGGAGAAATTGATATTAGTAAGAACTTCATTTACAAAGTAGGCACCCCTCCCGGACGGCTAGGTCAGCCTTCAGTAGAGGCCAGATGTAACAGTTCTACAACACTTTTGATCAACCAGTGTATTGGAATTTGGTCAAACTAAATTATGGTTTACAGCAATTAAGGAGAGAGGAGATGGGGGAAATCTCAAGTCTTCCCCCAAATCTGAAACTCAAGGTAATTCATTTATTTTTTAGATTAAAGGTTCACTCATTTTTATTCTACGATTAGGGGTGTTTTGCCCGTATGTTATGTCTGTGTGTTAACAGTGCCCTTGAATGCCAGGAGGAGGAATTGGATCCTCTGGAGTTGGAGTTACAGAGGACTGTCATCTGCTATGTGGGTGCGGGGACTCAAACCGGGGTCCTTTGAAACAGCAGCCAGTGCTCCTAAGCCCCGAGCTATCTCTCAGCCCCCCCAAGGTAATTCTTGAAGGAAAAAAAAAAGGTTTCCATTGAAACATCTTCCACTTCAATCTCGAATTAAGTAATGTACAAATACATTTTTCCAGATGTTAGAAACAGCTGGATAAGCAAAATAGAAACGTTCTCTCTCCTGCATTTTATATTCTTATGGGGAGACGGATGATAGGCTAGTAAAGAGGTATTGTCTAATAGTCATTAACATACACACAAAAGAAGTCAAGAGTGCCCAGAGAGGCCAGGCCTGATGGGTACTGGAGACAGAGGCTCAGGGGAGCTTCGGTTTAACAAGAAGTGGCCAGCTTTGGGAAGATGAGGCAGTGTATCTTTCAGGTAGAGAAGGCCAGTGGGCACAAAGGCCCTGACATGGACAGAAGCTCCAAGCCAGAAGCCTGGGTGCTATACAGGAGAATTGAATCCACAGGAAACGGAGCCCAACTGGCCTCAGAGGCCAGAAGGAGTTGTATCTCATCCCCTACACAAGAAACGCGTGTTCAGCAAGTACCTTGGGCCCCAGATAATTTTTAAGTCTGACTTTAGCACTGTGAAAACATTGTGTTTTTCTTCACCAGGTCGTATAACCTTGCCCCATCAGCTTATGCTATGTCCTCCAAATTCACATGAAAGCTATCGTTAGCATCTGTCTTAAAACATCGTCAGGTCCCCTGGCACTGGCTTCAGAGCCTTCCTCATTTTCCTTTCCCCTCTTGTTTAGTTCTTTTCGCCTTTGTTTCAGTACCGAATGCAAGCACCTGTCAACCGCCCAGCATCATACAAAACACCTGTTGCCATTTAGTGAGCTCTGGAGCTGTATTTTCCAGGTGCTCCACAGCGTATGCAGCTGAAAATGGCTTACGTGTGCCATCATATACAGGTTGTCTGACAGAAAAGGCTGCACCCCTACGTTACTGGGTACAGTCTGGGGGAGGCGGGTCCCACTCTCCACTTTCCCTTTTCCATTCTCCATTCTTTCCTCAACAGCTCACCCTTTAGAAGCGTACCAGAGGCTGGGTCCCCCTGAGGACACTGTCCAAATATTGCATAGCTCTATGGGACTGCCTGGTCCTGACTGATAAAGGGGAGAAGCCTGGCCCAAGTCCCTCAAATAACAGGGTGCCGTCTTGAACAATGTACATGTTTGAAAGGGCAGAGAGCCTTAGGCAGGTCTGCCAGTCCGCCACACTGCCAAATTGCCTCTTTTCAGAAGAGCGGAGAAAGAAATGGAGATACCATTATCCCTGTTGGCAGTGGACCTCAGCTTCGGCATTCCGGCCTGGAACAGCCCTCCCAATCCGGGAGGTCCACCCCCTCCAAAATTTCCACCGCCGCCTCCTCCTCCGCCGCCGCCGCCACCATAGCCACCACCGCTGCCTCCACCATAGCCACCACCACCACCGGCACCGGCTCCTTTTGGTTCTGTAGAAGGAAGAAATGCACATGAGAAGATGCAGGGGTATTTATCCATCCTAGCCCCAGGAAGCTGTAACACAGTAATGAAACAGAACAGGTTGTTGCAAGTATGTCTGTGTGAGGGTGTCAGATCCCTGCCACAGGAGTTACGGACAGGTGTGAGCGGCCACGTGGGTGCTGGGAATGGAACCCAGGCTTCTGAAAGAGCAGCCAGTGCGCTTAGCCACTAGGCTATACCTCTCCAGCCCTCCCATACTGGTTCTCTTATTGAGTAATGAGTTAGAATATGTTTTGACATATTCGTTTCATATCTCTGAGAGACATACTCTCTTTAAAACTTCATCTTTTTAGTAACTTACATATGTATGTGTGTGTTTATAAGGTTAACTTCTAAAAGTTCTATTTTCCCCAACCATACCAAGTCCTGGAAAAGTATCGCATAGATAAGACCTACACATTAACTGGTCAAGGGCAACACTTATGCAATATTTACATTTTTTTTAACAAAGCAAAGTTTGCTATTTATTCAGGTCTTCTAGATTTGGGGGGAAAGATTTGTAGGTGTGTAGGTGTGTGTGTGTGTGTGTGTGTGTTGGGACAGAGTCTTAGTGTGTAGGCCTAGAACTCATGGTGTAAGCTAGGCTGCTTTTGACTTCACAGAAATCCACCTGTCTCTGCCTCCTGAGGGGTGGAATCAAAGGTGTGGACCTTCAAGCTGGGACATGCTTCTTGTTAGGGTCCTCCAAAGATTTGTGTGCGTGTGCTTTAAAATTGTGAAAGGGACATTTTCTTCTTATATCTTGTTCTTTTTATTGACACCAAGAAATTTCATTTGCTTTAGCCTCTTTGCTGTATATTTTAAGGTAAAAATTACCAAAAACTTTATGATCTTTCATTTTCTAATAGGCTTGCAGTTTTCAAATAATAAATGTTTCCCCCTTTATAAGAACTGTGCCCCTTCTTTCTGTTTTATATAAATAATTACTTTGATGGCTGAACCTCCTTAACAATGTGGATTATCAGTGTTGCTATGGTAACCGTGTTCTGATTTTAATGAGACTGCTTCTGTTCTGAAGCTAAATATTAACTATTAGGTTACCATAGGGTTTTTTTTAATATTTACTGTCAAAAATGATCTTTCTATTTTAGGCTTAAAGACTTATATGGAATCTTATCAAATAACCACTTAGCATTTACTTAGTTGATTATACAGTTTTTATTATTTGATATGAAGAATAGATTCTAAATCCAGTACTGAAAAATGGTATTACCTTTGGTCTTGGTGAATTGCTCTTACTGCCTTGTTTGTTTGTTTTGCTTACTGTTTTCTTATTCATGATAAGTGGTGTATGCCACTTTCTTATTTCTGGAACTGTGATGCTGACAGTCTGTGTGGGTGGCTGTCCTGCCCTTGGCAGAATGCTTACAGCGTCTCTGACCTCTCCCCATCTCTACCCAGGTGGAGATGGCTAAGAATGTCTTCCACACTTAGCAGGCAACTCGATGGCAGGATGCTTGCCTCATGTGCTCTTGGCTGTCCCCAAGACAAAATGAAAACAAAACAAAGAAAGAACCAACGCTCACAGGAACGTCTGAAGACATTGCCACAGGCCCTCTGGGAAGCAGGGTTACCCCGGAGAGAGGCACCAGCCTGCAGACTTCCTGCGTGCGCACTGCCTCCGCTACGCTCTGGCGTTGGGATGGTAGCAGTTTCATGACAAAGCTTTCCATGGATCCCAGCTAGGGAATGACTCATTTGAGCTAGCTGTTTCTTGAAATTTGAAGCACGGAGCTCCCTAATAAAAACAAACGTTTAATTCCACAGTCTTTCAGAGGGAAATTAACCTTAGGAAGTTTTCGTCTTCGCCGTTGTTTATGCAGGCTTCCTGAGCAAAGTTTGGTAAATTTATGATGTCTTAGGAGATTAATTTCAAGATTTTAAAGTTAGCTGAGCACCGTGAAGCACCTATAATCCCACCACTCACAGGAGAAACTATCTGGAGATATTCTGGCATGTAATCTCATTAGTCAGTCCTTAACTTCAGGAACTCTGCCTCACATCTCTTAACTGGCTTTCTGAGATTTCGTTTTATTCATTAACGTGGTTTTCTAAATTAGTCCATGAGCTCTCCGTCTTTCCTGGGTGTATATCTCCCCACTGAAGACATGATCTGGTGATGAACTGGCAAGGACTAATTTACCTAACGGGCTAAACCCAAACACAGCAACAGTTCCAAGAGTGTTTGTGAAATTGCTTTAGTATGAAGTCTGAAATTTTATAAATGAAGACATTATAGGGTTGACGTTGTGACCTGATGGCTGAGCGGGGCTCTGAACCCTAATTCCGAGGGGAGAACACTTTCTATGTTTCATGCTGCCTCGTCAGCTCTGATGCCAGGAGCAATGGGTTAATCTCCAGAAAGTGCTGTGAATAATTCAGAGAATTGCTGCTGTGTGTTTCTTGGACAAAGAATTATTCTGCTGGCTTCCTGCAGCATTAGAGGGGCTCGAGCCAAGTCTGTGGCTACAATGACTAACTCAGTCCTGTCTTTTGCTAGCTTTGCAGCTGTTGAGAGAGGAGGGGGTGGCGGATGAAGAAGATCTGGGTGGAGGCGTAGGTTGCCTGTTAAGCTATAAACCATTTAGCACCGTGGAAAAGAGTTTTCACTTACTGTCCAATATTGGGGCACTTCTGTCATTGGTGACTGTCTTCTTCAGTTTCTTCCCTTTGCTGATGTCAGAGAGAAGAGCATTCCTCCCAGCCTGCTCTGTCTTATTCAAGGTGGGTTTCTCAGTGTTGGCCTGAAAGGTAACCATACGGATTCATCTGCTGCTCTGGGAGGAAAATCTTGCCCTGTATCACTCAGTCGGGCAGGAAGCTTGGTTTTGAGATTCTAGGTTGTAAACTCTATGTGAGTTTTGGATTTCATTCTCTTTAAGACCCAGGTGCCTGGGATCAGATACAGCAACAAAACACAGAAGGAGTAAGACTGTGATAAAATCTGAATTTTCAGACTGTAAGCTGCCCATCAACAGCCAAGGTGTGCTGGCCCCCTCACGTGAGGAAAGGTACTAAGTCTCAGCTGGGATTCTGCAGCCTGCCATTGGCCCTCTTCTGAGGCAGCAACCTGAAGAACAGAGGGCCTTTCCCATCACTTAGCACTCACCTGCTTTGAGAAAACCCTGGATTCTGCCAAAGGAGGTTGTTTTAAACTAAACTTTTAGAAGACAATTTCCTCTCAGGACATTGACAAAGGTGCTTTTCTCTTCTAATTTGTCAGATTTATTTTGGCATAATTTACATATAAATGAATCTCTCCTGTCACTTCACAATACTATCAGTTTTGACAAACATATAGTCAAGAAACAGAATAGAGTATTTTTCCTTACTCGATAATTCCCTCACATTCCTTTGACTATAAGATGCTTCTGCTGTTTAACCCCTTCGAAAGCTTAGCTTAAAAATGTTTGGGCATTCCTTATAATCCTGAAGTCCCTGATGGTAAAACTGAGGTCCTGATCCTTTAGGGTCATTTTAGGTATGTGGACGCTCACGTCTAACACATGGACTTTGAAAGTAAGAGCCTCTCTCTCCCATGTGGACCCAGGTTTGGTCTTGCTCATTCCAGGGTGTGTGGCTGCCTCCAAGTCAAAGGTCCTTCCAGTAGACAGGGGAGTCCCCAGGGCTGTCCCCACCCTCCTGAAAGGGGGGAGATCCCAGATAAGCCAGTTGTGTACAGGAGGAGTAAAGCTGGGAAGCACGTGGTCTGCTGTCTCACCCAGTCTTTTATGGTCAGCATGAGAGGCCAAAGGGCAGCTCAGCTCTGCGGAATGACTGTCCACATACTGAAACAGTGAGGTATCCCTCAGTTGTGAGGGTAACAGCCAAGTATTTTCTGTGTATTGTATTTCGTTTTAATTTCGTCTTTATCAACCCCGTGTGTTAGTTCCATTTTACGTAAGATGCACACACACTCTGTCCAGTTGCAGAGGCTGAGAGGAACCGCTGAGATCTGAACACCGGCCATCAGACTCCAGGACCATCCCTGGAATCTGCAAGAAGGGTAAATGTGGGCGCCCAAATGTTCCTTCCCCATAAGCCCACAATACTCCCTGGAAGCAGCTTGCTGGGAGTTCTCGCTTCTGCTTCTCGACATATTCTTCACGTGGGTAACTTGGTTTTGCTAGTGATTTTAGTCTCAATTACACCTAAAACATCATGGAGAAGCTTTTAAGAACCACCTGGCCCCTTCATTTTAAGAATGGAAAATCAACCAAGGCCTAGAAATTAACTGACGTGTCCATGATGGACAATCTCAATTTTGAGTCAACAGCCATCAGTGGTGGCTTCCCACTTGGCTTGACGATTTGTCACCTGACCTCCTCGGATGCAGACCTCTCTCTTGCGGCAGACCAGGACCGTTAAGTACATTGCTGAACTAGGTCAGCATCCCCTGGTGGTTACCACTGAAGCCTTCCTTTCCTCCTGGATCTTTCTTTGAGTTTTGTATTTGTATCCCTGGCTGGCCTCAAATCTCCTGCCTCAACCTCCTGCCTCACCTGGCTTTAGGCTTTAATGCTTTAGGCTCAACAGTCATGATTTTTAAAATCTTCGCATGCTGACTGCGTTGTTATTTAAAAATTTCATTAAATTTATTCAGTACATTATTTTCTGTACTTATTTTTTTTAATGAACACTCTCTTTTAAATTAAATCACTGGCTTTTAAATCAGCCTCTGGTTTTGATATGCCAATCATAAATTTTTAGAACACATAGTAAAATAAATACATCAGCATTAAAATTCTAAAATGTAACCAGTGTGCCAATTAGTAATGACAGGCAACTCACATTTTGGGGAGAGATGCAGATAAACTAATCTTGCCACACTAGCCAGCTAAGCATGTTTTCTAATTAATCCACACAAGGGCTGCTTAAAACTTCTTGGACTGCCACTCTTACAAAAAGAAAAATAGCTGCTGGGCAGGCGGATCTCTGGGAGTTCAAGGCCAGCCTGGTCTAAAGAGCGAGTTCCAGGACAGCCATGGCTACACAGAGAAGCCCTGTCTCAAAACAAACAAACAAATACATAAATACAAAAATGAGTTGGTTGAAAAGAAGAAGCCTCCTAACTCCTATCAAATTGCTATAAATATTTTAAAATGCTAAACACAATTTCTGTCCTTATGCCCGTAGGGACTCTCACAGGAAGCTGGGGACCAATTCTTAGTAGACCGGAGTCTCAGAAGAGTTTTATAAATATGTCCTGTGGGAACCTGGAGCAAGAGACTTATTTTCCCCCCAAGCCTCAGTTTCCCTGTACAAGAAATGAAGGGATCCAATCATCAGCATTTGGCTCCAGAGCAGCAAAGGCTCACATGGTGGGCAGGGATTTTGAATAAAATGTATCTTGGAGGGCTGGAGAGATGACTCAGAGGTTAGGAGCATTGGCTCAGAGGTTGGAGCATCTATAGTAAGATCTAGTGCCCTCTTCTGCAGTGCAAGTGTACATGCAGACAGAACATTGTATACATAATAAATAAATAAACCAAAAAAATGTATCTTGGCATCTTCCTAAAAGTGTATGCACTAGAATTCCCTGATAGGCCCATCAAGGGACCAGGAGGAATTCCGTGATGAAATTCCCTTGGGAAATAATCATCTAGAAACAAAGGTGGGTTTAAGTGGAGTATGAGAGTGAGTGGGAGACGTGGAGGGAATAACAGAGTGTGAAGAAATGGGAGAAGACAGAAGAAGAAAAGGGTGAGGCTGGAAGATGGTGGATATATTGCCAAGAGCCCTCACTTTCTGGACTGGCCCCACCCAGGAGTTTCCGGCTAGGCGGTGAGTTCATTTTAATGGGGGAAACAGTACATCCTGCTTCCAGAGCTGTCCTGCAAAGCCTTCTACAGCAGACCTACGCCAGAAAGCCAACGCACTTACAAGGCAGCTCCATGCCAGGGTCTGACTTAGTTTGGTCGTCTTCACGCAGAGCAAAGGCGGAAAGCCACTGTGTTGGCCTGCTCTCCATCAACCATCCCAGCCCTTGGGAGGTGAGGACGCAGACCAGCTTGGATTATGCAGCAAGATCATCTCTGAAACTTTTTTTTTTTTTAAAGAAAAAGTGAATAGAGAGAAGATACTCACGAGTGCAAATGTTGGTGGCGGTGGGGGTGCTGGTGGGGGAGGGACCGGCATCTTGGATGGTTAAGTTTTCAACAGTCTTGTGGGTAAGTCTGTGAAAACAGACATCGGTGTGTCAGTTCTCTCGGTAGTAGTCTGTGTGAACCTCCCTGCTTGTCTACCACCGTGACGCAGGCCACCTTTCAGAGGGGATGGGATGGCTACCCTTCCCTCATAGCTCAGGTAGGATGGCTTAGGAGGGACCCTGGCGGGAGGGCGGGGAACGTTTGAGTGGAGATGCAGGGTGGCTGACAGTCACAGAACTAACGCTGTTCAATTCTGTCCCTGCACTGCAGGCCACAGTGGGGCAGTGCAACTATAGCTTGTTTTTGTAGAGGGAAGCCCGTTCCTGTTCCTGCAGAAGTGGGAAGAGAGAGTTTCTGGGTACTGGCCTCGTGAGCTCTGAGTGATATGTGCCCAAACAGGAATTACTTTCCTTCATTCTGAACTGCAGAAAACAATCCTCTTAGCACTTATATATTAACTTGCTCGACCCCTAAAATGTCGATGCGGAAAATTTGTGCCTTACGACAAACCATCCATTGAAATTCTGCAGGACAGCTTGCACCCTGTGAGCAGCACTGCTGGACACCTCACACCTGCTTTTGGACATCTGGGACCCATCCCCTTCAAAGCCAGCTGACTAGGAAACGGGACTTAGCCCAGCGTAGTAGGGCAGCCCTGCAATCCAGCAGTTAGGAGGCAGAGGCAGGAGAACATGGCAAGCTTGAGGCCTACACAGTGAATCTGGTCTACACAGCCCCAGTTAAGCCAGAGCTACAGAGAGACTCTGGGCGGAGAGCATATTTTCCAGGCTCTTCACTCAGTTACTAACACCTTCAACAACACCGCAAGCTAACTCAGCTGCATTCACCATGTGGCCAAAAGTCCTAAGACCTAGAAAAACTGAGGCTCTCACTAATTATCTCCAAGGCTGTTCATTGGAATCAAGTCCTTTTTGCTCCCTGCTTTCCCACTGGGCAACACTGCCCTGCTCATTCCCTGCCATCTTAAGCACTTGTGTGTGTGCGTGCGCGTGTGATACCTGCCTGTTAATTGGGCTGGAATCCTCTGAAGCAAGAAACTGTCCTAGATCAGGACTGCCCAGATGAACTATCCCACACCCACCTCAGCTCTAAAAGGTGGCCATGTACTTGCACTCTTTAGCCGGACAGCTTTTAAGCACAGTCTGGAGCCTTCCAGGTTGAGCTTTACTGGAAGCTTTTTAAAAGTCCCAGAAATTCAAGACTCCAATCTTGGCATGTCACTCACTACATGGAGAAAAGAAGATCAATTTTGGGTCTCCCCACGCTGGTCTCGCTGCCAGACCCACGTCTTGGCTATCTCCTTACCTGACTCCGAACTCTCCCCAGCCTCCCCAGTGACAGAAGGTAAGATTGTCACTAAATGCATGTGGGGTAGGAGCCAGGGATCGAAGAAGCAGATCAAATGCTCATCACTGGAACTGCTCACAGTACACCAAGTATTACAAGGCTTGGACAAAGAACATGCCCTATCTCAGAGGAGCTCGCTGATACTAACGGCTGGCAGCCTGGGACTTCCTGGGTGAAGTAAAACCCCAAAGCCTTGAAAAGTAGGGGTTTCCCATCTCCTATAGAGTTAACAGCCCACATCAGTCAGAGTGAGGCCTTCCTGAGGGATCCTGGCCCCAGGCACAGACCCCAACACTCCAGGCATTCCTGCCTGGATCATCACACCCACAGGTCCACAGATGGAATGAGGAGTTTGCGAACTTGGGGGGACCAAAACAGAGCGCATATTTTAAAATACAATGCCATGAGTCAATACTGCATTGGTCATCACACCCTGATCCTAGAGCACCTGGTACCTTATAGCTGGGGCCCATTGGCTAACTATGTGGTGCTGGGGCTGAAGAATACGGAGGAACACCATGAGTGAAAGAACCACTAGCTCACTCCCTTTTGCAGGGATTCAACCATGGACTCACTCTAGGAAGCTCTCAAGTTCTTCAGTATGCAGAATTATCCCCAAACTTAAAACAAGTGATTCTGGGATTGAGAGAATTTGCTAATCATTTAAATAAGCTGTTCATCAGTCTAAGGCTAATTTAGAATTCAACCTGTAGTTCACGCTACAAAGCCCACACCACTAAATAATCTGAAGGGTGGATTTTCAATGAACCCACTGGGAACACCTGACAGTCCCCAGAAGGGGCTTTCTAATCCCGGGGTGCAGGGGTTTTGGAGAGATAACTGGAAGTGGCTTTATCCAGTTCCAGGTTATTACTGCTGTGGGCCGTTTGAAAACTATGAGCATCTAATTCCATACATATTGTCAGAGTTGCCCTTAAATACTGGGCTACATGAAACGGAACAGAGGAACAGTAACTCTTTCCCCACAAAAGGATTGACTCACTAGTTGGGTACTTTGTGTGCCCTGTGTGTGGAAGGGAGGGCAGATGGAAACAGTGTAGCAGACCCGAAGTGCCAACTGTTCTCTTGCCCTTGTCATTTTACATTTTTCTCTATAATTTCTATTTTAGTCCAGTAACCGTTTATGTATAATGCCCTTAATTTATTTCCATGACTTCTTGTGTGCTCCTGGCTCCTTCCCAACTTAGTTTCGTTATTTTCTTCCCTGATTCCAAGGGGGAATATTGTGGAGAAGAGCAGGATAAAAATACAGCAACAGTTCTATTTGTCCTCAGAAAAGGGGAATTCACTGATGATTAACTTTTAGATTAAAAGGGAGCTGGGGTAAATAACAGCCAGAAATAGTTCTCATTTTGATGTATATCCTCCTAACTTATAAATACATATGTATGCCCGGGCACCCATCCACCCCCTCTCAGGCTGGGGAAATATGTTATCTTCCCTTGCCTCTCTCTCTCTCTCTCTCTCTCTCTCTCTCTCTCTCTCTCTCTCTCTCTCTCTCTCTCTCTCTCTCTCTCTCTCTCACACACACACACACACACACACACACACACCTATTTGGCCAAGAAATAAGAAATTTTAGAATGCAATAACTCAGTAGTGTTTAAATGAGTCACAGGTCTTAAATTCACATTGTTATTACAACCATAAAAATAAACAAGCACAAGGGCATTCATTCCAGAAGCTGTGGGTCCACTCACAGGCACGTGAAATTATTTAGCAATATGAAATTGCTGCTGAAGTCATGACTTTTTTAAAAGCTCAGAGTTTTGAGATTCCTACTGGAAAAAAAAATCCTTCTTGATTTCATTCCTCAGGGACTCCACAATGCAAATGTAGTTGGATGTCTTTAAGACCTGAAAAAAACCATTAAAACTAATTAAGGTGAATTTGGCTTTGTTCTTCAACTTCCTGTAAAAGGGCTCAGTGGGAAAATTGATGCTCACAGTAAACCACAGTCATCCTGTTTCTTTAACACAATCTTTTCACAGGTGCAGTTGCCTGTAGTTTCTGTTTTATGACACCAGTTGCTTGGCAACGTCTGCTTTCCCCCACCCACCCATAGGCAACCTCTATGGCCATTTCAGAGACTTTTATACCCTCACAGAAAGATTTGTTGCTCTTATTGCTAGTTATGGCTGCTCTCCTGAGCGGAAGGCAGAGAGCCAAGCAGGACACAGAAAGTAGAGCAAAGATGCCCTGCAGAGTCCCAGTTAGTGGCGCTTGTCTCCACTTGTGTTTGGTGCAACCCGCCCTGGCTGCACATGGATCCTCCACTTCCAGAAGCAGACTTTTCGTTGCTCAGTTGCTCATTTGAAACGACAGTTTCAGTGACTCCCTGGTAGTTTTCTCTCTCACGGTAGCAGGCTGTCCCTGCTGCTTTCAGAGGACTTAATGCTAATTCAGAAACACTTCACTCGGAGTTCTAGATAAGGAGGTGGTTTGCGGCTGAGATATAGCTGGGTGGTAGGGCACTCGCCAGCCTGTGGCCATAAAAGCGTTCTCCGGAGCAACATGGAGACTGTCGAGGACCTGGGACACAGACTCACAACTTAGCTCCAGGAGTGAGCAGGAGAAACAGAAGTCACCGTGAAGAGTATATTTTAACCTGCTATCTTACATATTTAGTTTAAAAATGAACACAAGCTATAGACATTGCAGGCCCTTCTGAAAGTAAGAACATGTGGTTTAGCTGGCGGACTCAGGCTTCTGTGGTTGAGTTTCTTCCCACTATCTCCCATACCTTACCTTCTTTAAGGGGCTCAAATCTCAAAGTTGAAGTTTCTCTAAGTCCTCAGTACCACACTTAGTATTCCTAAGAGAATTACTCTCTGCCTCCAACCTTCAGTACACACACACACAGAGCATTCAGGTCCATACACAGAATATATTTATTTTATCATCTCAAGTGTAGCCTTCTAATATGTGCAGAAATGTCACCAGATTTATTTTTAAAAAGGTCTAAATGCTTAGAAAGAAAAATATTTTACTTGTGATTAATCATTTTAAGCATATTTAATGTAGCTTTGGTAATGAAAATCAAACACATTGTAAGCTCTGATTCTCAGGGCTAGGAAAGGACCCAGAAACCAATTGTACAGTTTATCAAATGAGCTCCTGGCTGCGCAGGTGGAAAAAGTTCTTGGAATCAAAAACATATCCTCTACACGCAGTAGTTAGGTGGCCTTGGGCCTTGGCCTTGGCCTTAGCTTGCTTACGTTCAGTTTCCACTGTGGAGATAATGGTATCTCCTTAATGGGGTTATTTAAGAGTTAAATGAAGCAAGGCTTAATAAGTATTAGTCATTAGTTAAAAGCATAGAAAAAAAAAAACCAAATAAGCAAAAGTAAAGGACAAATCACACACTAGGTGATGAGTGAGTGCAAAAGTGAAACCCAGCCCCTAGATGCACACACGATGCCGCCACTGAGTCACAGAGGAGATGGAGGGACAGATACTTAAAGGGAATCTTGGGATGGCTCTTGGTTAAGATCTCCTGCTGCCACTAAACCGGTTAGAAGTAAAAGTGGGGAAGACCCTAGAACTCATTGGCACAGGAGACTACTTCCTGAATAGAACACCAACGACACAGGCTCTAAGATCAACAATAAATAATGGGACCTCATGAAGCTGAAAAGCTTCTGTAAAGCAAAAGACACTGTCATCAAAACAAAACGACAGCCAACAGACTGGGAAAGGATCATTACCAATCCTACTTCTGACAGAGGGCTAATATCCAGTATATATAAAGAACTCAAGAAGTTAAAAAGCAAGAAATCAAGTTATCCAATTAAAAAATGGGGTATGGAGCTAAAAAGAGAACTCACTGTAGAGGATTATAGAATGGCAGAAAAACACTTAAAGAAATGCTCAACGTCCTTAGCCATTAGGGAGATGCAAATCAAAACGACCCTGAGAT
>CM053752.1:70226251-70263835 GCA_028658305.1 Pachyuromys duprasi | reverse complement strand
CTATGTTTGTAGCTGCTTTATTTGTAATAGCCAGAACCTGGAAACAACCCAGATGTCCCTCTGGCACTTTTACACAATGGAATACTACTCAGCAATTAAAAAGGAGGAAATCATGAAATTTACAGGCAAATGGTGGGACCTGGAAACAATCATCCTAAGTGAGGTATCCCAAAAGCAGAAATAAACATATGGTATATACTCACTTATATAGACCTATAGGATAGGAAGGTCATGCTGAAATCTATACACCTAGGGAAGATAAACAAGAAGGAGGACCCAGGTTGGTATGATCAATGCTCGTTTAAATGGACAAATGGGATAGACATTGAATGGAGGATAAAACAAGCAACAGGACAGGAGCATACCAAAGAGGGCCTCTGAAAGAGTCAATATAGCAATGTATCAAAGCAGATATTAAGACTCACAACCAAGGCAGAGGGCTGGGAATAATAATGAAAATAGGGGAAGTTAGTAAGACTTGGATGAGAACAAGAGCTCTACAAAGACCAAATAGATCAGGGCACAGGGGTCTTTTACGAGACGGTTTCTCCAACTAAGGACCATGTATAGATATAACCTAGAACCCCCGCTCAGATGTGGCCCATGGTAGCTCAATATCCAACTGAAGACCCTAGTAAGGGGAACAGGGACTGTTTCTGTCATGAACTCAATGGCTGGCTCTTTGACCCTCCCCCCCACACGCCCGGGAGTAACAGCCTGGCTAGTTCCCAGAAGAGGACATTGCAGCCAGCCCTGAAGAGACAAGATAAACTAGGGTCAGATGGAAGGGGAGGAGGTCTTCCCCCATCGGTGTACTTGGAGGGGGCTGGGAGGCGATGAGGGAGGGATGGGGAGAGTGGGAGGGAATGAGGGAGGGGGCTACGCCTGGGATGCAAAGTACCTAACCTGTGATTAATATAAAAATAAATAAATTACATTAAAAAAAAGGTCTCCTGCTGCTCTTGCACAGGACCTGAGTTTGGTTCCTAGCACCCGGGTCTCAGCTTCTGGTAGCTCCAATTGCAGGAGATCCTATTTGCTCTTGCCTCAGCAGGCACCTGCTTGTACGTGTTACATCTAAACTCATAAAGGCAGGCAGGCAGGAGTGTGATTGCGCGCGCACGCACACACGTGCGCGCATATAGACACATGCACACAGAAAACAAATAAAAAATAAAGCACATCTTACATTTCCCAGCAAAGGATCCTTATTAAGGCGTTTCTTATTCTAGTTTTTTTTTTTTTGTTTCAGTTTTACTTTTTAGAACTTAAGGTCACAGGTGAGTATTTATGGCAGTCCAAAGTAAATGTTCTTTCCAGTATGTAGCAGACTCACAACAGATTGATAAGGGGGGTTTGGGGGAAAGCCAGACCCTAAGGCACAAATACATCAGAATTTAAACAAAACCTTTACACTTCCAACAGAAGTTTAAAGAAACTTCTAAAATGTTGGGAGACCTCCAGGGTCTGGAACTCAGGAGCTCATGCCCTCTAACACACTGAGCGTGGGTCTGGGGGAGTCCCAGCTCACAGGCTAGAGTCTGCTTCCTTCGGCAGAGTGAAAGCGCTGCTGGCAGAGCAGAACACTTGTGAGCACAGTTCTTCCAGGCCCTGTGTCCCCTCTGCAGTTTAAATGCAGGCATTGAAGGGTTGCGCATAAGTGACCACAGATAAACAACGCTGCAGAGAGCATCTGAGAGGCCAAATGTGGTTTTAGGCAAATTACTTACTCTCTTTAGACCTATAGAAAGAGCTTTGACTGGATGGCAACCATCAAAGTGCTTCGAGGCTAGCCTGTAACATGGAGAGGGCAAACACCTAAGATGCACCATCTGGATGGATCCAAGGCCCTAAACCTTCCCTAGCTCCTCCCCTTTCTCTCTCTCCTCTTACACTAATCTACCCAAACCCCGGTCTACTCGTCAATCTACTTGTAGCCCTCTACTTCTGGTACAGGAATTTGTCTACAGCCTTCATTTACATTTGTGTTTCTACTCTACACAACAGTTAGGCCATTAAGTTAGTGAAAAACACTTGTCCCTACTGACTGGAGTTGTACACACCCTCCTTAGTTTTAAAAGTGTCACTCCAGATTTCTGCAAGGGGAGAAAGAAACATGAGTTGCTTTTCCAAGCACAGCCTAGAGAACTTCTTGTTTATATAAAACATTTCCTTAACCCCGCTCCACGGGTCTCTGCGTGCGCAGCTTTAAAATTTAAAGTTACATTTTGTGGTTGGCATAATTTAATATTAATCACATTAAAGTTAATTATGACAAATGGCACTGAATCTGATTAACATCAGCAGTTGGCTCTGTACATCTGATCCGACGTGGATCGAGTTATTCTAAAAGACATCTTCCTCACAGACTGCCTGAGCCGGGAGCGGGACAGCAGCAGCCTCAGGTGAGCAGGCTGGGGGAGCGGGGCTTGCCTTGAAACTGACAGTGACCACTTACACTTTAAAAATCCTATGGCAGATCAAACCGAAGACTCAGAGGCACCTCTATGGGTCTGACTTGGCATTACACAGCAGAGGCATGTTAACTGACAGGAGCTCCGCATCTTATGAAAAAATGGGAAAGAAATTAATGTGGGTCTAAATTTGTCCAATGGTCAGGAAAAATTCTACCGAAAATCTCACTTGAAATCTTGGCTGAGAGCAAGTTCTAAAGCACTCTCCAAAGCAATCACCATCGCAGGCAGCAGGGATAAATCACATGGTGTTCCTCGGAACAATTAAACATCTTTATCTAAACATACTACGACCCATTAAACACCATTTAGTTCTTCCTTTTTGCTGAGAAAGGAAATAAATTTAGTTTGAATACAGTTTTTCTTACCGTTAAAAAGGAAGGCATGCTCAGAGGCTTGGATAGACACACGGCAAACAAGACAGAAGCCAGAAAAGAAAACTGTCCCTCAAAAAGACATCATCTTCTCACACAAGCGAGGGGTTGTTTCTGGGCAGCCATTTTGGACCAGCTCTGGCCTCCTGTTCAGTGTGACACCCTGAGTCAGAGGCAGGCATCCTTCTGTGGCATTCACTTCCTGCCTGATTAATTTCTGGTTTGGTCCTTCCTCCTTCGCTACAGAAAAAGAAACTAGATTGGTTTTACTTAAGAAGCAAGGAAAAAAAACCCACCCAAAGTTTCTCCTTCCTTCAGGATAGCATGTATCCACTTGATGCTGAGGTAAGTAGATCTCTTGTTAACAGCCCCCCACCCCCAACACCACTACAAAAATAATTACTCCTGGAACTTGAGATTTCTTCAAAAGAATTCAATTTTAAAGCACTGCTCTCAATTCTATTTCATTTAGCAATATTGAGAAGAGTCACTCAAGAAATAAAAGCCCTTAAGTGCGCTGAGAATTAGTCTAAGTGAGCCTTCCTCATTTGCAGAACATTCAAGAGTGCGGGGAGAAAGTTAGGATGCAGGTGAGGTGTGCAGGGTGGGTACCTCACAGCAAAAGAGGCTGGAAGTGCCACTAGGGGCTAAGTCGAGCTGCAGGCCCACAGCTTTCGAGACCCGACCCTTCTGTCCCCTCCCTCCTCCACCCCACACACATACTTACAAATATCTCCAAGAAGATATTTGACAAAAGCACACAGAAAACGAGGGCAGAGGCGGGAGCCAGACATCTTACTTTTGAGGGGGCACAGGGACATAGCCCAGTATTTCACAGGCTTGGGTCACGTATTGAGTAGCATAAACTATCCATATGTTTCTCTCGACACATCTGAGGAACTCATATTCATTTTCTTTTGCAACACATGCCACACAACTGAGAGCATGGCTTCCAGGCGAAAGAGTGAGAAGCATAGCTACATTTCGGAAAGGTCGCTGTGTCGTGTCCTGTGCACGTGGGGTCCTGACCCAGACGTACAAAGACCACAAATTAGCTGGCATGCCCCTCCCTGTGCAGGGCCTGATAGAAAAGCACAGGGACAGCTTGGTTGAAGGTGGGAGGAGGAGAGACCTGTAGGGTGCATTACGACCAGGAATAGTGCACCTCCTCTGCTGCTTACGATAGCTCCACCCCAAAACCAGAAACACTGATACTGAGGTATGCTGGAGATTCCCTGAGATTTGAGCTAGCCTCACCATGATGGGCCATGGGCACTATTCCTAGAAGTGGTCATCCAAGGCTAAATGACCAAGGTACCTGAAGGAACACAGGACCTAAAGCAGCGCCTAGGGCAAGCGGTGCAAACAGGAATTATTAGCCATGAGGCCAGACCGAGGCAGAGGCTTGCAGCCAGCAACCGCTTCTTCTGAAAACCCTTGGGGCAACAGAAAAGGCTATCAACTCAAAACTTAAATGCTTGAGTGAGTCTTTGAGGAAGTCTAACTATAGCTGTCTCTAAAATGAGAACATGGGCAATGAGGTGATTTGTCTATGTATTTACAGAGTTATTTTGAAGCTCACTATGTTAAGCATCCCAAACACACACATAGAGAGAGAGACAGAGACAGAGAGACACACATACAGAGAGGGACAGAGAGAGACTATCCAGTATGCATAGTTTCCATGGTTGTTCCATCCATCAGTGACAGCTCAGTAAGAAGGCAACATGTCACGCAGAAGGCAGGAGCTCCCAAGAACTCCAGTGAGTAGGCATATAGAATCCGGGTCTCTCCATCTTTAAGGGAATCTGTAAATGCTGTCTATACTGGCTACACTTGAGGTGTGTGCTATGTAAAACAGATGGATCAGAAGATGGTCCTCTGTTTAAACCCCTTCAACAACAGCTTCTCTTTCTCTTACAAATTCCAAACACCTTGCCCACACCACAAAGGCCCCTAAGACCTGTCTTCCAAGCCCTTTGTGCCCGCTGTCAGCCAGGCTGGCTTTGAATTTGCTGTGATCTTGCCTCTGCCCTCAACCCACACGGTGCTGGGATTTTAGGTGCTCACCACCACAGCCTGGCTCAAACCCTCCTGCTAATTAACCCCAAGGCCCTTTCTGTTCCTTAACTGTACCAAATTCATTTGCATCTTGGGGCCTTATACTAATTCCTCTCCTGGGTCCCCCTTGTCCAGATGTTGGTAAAGATGCCCCTTGCCTCATCTGTGTGCCTTCTCTTTGCAGAGTGCTGTCACCACTTGGTGTTGCCCCTGTTTGTCTCTCCTCACCACAATTCAAGCTCCATGAGAGCGGAGGCCCTGCTTGTCTTGTTTTCTGCCGTCTCCTCAGCATCCAATTCAGTTTCCAGTGCCTAGTAGGTGCTCGACAAACAGCGGATTTGAATTTCTTGTAACTTCCACCACACCACAGCATTGCTTTCCAAGTCTGTCAGAGTCAGCTTCAGTTGTCAACTTGACATAAACCCAGAGTCACCTGGGAAGAGGGGAACTCAGCTGAAGCTCTGCCTGGATGAGGGTGGCCTGCAGCCATGTCTGTTCCGTATTGTCATAACTGCTAAGCGATGTAGCAGAGTTCACTCAACTACAGGCAGTATCAGCTCTGAGCAGGTGGCCCTGTGCCCTACAAGACAGCTAACTGAACAGGCTAGGGAGCAGGGTTCCTCCATGATCTCTGCTTCAGCCCCTGCCTCCAGGTTCCCGTTTGAGCTCCTGCCCTGGTTTCCGTTAAGGACCAGCTCACTATAACCTGTAAGCTGAAATAAATCCTTTCCTCCCCAAGTTATTTTTCATCAGTGTTGTTTTTGTTTTTTAATCACAACAACAGAAAGCAAACTAGAACAAAACTTAAGATCGATGGTTCCTCCTGAAACAATAAATAACCAATGCCAAAGATGAGATCGACACATTTGTTGGGGAAAACTGAAAGGGTTGTTTTCCAGAGAGTCATCCATGTTAATCTACTCTCAATAAAAAGAAGCCAAGGTCAGGAAAAAAAAAAAAAGCCTAAGAAACAACAGTGTCTAACCAAATAGAAAAATAGTAAAGAATTCTAACCAACAACCCTGTATTACCCCGTCACTCCAAATCAACACCTACAAAACTCAGTGTCACAGTACATGCACAAAGCATTCAGTTTTTAATAATTTAGGTCCTTTGTGCTGTGTTTCCACGACCTCCTCCTGGTGCAGCGTATGTACCCAGGCAGTGCACAGATGTTTCTAATCCTGCATGGCCTCAATCCCAAACCTTCCTCATAATATAATGGCCTCTTAGAGTTTTTTAGAGGGGGGAAAACACTCCCAGGCTAAATGAATGCACAAGGTCCTGTGTTCAAAACCTAGTACTGACCCCCCCCCACCAAATGTTAAAATATGAACATTGCCTGATTTAGAAGAACAGAAATAAGGGGTAATCCTTTGCCCTCATAATTATCAGCAGAGCTGTTCACAGGGCTGATCACTTGGAACTGGCCTGAGAAAGAGAATCTAAATCCATACTCAGCAGTATTCCATGAACTGTAGATATGAACTGGCCTAATCCTACCTGAGGAAAAATTTGCAACATATTTCACTGTGTTTTGGAAGCTTGGTCGAACCTTTTCGTCTTATTTTCGAAACAAGGGCTTGCTATATGGCCTTGGCTGGCCTGGAACCCCTAGACAACCGGATTAGCACTGAAACTGTAGCGATTTTCCAACTGGGCCCCAGAAGTGTGGGTGTTACAAGTCCACCGAGAGCCTTGATCCTTGATCTTTTGTTTTGCTTTGTGGAGAGACCTCCTCGCTCCCTCTCAGATCCAGATCCGTTCTCACTCCACCTCGCATACAGACAGCAACAGCATCAATGGCACAGGCGTTCTCCGCTGCCCAGACTCTTGCATACACTCCACCCTACAGACTTCTTGCTGACGGCCCCATTGCATAATCTGAACCCAGGAAACGGCCTCAGAGGAGACTGGCCGTGACCTGTGAGGATGTAGGGGTTGGGCCTGCTAAATCCATCCTTTGGCCACCCTGGGTATGAAACTAAACACAACTGGGAATTGGGATGGAAAAAATGCTTAGCTGAGGCCTGAGCTCTGCCTGCACACAGCCCTATTTATAGATGTTCGTTTACATTTTACTCAGACTAAGCCAGTGCAGACATCGTCAGCGATACAGTAGCTGGTACCAGACCTGAGTTTTAAATGTGACCCTTACATGCAATTGGCTGGGTTAAGGTTGGGGACAGGCTGGTATGGACTCTCCAGGGCTAGAAGGTGGTAGCCCTTGGAATGTATGCTAGTTATGATGTCATCTATTAATCTATGACAGAGACACGGAGCTTGCTGATGGTACCCCCTAACAGAAAATAGATAGACTATTAGGAAGAGACTGAAAAGAGAAACTTTGACTGGGCAACTAGAGGAGACTATAGGGTTTTTTGTTTGTTTGTTTTGTTTTGTTTTGTTTTTCCCTTGTGACCTGCAACAGAATGGGTGAGAATCAAATATGGCGTCCTGCAGTGTAGGAAACCCCAGGGCTCCCTGCTACGCTCACTTCAGATAAAGCAGGACAGAAGTCAAAAATATATCTGGAAAGGAGCCTGGAATGCACTAGAAGCTGATGGCTTGCTGTCTCTGCAAAGCTGTTCTGTTACTTGAGTCTGGAATGCACTAGAAGCTGATGGCTTGCTCTCTGTGCAAAGCTGTTCTGTTACTTCTCTAAGGGAAAGGGCAGCTGCCTTCATAGCTCTGCCCTGGGACCCACCTCACCAGCAAGAGGTGGAGGAAAGTTCTTAGACTCAGCAGGCTCAGAAGAGGAAGATGGGTGGGAAGGGCAGAGGAGGCAGGCGCTGCTGCACAGGAACCTCAGGGAGGAGTTTGGATTTGGCAGCCTTAGAACTGAGCTAGCTGTCCCTTTGGGGACCTTTTGGAGACAGTGCATCTCTGGTAAACAGTCTACTTCTTACTCTTTGGCTGTTCAGCAATCCCCCTTCCCTTACTAGAATAAGGAGTTCACATTTGGGAAGGGTTCACTGTCCCTTCGGCAGCGGGACAGCAAGTAACCAGCTCGGTTCTTTGCAGCTTTGGGGTTCCCTGGCTGCAGTGACAGGTTCAGAGATAAACATATGACCACTTCCGAGTCAAGGAGATTCAGTAAGAGGTATTCTAAGACCCATGGGGCAGAGACTGCCTGTATTAAAGTACATTATAAACACATGGGTGTGGTGCAAAGGAAGCTAAGTCAAAAAGATCTAGAAGGAAGCCTGAAGCTTTCAGGGCACAGAAGTAAAATGCACTGCTTAGGCTCCCAATTCAAAAACAAAACAAAACAAAACAAGACAACCCCAAAACTAAAACACACAGAGCAGCTAGATTTGTTGGGATTAGTGTCAAAGTAATAGGTAAATGAAGGCAAGCAAGTTGAGGTGCAAGTTAAGACTAAAGCAGTCCTGAGAAGATGGTTTTTAAAGCTGAGTGAGGAACACAAACTAGGTCTGTGCACCGCTATTGTTGACTTTTCCAATATCTGAAATGTTTCCATAAAGCAAAGCTAAGAAGAACAAGGAAGCAAGAAGGAAAAATGACTTGTGGTCCATTCCCTTCTCCATCCCGTTGAGGCTGTAGGAGGGGTTTGCTGGATTCATTAGCAACTGGCTTGGGTGCAAAGTTAAAGAAACGTTAATCTGTCCACCCCAAAATGATCTGTTGGATAAAATGGGACTCTGCGATCTTTTCCATAAGTGTTAAGAATATAGGTGGTTCTTCCTAGGAAGGGATTCAAGTTCCCAAATTGGAGACTTCAGTGACAGTGGCAATAAATTTTTTAAAAAATAAATAGAACCCCAATCAGTAAGCCTAGGAAAAAATAATACTCCAAGAAGCTACAAGAAACAGGTGAGAAGGTAATGGAAAGCGCAGGCCTGACAACTTGGGCCACCTTCTTGTGTCCTTTTTGCTGCCAGGATGATCCTGAACACACGCTCAATCGTGTCCCTCCTGGGACAGTCTTAGCTCACTTAGACCCAACTGAGAGCTATAGCTATAAAGTCTTCCCAAGAAGACTTTATCATGTCTGGAGCCATTTCCTAAACCAGGCCGTTGACTAGGGAGTCTTCTCCCTCCTGGAGTCTTAGCACTAATGAGCCTAGTCCCAGAGCTCAGTCCTCAGCTGAGAGAGGCTATGGTATACAGTTTGAGCACAGAAGCTCAAACCAGACCCTTGGACTCAAAACTTCAGCGCCCTTTCATTAAGAGACCTCTTAATGTCTCTTAATTCCTTTCCTGTCTGGTGAGGCTCTGGGGGGCTTACGTATATGAGTACTCTATACACCTGCAGGCCAGAAGAGGGCACCAGATCACATTATAGATGGTTGTGAGCCGACATTTGCCGGGAATTGAACTGAGGACCTCTGGAAGAGCAGACTGTGTTCTTAACCAGGGAGCCATCTCTCCAGCCTAAACACTCCCTTCTTGGCTGTGCATGTCACTTGTGGCAGACATAATTTGACATGATCTGCTTTCCCCCTTCTCAGTGGCCACTGCCACTGAGGGCGGGCACTCTGTCTTGTCTAGTGCTGTCTCCCCAGCTGCTTGGGACAGCGGCTGACACATCACAGGACTTGTAAAACACAGGAAAGGGGACTGGAGAAGCTCCTGGTTAGAACATCACTAACCTTATTTCTTTGTAGGAAAAATACTTTTTGTATATGGAAAGACCATGCGGGTGCCCTTTGGAAGCACCCTCTTGTTTTCAGTAATTTCATTAAACTGTGAAAATTTTCCAGTTGGTCACCAAGTTCCAGCACAAATGTGTCCAGGGGAAAGCCCATACAAGACCTAGAGAATGGTTTCTTACAGCCCACGGGGAGAACCACTGGAAAGTCCCTTCTGTACCCTGCCATGTCTACTTTCTGTACACACACCGAGAGCTGCTGCTGACCTGTGGCTAAGCACACATTACTTTCAGCTGCCTGTTGACGGTTGGACAACCAAATAAGGATGCTGGCCATCTGGGTTCTTCTCCATCTGCCTCTGTAGCCTAGGGTTACTCCTTGCCTTCTCCCGGAGGACAGAGCCATGAGGACACAGAAAGCCTCCCCGGAATCCCAGGGAACAGGGGTGGATACAGTTCTGTACTCTGGGGCTGACATCACCTCTCTAAACACTGCTGAGGAAGCTCACTGACCCGAGATGCCCTTGCCGCCCTTGAGCCAGGCCTGGCTGGTGATGTGGCCTGAGAGAGGTTCACCCAGCTGCTCTGTGAAGGCAGGAAACTGGAGGGGTGGGTGGGGGGAGAATCTGTGGGTTCAATAATGAGTGGCTTTCCTGGAAAATAGTATAGGCTGGTACTAAGTTACATTTGTGTAGAAGCAACAATGGCGTGACCGCAGGTATCAGGCAGACACATGCTGTTCATCTCAAAAAGTTAGAGGAAGGACTTGGGATTTTTCATCATAAACCAATGCTAATGTTTGAGGAGAGACACGTTTAAGTGACTTAAATATTACAGACATCAAGACATCCTTCCATTAATATGTATCCGTTAGGATGTTTTATCTGTCAGTTAGAAAACACGCTTTAAAAAGAGCTGTAACTGCATTTACAGTTAGTAGATGCCGTGTCAGCCAAACACCCTAGCATAGAAACTCAATCTGCTCCCGCTCACCAGCCAGAGGCTGTCAGAGATCGCTGCCCCTGTCCAGCATTGAACCCAGGAGACGGGCAGTCACATCACAGTCAGCACCAATGCATGACGCTTCTGCGGGACCCCAAAGCTGAAAAGCCGGAAGTTGAACTGCCTGAACTCTGGAAACACTGGTTGCACTCACCGTTCGATTTTTCTAGAAATGTAGATATTCCACCTGTGAAACACTTGCTTTGCTCAGATGGTGAAAGAAATGGGAAAGCCGTCAGGAGAGGAGAGGACTTACCCTGTCAACCCTAGCAATAAGAAAAGAAAAAATCAAATAAAGCAGGGACGCTATAAAGGAAGGTCCTTAAACACGACCCCTGGCAGCAACCATCATATACATGTTGGCCAGGACCACAGCAGCTTGTAGAAAAAGTACTTCTCTGACCACACTTGCAACATCGTCAGCCTGGACTGAAGCCACGCTCATTATCAGCCACTGTGGCTAGAATATTGTTGCAAAATATCTGATGCTAATCCTCCCTGTGGCCTTTGAAGACTCCCCGTTAGCTCCGCCCCTCTGAGCACACCCATGGCTTACGATCACACTTGCAACCCTCCTGCAGAATTCTGTTATTCCCAAATATCAGGGTTTTGTTTGTTTGTTTGTTTTGAGAACCTGTCCTTGTTAAAAAAAATTTTGGATGAGATTTTTATCAAAGGCTTGCCACTTGTAGGAAACAATGTGCCCAAGGACACTGCTAATCAGTCTTTAAGCCTGTAACTAGAGTTTACCAAGGGCGGTTCCTTCAGAATCCACGGAGACTCCACACACAGATGCAGGTGCCTGCCAGTGGCTTTGTGTGCCCCCTCCTGGCAGCTCCAACCCACCCCAGAGACTGCACTTGATCACTTATAAACTAAAGTTATCGATCGGGATAGTAATGACGCACGCCTTTGATCCCAGCACGCAGGAGGCAGGATCTCGGAGTTCAAGACCAGTCTGGTCTAGAGAGAGTTCCAGAACAGACAGTAAAACCCTGTCTCAAAAACAACACCAACAACAAAAAAACCAACCAACCAACCAACCAACCAACCAAACAAACAAACAAACAAACAAAACGAGTGCAGTGGTGAACACCTATAATCCCAGCATCCAGGGAGGCAGAGGCAGGCAGATCTCTGTGAGTTCAAAGCCAGCCTGGTCTACAAAGCCAGGGGTACACAGAGAAACCCTGTCTCGAAAAACGAAACAAAACAAAGAAGAAGAAAATTTATTTTCCTTTTTAAATTAAGATTCCACTGACATTTTTGAAAACTGGAAATGACGTATAAGCCAAACTATTTAGGAAATCCACTGCAGATGGTGAGGGGCGCTTGTCAGGGATGCGCGCTGAGGAAGGCAAGCAGGAGAGCGGGTGCTGAGCCCGGTTTGGCGCTCACACAGCTGTGGGAGGAGAGCAGCTGGCAACCACCGCAGCTGTTCCCCGCCTGGGGAGATTTCACACTCTGCACCCATGTGTCACGGGGTCCCCGTGTGTCTCTCCTCCAGCTTCTTAGCACATTTTGCTTTTCTCAGTGGCCTGCCAAACACAGTTTGTTGTACCCAGATGACCCCAAATTCCCTCCAAGAACCTCCCTTTCCCTCCTGGCTGCTCTGAATTCTCCAAATGACTGACTGGGAAAACTTGAAAAAAAAAAAATCCTAGCAGCAATGGGGTCAGTCTCCCTAAGAGTCACTAGACAGTGCTTCCTGTTTCCAAATGTACGAGCAGGTCAGAAAAAGTGCAACCAGGGGGATCAGCTTCACCATTTTTGCAGCGTCCCCTGCCCCACTTTTGACCAAATGGCTCTTTCCCCTGTGACACAAAAGCTGCCCAACCCAAGTCTTGGACCATTTAATCTGCTTTAGGTCCATTCCAACCTGATGACCAGCTGGTGGCTTGTGTACAAAGGAGTGCCATGGTTACATTTAAATATTGACGGCTTTGGGGACGGCACACTCCCAAGCAGTATAAAAAGCACATGGTTAATATTTTGTAGGCTACCTCTAGAAAGATATAACAGCATACCAAGGGCCGGGGGAAACTGTTTAAATTCACACTCCCTGTCTTATCCCCGCTATTGATCAATAAAACAGACAAACCAAAGGAAAAGGAAACAAGTAAAACCTGGGCCCTGTTCTTGGCTTCTGCCCTTACGTCCTGGTGATGCTCTGCTTGTCTGGGTGTCGTGGCCAACGTCAGTGTGACAGGGTAACCCAACATCACATCAGTTCCTCCTCCACCCACAAGATGACCCAACCCCCGGCTATTCTCTGTCACCATAGCTTCCTCTTTTTGTTTTGTTTTTTGTTTGTTTTCTTTTGGTTTTTTGTAACAGGCTTTCACTGTGTACCCTTGGCTGTCCTGGAACTCACTTTGTAAAGCAAGCTGGCTTCAAGCTCACAGAGATCTGCCTGCCTCTGCCTCCTCTAGTGCCAGAATTAAAGGCATGGGCCACTACACCCAGCTGCTTTCTCCTTCTAGATAAACCTCTCTAACCTTGAGGCCCTGGCCATCCTTGCCTTTTCCCCTGGATCTGACCTTTCATGCAATTCCTCTGCATTCACATTGGAGCGGACAGTGAGTTGCATGTGAAATGAATTCAGAGTTCTGTGTGTCACATTTTGGCTGAGCTGAAGGTTGAATAGTAGTATAAAATAATTTATATATATAACTATATAACTAACTAAATATATATATACATATATATACATATATATATATATATATATATATATATATATATATATATATATTCAGGATCCTAAGAGGCCCCTGCTCTCCCTTCAATAAGAGAATCTCACTGAGGCATCAGAAAGAAATCAAATGGTTGCCCTTTATTTCATAGTATTATTTTCAAAGAGCATGATTCACTCTTTCAAAAGATTTGTATATGAGTCCTTCATCTTAAAGATTTCATTATTATCATTGTGTGTGTGTGTGTGTGTGTGTGTGTTTGTGAGTGTGCATGTGAAAAGAGTGTGGAAGCAGAAGAAAGCATTGGAGGTCATGGACCCAGGCAGTTATGAGCTTCACAAAATGGGTGCTGCAAACCAAACTCAGGTCCTCTGCAAGAGTATGTGCTCCCAATCACCTAGCCATCTTCCAAGCCCCACTGCCTTTTGTTTGGGAGAGGAAGAAGGTCCTGGCTAAATAGATGATCAAGTAAAAGCACTTGCCATCAACTTGATGAGCTGAGTTTGATCCCTGGGACCACATGGTAGAAGGAAAGAAAAAATTCTTCAAGTTGTCCCCTGACCTCCATATACACAACAAACAAACAAACAGATAAATTAAAAAATTTAAAGAGAAAGGAGCATCTTGGATAGTGTTTCTCCATCTGTGGGTTGCAACCCCTTTGGGGAGGTTGAATGATGCTTTTACACATCAGATATTTACATCTCGATTCACAAAAGTACAAGATTACAATAGCAACAAAAATAATTCTATGGTTGGAGGTCACCACAAAATGAGGAACTGTATTAGAGGGCTGCAGCATTAGGAAGGTTGAGAACCACTGCTCTAGGGAGATAGCTCAGTCAGTTAAGATCATACCTTATGAGCCTTTAATCTCAGCAGGCAGATCTCTGTGAGTTCGAGGCCGGGCTGGTCTACAAAGTGGGTCCAGGACAGCCAGAACTCTGATACACATAGAAATAATTTTCAAAACAATTCATTAGTATTCATTTAAAAATTGTTAATACCTTGGAATGTCCTTTCAACTTTTTCCTTCTATCTCATTGTATGTATGCATGTATGAATGTATGAATGTATGTATGTATGTATGTATGTATGTATGTATGTATGTATGTATGTATGTATATATTTTGCAACAATGAGGCAATGGGGACCAAGCTCAGGGCTCCCACATGTTAGGCAAGTGCTCCACCATACGCTTCTAGCTCCGTGTATTTAACATATGGACAGACTGAAGTATGTATATTTCCGTTTCTCATCTCACAATATTATTCTCTTAATACAATTTTAATAGTTGAACGCTTCAATTTATGGTTGCTCTATTAGCCATGTGGTTTTTTTTTTCAGTGTTAGGCATTTAAATTGCACCCAAATTCTTTAGTAAACATTCTGCAATGAGGCTAAAGAGATGAGTGAGTGAAGTGCTAGCCGTGTGAGCACAAGGACCTGAATTGAAATCCCAGAACCCGTGAGATGCTGGGCATGGTGTGTGCATCTGGAATCCCACTGATTCTAGAGACGAAAGTGAGCAGAAGAGCCTGGAATTTCACAGGCCAGGCAGTCTGGTGTACGAAATGACAGGAGAGACCCCGTCTCAAAGAAGGTAGGACAACACTGACCCCTGCCCTCAGTTGTACTCTGACCTCCACGTGTGAGCTGCAGCTTGCGAATGTCCAAATTCACACACATAAACATGAACCATACATACAGTCAAAATCGTACCACGATTAGTATACTTGTATACAAATGCTTCTGGTCTAGCACTGATTTCAGATTACTTCTATAAGATGCATTTATACAGTATAATGACTATAACAGAAGATACTAACAGTTTTTGTTTGGGCCACATTAATTTTACTTCTTATTACTAAGATTGACAATTTGTCATCTTCTCTCTCATTACATCTTTTTCTATTAAATGTTATCTAAGTTTTTAAAAATCACAGGGTTAACCTTTTCTTTATTTCCTTCTATTTGAAGCAAAATGTTACCCACAGCATCATACTTTATATTTTTTCCCTCAGTGGTAGGGATCAACTCCAGGGTCTCACACATGCTAGACAAGTACTCTCGCACTGAGCTTCATGATTTTTCAAAAACAAAATGAAATAATCAGCCAGTGGGTCTGGTGGTGGGCAATGACCATTTTGGGAAGCTTATAAACTGGACCACCTTGATTTTGCAGATGTGGTTAAAGTTGACTGTGACATCTGGGAGAAAGAGGGTGCAGGATTTCTAGGCACATGGCTCTGCAGTGCTTCCTGTCTCAATGAAGACAAATACATATCTGGGTTTATGCTACACAAACTTAGCCAAGAAGCTTGTATTTTGACCTCGAGTTACCTCATTTTGTTTTTCACAAGACCAAAGTTCCCAGAAACTAAGGAATAACTTAGGCTAACACAATCCATCTAAGTTTCATTTATCTTCGCTGCTTCATTTGCTATTATGAAACTGTTTAGGAAAAAAAGGAAAACTGATTTTTTTTTCAGGACTGCAATGTTGACAATCAAAACCTCTTTCTGAGCATGCGTTAGTCCAAGTAACTCTAACGATATGTGGCGGTGAGCTCTTACAGCCTCCTCTGTATGTAGTTCTAAGTCGAGATCTGAGATGAGGGTGGGTGTTCTTCGCTTTTCACACTCCTCCCTATTGGACTGAGATGATCGACATGTCTAAGTTAGATAAGCAGATGCTCTGGGGCAATGTGCTTGGCACACTTTGAACATCAGCACCAACCATGAGTAGTTATTACTAAGGGGCCTGGGCATCTCATGCAGTGCTTCTTGGTAAAGAGGAAACATGAGTAACTCTGGGGAGAGAGTGAAACTGAAAGATAAGGAGGGTAAAAGGGTAGCAGAAGGATGCAACTCAACGGAGAATTTGATCTGTATGATACTTGAAAAGTGTTAAGTACTGGTCATCTCAGTCTAGTCATACCTAGTTCTCAAATATCCTTATCCCCACTTCAGATAACTGACATCAATCAGTTCCATCTGTGCCAACCCTGTCCCCCTCCAATAGCACAGAAGAGTGCCCATCAAGCCTCCTAGATGTATGAATTTCTACAGGTTGAGCCAAACTAGATACTGGCAAACTGGTTTTATGTTCACTGCTTCGTGTGTGTCACCTGAAGAACGCTGTTGCCAACCAATAGGAATGTTACAGTCCAGGACAAGAAAGGGGAGCCACCTGTCTCAGAATCCTCCATTACAGTGAACATGGTGTTTCTTAGACCCACTAAGATGACTAGAGGCCTTTCAGGGTCATCACGGCCCACCTGAGAATAGACTACGCTTACTTTCCAGGATGTTTTAGTCCAGAGCAGCAGTTCTCAACCCATGGGTTGCAGCCACTTTGGGGGTTGAATGACCCTTTCACAGGGTTTGCCTAAGACCATCCTGCATATCTGATGCTTACATTCTGATTCGTAACAGTAGCAAAGTTGCAGTTATGAAGTAGCAATGAAAGTAACTGTATGGTTGGGGGTGACTACAACAGGAGGAACTATATTAAAGGGTCATAGCATTAGGAAGGTTGAGAACCACTGCTCTAGAGGTGGAAAGGTAAACAAAGAAAGAGTAATCATCCATGGATGATTCCAGAGGAAGTGCACAATAAACTGAGTGAAAACAGGCCTAAGCAAAGGCCTGGTCTCTCTGAGCAAGCAGGAAACAAAGCCACCAGACTACCAATGTGCCCACGACTAGCCACGGCCAGGTGATAGCGCCCTGACTGGGAAGACGCCAGTGCCAAGAGCTGAATAAAGCGGCAGTAAAATGTGACACCTCAAAGGAAATAGATCACGCAGCCAACTCTCACTGACAGGGCGGCATTCATGGAAAGAGGTGTGAAATCCTATTCTGAACCCAGAACTTTGTATTCATCCACATTTACAATTCCCAGGAGCCTTGAGGAGGCTCCCCTCTTTTCTCTATCCTCCATACGGGGTCTCTTACCCTTCTCCCTTGATATAAAGTCTTGCTATTAACTCTTGACAGAAAGATGACTATCAAAGCCCTTGAACTCCTGGCAACGTTTTGGCCTCAGCTTCACACGTGTTGGGATCACATGGGTATACCTCCACAACCTGCTAACCATTTTCCATTATCCAAACCCCGGTCTGCAGCTAGGGAAGCCCTCTGCCCTAGGGCACACCCGTGCAAAAAACTCCCTTCTGCTGTCCACGGCACTTCCTCTCAACAGCTAATGGCAGGAAGGTTAAGGCAAAGCTTCCTCCCATTGCTTCCTCTATCCTACTCTTTTGAAAATGTAGAGGTCTAGCTCTCAGAAATGCAAGCAGATAAACAAAGACCAGAGTATCTCAGACTGGCTGTGGCCCGAACAAGAGCTGAAGGCAGGTGGAGACCAGTGACAAACTCAGCCCTAGCTCTACTCATGACCACACCGTGTATAAAAACAGCCTTATGAGGTCTTAACATCATAGCTCTTCATTAAAACATGTTCCAAGACAATAAAAAAAAGTGTGCACAGTTTATTTCTTGAGAGGTAAATGATATCTGGTATCACTTTACTACCAATTGTTTGTAAACAAAGGACACTCTTTTTTAAAAAGTAAAAATCATGAAAAGACTGGACCAACTCAGAACTATTTTCTAGTAAATCAACTCCTCTGCCTGTTACATAAAATAAGCTATTTGACAGGAACCAATTTTAGCACACAAATTTGATCCTCTATCACTACAAACATTGTACTGATACAGTTTAAAATTCTAGCTGTATATTTCTCAGTGAAAGTATAAAAGAACTTAGAAGTTTAGAATTTACTCTTAAAATACTATAAAACATTACTATCTTCATGGCAAAAGCAGTTTATAAACTTATAGGAAACAGTGTTACTATAAAATATGTTAGTAAAGCATTGCTTATAGTTGGCATACGAAGGTTTAAGAGTATTGAGGTCTTTCACTGTTAAAAATATTTTAAAGCATAATAAGAGGAAAGCTAAGAATGGCTTTCCTCAGACTAATGATTTCTTTGGTTTTTTGTTTGTTTGTTTTGTTTGGCTGTTCTTGAACTCACAGCCATCTCTCTGTCTCTCACATGCGGTGGATTACAGTGTGAGTTACTATGCACATCAACGATTTAGTGGAGTCCATGTTCTAAGAACTGCATCGATTTTTCAGGAGATCAGGCCAATGACTTGCAAGAATACAACCCTATCTAAACCTTCCCATATCATTCTAACAGGGTCCAATGCCTCAGTGACAACGTGAAACTTTTCCTGGTGACATCAGCCATCTTATTTCCAAAAAAAAAAAAAAAAAAAAATCAGCGAACAAATCATTTTCATGAACTCACCATCAGATCTGATACACACGGTAGAGCAGCCCTGATCTCCCTCAGTTACTACTCTGCAGAGCAAGCAGGAATGACTTAGGAGGAAGTGGTATGCTGATACCATGAAAAAAAAATAAAAAAGGCCTCAAATACAAAGATAGCTCAAAAGCATCTGTGGATGGCTTAAAGGAAACAAACAGCTCAGCTAGTTTCAACTCAAAATAAACCAGAAAAAAAAAAGTTTACTTTGGCCATGGCTACACACATACAAAAAGCTGAAGGTCCGGCTTCTGCAGTCATTTTGTTTTATGCTAAAAGGAATGAACAGGCAAGGTTGTCCACCCCAAGGCAGGGATGCAATAAACATCTACCCAGTGTGGCCGCAGAAACAGAAACACGCGTGTCTGAGAGGGTTCCCCACGTTGAGACTGGTGGGCTCCCCACCACCTTGCCCTCCAGGAGATAGGTGGGAAGGCAAGTTTGATGTTCCTTCCCCAGGCCACTACTCAATTCGAAGCTCATTCTAGGCCCACAGCACAGACGCCCATTGCTGAGACTTCTCCATGGGGTCTTCTTGCCAGGGTACTCTCCCTGCAGAACTAAGAGAGGAGAAGGAATCCTAAAAATACATCATCAAACTGCCATCTTGAAAAGTCAGTACTGAATTTACATTTTTTTGTTCACTTAGATACAGTCTGTGGCACATGCCTTTAATTCCAGCACTTGGGAGGCAAAGCAGCCAGCTCTTGAGTTTGAAGGCAGCCTGCTTTATATAGCCAGTTTCAGGCTAGCCAGGGCTATGTAGTGCAATAATAATAATATGTCAATAATAATAATGTTGATGATGAAAATAAGTTATTATTATTAAATTTAAAAATCTTGAGGTAAACACATCAGTAATATAAATCAACATTTTATCTAGTTTGGGGAAGCAGTGTTTTCTTTAAAAACAGGTTTTTTTCCTAAGCAAAGAGGTGATACCCACCAAAACTTCAAAAAGCATTTGTTGTGTATTTAAAAAAAAATAACAACAAACTTTTACTTGAGATGAGCCTTGACAGCCATTTTTAAAATCCTGCTTTTAATCTGGGCTTTATGTTAAATTTTCTTTTAAAGTGTTTAAGCAAATAGGGTTAAGGGTACCCCAGTAATTCTTCAGTTTTGGTGATTCAAGAAAATTGACCTCACAGCTGATGGACTGCTCATTCTCCTTTGTCCCTTGGGGATGGGAGGAGAAAACAGAAAAGAGTGATTAAGTTTAATCTTTTGTGTCATTGACTTTCAACAGGGTGGTGAGGTTTTTAGTTAAAAAGCACGCGGGACCCAGATCACATGCTGGATCAATTACAATGGTTTAAACAGCAGTTTTCTTCTTTGGGGGTTGCCTGCAACACTGAAGCTGGATCCTGAGATACCTGCTTCTCCTGGACTCTGTGTGGGCTGTTCCAAGCTTTGCACTTTCTGCCATTTGTCTTTTTAGGTGGCACACCACTCAGCCATCCTCTGTTGCTGGTAAAACCCAGCATGACCTTCTAGAGTGCTTGGAAAGAACACTGAGCAGTAAGGGCTAGAGTGAATGGTGCTCAGTGTTTCCATGCTATTCTCTGGCCGAGAGAAATACCAAATAAGACGCATCTGGAAAAGACAGATGGCCCAGAGGAACAAAGATCTCTCCAAGCCTGAAGGCACCAGCATGCCCACATATCCACCTGCCTGTCCTCAGCTGTCTGAAGACAGGAGCCACCAGTACCAGAGCACGGTAACCAGGGTCAGACATGGCTTCCACACTAGTAGTCGACACAGAGTAGTGGAAATCTGGGGTTCTTCAGCAACGTCAGAAAACAGAGATGAGCAGTCTGTGGGACTTCCCACATGCAGCCACACTGTCCAACAATGGCTTCCACATGGGTGCTTCTTGGTTCCAGAAAAGCATGAGCAGACCCGCTGGCATCTCTCTGTGTGGCCTGCACAGTGTGTCTCCTTGGCTGCTCTGTTAACAGGCAGAAGGAAGAGGCGGGCTGCAAGGTGAACTGATGCAGAGGTGGAAAGGGCATGGCCCGCAAGGGCCGAGTTCAGCAAACACCTTTGAGGTTTTCTTTCATTTCCACAGTTCTGAGTCACATAGCTTCCTCTGTGGATTTTAACAATAACCAGCGTGTCTTAGAAAAATGAATCAGTATTCCTGAGGAAAACGCTAAAATTCATCTTGTTCCTTATCCATGGTTTTATGTCCTTTAAAAGATATTTTTTCAGAATTGAACTTCTACATTTGTAAGAACAATTGCAGCTGGGTCCACTCCAGCTCTAGCCAAGTGGACAAGAGCTGGCCCCTGCACCAGGGTGGTCACACTCGGGCTGCAGCTCACACTGAGAGCTGGTCTGACCTGGAATGAAGAAAGAGGGAACCCTAGACACCTGCAGTCCTTCCTCGTGTCAGAAGAATGAACTGAGAAGCATGGCGTCAGGGCAGACGGGAGGAAAGAAGAGAAAACAGCAGTGAGTCTGTAGGCACAGGAGAGGGCAGCATCTGTGCTGAAGGGGTATGGGCACCTGGAGGACTCCTAGGTACTCAAATGCACACCCGGGTCTTCAACAATCCTTATGATCTGAATACCAAGAAAAACAAGAACGAACATTTACTGCGCTCTTGCTACGCAGTAAGGATGCTCTAGGTGCTTTTGAAGTACCATCAACTCATACCTCACAACATGATGGTGGTGGTGATGATGATGGTGGTGGTGGTGGAGGAGGTAATGGTGTTGATGATAATGATGCTGGTGGTGGAGGTGATGATGATGATGATAACGATGGTGATGAAAGTGGTGGTGGTGGTGCTGGTGGTAGTGATGATGATGATGGAGTTGCAGGACAGACAAGGCAAAGAAGATAGCAAGAATCTGAACTTATAGGATGACAGGTCAGGAAGCCATGTTTCAACACGGTAAACACCTCCCTTAGTGCTGGTCCTGGCTTTCCTGTCTCCTTTATTGCCCGTCCTTAGAAGAAAACCCGTCAGTAAAAAGATCTAACCTAGGGTCTGGATTGTTTTGTTGTTGTTGTCGTCTTTGTTTTTTTGTTTTTGCTTTCCTATTTTTCTAGGTTCTACTCACTATGCATTTTATTAATATATACATATTTACTAATTCAGGAGCCACTTTGTGATTCCTTTGTGCCAGGAGCTGTGAGGAGCTTTGGAAGTGACAAAGATGTCCTCAGCCCTGCTCTGGTTGGCAGGAAGCTTTGTGCCGAGTCGGGAAACACTTGGCTTGAAACGCTTGTGCTAGGACACATACACTCAGTTTTGGCATTACTCAGGTAACGCTCCCGCAGACGGATGATTGATGCATGCTGCAGCTTTGCAAATATTGGCTTTGCATAATAATGTTATTATAGCTTGAGCTCACTGAGCTGATCATTTCTAAAAGGGACTTTTGAGAGTTCACATAAAAGGCTCACGATTTAGCTCAGTGGTAGACCACTCACCTAGTACATGTGAGAGGTCCTAGGTTCAAGCCCTGGCATTAAAATACAAAAACCAAAACCCAAAAGCCTTGCCAAATGGTAACAGACATGGTGCGGAAGGTTTTGCTGAAGGCCTTTCTTTCTAGGATGTGGGGTCAGTGTCAGGTTAAGGGGGGCCCAATGTCCTACTAAAGCTGGATGGATTTGTTTTGAGAGAGGACACTCCTGGAGATGGTCCCATAGGCATTTAAGAGCTTTGTCACAGTGTCACCGGAGGGGAGGCACACAGCCACTTCTTTCTTCCACTAGCCTGTGGTGGCGTTCGATCCTGGGTTCGGTTCCCACTGCCCCAAACAGTTATGGCCAGTTGTCCGTAGCTCTCGCAAGTCGGTGTTAGCAGACGCCAGGTAGCACATCCTCCCTCATCTCTATAGCACTCAGAAAAATACATTGACAAGCATTCATACACTTTTCCTTTCCTGAAATATGAGAGTAACAGGAGTCTACTCTGTAAAATGGTAAACATGATACATTTTTATAAGATTTTATAGCAGTGATGGGAAGAAGCAATGAACATTGATAACTTTTTTTTTTTTGAAACAGGATCTCAAGAACGCTGGTCCAACCTTGAACTTGCTATCTAACCCAGCCAGGCCTTGAACTCCTGATCTCCTAAATGCTATGATGACAGGCATTAGCCACCACACACACTGCTAACTCTTGAGAGTGTTTTCCTCTAGTTTTATATATGTTTCAAATATTTTAAAGTTAGGATTATCATGTATGTGGTTCTGAAGCATCTCTTGCCACAAAAGCTTCCTAGTTATTTTTAATTTTTTAAAAATAATTGTATGTATATGGCTGTTTTGCCTGCATGTATGTGCGCCACATGTATGCAGTGCCCACAGAGGCCAGAAGAGGAAGTTAGAAACCTAGAAGTGGAGTTACAGGCAGTCATGAGCCCTCAGTTAGGTGCTGGGAACCAAACCTGGGTCCTCTGCAAAGCTGCCAGTGCTCTAAGCCATGGAGCCCTCTCCAGCCCCATTTCCGTTATTCTTTCTTACTACCTAAATGTTCTCTGAAAATGGGATTTTGAAATGACAGCATAGTTTTATTTAACATTCTCCTGTTTTCATTCACTTGGTTCTTTTCTTCCTTTATAATTATGCTGGCCCTAACCTGCTGTAGTCTGGGTGTGATTAAAGCCACTCGCCTTTAATCCCAGCAACTCAGGAGTCAGGGGCAGGAGGATCACTGTGAGGCCGATGCTAGCCTGGTCTACAGAGCAAGTTCCAGGTCTGAAAAGGGAATGCCAATATACAAACTTGTGCACAGCTAGTATTCTGTTGCTATAGAATAAATGACAGATACAGGGGTGCCAGTTCAGAGTTTGAACAATTTAAATTTGCTCAGTGCAAATGACCCACTGGGAATCCTTACACCCCTTCCCTCCCTCTGACCACAAAAAGAATGAATGTTCCGTTCACCATACCTTTGTTAAAACAAAAAATTACATTTTAGAAAATCTCTTCCCTAATTTGATTT
Organism: Pachyuromys duprasi; assembly: GCA_028658305.1. Taxonomy (NCBI): domain Eukaryota; kingdom Metazoa; phylum Chordata; class Mammalia; order Rodentia; family Muridae; genus Pachyuromys; species Pachyuromys duprasi. Next base: position 70,240,305 of record CM053752.1, on the reverse strand, counting down.
CTTCAATGGGTCAGAAACTCCATGTTCATATATAATAGCCAGAAAGAGAATCTAGATATTATTAAGAAGAAATCCACTGTGGCTGCAAGTTCCCAACTGGAGGACTCCAGAAGCCCTTAAATGCTCTAGCATTTCAGAACAGAAAATGTATTAGCATTGGGCCAATCAACATCTTATCGTATGAACAGAGGAAGCCAACCCAGAGAGGGTCAGCAGCAGGGCAGCATGCCAAAACTGGAGCGGGCTCCATGAGTCATTTCTTGAGTTCGGGTTGGCACTTCAACCTAACAGAAGCAACAGCTCACCGTTACTGAGATGAGCAAAGAGACCGCACATGTATTTGCAAAAGAAGTTAGTATTGCTCTAAAGTCTACTTTGTCTTCATGTACCAGAACGTGTAAAAGAACTCTTTTATAGGCAGAAGCAAATAGTAACATCCTAAAAATACACTCTATTCTCAAGATCCCCCTTGAATTTACAAAGTCTTTTTTTGTTTGCACCATTAAAACCGCCAGCATTTACCCACCATCCTCTCATCCAGTCTCCATTGCTAACTTCATACGATGGTCCATACCTGTGTAAACTACTGAGTTAGAAGGAGAGAAGATTACCAAGGCAAGAAATGAGGGCCTCACTCTGGAGAGAGAGGTGCAAGAAGGCACGTGGGCACGCCATAGCACGTTTGGCTGGGCAGTGACAGGCATGTAGAAGGCCCCATAGATGCTACAGAGCAATAGCGAGGGATGGCTTCATGGAGGAACTGCTTCTGTTCTTTAAGGTAGCCCCTGGAGGAAAGAGGAGGGCATTGGGACAGCTGCTGTCAGATATGGCCAACCACAACAGCCAGGAGAGAAGCCTTGGGTGAAGCAAGGTGAAGTTAGAGAGGTGTCCTGGGCCAGGCAGTATTCAGGAATTTGGAACTATGCCTAGAATTGCTGGGGAATCCGTGGAAGCTATTTAAGCAATGATACCAAGGCTGTTTTCAAGTACACTCCGGTGGCAGTGCGGGAAAGGACTAGAAACTTTGAAAACAGGAGATTTATCCGTATTGGTCCAGACAGGGACAGGCTTTGCTGGTCTCAGTTGGGGTGGGACATGTGAAATATAAATATACCTGTGCAATACTTAGCAGTAAGACATAACAGAACAGGGGCTGGAGATATGGCTTGATGGTTAAGAGCACTGGCTGCTCTTCCAGAGGACCTGGGTTCAATTCCCAGCAACTGCATGGCAGCACTCAACCGCCTATAACTCCAGCTCCAGGGGATCCTATCACCCTCACACAGACATACATGCAGGCAAAACACCAAAGCACTTAAAGTAAAAATGAATAATTTTTTTAAAAGAAGAAAGAACAAGATAGACTATTGTATGTGGGAGCCACCAATCAGAACTGAAAAAAAAATTAAAAAAGAGCGGGCCAACTTTCACTGGAAGGATTTGTGTGCACAGAGGTTGAGACCCAGCGAGTTACAAGGTGTGTGCAGAAAACCAACGAACCCACAAACCTACACATCAAGGAAGGGGCAAAGAGCCACAGATAAGCACCATCAGTTTATAGCCATGACCCTCCCACACGAGGGGGCTCGCTGCTGTCTGCAGCTGGGTGAAGGTAGACCAGCACTGTCCATGAGAAGCATACGCCAGGCAGTCTACAACACAGCTACGTTTCTAAAGGCGACATGAAACAAGTTCAACTTCAAGTATATATTTTACGGAACCTAAGATATCTAAAATATCACTTTAACACTAATGTACACTTTTCTTTAAAAAAAACTGTTTTAGGTTAATGTTCAGAGTGTTGGGCTTCATCGTGGGGTTTATGCTGGTGGGTTGTGATACTTTGTTCTCATTCATTCTGCATGGCCGAGAGAGAGAGAGAGAGAGAGAGAGAGAGAGAGAGAGAGAGAGAGAGAGAGAGAGATCTCCAGCGCTCTCTTTCTACCAGACCTTCACATGCCGGGTGTCTTTTCTGCTTCTAGCACAGCCTGTGTCAACATGACCTGGCCACGTCCAGTGTGGCCATGACACTGGATTTTGTAGAATGAGGTACTACCCTTTGGACGACTTCAGCACCAACAAGACATTCAGCCTTGGAGCATGTGGAATTAAATTAAATGGAATTGCATTTTGCAGATGAGAGAACAGCAAGGAAGCCTGTTGGGTCCCCAAGTCACTGCCCACCCCCTTCCTCCTGCTCCAGAGGGGAAGACAAAGCGGGCAGTGTGTGCCCCTTACTGGAAGTTTGGAAGGCGCAAAGCACAGGGAATCCTTGCCTCTAAACTGGGCCTACTCGGTTACAAAACACACCTATGTAACCTCATTAAATTTCGAGCTACAGCCTTCAACTGATTAGCTCTCTTTAAAAAATTTTTTTTATTTTTATTATTTTAAACTATGTGCATGTGTGTGCATCTGTCTGTAGCTATATGAACATATTAAGGGCAGGTGCCCAAGGAGAACAAAAGTGCTGGATCCGTCTGGATCCAGACTTACAGGGTGGTTGTAAGCTGCTGGATGTGGGTGCTGGGACTCGAACCCAGGTCCTCTGGAAGAGCAGTACTTGCTCTTAACCACTGAACCATCTCTCCAGCCCCTCAACTGATTACCTCTTACTGTTTATACATGTATAGTCTCTTGGTGATTTCTTAAGGGAGTGATTCCCCAACTTCAGGCATTTATAGTGAATGTCATCATTTTGTGACAATTTCACAATACCGAGATGTCATGCATTACAATTTGCAGTCAGTAACAAGAGCACAGAGAGATGATGATGGTCCTGTCAGGTATTAGTCAGTGTTGCTTGGTGCAGTCGCATTTTGTATAAGTGAGCTCTGTGATGTCAGATCAAGGATGAAATCACCCACAATGTATCTCCAAGACTGTGTCATCCTCTTTATGAAGTGATATGTAGCTATAATTTGCTTAATGTTTTTATTCTTTATCTAATCTAGAGAAACATAAGTACATATTTGTGTGCCATCCTGGTAAAATGTAAAACTATATCCATGATCTTTATGTTATTTTGATTCTGGTTTTCTTGAGACAGGGTCTTAAGCAGATAAGGAGGAATGCTTGGTCCTGCTGTCCCCCCCTCCTGGGCTACAGGAGAGTACACCCATGTACTGGCCACCCAGCCTTGACTTTCATATGACACTATTTTTCCCCCTGTGAGGCATATTTTAATTAATAATTCTTTACATAAAGAATTGCTTATTCCATAGTCCTCAAAATCATCTTGTAAACCACCAACAGGGAGACCACAACACGCAGGCCTGAGGAGGAAAGGGAGGCATCCCAGACAGGTGCCCTCTTTACAGCAGGAGAGTTCGGAGGGGCGCGCACTCAGACTCACAGGTATCTACCCTCCCAAACTGAGTCATGACACTGCTACCCTCTGCTTGTTATTCGGACCAGCCATTTGTGTGGCTGACCAGCACTCACTCCCACCAGCTGTTAGACATCTCAGATGTCAGCCTCACCTGCAAGAGAACTGCCGTCTTCATATTTATCTTGCAGTGTTTTTCAGAGCTGATTATGTTTGGAAATTCAGCTTCTATCTATAAATCTCCTACAACAGAAACAGCTATAACACACACCAGTGCCCTCCTAATATTTCTTCTTGTTAGCGGATTGATTTTTAATTTGAGTTATCCAGAAGCCCTGAAGACTTTAAGAACTGAGAAATTTCAATGACAGAGCTTCATGGCATCAAAATGTTTAAAAAAACAATTAGTTATACACTAGTATATGTGTTTCCTTATGGAAGATCTAGTGGGCCACCTATTACATTCTACAGTTCAAAGTGGAAACAATATATAAGCAATACATAGGGATGTCTGCAATTATAATATGCACCAATTAACCTACTAGTGTGTAATAAATCAGCCCAGAACTGAGCATTCAAGCCAGGACCGCTACGTTACAGCACAGAGCCCATGGGGCAGGGATCGCTTTACACAGCCGAGCTGTATGCTTCCATCACTAGACTGCAGCCAAGGTGTCACCCAGATTCGTAATCTCATTTGAAGCCTTGATCGACGGAGAGAATGCTTTCAAGCTTACACATGTCAGGATTCCATCTCCACCCAGCCCAACCCAATCCCCGTCTTTCCCCCAGCTGTTGGCAAATTGCCTCCCTTGGCTCAGTGGCATTTAGTTCTTTCTATAGGACAGTTGTTTATGACATAGTGGTTGGCTTTCTTCAGAGTGATCAAGACAGTGAGTAAAAGCCCCCAAAAGTAGAAGTCTCTCTCTCTTTTGGTTTTTCAGAGACAGGGTTTCTCTGTGTAGCCTTGGTTGTCCTGGATTTGCTTTGTAGACCAGGCTGGCCTCAAACTCACAGAGATCTGCCTGCCTCTGCCTCCCTGAGTTCTGGGATTACAGGTGTGTGCCACAGAGCCCAGCTTCAAGGAAGTCTCTTTATAACTTGATCTCTGAGGAGCATTCTACGCTCTCTTCTGTGTTTCCTTCACCAAAATAAATCATTAATCTATACCACAGGCAGGGAGGGCAGTTGCACCAACACACACTCGTTCTATCACAGTGAGTCTGAATGAGGAGTTTTATATAAGAGCTTGAATTTCAAGGGTTTAGATCACTAGACACTGTCCTATCAGCTATCTGTTATCCGGCCACATAAAACATCTTCAATTTTCTGTAGAAAGTGATGTCACAATCAGTGGGCCCACAAACAGTGGGCCACAGTTTGCTGGCTACATTCACAATCAAAGGAAATGCAAAATTCCTCTTAAGGGCTAGTAAAGACAGAGAAGCAGTATTTTCTTTTTAGTTATTTACATTTTTTTATTTTATGTGTTGTACCTGCATGGATATCTGTGTACCACATGCGTGCCTCGTGTTCATGGGAGAAGAAGGCATTAGATCTTCTGAGGTGGGAGTTAAAATCGTGAGCCACCATGTGGGTGCTGGGAACCAAACCCAGGTCCTCTGTAAGAGTAGCTCTTACAGTGCTCTTAGCCACTGAGGTATCTCTCCAGCCCCAGAATGCTGTTTCTTATTCAGTTTATAGATTTCAAGTTCAAAGACCCTGCATATGAAGCAAACACTGTATCCACCACCATCTGAAAGGTAGTTGGGGTGCTTTGGGGACAGGCACAAAGATTCTTCATACAGCCCCGGGATTCACCATTTGTGTTTACTAAGTTTGTGAGAGAACATTAAAAGAAATGTGGGTTTGTTGCCCATTCAGAAATATATCCAACTTTGAAAACTTCCCTTGTAGCTGCAAAAGACAAATGTTTGGCCACAGTAAGGATGACTGAAAAGCAGAAAGCACACACAGGGGCAGATAAATGTTTTCCTGCCGAATTCTAATTTCTTAAAAACTGGGGCCACGAAACACAGGAATCTAAATCACTCCTAGGGGAGGGGCTTCACCTCTGTTACAGTCATACAGCTATCTCCCAGCAAGTGTGGAACAGCCTGGGCTGCTGTGGAGGAGGCGGTACCACACAAACAGCCAACTAGAGATACCATTGCAGATTTCAGCTTTGCCATCCTGGACCTCAGTGGAAATTTCTTGTCCCTTGTTTACAAAAGTGCTTTGTTTTCATCTCCTCAGGGTAGGACAGAGGCCACACACAAGTTTCATAACTTGCCTGTGTCTAGTGCTGGAACTTGGTCCCAGAGCAGCGCCTGGTGCTGGTTTCTCAGCTGTGGAATTACAGATGTCTTGGGGACTGTACAGTTCGCTCAGGCAACAAAAGATGCAGACGGTTCACTGACAGGTTTTGAAGCATCTCTGCATCAGGGCAAACAAGAATACCAACTATGGAGAGCACTGCCCCTCCTGATGTCCCCCGGGGAGGATGTTGCCATTGAGGCTCTGATGCTGACCTGGTTCCCTGCAGTCCTCTGGCCCCGAGGGGGGGTGGTGAGGGGGAATGGAATCCAGTTCTCCTCCCAGCGCCCTGTGCTCAGGCCAGAGCCTCTGCGTCCTGGACTATTTCCAAGGCCTGCAGAGCCTCACTCAGATCTCTCTGGGGCATTTGCCTGACAGCACCCCCATTTCCAGATATATTTGAGTACTCAAACTGGGACACTGCTGCCAGATAACATGAACTAAAGGCTTTTGTGGGAGAGAGGCCAGGTGCTCTGTGGATCTGACTGACCAGCATGCTTCTAGCCCGAATTGCACCCAAGGTACCCATCGCTGTAGGGGCCAGAGGACAAGGAAAACATGCTATTCATGGGTCCTCCCACCTAAGAGCAACTGCTCCAAGTGTGTGAATTCCACATCATTTTAGGCTTATCATGAAGGTCATTCTGCAATGCCATTTGGGTACACATGTAAAACTACAAAATGCTTTTTGAACTACTGAAATGCTCCGATTTGCTTCACTTTATGCTTCTGGGAAGTGGATGGGGGAGAGCTCTGAGCACACAGAGACCTGTAGAATTCAGTCAAGTCACTTCCTCACTGAGGCAATTTTCACCTCAGTAAATAAGACTCACACAGCACCTGCCTTCTGTGCAGGCTGAAGGTCTAATGAGATCATTTACACACAAACTTGACAAATGTTCTCTTAATATTTGAGAGCAGCAGTATGAATTTATAACTTGATCTGTTCCAATGAAGAAATGGCAACAGAAGTTGTTGTACTGTGATAAGCTAGTATTAATTTAAAATATTTGGGTTTTGTCCATAAGCTGGTTTTCATTTGTTTGTTAGTTTGTTGTTGAGACAAGGTCTGGCTGTGTAGATAAGCTGGCTTCAAACTCACAATCTTTCTAGCATCACCTCCCAAGTGCTAGAATTATTGATGCGTACACTGGGCTTCACACAAGCTAGTTAAAAAGCCAAGACAAGTGACTTTCAAAATTCAAGTTAACAGTTTTTGCATGGACTCAGAATTCAGAGCTTCCCGAATGATAGAACATACCTCCCTTTCCATAGGAAAATAACTCAAGATTACTTCCTTAAATCTTTAGAACTGCACAATATCTGTGATAAATGCAACCTGATTGTCTTCAATATAAGCATTTACATAGATGTAAAAGTCTCAACCTTCTGACATTTCTTCCTATTGTTTTCACAACAGCAAAGGATGGCTGAGCTTAGTAGTCATTGCTTTTGCCAGTTTTGTTAAAACTCGGACTTTTGTTTCTTAAACCAACAATGATGGAGTCAGTCGGCGGCTAAGGAGCAAAAGATGGCGCTTGAGACAAGAATCATGCCTTCTCCCCACTTCCCCCCAAAGCATTCTCTCTGAACTCACTCTCAGAAGTCAAGCGATACACAAGACCCTTCACCAGCCCCCTCCACCACTTCTCCAAGTGCTTCCTTGGTTACAGGTTAATTCAGGAGCGACACCATGCCACTGAGAAAGATCAGTTTCTTTTAGACCCATTTAGGTCCTAAAAGAACCTAAAGTATAAGCACATATATCCCACTCTCCATCTGGACCTCAAACAGGAATGTCAAACCCAATAAACCCTGAACCTTGATGTTTCCCTATCCTAAGACCATCCCGCCTCCTGCCTTCATTTCCTTTTGATGCCATTTCCATTTTTCATGTGCTTTGGCCAAAATTTTAGGACCTTTTCTTGGCTCCTCTCTCTTCCAAGTTTTATTCAACTCAACAGTTAGTCATACTGATTTTCTTTTCTTTTCTTTTTTAGACTTTAATTTTAATAATGTGTGTATGTGTGGGTGTGTGCATGTGAGCGCAGAGCCTGGAAGGCCAGGCAGGGGCTTTGGGTCCCACATAGTTGGAGTTACAGGCAGTTGTGTGCCCCATGATTCGGGTGCCAGGGGCAAACCTCAGGTGCTCTTATTGTTTTGACCTTCAAAATGTCCAGCCTGCACACCGCCTCCCCTCTGCTGCTGCCGCCCTGGCCTGCGGCACCTTCCTCTCTCACTGGCATAGCACACAGGATTCTTAACCTCTTCTCTCCCTTACTCTTGTACTCCCACAGTCTACTGAGTGGTACAGTAAGGCCAGAAGGCTTCCTTCCACCACCCAGAGTTCTCTAAAGTTACTTCTCACTTTGAATGAAAGGCAGAATCCCTTGGCCTAGCAGACCTTGGGTACTCTGCTTCCAACATGGACTTCCTCCTTTTCTCTGCCTGAGTCACCCTGGCTCCTGGTGATTCCCTGAGCTTACAAGGCAGGCTCCTGCCTCTCTGGCCTACACCTTCTCCCATGCTTTTTACCTGCGTGGCAACTTTTCCTACTTCTCCCGAGTCTGTTCTGTCTTCTTAGGACCATTACCCCCATCTACCTACATGCCTACCGCCGCGCTTCGTTCCCTCCTTTTCCTGTTTACTTCTTAGCAGTTAAGACTCTAACATTCTAAGAGTGTACATTAAGGCAGCTGGGTATGGTGATGCATGCCTGTAATCCCTGTAGAGGAAAGCTGAGGCAGGAAAACGGTGAATTTGAGACCGGTTTGGGTTACGGAGTGACTCTGTTTCAAAAAAAATAATGAAAAAAAAATCATGTAGTATTTCATTGTTATTTCTTAGCGTTTCTTAGCAATAGTGCATGGTCCACAGCCTTCAACTAGAAGAGAAGGTCTACATGGAAGGTGATCAAGAAATGTTTCTGAATTACGAGGAAATGTCAAGAAAGGAAGGAGAGAGTGGGTGAAGAGAAGGAAGGAAAAAATGAAGAAAAAAAAGAGCAAGCAGAAACCAAACATAACTATGTAGTAAAACCCGGGATCTAAAGGGTTTAAAACCCAGGACCTAAAGAGTTTTACCGGCAGAGCCTGCAAGTGTCCTGTTCTCTTTGCTAGCAGGGAGAACAGGAGTGCTTCCTCCCCAACCCCTGAGCACCCACTTTTAAAATTACAGGTTCTCGCTGTAATCTCAGTGCCGCAGAGGCTGAAGCCAGAGGACCCTTGAGGCTTCCAGGCCAGCCAGCCTACCTCAATCCGTGCTGAAGAACAGCCGGGAAGCACATTCAGCCCTGACTCTGAGCATCTCCCCTTCCTCCCCGCCCCAGCACACACACAAACACTGCTTGTAACATTTTGCTTTATTTATTTTATGTGTATAGGTATTTTTTTTGCCTGCATGTGTATGTGTACCATTTGTGTACCTGTTGCTCATAGAGGTTAGTAGAGGGTGTTGGATCCCCTGGGACTGGGCCTTACAGACAGTTGTGAGCTGGGTGGGCACTGGTATCGACCAGGGTCCTCTAGAAGAGCAGCTGGTGATCTTACGCACTGGGACCTCTCTCCAGCTGGCTTGTGATGTTTAGAGAAGAGCAACAGAGAAGAGAAAATGGCACCAAGAAGAAGCTGCTGCTTGCTCAGGAAGGACCCCGAAGAGTGGTTGTGCTTTTTTCTTTTCTTCTCTTTCTTTTCTTTCTTTCTTTTTTTTTCTTTTCTTTTCTTTTTTTTTTTTTTTTGAGACAAGGTTTCTCTAGGTCACTCTGGCTGTCCTGGACTCAATTTGTAGACCAGGCTGGCCTTGAACTCACAGAGATCCACCTGCTCCTGCTGGGAGTAAAGGCGTGCGCCACCTTGCCCAGCTGGCTGTGCTTTTGGAAGGCACACCTTTCCTCTGCAGTTCCTGACCAAGGCAGGCCCCAGAAGCTAGCATGTCCCCCAGGGCAGGTCATGAAGCATCTAATCTTCCCCAGACTTTTTGTCTTGGAAGAGGCCACAAAGGAACTCTCCGACTTGCCTCTGTTTACAGCTGTCGGAAGACCCTCCTCATTCCAGAGGAGTTCCGTACCCCACAGCCTCGAGGAAGGAATGTTACTTACAAAGGCCAAGAAAGCTGGACAGACAGGTTCACACTTTCTAGGCTTAGAGACGTGATCTGTGTTGTGAGCATGTGGAGAGAGACGCTTAAGTCCAAGTGGGAGCTGGTTTAGAGGCAGATTAGCAACGTCTTCAAATTCAACCCTCACGGAATTGGTCCTGAAGCCTTAGACTCAGGATGGCTGACCCTCCTTAAAATTCACCGGATGCTGCTGGGCATATGAAAACTTTCAGTTCTTTCCACCGGCCACGCCTGCTGTCCAGATTACGGGCTCCTGAGATAATGGAATTTGCTTCAGGCTCCTGAAGGTGGGACCAGCAGCAGGTGGAATCAACGCTAAGGATGACTGGCTTTCCTGAGGACCGCTTCATCCAGGCCAGGAAACCGCGATACTCACCCACACTTTACAGCAGGTTCCAGCCTTTTCGATCCACACTTGTGTCTACAAGATTCAGTCTATTTTCCTGCCCTGTCCTGGGCCCATTACCAGCTATCCCTCTTCTTGAGGACCAGGTCGTTGTGCATAGGCTTTGCCTGGGTAAGATGGATTTGGTTTTGCCCACAAGATTACCATTGCATTGCTGTCTGCCAGGAGCATTATAAGGAAGCAGTAGCAAGCAGAGGTTACTTGGCCAAACCCTTAACCTCTTGATCTACTCCCCACTAGGCATGAGTCAGGTTTTTAGATACCACACAGGCACCTGTATCCACACTCCAAGTTTCTGGGCACCTCCGAATCAGTCCTTGGTGTAGTGATCAGTGCTGGATCAGGAGCTTGTCCTAGGCCTGAGCATCACTAAAGAGCTGTTCTAACCTCTGACAAGTCACTTGACCTTTCTGGGTCTTTGTTTCCAAATTTAAAAATGGTGAGGTGGGCCACCTCCTAAAGTCTTTTTTTTTTCTTTAAAAAAAAATCTATTTTCTATTCTCTTCCTTAAGTTTTAACTAATGACAACACCATCTGCAAGCCTCTTCCCTGAACTTTCCCCAAAGCCAGACGTTCCTGGCACTGAGGAAGGGAAAAACAGCTTTTCAATAACCTGACATTTATGTCTTTTAGGGCAAATTACCTCTGGCTTTTTCAAGTCTTCTCTTACCACTGTTTCCTTAAAAATCTTTAAAAGAAAAAAAAATTGAGTAAACTATTCATCTTAGCTGATTCATCTGGATCTATCTTATACTAATTCCTTTTTCCAAATTGTTTCCCTTGGGCACAGGCTCTCCAACATTTTAATTCTGGTAGCTCTGCTCATCGGCGTTCCTTTGCTCCTTTTTACAGGGAAGTTTGTTAAATGTTCTGGGCTGAACAGCTACAAAAGGAAACACACCATCTACACATAAAGGTCCTGCCTTGAGCCTTCAGAGACAATAGGCATGCAGTAGCAAGGGAGGCATTTGGGAGAAGAAAGAAGTGGGGAGGAAAGGGCGAAGAGAAGGCAGGAAGACACAGTGCTCTGTGGGAGAGGTTTTGGGAGAAATCCTGGTGGCAGTTCACCAAGTATGTTCGTTTCAGTGAGCTGTGGAATTTGTATTATTTTCCCAGAAGTCCCACTGCAGGGAGAAGTGGAGGCACAGGTTCCTCCCGTAACGGCTCCCTCTGCACAGCCTTCTGCAGAGCGAGCTGGTGAAGTCCTGCACAGTGCCTCTGTTGGATCTGGACCTGGCCCTCTGAAGTCAGAATCTCCCTACAGACTTCTAATGCCTTTAAGGAAGACCAGATCTTCCCACTGCTGGACTGGAGACCAAAGAAGACACTTAAAAGCACCCCCTAGGGAGAAGAGCAGTGTCCTCTGGCAACCTCGCCAAAGGAGTCCTTACATACGAGTGTGGCATCTTGGACTGAGTGAGGTTCAGACAATTGTAGACTCCAATGTCCATCTAATAATGCTTCAGTGCTTTTGAGACAGACTCTCACCATGTAGCCCTGGCAGCTGGCCTCAAATTCAGAGATCCACCTGCCTCTGCCTCCCAAGTGCTGGGATTAAAGGCACATACTGCCATGGCCAGCTCTTCTAATGATTTTCAGCTGAGCAAATAAAACCCCTAAGGGATCTGCTACACACCTACTCACATACACAAACATATGTACACACACCCCTTATTACAACTCTACAACTCCCTTTTAAGCCACGCTAGGAGTTCCAGCCGTTGTGGCTTTGATCTGAGGTGTTCCACCTTCAGCTCATGCATCGGAAGCCTAGCTTCCAGGGTGGCGGTTCAGAGCTGGAACTGTTGAGATGTGACTGGATTATGGCGACTTTGACTTCATCAATGGACTAATCCCATGATGGACTCGTAAAAGGGTGGCATTATTGGACGCCGTAGACAGTAGGTGTGGGACTTACTTATAGGTAGCAGGCCACTAAGATTGCGACCTAGAAAGACACTCCCAGCCCCTTCCTGTCTCTGTCTTTGCTTCCTGGCTACCAAGACATGAACAACTTTCCTTCTGCTATTCTCTTACTCCACAGTGGTCCTGCCACAAGTACAGGAGCCGACTGGGAGGCTGAGACCTTCGCAACTGTGAACCAAAACAAATCATTCCCCCATCATATAGCTCATACCAGAAATTTTGTCACAGTGTCACAAAGTCTTACTAAACCACAAACGAATGCGTGTTAATGTAAAATATATATGACACGCAGGGATGAACACAAGTACAGAGGAACCAAACTCACTGGAGACAATATCAAAACAGACGCTCTGATGAGTATCTAGTTAGTTGGTCTCAAAGTAGTAACTTTCCATTAGCAACAAGAAATCACAAAATGTACCCATAGGAGGGCCTACTCGAACAGCCGTGGGTATTGATTCATGGCGCTACTCTCATATCACATGGAATTCTGGGAAAAAGACTCTGCATGTGTCAGGGTCTTGGGAAAGGAAGGTTTTCTTCTTTAGAGAATCTGTAATGTGTCCGTACTGTCTCTCATAAAGTTCAACATTTTTCTCTCCGGCTTTAAGGTGACAACTCACTCCCTTTTCCCCTTCAAGCTGGACTGTTTAACTTGGCAGTACTGCCTAACTAAAAACTACTAGTACCTTCCCACCCAGCATGACCCGCCACTGCTCTCCTGGATCTACCTTTCTTTCAGACCCCTTTCAGCCTGGAGGACAGGATAATGTATAAGGAGAACCCTTCGTAAACTTTTTCTGGCATCTCAAACACAGTGGAAACACGAAGCTGGAAAAGAGGCCAAAAAATGCCTAAGGAGAGAAGAAGAAATAGAAACGGCTTTGGGGATGATGCATACACACACACACACACACACACATACACACACACACACACACACACACACACACACACACACACACACGCAAGGCATCAGGCCCACCTGGAAAGCATTGTAGCAGAATAAAAAGGCCCTTTCTACTGTGAACAGCAGATTAGCATAACACAAATCTCCCTGAACAGCAAAGCTCTCTGATGAACTTTGCAAAGCAAAGCAGAACCAGAGGAGGTGCCCCTTCGAGGGATGCCCAGCCATGGCTAAGCTGCCAGCCCTCCCTCACGCTCTAGGGTAGCGTGGGACAGGAGGGCATCCCATGGCAATTCCCACATCACTGTCTCCATCAGGCGTTTGTGCCAGAGGCTCCGATGGCGAGGACATCCAGTCTACTCTGTCCCACCCCCAACACTGCACCCCTGAAATCATGCTCTGCCCCTGTCAGCACTGGGGAATGGTGTCAGGGACACAGCGAGTCTCAGATCTCAGCGGAGAGAACACTCCCTCAGCACCAGCTTCCTCCCTCTCCACTTTTCTTGCACAACGAGATAGTAAAAAATGAAAAGTATGCTGCAATCCGAGTATATAACCAACAGTGAGTTTTTACTTTCATTGCTGTCCTGGTTATTTTGCACTAATGGAATGTAAACAACACGTGAATCCACTAGCCTTTCACCCCCTTGTTTTTCAGTACAGTCACGTTAGAATACCCAAGCTGGACCCAAGAGAGAGAGGAAACAGGAAACTGATTCTAGTCCTCTCTCATTGTGGCCATTTATTTGTTTATGCATTTGTTTGCTTTTACACAAGGTCTCTTGTAAGCTTAGGCTGGCTTTGAACTCATTATGTAACTGAAGACCCTCAAGTCCCGATCCTCCAAGCCTCCACCTCCCAGATGCTGAGATTACAGGCACAGGCATGACCACGCCCAGTTTATGTGGTGCTGCAGTTAAAATCAAACCCCAGCTTTGGGCACCCCAGACAAGTGCTCTACCTACTGAGCCCCAGCCATCCTCCCCCTCCCCCCCCCCCACACACACAAAAGCAAGACAAGCTCCCTGGATAACTCAAGCTGTTCTAATGCC
>CM053752.1:70166106-70225751 GCA_028658305.1 Pachyuromys duprasi | reverse complement strand
AATTCTGCAGACACACCGCTGCTCAGCCATAGTAAAGAATGAAGTCTTGACACCTGCAGGGTGCTTGGAACCCGAGAACTTCATGTGAACTGAAGTAATACAGTTCAGGGCGGACAGCAGACATTCTCGTAAGAGAATGTAAGAGAGTTGACCCAGAGGATGGAGAAAACGAAATGGCGCTTACAGAGGCTGGGAAGGGGAGAAAGGAGATGGCCAACAGACACTGGGGTGCTTCTGGATGGGAGGAGCGAGTTCAAATGTCCTCCGGCACAGCCAGGTAACCGAGGCTAACAACGATTCATTGTGTATTTTCAAAGCAGAGAGCAATAGGATTTTGCTTGTTCAAAACGCAAAGAAAGGAGAAATGTGATACACCGGCTTCCTTGGTCCTTCCTTTCTCATTCTGTACATGTGTTAAACTATAGACTGTAGTCATAAATATGTCCAATCTCATATGTCATAAGTAAAAATAAGTTTTAAATTTAAATAAGTTTCAATACTTCTCTGTTGCTACCTGTGGTCAACTCATGTCTCATTTTCTTTTTTCTTTTTTTTTTTTTTGGTCAGCTAAGCAAAGGCTTTTTAAAATTTTTTTTTATTTACTACAATTTATTCACTTTGTATCCCAGCTGTAGCCTCCTGCCCCCATTGTCCCCTCTCAATCCCACCCTCCTTCTCTCCCATGCCCCTCCCCAAGTCCACTGATAAGGGAGGTCCTTCTCCCTTCCCTCTGACCTTAGCCTATCAGGTCTAATCAGGATTGGCTGCACTGTCTTCCTCTGTGGCCTGGTAAGGCTGCCCCCGACACACACACACTCAGAGGGAGGTGATCAAAGAGCCAGATACTGAGTTCATGTCAGAGACAGCCCCTGTTCCCCTTACTAGGAACACACTTGGAGACTGAGCTGCCATGGGCTACATTTGTGCAGGGGTTCTAGGTTAATCTCCATGCATGGTCCTTGTTTGGAGTATCAGTCTCAGAAAAGACCCTGGGCCCAGATTTTTTGGTTCTGTTGCTCTCCTTGTGGAGCTCCTGTCCCCTCCAGGTCTTTCTATCTCCCCCTTCTTTCACAGATTCCCTGCACTCTGCCCAAAGTTTGGCTATGAGTCTTAGCATCTGCTTTCATACCCTGCTGGGTAAGAGTCTTTCAGAGGCTCTCTGTGGAAGGCTCCTGTCTTGTTCCCTGTTTTCTCCATCTTCTGAAGTCTATCCCATTTGTCTTTCTGAATGAAGATTGAGCCACTTTGGAAATAAATCTGCTGCTTTCTCAGACAATGAGGAATTGTGCTACCTCAAGATCTAGCTATACCACTCCTGGGTATATATCCAAAATATGTTCAAGTATACAACAAGGACATTTGCTCAACCATGTTGGTAGCAGCTTTATTTGTAATAGCCAGAATCTGAAAACAACAAAATATCCCTCAATTGAGGAATGGATACAGAAATTGTGGTACATTTACACAATGGAATACTACTTAGCAATTAAAAACAAGGAAATCATGAAATTTGCAGGTAAATAGTGGGAACTAGAAAAGATCATCCTGAGTGAGGTATTCCAGAAGCAGAAAGACAGACATGGTATATACTCACTTATAAGTGGATATTAGACTTATGATATAGGATAATCATACTAAAATCCGCCCACCTAAAGAAGCGAAGCAAGAAGGAGGACCCTGGGTAAACAAAAGCTTTTACAACAGCGTTTAATCCAAGTTTTCTATAAATAACCTTGTTTCTATTTGATGTCACTCAAAGACTCTATTGTATGTCTTTTTTTCACTGAATCAATTCTGAAGGGATTTTGTTAAACTCTCCTAATATAATTAAGAGAAAGCTTATTTATATTTTTACACTTTAGTTTTATTTCATGTGTTTCTATTATTTTAAATGCACTAACGGATTTTGCTTAATCTAATTAAATGATAAGACATTCGCATTAATGTTTATACTTGTACTGGGGTTTATGCTCTTGTTTCTTTATGACTGCTTAAGTTTTTTATATTAAATCGTAATATTTTAATATTAATATTTCCATTTCCAATTTTGTCAGTTAGCATTTAGCAAGTATTGCTGAATTTCTGTGTAATGACAATTGACATACATTCCTAAAGATAGCATACAGCCAGAGAGGGTTTTGTTTTTCTGGTGCTGGGGGTTGAACACAGGGCTCAACTATGGAAGACGAGTGCTTTACCACTGAACTATGTCTCTACATTATCTTTTTAATGTATCTCAGACCCAAAGGTTTTATTAGAAGAACTCAGTGTACTCACATTTGTTTCTCTTATTCCTACTATTGCGATATATGTATTATTACATTTCCTTTTTAATTTTTCCCCCTTAGTTTTTGCTGACTGGCTATACTTTTTATTATATATCCTCTAACCTTAATTATGAAAATGTGCTTTCAATTTTAATGGTTTAGAAATCCCACCTACACTTTTCTCTAGTTGTCAAACACATGTGGCCTTTCTGGGTGAGTTGCCAGAGCAATGCCAGCATGGCCTGGTAGCAGTGAAGTCACTGTTTACAAGAAATGAAATGACAACTCCGTGTTAGTAACAATGATGGCAGAGCAAAAGAGTGACGTCATACGGCACCAGACACCGTTCTCTTTGTGGGTATATGAGGGATGGGACAGAGTCTTGCTATGAAGCTCAGACTGGGCTCAAATTTGCAATCCTGCTGCCTCAGCTTTCTGCATGGCGGAATTGCAGGAACACTGCTACACCAGGCTCTACACATTGATCTAAAAGAGCAGACTGCAATGTCTCCATTCACTCTCTCCCTTCCTGGAGGGAGGGTGGGCTATAGTTCTCACCAACAGTGTGGAGTAGAGAGGCAACCAGGAACCCAAAGCTGGGATACAGCAAGATCATCTTGGGGAAGATACCTGTAAACTTTAGGCTCTGAGACCCACAGACACTAAGAAAACCTGTAGATGTGTCTGTAGGAGAAAGGCTGCACAAGGTGTTTCTCAATCCCTCATTTCTAGTGCCTCAGTCACCTGGAAAGGCTTCTGCACTAGAATGAGGAGGAGCAAAGGAATGCCAGTACGTCCTCTAAAGAGCGAAGGAAGTCAACTGAGAGGATGATGTTAGACCAGGGAGAGGCTGGAAGTCTGAGTTCCCTAATGGGCAGCTCTGAAGGCGGAGTAACGAGAGAAGCAAACTTCTCCTTTCTGGGAACGGGGTAGCTGTCATTTATTTAAGCATTGGTATGATTAGGGCTGGGTGGATGAAATTCTGGCCACAAAATGCAAGTATGTACCCCCCCCCTTTTTTCTCCATTTTACATCTACAGTGTGTGCATTTAAATGAGGGCTAACATTTAAATTCCATACTTAGTTTTTCAGACTGGAGTGACAGTGAAGAAGGAAGAGGAATAGAGGTCCAGAAACAATTTAAACACCATCCAGTAACTCGATTTACTACTCAGAAACTGGCTAGATAGGACCACGGAGAAGAGGTGCTAGAATGCCTGCTAAGGCTGTTTTTGTTTTAGCATAATTAAATCATTTTTAATCACCCCATGTTTGGTGCCCCAAATGGAGAGAGCAACCTTCCAAGAATTAAAGGGATTTCCCCCCCCAAACTAGTAAATAAGTGATGGAACTGGGATCGGATACCAAAAGTTTCTGGCTATATCCAGTGTCATTTCCAGCTCATGTGTGAACTGTCCCCTTGCTATTCAGTAAATGAGCCAAAGAGCGCATGCACTCTGCTGTGGGCTTCGAAGGGAGATGAACACTGTGAGACATTTGCTGGTCAGAGCGTCACGGGTTAAGTAAGCTTGTCCAGAGAGCAACTGCTTCCCTCAGAAACCGTGAGGGGATTTTCGAGGCATTACATCAGGCAAAGCACTCAATCGAAAAGACTGCACGCACCAGATCTCTGAGCCCTTGGAAGAGCTAAAGGGAAGTTGAAAGGTCAACAAAGTTCTCTCGATGGTGCACCACACAGTGGAACATTGTTTGTGCGATTGCAATGCAATAGAAGCTGGAATTATCAAGATTTGGATCATCTGCCCCCAAAGCCAGAGGCACTACCTAGCGCGGCCACTCTTCAGCATGCCACAGGGCCTGATGAAATAAACTGAGCTGGCTTTCCTCAGCACGACGGAATTGGATTACAAGTAACCAAGCTGTTCATTCATTTTTACTGCTAATCAAGGCAGAAAGGAACCGCCAAATTCCTTTGTTCACAAAGACTGGCTAGGGACACAGAAAAGCCCTATGCCTGCAGGGGTCTGTTCCAGATGGGGTCCTAGGGCTGAAGTGACAAGGGGACACATGTCCCCACCGCTAACCCAGAAGCTAACTCCAATCAATAATGACTTGCAAATAAAAATTGTTTCCTCCAAGGGAGTCTTGCTGGGGACACAAATGTCTCTTGAGGGTAGGTGGCACGCCAATGGGCTTCTTTGTTGGTTTGTTGTATAGCAATGTTGTGTCAGGGCTTTTTATTTTCTTCTTTTCTTTTAATTATACGCACACACACAAACATACACACATATCCTTCTTTCTTTTTACCTTACAGGTCTTTTTACCTTACAGGCCATATCTATTGTGGCCTCCAATTTAGCGTCTTTATGGGATTCCTGAGAGTGAGAATGAGTTGTTTTCTTTCTCTTGTGCCTTCTCTTGGGCTCATTTCTTTCTGTATGTTTTGTTCTATTCTGATGTGTTGATTTTTATTCCTATTTTAATTTATTATTATCCCTTAGAAACCTGCTTATTTGGTAATGACAGACAGAAAAGGGGTGGATCCGGATGGGAGGGGAGGTTAGGGAGGAGCTGGGAGGAGTAGAGGGAGAGAGAGATACTAGAGATACATATAAGAAAAGACAAAACCACATTCAACAAAAGGAAAAATTACCTGAAAGATGAACTAAAATAATGTTCAGAAAGTTCCTATTATGAAGGTGAATTATAAAAATGTGAGTGTTTTCAAGATGATAATTATACAATGCAAAATATTTCAGGAATAAAAACCATTGTTAGTCATAAAAAGAAAAACTCTGCTATCATCCAAGATGAGGTTAAGAACCTCCATAAACACAGAATTCTAGAGCTAACCGAGACAGTTCTAAGAACCAAGATGCATATATTTATATGTAGCTCAGTATGTGTGTATCTAAGCTGTAAATTAACATCAGTTGTCTTCTTCAATTCTCTCTCTCCCTCTCCCCCTCCCTCCCCAGCCCCTTCCTTCTCCCTCTTCACCCCCACCCCAGACCCTTCCTTCTCCCTCTCCCTTGAGGCAGGGTCTCTCATTAACTAGAGCTCACAGATTCTGCTAGAATTGTTTGCTAGCAAGCCTCAGAAAAGCCCACACCTATCTCTGCTTGGATTACATCTGTCGCTCAGTGCTTGGATTACATCTGTCGCTCAGTGCTTGGATTACAAGCACATCACTTCAGGCTTTTTGTGTGAGCTCTGGGGGTCAAACTCAGATTGTCACACTTCCGTGGCAAGAACATTTACCACTTTGCCCCTGCTCCTTTCTTGTAGACTGAATGAGTGGGCCAAAGATGCTGGATGAGGTCCAGGATGATAAGATGCCCCTTGCCATGCAGATTGGCAGTTTTCAGAATTTGTGTGTTTCCCACACTGAACACAGAACTGAGAGGACATCTAAGTGCTTGAAAAGATCATCCTTCTCAGGCTCATCTGTGCCTCTCTCTCTCGCAACAAGGAGAACACAGAACAAGGTAGAATAGAATTGGTAAGGAGGTTCCTGTTGCCTCAGAATCGAAGGATTTTGAGATCAACATGCCCAATTCAAACAGCAGACCCATTACTTGCTAGTTGCAGTGAATTAATTCATTCTTTCCAGCCCCAGTTTTCATCTTAGCATAGGGACATTTTTACAAGTATTAAATCTGATGTGACCCTCAAAGACCTTAACCAGTGAGTGCAATGCAAAAATGGTGGCTACTGTCCTTTTGATAGGTTGGGAATTTTATTCTCTGGAAGTTATAGATTAGTGAGGCAACTAGCCAAGCGAAGACAGGACTTCATTTTTGGGGTGTTCTGCATGCAGCAAATAAAAGGTACTTGGCAAAAAGGATGAAAGAAGTTCAGATCATTCTAGAAAGTCACAACCACAAGGCTCTTTATAAGTGTGCAGGTTAGGTATTGTAGCATTTTTGCTTCTAGATTTGGAAGTATTTGCATCTGACTAGAACCAAGGAAGAAAATGCGACACGAATTACAATGTCTCCATGATAAAACAACAAGAAAAGCACCACTCACTGCTAGTGAGAAGCCATGTGGTTGGGAGAAATAAAACCAGGCTTAGAATCAGCCATGGGCTCTGGGGAACAGGTATCCCCACTGAGCTTTGAGGAAATGTTTATGTGTTATAAACACTCGGTGCCTTTTGGAAAATCCTGGATTAAAGAGATATGTTCTTTAAGGCTTCTGGTATTAAAGTGGGTGTTTTCTGGCTGAGACTCCAGGCAGAATCTGGTCCTGTGAAGCCTCAGATTTATTCAGGTTATAATTAGAGTGTAGGTCATATCCAGCTGAGCAACATCAAACCCAACCTGGTGTGTTTATCATATTTTTTTTTCCTGGACTCTGATTTTGATTTTGAAGTGGCTGCAGACAGCCTAAATTACATGTTCTGCAAAGGAAGTAAATTTATAAAACACAAACATCTGTCAAGAGTTTATTAATTAGTAACAGTCATAATGAATGAGAAACACTATATTTTGTATATCAGCATCTATTATTATTTTTGCCTTCAATCAGCTTCTGGAAATAAAGTTGGTACTCTGAGTGATGCCTAAAATTTACTAAATTACTGTTGTATACCTCAATGACATACTTAGGCACTAAATGCAACATAATACCCACTTATTAACTTCCAAGGGCAAATTTATATACAGAAATAATCAGCCATCTTTATTTAGTAACATGAAGTGTAGTTATTGAAATACGTCTCCGGAACATTTTGTACAGGCCGCATTTTCACATTGTGGTACCATGGATAATCAATCACAATGGCTAAAAAAAAAAAGCTAAAAAGGAGTTTGGGCTGTGTTACGCTGAGCTGATTGCAAGCTCTGTTTTAATTGATTTTTTCAAACATACTTATTATTGTGTGTTATGCATAAAAATGGGGGGAAGCATGTGTGCCACAACACGTGTGTGTGGTGGTCAGGGAACAGCACTGTGGAGTTGGTTCTCTCCTCCCATCTTCATGTGGGTTTCAGGCATAGAATTTAGGCTCCATGGCAAGCGCATTCACCAGCTAAGCCATCTCCCTCTCCGGCCCAAGTTTTAAATAAACTCTACTTCCCTCACTATTGAAAAATTACTACTATAAACTATAATATTTATCAAAGCTTGATTATGCTTTGTTTGTGTTTGGTTTTCCAAGACAGGGTTTCTCTATGTAGCCTTGATGGTCCTGGACTCACTTTGTAGATCGGGCTGGCCTGGAATTCACAGAGATCACCTGCCTCAGCCTCCCTGAGTGCTGGGATTACAGGTGAGTGTCTCCGAGCTATCCGATCCTTAAACTGGCAAGAGTTCAGCCCAGAAAAGCCCGCTGATAAACATACTCACCAATGCAGAGCCAGACTTCCTCTGTCATCCCAGGACCAAGGACCAGGCAAAGAGTGACCACCCCCGCAGCCTGCAGCCCTCCAGACTAATTCAGACTAGCCAGCCTAAACTGTCTACCCTGCCCTGACTTGCCTTTGCTGCAGAAACTCTGATAAAGGATCTGGCCTAAATAGCTTTCTCTGGGAGAACAGTTCTGCCTCCCAGCCGGGCTGCTTCCGTTTGCAGGCAGAGCTCTGTGGCCCAACACGCCTCCTTTTTTCTAGGACCTCCTAGTGTAGTCAGTTTTGTTGTGTCCGCTGGGGGCTACAGCTGACTTCCCATTATGTAAGGAATGTTAAACCGTCCGAACATCAGTCAGGGAAATAGCACTCAAGTAACTGAACAGATGTGTCTCTACCTCAACAGGGACTGTGAACCTTAACCTCGCTGAGCTGCTTGGAACCAGACGCCTCCACGCAGCTATTCCTGTTCTGACAACAGTTCAGAAAATGCCCCTCTGCGTGACTTTTGCAACACAGGGAGGTGCGCTCAGCCTTTGGGTAGCCCCTCCACGTTCAGTTCCCTCCAGTTAGGCGAATGAGAGGATCGCCAGCCCTCCTGGGCTGCTGCAAACAGCAGGAGAGATGTGCTGCCTCTTGCAGTGCTGAGTTTGGCTTTGGCTCAGGGGCCAGCTTCTTCCTTCTAGACCCTCCCAAGTAGGATCACGGATGGTCCTGTACTCCATCATGGCACCAGTATGGGCTACAACCCATCCCCAGCCCTCCAGTACTTCCTCCTGGGAGAAAAAGAAGTGGCTGACATCTTCTAAATGAAAGATTACTGTCTTCTAGCCATCAGTGGAGAACAGAAGTACCCCTCATTCTCAAGATCCGGAGACTACCTCAGTCAGTGGTCTACTCTGCGAACACAACATCCTTCGAAATAAGCAGTGCTGACTCAGAGTCTAAGTCAGCCTTCCTACCCATTTATAGCAGCTTCATCTTCCTACTGCTTCAGCATATGAAAGCATTTTCTAGGCCGGCTTTCCCACAGCCATCCCAACTGCTCTTTCCAAAAATGACCAAGTCACTCTGGCCCTTCAGTTTTCTCACTACTACTAAGTAGCATATTTCCTGACCATGTTTTTAATACAAAGAGGGGTATCCCAAAACAGCACCTTCCCTGTGCTCACTCAGGACTGTGCTTGAGTACCTGTGGGCAGAGGGGTGGGCAGTGAGAAGCGGCAAGATGGTCATGCCAGGAGAACCTGTGTGATTGTCACATAGCCTGGACAGAACCAACAGACGTCTACAGAGACTGCCCCCTGACTAACATATATTTCACAGAGTTGCTATGCAAGACACAGGCCCACAGCTGCTTGTCAGGCTTAAAGGACAGAGAACAGAAGCAATAAAGAGATTTTAGGTCATTGGGAATTGTGAGATCCAATCACATACCCTGTGATGGGCCACACTCTGTCTTTCAAACTTCCAGTTCAATTGCTTGTTCATAAGCAACCGTAAACAACGTGGTAACTCATGTAGTTCCAAAAGGAAAGACTGGCATGCCTTCAGCTCAGGGGCCTCTAAGCACCAGCTACTTCAGGGCCCAAGAGCCTAGTCTGCCCTATGGCCTCAGATTACTTTACAATGCTCAGACTAGCACAAACCATCAGCATTGTCCATTAACCCCAAATAATTATTACATTAAATGTTTACGGACATCAACAATATTATGGTTTTTAAAAACCCGAAGTACCTTTTTGTGCATTTGTCCAATTTGTCATCACTGAGGCAACTGCACCCTACTTTAGAGGCGAGCACCCTGAGTCAGCAATAAATAAGAGCAGCAGCAGCACACCCTTCCAAGCCGTCCGACTGCAGAACCTGGACTTGTCATCTTTCATGTGGGTTCCAGCCTCAAACTGTTACCTCATTAGCCAGATCTTTCAGTTAGCTTTCTGTTGCTACAACAGCTGTTTAAGATGAGAGACATCTTTTTAAAGGGTCGTCTGGGCCCACAGTTCTGGAGGTTTCAGTCTACTACCCCACTGCTTTGAGCCTGTGGCGATGCCTCATTATGGCAGGAGCATCAGTGAGTCCTACAGTGCTCAGTCTGAGGCCAGGAAACAATAGACAGTGAGGAAGAGCTAGATCCTGCAATTCCCAATGGCCTAAGTACCTCCCAGCAGGCCTCACAGCCCAAAGGCTCCATTCAGGTCTCAACGGCACACCACTGCGGACCAAGCCTTTAACACGTGGACTTTGCAGACATTTAAGAACCAAAACACATGAATGCGGGAAAACTTACTACCTCCCTGCTTATCTTTCATGGGGGTTGGGAGGAGGGAGGAACAAACTAGCAGTTGTACATCACAGTTTGATGGGACCAGCCATTTTCAGTCATGACCTTGTAAATGCAATGTGTTCTGTGATAACTGCCAAGCTATATATAAAGTCAGGCAAGGCTGCTGGCTGACCGCTCCAGGTGTCTGTTACCATGGAATAAATGACCCTAAGACTAGGTGTATGAAACCACGACCATATCTCCATCCTTGTGGACACACGTCGTCCGGAATCTAGGAACAGTGGAGAGTAGGCAGCTACACTGTTTTGTAAGGTCTGTGGTCCCCTCTGGCTTCACTGGCCCCACTGCGGGGGGGGGGGGGGAAATCCATTTCCAAGATGGCCTCTTCATTTACATACACAGGTCTGGTATAAGCCTAGGAAGGCTAAGATGAGCTCTACCAAGATTGTCAAGGGCAGTGCATACAAGGGGCCTTTTGGGTGTCACCCGTATTTCTTTCATTTATTTCTGTCTTTGTTTTGTTTGTTTGTTTGTTCAATGCTCCTATCAAACCCAGGGTCTTGCATGCACTAAGAAAATACTCTATACTGAGCTACAGCATATACCCTCTTCCTTAGCTGGACTGCTTTTCTTTTTTGAGACAGGGTCAAAAAAACAAAACAAAACAAAACAAAAACCTGACTTTGTAGCCCAGGATAGCCTAGAATTTGTGGCAATCCTCAACTTCCTTTGTGCTAGGATTGTGGGTGTATACTACTGTGCCCAGGTGGACTTTTAACATGTTTGTTCAAGGCTGTCTCTAAGTGCCATTGTTCCTGCCTTTTATGACATCGCCTTAGAAGTCACATGGGGTCACCACTGCCATGGAACTCCAGCAAAAAAAAGTCACAAACCTCCCTGACACCAGATTCAAGCGGAAGGGAAACGGACGCACCTCTCACTGGCAAACATGAGATATTTACTGGCACATTTTAAACTTAAACTTTTGTGGCTGGACATGATTATTTATAGAAGCCAGGCACGACCATTTACAATTCTATCTCTAATTATCCAGTTCTGCATTGGAAGGTCCTAGAGCAATGGAAGGTCTACACTGGTGTTGCGTAAATATTAATTTAGAGTAACAACAAAAGAGACAGCTGATAAAAATGTTGTCATCTTTGAACCTTCAACTCTTGCTAACATTTATCAATTGGGCAAAACATTTCTATATTTCCGTTAAAGATATGCATCAATCAGATGCTCAAAAGTCACATTAAAACATTCAAGAATCTAGGAAACGGGAAGTTGTCTAGCTTGTAGATTAACGACTGCCTCAAATAGCAAACTCAAGCATCCAGAACTAAGCAGGCAGGTGGGCACAGGCAGGCTGGGGCGAGGCAAGAGAAACAGGGACAGGGTGTGCCTCTGCATGAGGCATTCGGTTTCAATTTCTTTTAAAAGCTGCATTTCTAAAATCAGTCCTTGGCCCTCAGTGTATAAGCTTTGGCTTGGATCAGGTACCGGGTCTTTCCTAGATTCACTAGGGTTTGCCCAGGTTGTTCCGGTCTATCTGTGACCCTCTCTCGTTGCCACTCCCCTCCCCTCTCCTGATTCTGGGAATTGAACTCACCTTTGTAGTAGCTGGTGCTGTAGCCTGGCCCCACTTTTCATCCGTCTCAGAGTCTCTAACAAGTATTGTCTAATTCCGTAGTTAATAATAAACACTCACGGAGAATCTCTGGGGTCTGAAGTTGGCACGTGCACCTGATCTCATCGTGCTCAGCTTCTTTTACAAATAAGGAAACTGAGCTTTCGGCAAACACAATTAACTGGTAAACGTGCCAAAACTAATGCATGGCAGAGTTGGAGTTTTCATGTAGATATGTTTGACTCAGCGATAACACATGTTGTGTAGCACAGTGTGACTCCTCTCAGGTGAGGCCAGGACGGAAGGGGCATGGCTTGCTGGGATTTCTCTGGAATAGAAACAATAGTGTGCCTGAGGCAGGGGCTGTTCAGGGAGTCTTAGCTGGGAATCCTGGAAGGCTAAGACTGTGTAAGGAACTGTATTACTGACCCCTGGATACCTGGAGAGAGATCTTGAGCCTTCTGGAAGATAGGCAGTGCTTGCATAACTGGTCATGTGATAGAAGACCATTTACCATCAAGATGCTTCTCACATACTAACAGAGAGAGCCCAAGGTCACGGGGCTCCAAGCTCAGGAACCTTTCCTGGCAGACCCCACATGACTCCCTTTTTAACGGACATTCTTTGAAAAGGCCCTCTAAAAACCTTGCTCTATTTCCTTGAAGAGAAAACTCAAGGGTTCTCATACATCACATGTGTGGCAGTCAATTTTTAATCGTTTAAATAATTTATTCTTCATTGTTTAATGCATTATACCATTTCCCCATGCATAATTTATTATGCCATTTATGTTTATTAAAAATTGATCACGGGGACGTGCTCCTTCTCCATTCGCTGAGGCCACTGATATTTCTCTGTCAGACCTCTTGGGAACAGACAACAAAGCATTCCACTCAGTCTCTTCTTAATTCACGTTAATTGTCTGCATGCCCTTTCGTCTCCAGGTCCTCTTTGTCACAAAAGGTCCAGGGCTTATCTCAGGTGATAACTGCTCATCCCCTCCTTTTATATGGCAGGATATCTAAAGGCCCATTCCCTGCCCACCGAGGGCTTCAGGGAAAGAAAAAAAAAAGCTTAATTTTACTTTTCTAAATGTTTAAAATCCAATGTGAAAGGGGGGCATATAAGAACAAGATTCTAGAGTCTTCCACGGCAGAGCCATAGCCTCTGTAACCTCCTATTTCTCTTCACTTTCTCAGTCTACTTTTTTTTCCTCACAGCTCGTTTTTCTTTCCTTCAGACACGGGGTTAACTTTGAACTTTTTTCCTTCTTCTTTTCCTCTATTTTCAGTTTCTCCTTAAGTCACCTCATCTTTGAACTTCTCAGCCCCCTGACCTGAGCATGTCTCTGCCACCCTTATTGCTAAGGCCTCAGCGCCCCGTCCTGGACACGTGCCTCAGACCCCACCATTCCACGCTTCTCTAAGGGAAGGCAGGAGAGAAGCAGAAAGGGCGTCCCACGAGAGCTGAGCAGGGGTTAGGAAAGACTAGCAGGGTTCAGGCAGTGGTCTTCATGGTATCCAATTTCACGTGTATCAAAGGGTCCCCTTGGTGCCCCGAGGGCAACCTTCTCATTCCCAAGGGCCCAATCTGTCTCACACTTCCACTGTCATTGACCATTCAAGCCAAAAGCATGAAGGTCAGCCTTGCCTCTTTACTCTCACCTCCATAACCAATCATAACCAACACTTGTTGAGTCCACCTCCTCTTATTTTGGAACATGTCCCCTGAACTTTATGCTGTGCCCCCCCCCCTTTGCCTTCTGCAACAATTTCTGGGTGTCTCGAGGCCCACATCCCTCTATCCTCTGGCTGCCACAGTCAGTGTGATCTCTCCACAAGGCAAATCTACTCTTTTTCCCATGAGATTTTGTTTGGTTTGGTGTTTTTTTGTTGTTGGTTTTTTGTTTTTTGTGTTTTTTTTTTTTGGTTTGGTTCTGCTTTGGTTTTTAGTAGCTTTGTTCTTCCACTTTACACACGTTTATAACGCATTCTGATTACTGTCTCTTATCCCTGCTATTTCCTCTTCTTCCCTACACATCTCTTTTCTATATTCATGATTTTGTATGTGTGTGTCCTACAAAGTTTGACACAGATTGTCTGTGTGACTGAAATAACCCGCTGGAACCTGGTGGGTATTACGCCCTCCTCCCTCCCAGGCTCTGTTACTTGTCAATAGTCCACAGTAAGTAGTAGGGCATTCCTCCTGTCCTCATCCATAGCTAACTCTGGTAGACGGATGGGTGTAGGCATGGTACCAGTAACCACAGCTGCCGTGCATTCATGATTGGCATGCTATGCCATACTTATGATTTGGGTTTTTTGACACAGGGTCTTACTTACTGTGTAGCCAAGACTGGCTTTTAACTCAGTAATCCTCTTGCTTCCTATTGCGGCGCTCAGCACACTGTGTTCACTTCATGATGACCGGACCAGGAGCTCATGAGGGCAGGCCTATGCTTCACGTGCTTCCCACTGGATGCTCAGTGCCTGCCATTATGTGTTCTCAATAGTATCCATCAATTAAAAAACGAGTGTGTAGTGACTGAATCCTTTGGTGGCTTCAAGTGAACCATGCCTTCTGGAACTCACACTGTGTACAGTTTGCAATATAGCTGTGATTTTTCTCTAACTCTTAAAACACTACAGGCGTGAGGGCCTGCTGATTCTGCTTTTGTGATTCTGTATGTACGTGGAAAAGGAAAGCGCCTGAGCCTGTGCCCCACCTAGGGTAGGAGATGAAGGCTACCAGATGAACCCTAGGCAAGAGCAGAGCAGAGCTGCCCAGCTGTGAAGTCAGCCCAGACTGTAGAATTGGGAAAAAGCAAAATGACTAACGTTTTAAACACTGTGCCCTAAGGTGATTTGTTACACAGCCATATGTAAAAACATTGTGACTCTCTGAGTGAAAAATGCCGCCTGTGTATTTGGATACGTGATCGCCAGCTGACATGCTGTTTGAGAAAGATATAGAGCCTGGAGGAAGAGTGTCCTTGAGGATAGGCCTTGAGCATTTATAGCCTCACCCTGCTTCCTACTTCTGTCTCTGCTTCTTGTGTTCAATAAAGACGTGATCTCTCAGCTTCCTGTCACCCACGCCTCCTACCATCACGGACCCCCCCTTAGAGCTGAAATCCAGGTAAGTTCTTTCTTCCTTAAGCTGGCCTTGGTCATGACATTTTATCAACAATGGAAAACAAAATGAATATGCATATATATTATACAAATATACATGAGACACTAACTCCACAAAAAAAAAAGGAAATACGTTATTATACAGGACAACATTTTCTGACAGCAAGCCGGTGCTGTTTTTCAGTAGCGTTTATATGAAATGGCAGCTTGAAAGGAAAAATAGCAGGTTGGCAAGATGGCTCGGTGGGTAAGCAGCTTGTCATCAAGCCTGTCAACCTGAGTTCCACCCCTGAAATCCAGTTAGGGAGTGGTGAAAAGATAGAACCAGTTCACTGGCTCCTTGTTGTTGTCTGTCCTCCACACACTACAGCATGTCTGCGCGATCTCTCTCTCTCTCTCTAAAGAAATGTATTTTCAATAAAGAACAGAGCAACAGAATTGAAAGGACTCGTCCCCAGCAGCTTCCACAACACATCACAATTCCCCTCTGCTGTTCTCTTTGGTTTTAAAACATTTCCCAGTGAAAAGATTTTCCTCTCTCCCCCCTCCTTTTTAAAAAGACATTCCAGGTCTGACATTAACATCAAGGAGTCCCACCAAGAACTCAAGAGAGCACTACAAACAAACAGAGGCAGCTTAAAGTCCCAGGGCTGAGCCATCTCCAATGTAGCGCTCAGGGGGGCAAAGGCACCATGGGGACTCTGTGCTTAGCTGGCCTGGACTCTAAATGTTTGTTTCTGTGTGAAAAATCTACCATCTCCCCAGGGAAGAGAATGGACAGTTCTTACATACGCAGCTGTGGTGAGTGTCCGTAGGCTAGTAAAAATAAGCAGCTACCCAATGTTTTTAACCCAGATGTCCGACAAATTACACACACGCAAAACATATACTGATGCTTCAAGGAGGCAGTCAGTGCACATCATAGCACAGTCTAGGGTCAGCGAAGTCCTCTCACAACCCAGATATTAGGCACTTACGTTAGCATAGCTGTCCGCAGCATGAGGAGGGAGATGGCTCGAGGAAACATTTACCCTGCTGCAACTCTGGATTATTACTCCCCATCCCCGGTGTCCCTTCAGAAAGAGGAATGACTGCTGAGCAGGAGCGTGGCCTGGAGCCGAGGATCTCCCTTTTGCTTTTTAAAACAATCAAAACCAAAGTGCCAAGAGCTATTTTAATACTTTATACTAATTTCTTGAATTATCTTTTTATATATAAATAAACCCTGGAAGGTAAACACATCGTGTATTGTTTAGAATTTATAGTGCGGCCTTTGACATGATCTCACATTGACATATTGTATATGTTGGGGACTTTGAGTGAAGAAGTGGGTTTAGGAAAGATCTGGCAGCTCCAATACTGCATGTATAGAAAGAGAAAGATCCCTTCTCAGTGTTTGTAAAGCCCTAGACCCCAAGCAAGAGGGAAGAGACCTCAAGCATAAACACCCACACCCGTCCACTGCTAAGACTGGGCATACACCCCTATTACACATGGCTAAAGCAAACACTAATATCAACAATTGGAAGTATACACCAGGAAGGGTGGTGCACACCTTTAATCCCAGCACTTGGGAGGCTGAAGCAGGCAGAACTTCTGAGTTCAAGGCCAGCCTAGTCTACAGAGCAAGTTCCAGCCTGGGCTATATAGAGAAATCCTGTCTCAAAATACCAAAAAGTACAGAGACCTGGGAGATCACGTGCAAGCATGAGGACCTGAGTTCAGATCCCTAACATGTAAAGAACTGTGTGGGTGGGTTCTTAAGATAGGTAGATACCCAGCGCTTCCTGGCCAGCTAGCCTCATGGAGCTGAGCTCTGGCTTCACACGCTATCTCAAAAAACACGAAGGAGAGTGATAGAAGTGTTGCACTGTGTGGATCTCTGAGCTCCATACGCACCCACGCACGTATGTACCCACATCCTTTTCCTCTCCTGGATAATCAAGCTCTTTGACTAGAGGCCATCTCGGCTGCCGACTCAGGGACACCAGAGAATGGAAAACGTATTCTGTGACTTTCTTCAGAGTAACTTCAAGTAGGGGCTCCAGGTAGAGGGCAGAGCAGAGGGGCAGAGAAAAGAAACCACCACTCACCAGTTTCCACCTTGTAGGAAGGAGAAAAGCCTGGCATAGGAGAAACGGGGTTTTGCGATAGAAGAAGCGTTGGGGGTACTGTTGGCCACTCCAAAAGGGCAGCAGGCCCAGCGTGCGGCAGGAACTGGCCCTTGTTTTCCTTCCCTGACGACCTCCAGGCTGTGGCTTCTCACGTGATTTCATTTTGTAGGTGTTTCGTGTCGTGGGTGGATGAATGATGGAGGCAGGCAGGCCTGACAGGGCAATCTGACACCGCAGGTATGTGTCAGAGTGCGGAGCTATCATCAGAGCTAGGCAGTACTGGGCCTGAAGCATGACTGATTTGTGCATAAACCAGATTCTATGACCCTGCTCACGGTGGGACTCGGATCTGTCCATGTCCACGTCTCTCACTTGACCCTGCACTCCTCTCCCACGAGCCCACACCCTTCCCCTGGGATGTGCCCAGCTTGTTCTCACCCCGGGACCTTTGCATTTGGCATTCCCTCTGCCTGACACGTATTTTCCCCAGGTGTCATGTGTCTGGTCCCCGGTCACTCCTATCTCAAGTCTTCAGTCATGTCTTTAGGCAGAGATTCCCTGGCTGCTGTATCTCCGTCATTCTCTAACCCAGTGGCTCTCAACTGGGTCCTAATGCTGGGACCTTTTAATGCAGTTCCTCGTGTTGTGGTGCCCCCCCCCCCAACTATAAAATGATTTTCATTGCTCCTGTGATAAATCTTAATGTAAGTGTCTATGGTTTTTTTTTTGTTTTGTTTTGTTTTGGGGGTTTTTTGTTTGATGGTCTGAAGCAACACTTGTGAAAGGGTTGGTCGCCCCCTAGAGAGGTCAGGACTCAAAGGCTGAGAAACGCTGTTCTCACCAATCATCTGGTCAGCCAGTATCTTAATTTACCTTAGCTTCGTGTTTTCTGGCTCATTCTTCTTTCTCCCTCGTGAAACGTAAACTCTGTGGAGACAGTGACCTTCCCTAAAGCCTCCACAGTAAGTGCTCAATAAATGCCCGGTGAACAAATGCAGGAGACAAATGGAGGCTGCAGACAGGTAAGGGAGTACAAGGTGGCCGCCTGGAGCGCTCAGCTCAACGCTGTGGGTCTGTGGTTGTGTGTGCTGCCTGGATGTCTCAACTCGAGAAGTGTGTCCTAAAGCGAAAGGATTGAAGTGAGTCTTCTTTCCTGAGACACTAAGGAAACCGGACCTTCTCACCCCAGGTAAGCTTCCACACCAGTGGCAGAAACAGGGGCTGCCTTCAGCGCTGACTCCTGGGCGGCTCGGCTGGAAGCCTCATGAAGACAGGAAGCCAGAAATGGGCCGCTCTGCTCACTCAGCACTGCAGAAATCCTAACGGCTCTACAGATTGGACCTCTCACGTCCTTCTCATCCACAGAGCAAGGAAATCCATCCACATCAAACCTCTGCTAATTCTAAGCGTCTTGAGGCAAGGGTCAGCCATATAAATTTCTGATGCCCGATGTGATTTATCTCCAGGGTAGCAACTCAAACTCAGTGAGATCACTGTAAACACACTCCCCACCCTTCCACCCCCAATGGGAATAGTTGGGTACTTGGGCCAGAGGGTTCTGCACCATGGACCCGGAAACAAAACAAATAAAGAATATGTTCCCTGCTAAGAAGCCTTTGGCATCCAGCAGCCAAAGGAATTGTGGTTGTCTTGATTTGGGGAGATTTTTCCAGAAAGGATTTGGAAGAAATAGTTGTTTCGATGAGAACATTAGTTCAGTACCTTTCACGGGTGGTGGTAAACATGTATTTCCTACTCAGACCTCGTCTCTAGGAAAAATAGCTCTGCTCAACAGAGTTAACCTTCCCATCAGTGGGGGATTGGACAGTAGAGGCGACAGGGGCAGGCTGAAGGGGAGTGAGAGCCATTTCCGGGTCACACATCCTCTTCAGTAATCCCTGGAATTAGGGTCAGAAGTAGAGTGGTGGGAGAAATAAGCAAAGACTTCAGGACCATTTATGGACCAGAGCAACAAATAAGGTTTGGTGAGTAAAACGGTGCTCTTGAAAAAAAAAATCCTTCTCCTGGCCTGTGTTCAGGAGCCAATCACTGCCAGCCCTGAGGAGTTCAGAAGAACAGGCAAGAATAAAAAGGATTTTCTTGACAGAGGATAAATAAAATAATAAAACAACCCCCCACCCCAAGCTTGCGCTGCTAATTCCCACTTCTCTTCAGAGAATAGCGCAGGCACTCCTCAATAGCCCTCATTTTTAATAGATGGGAGAGAAAGATTTCAATAAGTGGTGGAAACACAACTCAGGAATTCATGGTCCCCGTAGTCCCCCATCTTGGCCTTCCAGGGACAAGCTGCAAACCCCGTATTCATTTTGTTTACTAGGGCTTTACTCTGAAATATGCCAGCCCTGCCCTGCTTGAGCTTGGAAAAGCAGATCTTAGGAGTCACTCCACACGGCAGAGCCGCTGTGGTAGAAAACACAGGAAAACGCATTCCAGGGTTTTCTCTTTTTCCACTCACCACCAAGCTCCTCTGCCTCGGTGAGCGCAGCAACACAGTGCCTTGGCTGATCTAGAAATTGCTTCCATATGCAGGCGCAGGAAAGAATGTCCTCACTGGCTGCCTGGAAAGGAAACTCTGGGCAGCTGCTCCTTCCTGCCAGAAAACACTTCTCGGGCCAGAAAGAGAGCCACAGGCGTTTGAGCTGAGATCACACACACATCTCCAACATCCCCAGTTTATGGATGAGGAAACTGAGGCAAGGTCATAAGACAGCGGTTTTGCTGCAGGAAGAACCTGAAAACCTCTCTCTCTCCCCACCCCACCTCTGTTGCAACAGAGTGGCTAACTGGGTACTGGGTTCGGAAGCACCCGGGCTAAGCCCACACACAGCACTCTACTGTCAGAACTCTCTCACGGAGAGGTCCTGTGAGGGGAGGAGAGGGCGCAAAGGAAGGACTGCTCTCCGCTTCTCGTGGGGTTGCACCAGAGTCTCCACCGACCTCCCTTGACTCCCGAGCCTCAATGCCCCTGTTAGTGCTAGGGAGGTCCTAGATGCAGAACAAAGACCCCGGGAGAATCACAGAAACCTCTTATCCACAGAAACCTACCATATACAACCCAGGCTGACTGAAGCCTGAGTCACAGCACCCGGAATGCTGACCTTGGAGGCTCAGCCTAGGCTCAAAAGAGCAGCTCTGGATAGCCAGGATGTGATGACCCCCAGGTACACACGCATGCATGCACAGGAACATACATATACACACACACAGACTGACACAAAAAAAGAAAGACCGTGTTACCTAGTTCATACTAATCCCCAACGTCTAGCACACCAAAGTTGAATCTGGCCCACCCAGTTCTCATCACCAAGTCAAGAGTCAGAGCTCGCTACCTCAAGCCCAGCTACAAGGCACTCAAGACAATGCTTGGTGTTTTCAAGGCTTGTCATGCAGCCTGCAGTCCAAGCGACTTTGGGTAGTTCTGTTACATAACCTGAACTTTTTTTTCTGTCCCCTTTCTCTGCTATGTCCGTTGTTGAAGTGCCCTTCAAATAACGCTTGACTAGAAACACTGCTGTCTATAATTAGATTGCTCCTACAGTTGAAAGTATTAAAGAACATGCTTTCTTTTTCTTTTCTGGGTGTGGGGTGTATGCGGTGCTGGGTGTTCAACCCAGGGCCTCAGACCTGCACTTTACCACTGAGACACTTCCCCAGCACACAGAGCCACTCAAACACCCAGTACCTATATACCCAGTACCAAACACCCAGTACCAAATACCCAGCACCTATATACCCAGTACCTATATACCTAGTACCAAATACCCAGCACCTATATACCCAGTATCAAATACCCAGTACCTATATACCCAGACATGGAATTAGAGACACAGCCCAGCCCTCCTCCTATAGCATGCTTCCTCATAGGGGACTCTTAATAAAGCTTCATTTATGTTCTTATTTCATTACAAAATTATACGATTTTCAGATGTAATACTATGACCAGTCATGACACACCCAGTAGACTATGGGCAATCATGAACTTTGAACAGGCTCTGTGTCCTTTTTGCATCAGGAAAACAAAGCTCTGACAAGCAAGTGTTTCCTGTCCACACAGAATGACGGTTTGGCATGTGCTCCCATCAGCCATCACTTCCACTCCCTCCCTTGGTGCTCCATCATCCCCTCACCAGCCTGCCAGAGAGATGCAAATCTCATCTAGCACCACCTAATGCCACCAGATCCTGCAGAAGTCTGCCCAAACCTCACGCGACTGGTTTATACCTGCCTGACAAAGGCTTGTTCAAACTGTCATTTTTTACTCAGCAAGTTCCTGCCCATTCCCTGATGGATTCCAACCAGCTTTTTCTTGTTTTTTTCTATTATTGGGTCAGAGACCAACTCTGTAGAGTTGGTTCTCTCCTTACACCTTTATATGTGTACCAAGGGTTGAACTCAGGTCACCAGACTTGAATGCCAGGAACCTTTACCCCAAAGTCATCTTGCTGGCCCCAGCTTTTCTTTCATTTTTAAAAACAGGCTAGACGTTAAAGGCACCTACCAGCTTCCAAGCCTGATGACCTCAGTCAAGCCAGTAAAATAATAAATGAAGAAATAAAAACAGGCTAGAATAGAAAATATTTGGCAAACATGGGAATTTTTTTCATAAAAATTTTCCTGTCCATCCATTCACCCACCCATCCATCATCTACCCAACTTCAAAGGAAAATGTGTCTTTTACTCTGGACTACAGCCAAAGCAGGTTTCAAAGCACCAACTCAGACCCTGTTTCTTTATACACTCAACTGTGCTTACCGGAACCCTTTATCCAGATTCTGTCCACTGTCCTCTTCATGTCCATCATGTATTCTAGTGTAGGCAAGGACCCTACTGTGAGCATGCTTCATACGCTCCTCTTTCTTATTTAAGCTTAGATTCTTTTTTGTTGTTGTTGTTGTTGCTTGGTTGGTCTAGGGTGGTTTTGTTTTGGTTTGGTTTGGTTTTTGAGGCAGGGTCTTACTGTGTAGCCCTGACTATCCTGGAATTTGCTCTGTAGAGCAGCTGAGCTGAAACTGAGAAGAGCCTGCCTCGGCCTCCAGAGTGCTGGGATAAAAGGCATGCATCACCGCTCCTGCTTACCTTACAGATTCTTATATACGTAAGCATGTTCTCAAAAAAACAAACACACACATATATATAGAGAGAGAGAGACTCTGGGAAGATTTGAAGTAACCCTCACATTTATTTCTCCAACCTCTTAATCTACAAACCTTTGCTCAAAGGGCTCAAAGTAGAACTGAACTTATCCCTAAAGTTGTTCTCCTGTGGGCCCTTTTGATTTACCTCTCGGGAAAACAAAGGAGGAAGTCCTGAGCCATCTTATGCAAGAAGGTCATCTACAGCACACTCAGTTCTCCTAGTTCCTCTAAGCAAGCAAGCCACTACTGGCTCCAAGGGAGCTCACTGGTTTGTGCTGGGGCTAGGGCAGGAGAAGATGGAGGACACTTTGTACAAGGCCCCTCCTGGCAGGCTTCTTCCCCACTGTTTAGAAGAACAGCTGAAGCCATTGTCTAAGGCAGCAATCTGCACGTGCCAGAGGCCTAGCTTCACAGGAGGCTGGCGGACACGGCACAGAGACTCACTCAATAGCAGGGCCCAAGAACAAGGCAGACACAGGACATTGGACATCAGAAACTTCTAAATCAGAATCCCAGCTCCACCTCTAATCCCTTAATTGTAGAATGGTCTGAGTCACACCAGCAAAACAAAAATAAACAGCAACAACAAAAGGACTGAGACGTCTCAGTCTGTACAGTGCTTGCTACACAAGCAGAGGGCCCAAGTTACACCTGGAGAACCTACATACAAGGCCACCCATGGAGCAGCCTTGCAATCCCAGTGCTGGAGACGGGAGGCTCATACCTGGCTAGCCTAGCTTAATGGCCAAGCACAAGGTCCTAGTGAGAGGCTCTGCCTCAAAAGGCCAGGTGGACAGATGCCTGTCCTGAGGAACAGCTGCCAAAACTGACCTCTGACCTCCACAAATGTGTGCAACCTTCCACACACATACAAAGAAAGGAAGGAAGGAAGGGAAGGGAGAGAGAGAAAGAAAGAGGGAGAAAAGGAGAGAGGGAAAGAGGAAGGAAGGCAGGCAGGCAGGACAGCCAATCAATTCTATTGTCCTCTGATCAGGAACAATAAATGGCCCATGGATTTGAAGCTGGACCCCACATTAGCTAGGGCAAAGAGTGGGCATGACTACATCTGACTTGCTCTTAGGAGCAGTCTGTTTGTTTTGTCTTCTTCTGAGACTGAACCACTGTGGGAACTGACAATGCTAAGGGCCTGAGGGAAGAGAGGACCACTTCTCGTGCAGTCTACAAAGGGCAGTGCTGGGCAGGTTTAGTGGACAGTTACTTTCACATCCCTTCTCCCTGGCCTTACCCTTTCAGTTCCCCCAAGTGCTCTTCCTGTGGGGAGAATTGTGCAGAATGAGGGCTGATACAAGCCCCAGGCCAATGACACTTTACAGTTACCTCAAATCAACTCCACCGCCTAGGACTGTGTTGAGGTCCTCTGGTTCAGAAGTGTACCCTATGTTATCCTAGAAAGCACTGAACTCTCCTCCACACCCCAAGGATCCCCAAGCCATTGTTCTACAGGTGCAAGGGTGTTCTGTGGTCATCTTGTTAGTCTGGGCCAGTAGGAGTCATCCTGACGGAGTGCTGGGTAGGGTATAACAGCTGGTAAGGAGGCCTCCAAAGGCCTGAGCCTCCTCTAGGAGAGGCTTCAAGCTCCATCCTGGAGCCTGGCAAGAACCCACAACTTCCCGGCCTCTCTGGCCGCAAGGCCAGTAGGGCAAAGCTCCCCTGAGGCTGAGCCCTTAGCAGCTGGGTTTGAGATACAGTTCTCCTTGCAGGAAGGAAGTGGCCATTTCCCTCTTGTCCCTGCCCCATCACTGAACTCTGCTATGAATTGAGGCAATTTAGCTCCATCACCTCACAGAGGGAGCCAGGGACTCGGCTGGACTCTCCCGTAAGACTGTCCAGAAGAAAGATCTGTGTTGTGTGGACTCCACAGTCCAGCTACTACTTGATGTGATGGG
The DNA here is from genome assembly GCA_028658305.1 of Pachyuromys duprasi. Lineage (NCBI taxonomy): Eukaryota > Metazoa > Chordata > Mammalia > Rodentia > Muridae > Pachyuromys > Pachyuromys duprasi. The sequence continues at coordinate 70,201,944 of CM053752.1, read as the reverse complement.
TTTCCAGGATCCATCTTTAGAAACATGATAACCTTGATCCTGCCCAGTAGAGAAAAAAAAAAAACAAAAACAGACTACTCTGTTTCTCCTGTAATTTAATAGGAAATTCATCTATTATATACTAAGCAAACTCAGGCAGTGGGGAGAGATTGGACTAGAACTCAGCAGGCCCATGGTCTTGTCTCTACTCTTGTCACCAACTGGCCACTGGTCTGGGACACCTGACTTCTCCACCTGCCAAATGGGGAAACAATCTCTGCATGAGTTGCCACCACTAAGATCCTAGAACGCTACAGATTTTAGTAAAATCAAAGCGCTCTGCAGTTTTTACTTGCATACTGTGTGAGCAGTCTCACACAGATCTTGGGATCGTCTGACTGGGGACTGCTGCGGCCTTAGAGTGCTCAGGATGTGTCAAAGATAGGCGGCAGCAGGTGTTGACACAGCTGATGGGAGCAAAGTCACTGCTGGATCCAAACCACCAACAGGGAGCCGAGAGATCAGTGCTTGCTCTCTGAATCCCCCAGCTACTCTATGCTCAGCGTGTTGGTTGCCCTGCTCCAGAAGTCTGCAGGAGAACAGGACAGAAAGCCCAGGTCACGGCCCCAGGACATCATGCCAGGGGGCAGATGGCTGTCTGGAGAAACCTGGGCCACCTCAGCTTTCTACGCTTGAAGTCCAGTTTCCTGAAGAGATAGGAAGGAGAGCTTCAGAGTTCGGACTGGACTAGAGGCACCTGACCTAGACTGACTCTCATCCCTGCCACGTTTGTTAAGTGACACAGTGGGCAAACTAATTAGCCTCAAATTCCCCACCCCAAACTGGAGACTCTGCCAGGGCTCCAGCAAGGTTTCAGAAGATTCAGAACACTGTTGTTGGGCTCCTACAGTGGCTACTGGAGAAAGGTATTCACAACCTGAGTTCCGTTCCCAGGTCTCATCCGGCAGAGGGGGAGAGATTCCCCAAAGCTATCCTCTGACCTTCACCTGCACACGAAGCCAGGGCATGTACCCACACAGATACACACACAAAATGAAAAACAAATAAATAAATGCAAAAGAAACAGTGTTGTTACTAGATTAGCATAATTTCTCTAAAAATGACTATTGGAAATCTAAGTAGAATTGGTTCACCCCAATTTCTGAGACCTTGGCAAAGTACCACTGAGAAGTACCCAGATCAAGAAGAAATCGGGAGATGGCCAACTCTTTGTTATCGATGAGATAAGTAAAATTTTGGTATATTGAGCTTAGAATTGCCCTGGTAGCCAACAGAACTGAGAGGTGCTCCATTCCTTGACCTTGATTTGTTTAATTGGCATCAATAGTTGCTAAGACTTCCATGGCCCAAGTTCTTGTTAATAAGCTGTTTAAAAGAAGGTCAAGCCAAAGTGACAGCTCTAGAACACACTGTTTCATCCGGCTGGTAGCTTCGAGCCCTCCCTTCGTGCTAAGCACTTTGGCACTTGGGAGGAACGAAGGGTGAAGAGTTGTGATTCTACACCATCAAGCATTTCCCCATCCCAAGGGGAGGCACTCGACACACTGTGGGAGAGATCACGGATTATGCTATGCTGAAAGGCAACGGGAATGTTTGGAAAAAGAACACGCAAGCTAAAACACAAAGATGACAGAGAGCTTGCAAGGCACAGAGGAAGAGGGAACCTCCTACAGGAATGAGCTGGAGTAATCGTGAGATGGGTACCCTCGATGGCGTGCTTCCTTCAGATCCACGGGCCCACGGTTCTAGGCACCAGCCCCACCAGCTAGCTCAGTTACAAGGGGCTTCCCGTCCATGCTGAAGAAGATCAGGTCGCTGCTCTTCTCTCCCTGCCCTCCTGCCGGGCCTCTCCTTGAAGCTCAGAAGAACCTGGCTCCTGTCCTCTTTTCCACTGCTAGACCGCACCTTCCCCATTACCAGGAACCTCCTGGGTTTCCCTCTCCACCTCTTTATTAGTGGATTGCGGGATGACAAGGAGCCGAGGCTGCTAGGACGCTACTCCCCTCTCTCGGGCATCTGAGATTGTAGGGGAACAGCAATGCGTGCTGAGATGGAACCTTCCTATGCACAACCGGAAGCCCTGTCCCGCCAGCACCAGTCTCGCGATTTCAAGCACAGTGCTCAGCTCTGACTGGCTGTCTGGCTGAGCTGAGCCAAACTGGCAACGTGAGTAAAAATGGCAAGCGAAGGCCACGGGCCACCAACCGCAGGCCAGAACGCTCAACGGTGCTGCCCCAGGTGGGTATTCTTTTCCACTCTCAGGAATCGCCGCTATCTAGGCAAACATCCCGCGCAGCACACGCAGTCACCTGCCTGTGAGGTTTGCTCTGGGACATCTCAGAACACTCATGAGGAGCGATGACTTTCGAAGTGTCTGTGAAGTACACATCAGAGAGAGAAGCGGCAATACCTGGGCTTGTCCAAGGAAGTATGGGGTCGGTGCTTTCTAGTCAGAGCTGGAGTTCTTCCTGAAGTGATACGTCCATGTGTGAGGGTGCACACTCATGGTGTGGAAGACGGGTTCAGGTTGTATGTTTGTGTGCAAGCAAAGGATGTGTGTAGGCATAGTGAGTGGGGTTTTTATTTTTACTGTATGTAATACAAAATCTTCCATGCATTTAGGTCAAGTCTCATCTCTACTAGTAATACTATTAAAAAGTATTATTATGGGCCAGGCATAGTGGCACATACTCTTAATCCCAGCGTTTGTCAAGGCAGAGGCAGGAGAATGTCTGCCAGGCCTGGTCTACATAGCAAGTTCCAGGTCAGATAGGGTGACAGAGATCCCATCTCAAAAGAAAGTAATATTATTATAGCAAACAGCATATAACAATATAATACAGCTATTAAATGTAATACAGCTATATAACAATATAATACAGCCATTAATTAGAAAAGCAATATTACTCAAAAGCCTCCTTGTTGTAGGAAGCTCATGGTTCCAGCTTATGTCTCTTCTTCAGCAAACACACACAGCATAAATGAAGATTTCTAGCTGCTGGCTAAAATCTAACTTGGTGGTTACACGTTACACATATATTATCTTCACTCAGTGAGAAATTGTTCTTTCCCTTATTTATTACTTAACCAAAAAAAAAAAAAAAGGCACAGCCAAATTCCACACTCCTCAGATCTGACTGACAGTTAACAGTGCTGGTTCAGGACTGTTCCTGAGTAGTCTGTCCCACCAGAGAGACCTACAGATCCTTGGCCTCTCCTTCTGCATAGCGGGGTGTCACTGTCAAGTTGGTGGGACTCTCGTGCAACAAAGCTGAGAGCATTTGTGTTCCTCCTCTACTGCCCTGTTCCTTCCACATCCACCTTTGACAGACGGTGTGAACATGGCTGTGTCAACGAGCCGCTTGATAATTGAGTCTTAAATTGGAGAAGAGCACAAATTTCCAGGGTCTCTGCTATCTCTAGAGATTGGTGGGAGTGGAGGACCAGAAGCAGAGGGACATCCGGCAAAGAGAACGGCCCTCCTTGTCGTTATGCACCAGCATAGAGGCCCCAAGAGAAGGCAAGGCTTGCACATTTCAGTGTTTGATTGTGTTCTATAACAAGAGGATGTGGGTGGAAAGGTCTTTCCCTGCACAACTCACTGGCTAAAACCCGACACCGCTACTCCTAAGGTTAGTGACACCTCAGTGCCAACCAGGCACCCTCTCGCCAGTCCAAGCTTAGAATTCTGCTTAGAGGGAACAGATCGATATGTGACGGGGGGGGGGCAGGATTCTTCATAACTAAAGCACAGGTGGAGCTCCTGAGCACAGAGATTTCCCATCATCAAGCCTTCCACCTTACAGCTCTGGACTGCTTGAAGCCATAGGAATAAGGCCACATTCTGTGCATCAACCCAGCTGCTGTGCAAGGACACATGGGTCAGAGGAATTCTCTTCACCACAATAGTACCCTGGCTCAGCGTTCCTAGGAGACAGACGTCCCATGCCTGATGTGGTCTAGCAGACATGTCAGCTTGCCTGGTCTACAAAGTTGTCTTAGCATGAGGCCCTGGACTTGGGTCAGTCCTGGAAGTCTGGCAGAATGGACAGACCTCTCTTTGGGGACATTGACAAGGACAATTCAGCCTTCCTCTGGGGACCCAGCCCTTAGAGAAGAGTCTTTCTTTTAAACAGAATGTCCCTTTATGAATCTTCCTAGCCTTTTAAGCAGTAATTAACATTAAAGATACAGTACCACTTTAGTCTGGTAGCATCAAGGACCCACAGCGGTTTCTCATGTTTAATTCCAACTTCTGCGGCCCCAGTGATTCTCCCCCCCCACCCCCCATCTGTGCAAGGTTGGTTAGAAAATGCTGTTATTCTGGACTACACAATGTTTGCCTGACCTACTCAAACACAAAAAAATCTTGGTGATTGATTTAGTTATTCTGTTCGTATAAACGACTGCAGTTGTACAGCTGTTTCTGGTTAGCCAGTGTACTGGTGGAGTTATATACAAATAATTTTATAATGAACTCACCAAGTACAAGGACAGGGGAAATGGAATCTAGTCTCACCTCCCAGGAAAATAAGCAGGGGCAAGGAGGGCGGGGGCTTTCAACAGCAGTCCAGGTTTCAGTCTCTACCTGCTATGATTCACTTTTTCCTCTGTGTGTAATTTCTGCAGAGCCTACATCGAATGTTTCAAAGAACCTTTGTTTCCAGAGTTTTGGATTCAAGAGGGAACCTCGATTAGCTGTGTGGGCTTAAGACCCCTTAAGTATTCCTAACTTTTTATTTGGTCAGTTTCTGTTCTTCCTATTAAAACGTTTATATTTCCTGAGACAAGGTCTTAAATAATAAACATTTTGAAGGAGAAAAACGGGATTGAAAGGTCTCTATTTGCTTTATTATAAATAGAAATTAGGTGTTTTATTTTAGTTTAGCACAGAACAATTAAGCTTTGTGAGAATGGGCACAAGTTTTTCTTTTCTTGTTCTAGAAGACAAACATGTACACATGTAAGAAATTAAGAAAAAGATGAGGCATGAATAATTCATGAATAATTTTTTTTCCTTCAGGCAGAGATAATGACAAGTGTTCCATAACGGAATCCTTTGAAACAAACCAGGAAAGGGAAATTAGCAAGTTTGTATTTCTAAAATGAATTGTGTGGCGAGAGTGTAGGAAAACGAACTTTCAAATAGTGTTAGTGAGACTGTGAATCGCTGCAGCTCTTGGAAAGTAATAACCACTGCAGGGACCAACACACAGAAACAAAAGCTTCTCTGTGTCAGCATGTTCAAACACACACGTGTAGAACATGTTCTCAGAACTACTGTTGCGGAAGAAAACTTGAAATAATATGAATGTGGAAATAAGTTACAGAATATGAAACATTTGTGCTACAACTGAGGTGTTTTTTTTTATCATAGAAAGTGTCTACAATGTTTTATCATGTTTCAAAAAATTGTAGCCTGGGGTTGAGGGTAGAGCTCACTGGCAGATCACTTGCCTAGCCATGTTTGAGATTCTGGGTTTAATCCCTAGTGCTGTGAAAGAAAAGAAAATAGACTAGTATGTAGAATTACACTTTTAGTACAAAAGGCTATTTGTGGGAATGTGGTTATAATAGTTATGTCAGCAGAGAGAGCATCAGCCAACACTCCTCATACTGATTGACTGTAAGAGTGAGAATTTCAGAGAGAGGAGAACATCAACTTTTAGACATATTTCTCTTTGTCTTTTCGAAAACCATGTCTGTGTGAGGTGTACAGGTGTGTGTGTGTGTACATGAGGAGGCCAGAGGAAGACATCAGGTGCTGCCCTCTGCCCTCAGCCTTATTTGGGACAGGGTTTCTCATTGAAGCCATGAGCTTCTGGGAGCTGCCTGTCTTCACCAGGCAATAGTAGGGTCACAGGCATGCAGGGCTATACCAGGCTTTTATGTGGGCACTGGAGATTCAAATGTGCTCCACTGAGACATCTCTTCAGCTAGCAGGTACATAATCATTTGTGATCTGGACAAATTAAAACTCTAAATTTCAAAAAGCGACAGAACCTCATGTTTGGCTGAGACCACAACACAGATGCCGAAAGCCTGCCTATCAGTGAACAAAACTTCTCCGAAGCTCCAAGGGGGAATATGCATTGTTTCACCATAGCAAATGGAGAGAATCAACTGAAGATTTCCACATAAGGGCTGGAGAGATGGCTCTGTGGTTTGGAGCACTGGCTGCTCTTCCACAGGCCCTGAGTTCAATTCCTAACAACCACATAGTCATCTGTAATGAGATCTGATTCCCCCTTCAGGTGTTTGTGAAAACAGAGCACTCATATACATAAAAATAACCAATAAATCTTTAAAAAAAGAAAAAAGATTTCCACATACAAAGGAATTTTACTGTTAAAATAAGACCATAATACTTTACTCACAGTTCTTCAATCATGAGTGATTATTTTCTCTGATTCTAGTTCCTCTTCAAGAATAGATTAAGGGAAAAGAGGATTATACTGTCTAAAAAAATAAACTTCTAGCTCTCAAAGCTACAATAACAGAAGGTCCATAAAGCCTCAACCTAATTTTTTTTTATTTGTCTCGGACAAAATGTGAATTTTGAAAAGAAGTAAAGCTAACACTAGCAAAAAGAATAATGTGAGAGTTTATTATAAAGACCCAGTATGATTTAAAACTTCTATTCTGGGTTTTCTCTTTTAGCAGTGTATGCATGATAATCAGATTCCAGCTGTCATGGACGCACACAGGTCCTGACTAAAATAAACCACCTCCTGATTTTTAAAGTCTTTAAAAGGCCTTCAACTAGTTTGCCTATTTTAGGTTCTCAAAAATATAATCAAGAATTGTGAAAGCTTGTCTTAATGTTCCTCAGCCTGCTGTCTGAGATCCAGGGATGAGAACTGGTTTATTCTTTTCTTTCTTGTCGACACTCAACACTTTCATGGTCAATCCATTATGATAGTCCTTCCTGGAAGTCACACCCACTGCCTGCCTAATGGTGGGTGAGGGGGTTGATGGGATGTGGGCTGTTTAAGAGTCGGCTGTTGCCTTTCTCCACTTCCCCAGGCTGATCTGACTGCCTCTATTATTTAACTACCCATCTCCAAACACATGACCACTGCGGTCAAGACACTGCCCTCACTGTTTACATTCTCGGAGAGTAAATAGCTAGAGTACATGTTTTCTCAAGGTTCCGAGGGATGCAAATCTCTTCTGCTGGGGGAGGGGAGACCCAAGGTTTCTCAGCATTATTTGATGGCTAATGTACCTCTTCAACATTGTATCACTCGGAGTCAGTCTGCTCTCTTTGCCCTTTGCAGGTCTAACTTCCTTGTTTAACATACACAATCTCTTGCATATATCAACAAGAAAATATTTGGGATGTTTAAGAAATGGGCTGAGGTCATTGGAAATCCAAGCAGCCAAAACCCAAGAAATTCAGCCAGCTGCCCATTGGTCTATGCAGATTCAACAGTAAATGGTACGGTGCATTCTGCCATGGCTGGTTGGTTGGACATCGTTAGCAAAAGCTAACAGGTGAGCTGAAAGCCACTGATTAGCAGTGAATGCTCTAATGAGAGACTGTGATTGGCCAATAGAGGACTAATTAAAAACATCCCAACTTCAGAATGCCCCACAGCTGTAATCGGCAGCAGGGTTGGAGGGCTGGGGCGGCACACCACCTCATGAGCTTAGCGTGCTGAAGGTCCTGGGTTTGGGTCTCAGCACAGCGTAATGCTGATGACAGTGGAGCAGGAGGAGTTGGCAGCCCCCAAATACCAAATGCTTCACTGCTCAGTGATCTTTTTTGTTTTTACTTTTGCTACAAGAATATTAATCATAGACCGGTGCGATTGGCGCACGCCTGTAATCCCAGCGCTCCCGGGGAGGCGGAGGCAGACAGCTCTCTGTGAGTTTGAGGCCACCCTGGTCTACAGAGCAAGTCCAGACAGCCAAGGCTACACAGAGAGAAGATAGGTGGACTGTACATATTTAAAGTGACAAGCTTCGCATATGGGAGACTATTTTAACACATATAGACATTTTAAAGGAGTACGTATTATCGGTGTAAGAAACATTAAAAGCATGTAAAAATCAACTTTGACTTAAAGTTGTAATTGACTTCACTAGCCCAGAAAACTGGATTTGAACTCCCTCTCTCACGTGCCTCTTCTTTACAGCTTTGGGCATCATTTTCCTGACAGAAATGGCTGTGGCCCAAGTTAAAAGAAGTCAGTGGCCAGGGAGGCTGGTGCCCTTCAGCTTTGTTTAAACTTCTGTCAGCCACAGGTTGAGCCTTCACGCTCATGTGAAGAAGCGGACACAGCCATTGCTGCAGGGGTCTTCTGGGATCAGCCCTGGCCTCTCAAGCACAAGAAGGAGGCATGTGGGTCACAGCAAATGAGTGGAGAAATTCTGCAAGTGAAAGAAAAAGCTCTCAGCGGATGAGGGGGGGACCTGAAAATGGAGCCCCAAGAAGGCCATCTGGGATTTTTATACATGGGAGTTGGGGAAAGACAGCTTTGGTTGATCTAAAAGAGAGGCCGCCTGGCTGGATAACGCCTTTGATTGGCTCTGGGGTCTGTCCCCCCACCCTTTCCCCACTTCCAGGAATCACTATGAGTGTGAGGGAGTAGGCTGGTCTTGTTTCCTGAATAACTTGTATCCCTGGACTTTTCTTAACCTGAGCTTGGGGGGGGGGGGGTGTCCCATAGGATGGTCTTGGCTGTCAGCCTGTATCACGTCAGGGGCATACTCCTGTGATTAGTCAGGGGCTCTTTGTCCCTATTCACCTCATTTTAGGGGTCTGCCCCCACCTCACCCCCAGCTCCGGCAGTGTCAAACAGAGAACGTCACCTCTTAGGTTTCTTAGGTTCTCTGACAACGATTTTCACCTTCAACAAGAACACAAATCCTGGGTGATCAGGACTATTTCCTATCCTGGCAATAAAGATACGGGACAATTAATGTTAGCCAGAATAATGAGTGTCACTTTATAGAGTCACTGATGGTGAAAGTACAGTTTCAGGTTGAAGTGTGTTTCCTAGCATCTTTTAAAAAATCGGAGTTTTCTGCAAAACAAGGACCTGCTTTGACTTCACAAAAAAATCACTCACCCCAACTCTGACACAGTGAGAAATCTACCACCACTTACCGGGCCATTAATAAGCGAACTACCGTTTCAAGGGAGGAAGTATCAAAATGGAGGCTTTTAAAAAGTGAGTGCTTTAAAGAGCCTGCAGTCTAACATGGGGTGAGGTTGAGGGGCAGGAAAGACTACAATACAGGACAGAGCAGAAATCCTGCACAGGTGAGGGCCAAGCTAAGAGCGATAGGCGAGGACAGAGAGGGACAAGTCACAAAGGCAGGGCATTGCAGGGTGTAGGAGTGAATTCTCACTCTGTGAGCCACGCCTACCGGGTGCCCTTAGCCATGCTCCTTTGTGGAACAGTAGCAAGGCCGCCTGTTGTTTCTGTCTTCCTAGAGATTTGGAACCAATCTGGAAAGTCTGTATGTGGGAGCCCACCCAGAGCAGGAGTGGGTCAAAGTGTGTCCAAACCCCAGAAATCTCATCCTGAGATGGGCAGCAGTAGGATGGCTGCCCCTACCTGGGCCTGCCCGGCCTGGGGCATCATGTCCCAGCACACCTAGCCCTGTGCCCCCACCTTTGCCCACCAGAGGAGGACATGTAGCAGGGTAGCCAGGTTAAACTTCCCGTAGAAGGTGCCGTCCAGGAGCACCTGGAATACTTACTTATGCAAACGAGGCATCGCCAGCACCCTGGCCCTGGCCAATGATGTACGCTTACCCCGAAAATCCCTACCTACTCCCCTAACGTTTAAGTAGCTTTTGTTCCCATTAAACAAGCCATGGCACTGAAGCTGCCTTTTAGGACTCAGCGTCTGTAGAACCCACCACAGAAATGAAGAGAAGGCAAGGGACTGAATGACTACATAAAGGTATTCAAATGGGAATGGGGAGCAGTTTCCGTGAAGCCAGGAATGCACGATAAGGCTGGTGACAACGGGAAGAGTTAAGGGTTCAGGGTTTGGAATAAGACGGCCCAAGCCCGGATACTAACCAGCTCAGCCTCAGGCTTCACAATAAACAGAAATCTCACAGCATTGCATGAATATTAAATGAGTCAACTAAAGGACATGTGAGTGGCAATGTAAAAGGAAGGGGTGGGGAAGAAAGAAGAGCCATAGGAGGAAGGAAGGAAGACAGGAAGGAAGAGAGGAGAGATGATTCAGCACCCACATGGTGGCTCACAACCATCTTTAACTCTAGCTCTATGGGATCCAACATGCTCTTCTGGTCTCCAAGGACACTTGCATTTCTGTGGTGCACAGGGTGCCACCAAAATCACTGAAAGACTTAAAGAATTTCCATCACTTAAATTGACATAATTGGGCCAGGCTGTAGCGGTACGCCTTAGTGTCAGCACTTGAAAGGCAGACGCAGGAGGATCTCTAAGTTCCAGGCCAACCTGGTCTACAGAGTGACTTCCAAGACAGCCAAGACTACCCAGTAAAACCTTGTCTCAAAAAAACAATAAATAAATAAAAATTTAAAGAATTTAATATAATTGGGCTCAGCGTAGAGTCTTGCCTAGCATGTCCAAAGCACTGGGTTCACATCTCAGCACTAAAAAAAAAAAAAAAGAAAAATGTGCACTAATATAATTGAGAAACAAAAGGAAACCAAAAGGAAAAAAACCTCAAGAATTATACTCAAAAACCAGATTATTTAAAGAGAAAAAAATACATTTATAATAAGCAGCATTAAAAGGTTACCTCAGGTGAGATGGCACACGCCTGTGATCCCAGCAGGGGAGCAGAAGCAGGCAAATCTCTGTGAGTTTGAGGCTAGCCTCATCTACAAAGTGAGCCACCGCCACACAGAGTAACCCTGCCTCTAAAAACCACACAAACAAAACAAAACAAAACGTTACATAGAGGGACTAGAGAGATGGCTCACCAGTTAAGAGCACTGGCTGTTCCTCTAGAGGACCCAGGTTCAATTCCTAGCACCCACATGGCAGCTCACGACTATCTGTAAGGATCTGGCACTCTCTCACAGATATACATGCAGGCAAAACATCAATGCACATAAAAACAAATAAATCTTTTTTTTTAAGTTACACAGAGACACAGTCTTATGGGAATCATATCAAAACTACAATACAAAAATCGTAGGTAATTACATCTCCTTCATTCTTACCTGTATTCTTTCAATGAGTGGCAAAGCCTATTGCTTTTGACATCTCAATAAGTATTTGTGGCCAACGGGCAGACTCTGTAATACTGTGTTTCCATAAGATGTCTGGCCACAAGAAACAATGATATTCTCACCACCCGGCTTGGGCTCCTGAGCTGATATAAAAGCTGCTTGGCCTGAGGCAAACCATCTAATACATTGGTTACTCTCCCCTCTTATATATGGAAGCTACCTTGTGACTCCCGCAACAAGACAGCCAGTATTTCCTGGTGCCAAAGGGCTAAGAAAGTGATGCATGCTGTCTCAGCATTCCCTGTTCTTAATCTGCCCTAAAAACCTCAGCAGAGTAAACGTTACTGGGTAGGCAGTTACTGCCAACCCAGACATCAAGATTCTTCTCTTCCTTAGGGCTACATGGTAGCTATGGAACATGTGATAGACCACGGACATCCAAGAGATCGTTTCTATGTTGATTTATGCTAAAAGTCGCTCCTCTACATAGGCGGTTTGGTTGTGTCCACACTAACACTGATTATAATAACATTAAGGATAACGGCCCACAAACACCAACAGGACCATTGTACATAGCCTGCTAAGTTCATGACCACATATGACCCTCATTGCAATCCTCTGTGTGGACACTGTTTTCATTTCAGGGGGAAAGAGAGAAAGACCTTGTAAGATAGTGTACTTGTACCAGACACAAGATCAAGTAGACCTCATGGTCCATGCAGTAACCACGTAGGAGCTGTGCTCAGCACACACTGCCATCACCTGCCGGCTCTCAAAAGGCTCGTGCACATAATCGCAGGACCTGAGGGGCAGGAGGAAGACTTCCACATTCCAGGCCAGCCTGGTCTATGTTGCAGGTTCCAGGCCAGCCAAGGTTCCCTACGGAGATCCTGTCCTAAACAAAAAAAGAACTTACACCGCTCACTCCACACTCACAGAATTAAGCCTTTGTAAGCTTCTGCTCACACATGGTTAAGATACCACTTAACTAACCGAAGTTTATTTTATTTTATTTATGAGTCAGTTGGTGATCTCAGCCTGACTCCAATACCCACGGGGTGAGGGGAAACTACACTTGTCAGGGCTAGGCAGCACAATGAGGCTCCGTGAGGAAGTCCTTTGTCCCAGGGAGGTGAAACCAGGAGTGTTTCTCAACTGAAGCAGGGACGGCGGGGCAGAAGGTGAGCGTGCCTGCGAATCTTTCCACGGCAAGCACGTACAAAATGATGAATAAGTGCTGAAGGAGCAAACCAGTGATGGACGGATTCCCACCAGCTGGAAGTAATTTCACTCCTTGAAATCCCTTGTGTTTGTTCCTTTCCACCTTACCACAACTGCCTTGCAGCCCTGCTGTTTCAAACAAGGTTGTCCGTAGTGATGAGAAGCATCCAGGGCAAACCCTTTCCAGCTAAGTCTCCCCTCTACCCAGCAGAGAACATAACTAAATCTTCTCGTAGAGACCCTCAGTGATCAAAGCGCAGCACGCTTGAGTCCTACCACCGCCTGATTGGCATGTGGGGGCTCATGGCCTAACTTTGTGGGTTGCTGGGAACCAGCTGCCGAGAGGGCCTCAGAGGGAAGCCATTAGACCTCTAGTAGTCTCCATCTGAGAACAGGCTCCAGGAAGGCCACAGCTCTAGGAGACAGAGTCCCAGGTCCTTAGAGAACAAGCCAGTTACAGCAACACATAAAAAAAATGCTCACTTCATATACTTGAGAATAAAATACTTCGTTTCACCATGGAAGGCACACATCTATAAAATTACAGCTGCAGTTAGGAACACAGTCAGACATCAGACACAGTGACACAAACACAGTCACACAGTCATTCAGGAAAGCTGGCTCGCGGCTGGCCAGAGCACCTTGACAAAGTAAATGTGAAAAGCATAGGCACCCTTCTCTTCATGACCAACTCTCCTGCCATTGACTTTGGCTCCTGGCCTTGGTGTTGGATCATGCATACTGACTGAGTCACCCTTGTGCTGAATTGCTTCTTGCTGCTCTGTACCCTGTTAGCCCACTAGATCCTCACTCCCTGTATTGGAACAACTGTCAACCAAGCGACAGGACCATAGGTCTAAGGGCATAAGGAAGCGGCTAAACACACGGGAGAAAGTGTGTGAGATGAACAGCTGAAGGAAGATGCAAATGCCCCCAGCTGGAAATAAGTTCATTCCTCCTAGTGCCCCAGAATTTGGTCTAACCTTTCTTTCGTGTCTCTTTGCTCTCCATCACACAATCTAAAAGCGCTCAAGGGGCTCCCGGGCAGAAAAGCTATGGCTTCCCAGGGAAGACGACGACGACATTGCTGAGCTGATGCGAGATTATTTGCAAAACCCAGTCTGCAGCTTCTCTTCAGCTCCAATGGGCGCTCACAGATGTGCGTGGGATCCACACAGCGCACCAGCCCTATGTCTCTGAGAGACTCAACCTTGTGAGTGAGAAACAATTGCCAGGTAATTAGGACACTCAGACAGGGACCTGGGCGCTGTGAGATGCAGAGTACTGGTAGCAAGATTTTCTCTTTAAGAAGTCAAAAGGTGATCTTTAAGTTATTTGTCCACTACTGAAATAAGCATTCTCAGGGTGGCAAAATCTATCGATCAGTTACTTCACATGAAACTACAGTGTTCAAATCGTACGGAAACTTAAAAATATAAATAAATAAACAAATAAGCCTACCCAAGCTGCACATGTGTCCGCCGTCCCTGCGATTCTACCTGCAGCCCCGCTCAGGAATTGGAGAAAGAGGTGAAGGGCAAGGAGAATTTTTCCGAGAAAGAGACCAGGCCCGCTCACTGCAGACACCCTGAGGGTCTAGGAGCCTATAGCCCTGGGATGAATATTCCTTGGAGGTTAAGCAAGACCTAGCCCAACCAGGTTCCACAGAGACACACCTTTTGTTAATCTGAGTTCAAAGTCTAGCCACAAACCGAGGATCTGGGTCATCCCTATTGGATTTCCTTTGCACCAACAAGTTTAACAGTTCTTTCTCTTAAGAGGAAAGCGTGCGAAAGCAGGAGTCGGAAGGCTCTAGGGAAGGGATCCGAGACTTGAGGAGAGGCCCTCGGGCGCAAAGTCCTGCCCGGAGCTGGCCGCGCATCCAGGAGCACACGCAGGCACCCGGGGCGCGCACAGACCCGGAATCGGGCCGCCCGGGAGTCCCAGAGCCGACCTCTGCGAGCCGCCGGCCAGCCGGGGCTGCAGCTGCTGCGCCCGGGCATCGCGGGGAGAGCGCGGGCAGCTCCCGGGCGCGGCCGGCCCTGGGGGCCGAGGCATCCCGCCCGTCCGCGCCCCCACCCCGCGGACCCCCTGCGCGCCCTGCACGGCGGGGCGCGGCTCCCTTACCGCTCGGCGGCTCCGGGCGGCTCGGCGGCCCCGCGACGCGAGGGGCATCTTTTTTTTTTTTTTTTTTTTTTTTTTTTTTCTTCCCTGGGAAACTTCTCTCCGGGTCCGCAGCGCCGAGCCGGGGCGGGCAGGAAAAGCGCTGGGCGCCGGGAGGCTGCGACCATCCGGGAACTTGGCCGAGCTCTGAGCCCTCCCCCTCGGCTCGCGTCCTCCCCCTGAGGCCCCCGCCACACGCGGCCGCCGCTGGCCCTTCGCCCTTCGCCCTCGCCGCGCCCTGCCCGCCCGGGCCGGCGGGGACCAGTACCCCGGGCTGGGCTCGCCCCGGGGCGGAGGCCGAGGGGTCCGGATTCGCGCGCGCCCGGGAGCCGGACTCGGGGTACCCCAGCCAGGGCGCTGTCCCCAGGGACGGCCCGGGCCTGCGGGTGGGGTCCTCTCCCCCATCCCAGAGAAAGCCTTTCCCGGTCATCTCCTCTCCACGGGGACCCCGCTTCTAAAGACTTAAAAGTTCCAATGCGCTCCAAAAGCTGGGTTTTGGTTTTTAAACAGAGTGGACCCACCGAGGCCCAGGGGCCACGCGCGCCTCGCTCCCCGCCCACCAGGAGCGCACTGCTCTTCCGATGGTAAAATGCCAATCGGTTGGGATTCTTGGGGTCTCCCCCCCACCCCTTTTTCGCCACCCACATCTGCAATCATGGAGAGATCAAAAGCAGAGTGTAAAGATTAAAAACAAACAAAAACAAAAACGAGGCCCTTCCACATCTGGTCTCTCCAGTTCTCAAAACCACCAGCGTCAGGCCTCAAAGCCCAGCTACGTTAGAGCATACACATCTGAAAAGACAAAGACAAGTTACGGTCAGTGTAATGACTGCTGGACCCTATTGTGAAAACACCAAGATGATGTAGCTCTCTGAGTAAAGGCCGAAGAGCTCCGAGAAGATGCCCCTCAGAATTTGGCGTCTGGGGTGCGGGGTGGAGTGGGGAGACCCTTGGCTTCAGGCTTTCCTCGCGGCCCCAGTCCCATGTGTGTGTTCTATTTGACATGCTTCTGGCAGATATGATAATCCTGGAAGGACAGTGACACGGGCCAACCCTCCTATCGCCTTTTGGCTTCTTTGGTCCCTGAATGCACTCATCTTTTGTTGTTATTTTTAGGTCTCGCCATGAATTCCAGGCTCATCATAAACTTTTACAGTCATCTGTATTCGTCTAAAGTTCATTCTATATTTGCCTTTTGTTTATGTGTTCGTTTGGTGCATGTAATCGTTCTGCCTGCAAATAGGTCTATGCATCCCGTGCGTGTGTGCCTGGTGCCACAGAGGCCAAGAAGGTGTGGGATTCCTGAGAACAGAGCTACAGACTGTTGGGAGCCACCAAGGGAATGCTGGGAACCCAAACTGATGTCCTCTGTAAGAGCAGCCAGTGCTCTAACCACTGAGCCATTTCCTCAGCTCTGGCCACCATCCTTGGCGTTGAGTTTGGATCTTCTGCTGTGTTAGCAGAGTGTGGTAAATATTCTCTCTGTTGCTTGACGACTCGGGGAATCCATGAGGAGGGTAAACAAGCCACGCTCCGCCGCGCTGGGTTGTTAAGCAGCGCTGGCAGGGTAGCTATGTTCGGTACGTTTTCAGCTCTAGACGGTTTCTGCTTACACTTGGCCTTTCCGGATGCAGCCCCATGGTAGACAGAGGAGCCCTGGGCCTCTATCTGCTTCTTGTTTCGTGATCACCATTTTGAGAGCCGCTCTCGCTCCTACACCAATGCCTTAGAACCTCCTCCCTTATAACCAGGACTTCGTTACACTTGCCTGTCCCTGAGGAGATGACAGTGTCAAACACCAAAGAAGGGAGCTTACCTGCCTTGCTGAACTCTCACAGGAACCCCCGTGAAATAGGCTCCTGTCTCCATTTCACACACAAGAACAGTGCCCCGGAAAGCTTGGCCATCTGCCCAAGATCTCTTAGCACATGAACTTCTAAATCCAGATTATTTTGACACTAATCCCTTGGCTCCCACCACCATGCCTTGAGTCTCTTGACTTGACTTCCTCTGTCCCACCCCTGAGCTGCCACTGGCATGGATGCCCTGAATAAAATCCCTTAATGCCCACTGACAAGAGGAAAACATACCGTTAGGTGCTTTAGTAAAGAATTGTTGGTGTTCAAGCAGATCTGCTGGAAGGCTCAGTGCTAGCTTGGGCTCTCTCTTCTGGGTCCATGCAGGAAGGATGCAGAATGCCAGGGGAACCGAGCCCCAAGTGAGGCCAGGGGATGCTGCCAGGCTCAGGATGTGTTGGGGAGGACGGTGTCTGCAGGCGGCTTTGCAGCACGTGAGTGCTCCGCACATTTAATAGATACACCCAAAACTAAAAGGACTATGTTCCTGAGAGCTGATGATTTTACTTACTGACATTAGGCCTTACTCCAAAAAGAATTTAAAAAGCTTTAAGACCAGAATTGAATGTGGTAATGCTTAAACCTCCAGGACAGCAAGTGCAGCAAATATTTTCACTCCATTTTTTTTCTTTCCTTCCTAAAAATATGTACTTATTCTAAACAATTCAAATAGTTGAATTGTTGAATTGAGCATAAAATTCAGAAAGTGAAAGTCATGTACAATCCCATCTAGAAGTTTGTGATTTTTCTGTGTTTTCCCATGACTTTTTATTACTTTTTTTAAACAGCAAATAGGCACGAAGGTGTAACTCGGCATAATAGTACTTGTCTAGTGTGCACAACATCCTGGGCTTGATTCCTCACATACACACACACACACACACACACACATACACACACACACACATATCACCTCACTCAACAATGTTTATTGACAGCTAGGTGAATAGGGTCGTGCTGTATGTTTCCTGGTAAACAACCCATTGTATCGGCTTGCTGCTGCTATGTGAAACTATCATAAACTTTCAAAGCCACATCCATTTCTTATTTCAGGGCTTTCTGTAAGTGAGCGTGGTATGACTTACTTCTCTGTTCAAAGGCCGAGTTCTAGGCTCTGCTGGAGGGGGGCTCTCCTTCCAGGCTCATGCAGGCCCCTGGCAGAATTAAGGCCCCTACTGGGATCAGGCGAAGGCACCATCCCTTCCTATCAGTCAGCTTCAAGGTTGCTATTTGCACTCTGCACTCACAAGCAGCATCCTCTTTACCACAGACTGAGCCCTTTTTCACATCCAGGAACAGAGACTCTCCTTGTTGCAAACTCCTTCCATTTCTAGAATGTTGGCAGGAATGAGCCCTACCCACCTAAGCCCACTGGAGCTCTTCGCCCTCTTTTCAACCCTAATTACATCTATAGAATCCCTTCCCAGCAGCATCCAGATTAGGGCCAGTTTGAAGAACTAGTGGAAACTCTAGGGATGGAACTCTCAGGGGCACGAAAGTTTATCCTTCTGTTCCTCTAAGTCTCAACAAATCTACTTCATTCATTTTTTTTAAGGTACATATTTTTTCACTGTATTATGACCATAGTCTAGCCAAATGACCTGGTAGTGGATGGTTTATATTGCTTTCTGTTGGTTTCATGTTTCATACACAGTAACCATTTATAATCTTACACACTTTTGTACCGCAAAGTTCTCTAACTGGTAATCTAATGTATAGCGATTAAAACCGTAACTTATAGAAGTAACTTCCACAAGACAAGTGTGACTGCAGGGTGGGAGAGAGTTGTACCTTTCATTTGCTTTGTTCTGTTTTGTTTTTGTTTTTTCAAAAAAAAAAGTTAGCACATTTATTTACGTATTTGTGCGTGTGAACGGAGGTATGGGCAGGCCATGACCCGAATGTGGAGGTCAGAAGACAACTTGCAGGAGTTGGTTCTGTTCCATAATGTGTGCCCTGGGGACTGAACCCAGGTTGTCAGGCTTGATGGCTCAAGCAGCTGTTGGGCCATCTTGCTGGCAAAGATTTGTACCTTTTGATAGATACTGCCAATTTCATCCCCAAAGTGTTAGTAGCAATGAATATTTATGACAGTGCCGAAGAACTTAGGTATTTTCAACAATAATAACATATTTCATAAACGGATTCCATCCACATACTGTTTCATTAGAAGGCCTTATGTATAATAGTTAAATTTGTCAGTGCTAGGCCTGGGTGCTTAACTCCAGCCTCGGTGCTCTGAATTCCTAGGTGACCTGGAGCAGATGGCCACGCTTTAGTTCCGGTTTGTACCTCTAGTGCGATCCCAATGGCGCACTTTGTATTAATTGGCCATTGCCGTGTAACAAATGACTCTAAAAGGCCATGATTTAAAATGCATGTATTGTGTCATAGCTTCTGTGGGTACAGTTCAATTGGGTGGTCTTAGCTGATAATCTCTCACAAGACTGCAGTCAAAGACACTGACCAGGCCAGCTGTTGTCATCTTGAGATGCCACTAGAGAAGGGCTCACTTTCAAGTTCACTTGCACTGCGATTTACAAGATTCTGGGCTTCACTGGTTGTTGGCTGAAGACATCACTCAGGGTTTCTCTGTGTAGTCCCGTCGATCCTGGACTCGCTTTGTAGACCAGGCTGGCCCAGAACTCACAGAGATCTGCCTGCCTCTGCCTCCCAAAGTGCTGGGATCACAGGCGTGTGCCACCACGACTGGCTGACTTCACTCTTGTTTTGATGCTAACCTCGATAGCTTGTTCCGTTTGAGAAGCGTGTAAGAGACTAGTAGAACACACTTATGGGTGTGCCTATCAGGACACTTCAAAAAGAATTAACCAACAGGGTTAATTAACCTAGCCTGAACGAGGGCACAAGCTGACGGCTGGGTAGAAAAAAAGGTGAAAAATAAATTAAGGCAACCGACTCCCATGGCATTCTCTCTGTGTGATTGCTGGCCTCTGTGATATGAGCTCTTCTGCTCCTATTCCCTCTCCACTGTGGTGGACTGAAACCTCTTACCCAGCAGTCCAATCCAGCCTTTATTTTTTAAATTGTTCAAACCGACATTTAACTACCATGATGGAAAAGAACTGACTGCCGCAGAAAATTAATACCAAAAGATTAAATGCTGTGACGGATCCTGGCTGTGCATGGTTAGACCTTTGTGAGAGGAATTCACAGAAATTCCAAAAGGCAGTCTAAAGTAAGCCTTGAGTGTTGTAGGCCAAGTTCAGTGGACAGACTAAACTGCCAAAATGAATGTGGATAGAAAAGACTGACTACTCAAGGAGTTTCAGATGCCAACAAGGACTCTATTGGGAAATTAGACTAAAGGCCATGACTATTGCATTCTGGTAAGTAACTTGTCTACGTTTTGTCCCTGTCCTGAGACTTTGCTTGACGATGAGTTTGAAGATGACAGACCAAAGTGGCAGAGGAAATTTCGAGGCTGTTCAGCCACCAGGCTATGGCGTGGGAGTTGTCATCTTCTTTTAATCAAGCTCATGTTGAGATTTGGGATTGTCTTGGTGACCTTCAACTGCCACCTTGACACAGCCTAGAGTTGGCTGGGAAGGGAGTCACCCTGGAGGGATCATGGTTGATTGGTGTAGGAGGGCCCAGCTCGCTGCGCTCGGCATCATCCTGTAGCAGGTGGTCATGAACTGTAGCAGGGAGCTAGCTGAGCACAGGTGAGCCAGTGAGCATCATTTTCCTGGGATGTCTGCTTCAGGTCTCTGCTTCAGTGACAACCCTCGCTTCCCTCAATGGACTGAAACCTGCGAGCTGAAATAAGCCCGGTTCTCCCCTAGTTGCTTTTGGTCAGGACTTCTATTGAAGTAACAGAGGTGAAATTAGAACAGAAGCAAAGAAGTAAAGCGGAGGAGCTTGTAGCTTGCTCGGGAAAGGAACACACTTAAAGCTGTGGGCACTTAAAGCTCACCTGCTACCACTGTGGTGATGAGACATGGGTCTCATGTTTGCCCTTCTGTGTTGACTCTAGTTTGGTCCAATGCTTCCTCCTCATCCCCCAGGTTCTCCCTTTTGTAATGGGAATGTTTCCTCTGTGCCTCTGCATGAATATCACTTGTTTTTTGTTGTTGTTGTTTTGTTTTTCTTTCTTTCTTTTTCTTTCACAGCTCTGAATCTCACAGGAGAATTTGAAGTCGAACTTTGAACAGATCTTGGAACTGTTAAGAATTTGAGGACCCTTGGGGACGGAATAAATGCATTTTTGCATCATGATCTGAACGTGAACCTTTGGGGCCAAAGGCAGAGTGCTGTCGCTTGAATGTTTGATGCCCTCTACAAGCTCAGGGGCTGGCTGATTGCTGAGCAGCTTCTGGGTTTTTAGGAAAGTGTCAGCATCTGGAGGGTTTTGGGCTAATCAATGGATTACTCCCTCGATAGACTCATAATACGATGGCATTATTAGCACGTCATTAAACAATGGGAATCAGGCCACCATCACGGACACGAGTCACATGCAGCCCATCAAGCTGGCTTGGGTAACCTAAGTGCTGGGCAGGACTGGTTTGCAAGGATGGTGCACACAGGTGTGTGGAATTTATGGATGACACCAGCCACTCCATCATCTGAAACTTCACAGCCTCATTCACCCTACCAGAGTCAGAAAGAGTCTGGGAGGCTGCGCTGGCCTTGTTCCTGGGTCCTGGATAGCCACCACTTATCCCAAGGGGTGACCCGCAACTGTTAAATAAGGCATTTGTATTTTTTTTTAATGGGAATCAGGGCCTCCTTGGAGAAGGTAGGTCACTGGTATATATCTTCAGTGATTATATCTCACCCTGGCCCCTTCCTGTATTCTTTTTCTCTGTCCACCATGAGGCAAAGAACCTCCTTTTCCAAAATCTCCTACCACCGTGGTGTTCTCTTCAAGTTCATGTGTTGGACTCCCAAGGTGGGGAGACCCTCTGTTCCTCGGGATAGACGCCAGACCAACGAAGATGAGAGCTTGATGCAACAGCAAGAGGCTTTACTCAGTAGCCGGCACGTGGGGGCTCTGCACACAGCTCCCATGCAAGGGGGTGATGGAGAGCCTTGAGCAGCAGAATCACAGGGTTTATAAAGGCAAAACCCGCAAAACAGGAGGGGGTCTAGGGGTAAGGGATTTTTCTAACGGGGGCAGTCAGTGATTGGCTGTGCCCAGGTGTGGTGACTAGGGGACAGTTAGGGACTGTTTGTACTTCTCAGTCCAGGAACAAAGAAGGGCATTTCTTAGAAACGAAAAGCTCACAAGTTTAAGTTCCCATGGTTAGGGCCAAGTTAAAATTTTCTACCCTTACACATGTACCGTACAAATATTGAAATAAACCTCTGAAGCCGTGAGCCAAAAGCTCACTGCTCTAGGTTGTTTGTGAGGTTATTACATCATGGCAATGGAAAGCCCCACCAACTGCAGGCTGCCTGCATCTCCCTGGTGTAGCCCGGACCATAGTGACTCTTCCTGAAAGTGAGCAAGAGTGGGCAGGCGCCCAGAGATGGAGGCCACAGGCTTTTTGTAACCCAATCTTGGCATCTCATCACTGCAACATACTCTGTAACATACTCTACTTGTTAGACATCCTAAGCTAAGGCATGATGACACATGTTATAATCCCAGCTTCTTGGGAGGCTGAGGCAGGAGGGTCATGAGTTTAAGACCATTCAGGGCAACACAGTGAGAAGTTCTGTTTCAGATTTAAAAAGAAGAGGTCACTATATCCAGATCACACTTAAGGTGAGTCTCAGGGCCACAGGGATATTGGCAGCTGTCATCATCATCTTGGAGGCTTTCCACCAGCCCCTCATGAAGGTACTGTGAGCTAAAGCTTGGAAAGAATATGTACAAATGGTGACTTTTTTAGTAAGCACTCAAGAAAGTTTATTACTATTATTATTGTTATTGTTGTTTATTTCTACTATTAGCATTATCATATACTGATTGTGCCCATTTTCGTGCTTGATTTAATATAATTAAGAACAAAAGACTGACATGGGCGCAGTGGCACATGCCTTTAATTCCAGCAGTTGGGAAGGCAGAGGCAGGAGGATCTCTGTGAGTTCCAGGCCAGCCTTGTCTACAAAGAGAGTTCAGGACAGCCAAGGCTACACAGAGAAACCCTGTCTTGAAAAACAAAACAAAACAACAAAGAATGAAGGCACGGCATTTAAAATAATACTCTTGTTTGGATTGTGTAGCTTGGCAGTTTCTAGCAAGAAACAGAAATCTGCCTGAATGAGGTAACACAGGAAGGCATTAAAAAGGGATTGATAACAAAGATGCTTAGGGAAGGCCTTGGGATGGTCCATACTCCAGAATGAGAGCAGCACGGACTCACTACTATTCGTAGGCCAGAAACAGAGGCTATTAGGGGGAATGGGAGAAGGATCTTGAGGAGAGGCTGCTGGCGTGTGACATTCTGCTGTAGAGTGGCACCAGGCCTTGATGGCCCAGCAAGGTGGAGACTAAAGGATAGATTCCTTTCTCGCAAATGTCACTGGTTTTCTGAACCCGGCCAGGAGCCAGAGGTCATGGGAGCCGTGATGCTGTCCGTGCGGCTCCTGTTTTCCTGATTAGAGCAAGGTGGAGAATGGTGATCACAGTCTGCGAGGATGAATGGAAGATGTCCAACTGGACACGCATACCTGTTCACTAACAGAACACTTCCTGGGGACTCGAGCCATGGTCCCTTCATATAAAAGAGAAACTGAGGCTTCTGGGTTTCCAGGGCAGTGGTCATGAAGGGGTCCCATCTGGAGAATGGTACAAGGCATTTGATGTATCCTTGGCTTAGATAACCCCTACAGGCAAGACCTTGCCTTTGGGTTAATGAGGATTTAAATTAACCTGAAGTTCAGTGGTCCAGCACCTGCCTGGTACACATGATCCCAGCACTACAAAAACACATCAGCTAAACAGAGCCCACAGCTCAGAGCTGGCCGACTGGACCAGAGGAGGGACCACGGCAATCCCATGTGGTCTTTGCTTCATTTCAGCTGGGGAACTGAAGCAAGGATGTGAAAGGCATTTGTTTTGCTCACGCCTTTGGATGGCACAGCTGACTGCTGACTGATGGTGACACCTAGGCTCATTTGTGAGGAACCCATGCAGATACCTGTGGAGAGCAGGAGAGATGGGACAGACACTCAAAAGCACAAAGCTTTCCAGACATCATTCTCCAGACGCAGCAGCAACCTGAGAGAAGACGGTGAGGAAAGGCAGCGCCAAACTGGAGGTTGAGAGAAAAGCACGAACTTAATACAATGACTGAGAAAAGGGGGTGCTCGGAATGGAGTGGGAAAGTGGGAGGACACACCCTGGCGTCTGCATTCATGGGGAGCTCCTGTGGAAATCTCAGTGTTGTTGTTTTTTTAAATTCGTTTCCCATTTTGTATATAATGTATTGTGGTCATATCCACCTCTGTTAGGGTCTTTCATGCCCACTCCTGGCTTGGGAGACCTTTCTTCTTCATAACAAGTGTTCCCCCCAAGGTGTCTTCTTTCTTTTTCCTTTTCTTGTGACCCAGCCAATTTAACTATGGCTGCTTGCAGGAACTTGGGGGAGGGGTTGTTTACTGGCCTATGGAAAACTAATCAGTGGTTATACCTCTGAAGAAAATGACTGTCTCAAGCTGGAGACATGGCTCAGAGGTTAAGAGCACTGGCTGTTCTTCCATAGGTCCTGAGTTCCATTCCCAGCAACCGCATGGGCTCACAGCCATCTATGATGAGATATGGTGCCCTCTTCTGACATTCAGGCAGAACATTGTATACGTAAAATTGTTTAAAAAAGAAAGAAAAAAAGAAAATGACTGTCTCATTCAATGAATACTTATTTCCATGCTTTAAGATGGTAGAAGTAGAGAACACTGCAAAGGTCAAAGAGGGGGAATTTATTTAAATTATTTATTTGTTACAGCAATTGACAATTATTTTTAATTTTCAATGCTGTGTTTTTATTTTATGTTTATGAGTGTTTTGCCTGAATGGGTGTCTGTGCATCACATGCGTGCCTGGTGCTTGCAAAGATCAGAAGATTTCAGGCCCCCTGGAACTAGAGTTCCAGATGATTGGGAACCACTATGGGGTGCTTGGACTTGAACCTGGGCCCTCTGCAAGAGCAGCCAGTGCTCTTAATCCCTGAGCCAACGTGTGAGGATGCTATTAAAATGTGAGTATTCTGGACGCTGAGGGGGCTGGAGAGATGGCCTCTTCCAGAGGACCTGGGTTTGATTCCCAGCACACACATGGCAGCTCATAACCATCTGGAACTCACTGCATGCGTGTGGTAAAGAGACACACACATAAAAATAATAAACAAAATGTTGGGACTGGAGAGATGGCTCAGTTGTTAAGAGCACCGTCTGCTCTTCCAGATGTCCTAAGTTCAAGTCCATATGGCAGCTCATCACCTTCTATGATGAGATCTGACGCCCTCTTCTGGCCTGCAGGTGTCCATGTGGATAGAACACTCATGCATAAAATAAAGAAATCTTTAAAAAATAAATAAATAGAATGTTTACATTTTTACGATAAATATTTAAAAGAGGAGATGGGAGCGTTTGTTAAAGTTTTCCCCAGAGCATTTTGAAGAGTTATGGATGCTAGGAAATCACAGGACTGTTAGGAGAAAAGAAGCATCAAAGGAAGACTATCAATTAATACTTAAGTGAAATCATTGCCAGGAAGGTTTATGACGTAAACATTAAAAAAAATTAACCTATAATTGAAGAAACATTGGGAAAATGCTATTTCAAATGTGTACATTCTGACGTGAGTGCGGTGGCCGGCACACATAGGAAGCAAGCCTCTGCTCTGCTGTCTGCTTTTCTGTCAGGGACAGGGTGGCCCTCATCTATTTTCCCCCTTATGTTCATTTTTTTTTCTCATTTCAGGGCTCACTTGTTAGCCGCTTCATCGGTGCAGGGAAGGCTCTAGCAGACTCTCTTTCAAGGTATGACCAATCGTGTGTGGCCTGTGGAGAAATAGGAGCTGCTCAAGGGAACAGTTTCACACTCACCTTTCCCAGAGATGCGGGAAACACCTGCTGTGCTGGGCTATGTGGAAAGGCACGGCCTGGCCAGGAGACAGTGACAGGAGAGTCTTCGTGGGGGCTATGTTGGGGCTTTCACAGGGAGGGTGAGCAGTTTAGAAGTTGCTAGTCTGACTTGTTTTGGATGACTTCAGGCCGTAGGAGTGTTCTCTGATTGCCTGGAATCTGGCCCTGAGGTGGTGAAGGTGAAGGAATGCTGCCTCTGGGATGTATGGCAGTAGAAGGCTGGTTCTGGGCTTATCCGTTTGCATTTCACAATCCTGCTCTTGTCAACCTCTAGGAATTGGAGCTTGCCCAATTCCAAGCCACAAAATCCCAAATGTAATAAACAATTATTGTATACAAACCAGTTGGACCAAAGGAGAAATGTAAGCAGGAAGCGTCCTCAAGGAACACCTAAGGGGGAAGAAGCATCATGTGGGCCTCAAGTGCTTTCCGGAAATCGTAATGAGGGCATACTATGGGATTTATTCCTTTTCTGCTCTAAATGAAGGAACTGAGGCTCATGAATGTGACGGTGTGTGCCCGCTGTCCTAAATACTTGGAAGACTGAGACAGGGGATTTCTAGAGCCCAGGAGTTGTGAGGGCAGACTGCACAACATGGTGAAAATGTGCACACCTACTGAAAGGAAAAAGAAGAAAGAGAAGGAGCCAGGGAAGGGACAGGTCATAGGGGAGGGGAGGGAAAAGAGGAGGAGGAGCCCACCTAAAGAGCTGCTTGTCCTGGTGTAGGCTTGTAATCACAGCATGGGGAGGGAGCGGGAGGAGAAGCGCAGAGACAGCAGGTCCCTAGGGCTCTTCGGTCAGCCAGCCTTGCCTACTAGCAAACTCTTGACCACCAAGAGACTGTCTCAAAACCCAAGGTAGACAGCTCATGAGGAACCACACCTCAACTGTGTCCCCTGGCCTCAACACACCCCCACCCACACACACCCCCACACGCCCAAAAACTTTACAAATTTTAAATATTGGAATATCCAAATATGAATGATAAATTAATAAAAATGGAATCAATGAAGGGAGAATAGTTACAAAAATCTGTAATTTGCAAATATTTTTATTGTCTGTTTAAATACTAAACCTAAAAACATATTGTTGTTGGTTTTTTCTTTAACTTTTTCTTTCTCTCTCTTTTTGGACTTTATTTGACACAAAGTACAAGATGGCTACAGGATCAGCAAACTGCAAAGGAAAGGGAGAAGGAAATACCTGGTTTTACTTAATTTATCATTAACAGGAAGGCAAGCCACTAAACGAGTGACTAACAAATGGGTACGCTTCAAGGGAGGGTCCTTCCCTAATGCCCACACTTTTGGAATTCACGCTTTTTGTTGCGCAATGGACACACCTGCTGTTTCGAGCCAGCAAGAGAGTCAGCAAAAATGAAGAGCGTAGTTACACCCAACAGCCCTCCCTTTCAGAAGTAGCCCAAACCAGGCTGGCTTCACATTCTATGCAAAGATCCACCATGTGGTTCCTGCAGAGGGCACATGTATCCCAGGCCCACAGGGCTGCCACAGTCCACATTTTCACTTGAAGGTACTCCTTGTTCACCCTGCTGCTGGTGCTGCCGTGGGTGTCCACGCCCATCACTGCCGCCATTTTGGAAACAGAAAGATGACGTTTCTTTTTCAAGATGACAGATGTTCTCATCTTTTCTTATTAGCTGTTTGTTTATTTATTTAGCGCTGTGGGCACATATGCTCATGCCATGGCTTGAATGCCATGCATGTGGAGGGGGGGGGTTACTTGTGTAGGTCTGAAGACAACGTGAGGAAGTGGTTCTCCTTCCCTTTGTGGATCCTGCGAATCAAACTTGGGTCTTCAAGCTTGGTATTGGTGGAGCAATTGCGCTGGCCCTGGCCCTGATCTCCTGTATAGTGATAAGCAGCTGTCACCGGTGAGCCACCTCGTGCCACCTAAAGTATTCAATAGTTTAAGAAAGTTCCCTTTGGGTTGGGGAGTTAGCTCAGTGGTAGAGCGCTTGCCTAGCAAACACAAGGCCCTGGATTGGGCCCTCAGCTCTGAAAAAAAGAAAAATGAAAAGCTCCCTTCATCTTCTCCTTTAATGTAAAGTTAGCAACAACAACAAATGGTTTTTGCAAACAAATGTGAAGTATAAAGAGAATGTTTTTTTGTGTGTGTTTTTTTTTTTAAATAGGGACCTAAAAATGCCCATTCTATCCATGGTCCTTTAAAAAGAAAAGTTTACTATCTATAACAATCCTTACATCTGTAAACTTTAAAAACTCAGAGGAGGACTTAAAGAGAGTGCTCAATGGTTAGGAGCATTTGCTCCTCTTCCAGAGGACCCCAGTTCTGTTCCCAGCCCCCACATGGGGTTCAGAACCGTCCATAACTCCAGTCTAGGGGGATCTGACAGTCTCTCTGTCTTCCACAGGCGCTGAATACACATGTGCACTTACAAGCAAACCACTCATACACATAAAATAAAAATAAATGAATGGTTAAAAAGAAACATCAGAATAGATCTGTTTGTTTTTCAAAGTACTTCAGAAGAGAAAGCGGTCTAACTCCTTTGTTAAAGAAGCACCATGTAATGAGGATGTAGGTAGTTCTCCCCTAGTCTGTGTGAAGCCTGGGTTTGACATAGATACATACATGTATTGATAATACATCAGGTTCTAGTAAGCTTTTGAGAACAATGATGGGCTTCACTGAAGAAGAAAAATTACCTACCAAATTTCAGTAAAGCGCCTTGTGGATCTCTGTGGATGGGACTGAAAACATAATTTCCTAAGGCCCCTGGGTGCTTGGAAGCTCTAGAGGTAGGTCCTTTCTGCTGGGCCAGCAACATGGTTCAAAAGCAAGCAGTAAGCTCAGAACCGGACTTCTACTTTTACCAAGTAGAGGAAGAGGAACAATAGCAGTGGTTTCCCGGGTTGGGGATTCTTGGGCTGGTGGTCCTGTTTTGTAAAATAATAGAATGGTTTAACCCGAGTTGCTGTGTGCTTGTCAAGGACCCACATTGTGCACCCGGGAGAGGGGAGCCTAAGTGAACTGCGGAAGTTAACAATAATGTGTCAGTATTGGCAACAATAATGGTAACAATAAAGTTAACAATGTATCAGTACCAGCAACAATGTTAACAGTAAAGGTAACAACAATGTAGCCATTTGACAATGGACGGATTTCACTAGCAGGAGCTGCTACTGATGGAAGAAGTGGTGAACTCGGATTTCTGGCTGACTTTTCTGTAACCCCAAAACTGCTTCCCAAAATAACGTCTATTTTTGTTTTTTTAATTGAAGCAGAGTCAGCCATGATCTTCTGATTTGTTAACAGGAGAATACTCACTCAGACTATTAACAAAACTCAAAAACATTGCTTGTTTTCATGTATGTTTAGCAGCATGTAAAGTGCCTACTTATAATTCGTAAGTGACCCCATGTCACTCTGTGGAGATGCAGCCTTAGCATTTGTGCACTGTACCTTCACAGTAACGTGGCGCTGTCTTTTTTTCCTACTGAGATAACTTTGGGCAAGTCGGTGATCCGCCCTGGGGAGGCAGCAGGGGCGGCTGCTGTCTGGAGGATTCCAGGCTGCCTGGGCCATGCTCCTGGGCCTGTGGCAGCCCCGGCAGGGCATATTCTAGAGAAAGGAATCCAGGATGGCAGCAATCATCCGAGGACTGCGGAACTTGGCTCCTGCAGAGATCTAAAAGAGCCGAATTTCATGACCTGACTGAGTGCGGGTGCCCGAGAAACAGGTGTGGAACCCCAAAGTCGGAGCAGGGAGAGAGACTGACTTGAAGTTGTTAGCAAGCCAGGGGTGGCCTGTCGCTTTGTCCAGCACTGGGGAAGAAGAGGCCAGAGGAGCGCTAAAGGTTTGGGGACAGCCCAGGCTACATCATGAGAAACAGATCAGCTTGGGGTTGTTTATGAAAAGGGAAGGGAGGAAGGACAGATCAGGAGATGGAGAGGAAGAGCAGCAAGAGGAGGGAGGGGGAAAAGCCAGGTTCAGTGGCACACACCTGGGATCCCAGCACTCAGAGAGGCGGAGGCAAGAACATCTCTGTGAGTTTGAGGCCAGCCTGGGCTACAAAGTGTGTCTAGGACCGCCAAGGCTACACAGAGAAACCCCATTTTCAAACAAGCAAACAAACAAACAAACAAAAAAAACAAAACAAGAAGAGGGAGGGAAAGGAGTTAAGAGAGAGGGAAAGAATAATAGTAATTGATAAATGAGGTATGGAATGGTAGGCCAATTGGGGAGGTCAGCAAAGCTTTAAGCTGTGTAGGTTTCCTTGGTAAGGTTAGTTTAGCAGCGCACGGGGACCTGCACAGCCCTGTCATCTCCGTCGTCGGATTAAGGAGCACAAGCATGAAATGTGCGGTGAGAGACTGGAGAGACTCACGGGGGGGAGGGGGCGGCGAGGAAAGGGCTGCTTCTGCCTTCTCGTTCAGCACAGAGCAGGACTGGGAAGCCAAGCAGCCTCGCCTATGGAGGAGGCATTCCCCAGGGTACCCACCTGTGCCGGGAAACCTCTAACACAGGCTCTGGGTGGGTGGCAGGGGGCTCCAGGCATGCTCTCACAACGACTGACTGGGAAGCCACCATGGGAGGTCTTTCCCGACATTACTGTGGAGAGCTGCGTGTGCCGCTGCGCCACGGCGCCTGTTTCTGCCTTCCGCCATCCCGACGGCGAGTGCTCTTGCGGACAGCTCCTTATTTGGTGATCTTGTGGACAGCTCCTTATTTGGCTGTGCTGTGTCTGAGGATCCGCCTTCTCTTGTGTGTACCTATCCGCACTTCCCACGTAGCTACCCGGGGTTGGCTGGCTCAGGGGTACTTATTCCTGGGACAGGCTCTCCTCGGGGAAGAAGAGGAAGAAGAAGAAGAAGAAGAAGAGGAGGAGGAGGAGGAAGAGGAGGAGGAGGAGGAGGAAGAAGAGGCTGAAGCAGAAGATTGTTCAAAACTCCTGAATAAACTGCTTGAAGAAGAGCTCGTGTGCCGTGTCTTTCCTTGCTGGTCGAGGTGGATGCGACATTACGCCTCTTCTCACCAGGCTCGTCTGGTTGGCCAACCCTGGCTTTGTATCTTATGCTCTGACAGATTACAGACGTGCTTCTGGATGGGGATGTGGTCTTCTTACACCTCCCTGCTCAGCGGGAGCCATCTCTTCTGCTTAGGATGCCGTTTCCCTTGTAGCTCTCTAGTCCAGCCTTTAGTGCCAGTGGCGTCATTGCTGATGACTCCTCCTTGGCACCCTTGATATGCCAACTCCTGAGAGTGCCTCTCTACTAGAACTCTCTAGATCTGCCCTCTCTCCTCCCTGCCCCCTGAAAAAATGATTTCCTCAAGGGTAAAGGGTTTTTTTGTTTTGTTTTGTTTTGTTAATTCCTGAGTCCTTTGTTCTATAGCGATACTGCTCGAAGCCTTGCTCAGATATCTGTTCATCGAACAAGGAATCCTTTTCTGGAAAACAAGTTTGAGAAATGGAGAGGAGAATGCCGAAGCGTGAAGAAGGGAGGGCGTATGCACAGAGGCACACTAAGGAGGGTGAGGCCAGACAATCAGGGGTCTGAGACCAGCCTGAGCTAGTTTCAGTGAAAGACGAGGAGTCCAGGGGTCATAATACCTGAAGAGAAATAAGCCACTGGGAACAGTAGATTTTGACATGGAGTTAGTTCAAAGGGACTGAGGGCTCAAGACGGGTTTCGGCCTTGTTCCTGGCATGCTCTGTGGCTGCTCTCGGCTGCAGCAGCTTCAGGCCTCCCAGAAGGCATGCTGCCTCCTGGTTGCAACAGTGAAACAGACTGGGGGAGGGGGCAGGGAGGGGGAGTCGATGGCAGTGCCAGGGAGTGATGGCGGATTGGTTAAGGGCTCCCTCAGAGCTGACTGACAATACCAACTTGGGAAACCGTTTCTTATGGGATTCGTTGGCCTGCGGTTATCGGTGAAAGAGATGAAGTGGGGTTGGTCTGATGGGAGACAGACCCAAGCCTTGTGTTACGGTTTGAATGTAAGCCCTTCCTGGCAGGCTTCTCCTCTGCCCGGTGGCTTGTGGAGCTGTGGATCCTTGAGGAGGCGGGGCTGGGCTGTGGGAAGCTGTGGGAAGTGACTCACGGGGGGTGGGGGTGGGGGCTTTGAAGGGTATTAGCCAGGCCTCTAGCTCTCCTGCTGCTGCCTGCTTCCTTGTGGGCTGTCACACAGCAGCCGCCCCCCCCCCACTACCATCGCCACAAACCAGCCATATGGGCACCACATGGGGAGCTTGTTAAGACTGCAGGGCTGTGGGTCCTACCCCATACTCCCTGGGTCTGGACCCAGGCCTCAAAAGATTCCCTAAGAAAGTTCAAGTTCAAGAAACATTCCCAGGGTGTTGCAGCCACCACACTAATGACAGCATCCTGTATTTGAAAAGCGTTTAAGGGGACTAAGGGTCCTTAAGACGCATCCAGATGTGCACGCACGCACGCACGCACGCACGCGCACACACAGACACAAACACACCAATAAGTCTATGAAGCAATGCATATGTTAAATAAGTTGTTGATTCACTATGAATATATATGTCACATTGTACATTGTGCAGAGGAGATGGGTGTACCAGGGCCTGGCCAAGCCCGGTGTTCAGAGCTCATTGCAGCCTTATCAGTGGGCACACGTTGACCTGAGAGCATGACGTGAACTCATGCATGCCTCTTCCTGCTAGCCCAGCAAGAACTAGAACCTGGGAGAGGACCCAAACCTCTACAGGCAAAGGAGAAAGGGAAGGAAGCAGATCTGGGAGGTGTTTGTTTACCTAGATTGCCCACCGGACCCTAAGCTGCTTAAGGGCTGTTCTTTCTCCCCAGGAAGTCTGAGTCTACAGCAGGGCTTCACACCCTTCCTAAAGCTGCAACCCTTTAATGCAACTCCTCGTGTTGCAGTGACCCCCCCAACCATAAATTTCTTTTCATTGCTACTTCATAACTGTAATTGTGCTGCTGGTATGGATCATAATGTAAACATCTGGTTTTCCCAATGGTCTTAGGCGACCCCTGCCAAAGGGTCATTCGACAGAGTCTCCCACAGGTTGAGACGCACCGGGCTAGAACATTGGCAGATAACGGGTACATATACCAGGCGTCCCGTGTGAACAAAGACAGAACAGAATGATGTGGTTGTGTACATGATTACTAGGAGGAAGACCCTTCTCCGTGCTCTGCCTTTCCTGGCTGTTTGGTTTTGGTGACTGTGGGCATCAAACTGTGCCCCAGATGTGCTAGGCAAAGTGCTCTCCCACAGCTAACGCCCCAGGCCTTCCCTGGGCTTCCTGCCTGCATGCTTCATTGTTAGGAGGGAGGAAAGACATCTGTCATTGTTGCCACTCACAGTGCCTTCTGGTGAGCCTGGATCAACATAGTCCCCACGAGGAACCTCCTCTCTCAGCTAAAGGTGGGGACGCTATGAGCTCAGCTTCGATCCCAACCTGGAAGAGCCTATTTTTAGTCTCTTTACAGTGTCTTCGTGAAGGCAGCTTTGGTCCTCAATTTTGGCATTGCCCTTTCTTGCTAATGCCGGGTTGGTATTAGGCTAGTTGTTTCTTTCTCATAGAAACTGATTTCCTTGTTTACAACGTGTGGAGAACACAAACTTCCTCATGTAGCATGGTTATGGGGGAGAATATGGAACACGCCTTACAGCGGCCAAGTGAGACAACTTGAGAGTTCTTGGCGCACTGGGAAACTGTGCTAGGGGCACAGGTGTGCCCGTGACCAGCCCTGACACAGGGCACACCTGTGTCAGAGGAAAAGATTTAGGACTGTGTCCCAGAAGGAGCAGCAGTACAGAGCCCCCTCCCTACTCCTGAGAAGCCCTGTTCAGACCACCTCGTGTGTGGGTCAGAAGGACAGGGCATTGCTTGTCTAGGCGAGGATTCTGCAGCTCCTAGGCCCGACTGGCTACTGGGACCATCTTGGCCATAGGAGTGCTGGCTTCCCAGGCAGGCCTTGAGTCTCCACAGGAGGTGGAGACTTTTGAAGGCCTCACAGAGGCATCTTCACCTCTGGCAATTTAGAGCATGCAAGCGGGCAATGCTAACATTTTAAAATCCTTTGGCTCTTCTCTCTGGGCCTCTTTCCCATTTTTGCCTCTGACATTCTAGGGGCCTTAAACTCCTGTAAACAATACCCTTCTTGTTCTCTCCCGTGGAGTCCAGGAATGGGAGGAGGCCGGTCAAATCTCAGCCTGGTCCAGAAATCATATGGCCAGCTATAGTAGATAGTTTGGAAGCCTTTGAAGGGGTGAAGCAGGAGAGGGTGAGCAGGCTTTCAGGAGACAGACATGGACAGGTGAGTCTCCAGAGCCCTTCCCCCCACCCCACCCCCCAAAGCTTACGAAGCCCCTGGCACACACTCCCCAGCCAAACCACACAACTGCACCCAGAGACTGGAGCGTGAAAGTGAAGATGTGCTGGAAGGGCTGTCCTCACTCTGGGGCCACGGAGAGATGGACTTGTTCAACAGGGTTGCTCCATGTTTAGGTCAGGAGCATTCTTTGTGGGGCTGTTCTAGGTGTTAAAGAGCTTTGGTCCTGTAGGTGGTAGCTGGGCCCTCACACACAGCAAGCCGAGGCCTTAAATCAGCTTCTGATCCAGGTCATAAAAGAGTCAGTGGGGTCCATCAATGTCTCCTTCGCAGCGTCTCATGTGTAAACCACTTTGCTTCCTACTGTTTTGCTGATTCCTGTTATCAAGGCCGGTCTCTGTCAGCTTTGCAAAATTCTCCTGTGAGAGACTTTTAGAGAGCAGAGATCAGGTAAAGGCAGTGACTATTCATTCCCAAGGGCAGGTTTGTTCCCCTACAGGGAGATCTAACCACACATCAGACCTGACCAGGGCTGAGGGCAGGGGAGAGGCAAGGAGTGGGTATGGTTTTGTGTCAGTTCTACTCTAGTAGCGGTCAGAACAATTCTGGCCCAGACACTTCCCTACAGAGATAGTACCTGCCCCAATTCACACATTTTAGCCCAGGTCTCTTTGTAGGAGACTTTTACCTCCAGACCCCAAGCTCCCAGAATAATGACTCATGAGACTCAAGGTAATTATTTACAAATATCTAGGCTATATAGCTAGGCTCTTCTCTGACTAGCTCATAACCTAAAATAACTCATTAAAATAGTCTACATTCTGTCACACGGCTGGTTACCTGAGCTCAGGAACTATGCATCCTACCCCTTCACATCTTGCTGGCTGAATCTCCTGCTCCTGGCTCTCTCCCAGAATTCTTTCTGCCTGCCGGATGCTCCACCTCCCACTTCCTGCCTAAGCTCTAGGCTGTCAGATTTATTATCAACAGGTACCACATCCATACAATACTCAAGATTTCTACAGTCTTTCATCTGTAAAATGGCAGGTCTGAACCAGAGAAGGTGAATTCTACCTGTGCTCTGAGCCAGCCAGTGGGCTGCTGGTAGACGGTAAAGAACTAGAAATACAGCCCTAAATGCAGCATATATGGTATGTCACCCCTCCTCCCAAGGATCAGGGCTCAGAGTTGAGATGGGTTGGGGAGAGAGGGGAAGAGCCAGAGGCGGTGGGTGTGTATGAGGGCACTGTACACTGAATACGGGGGAGGGGGGGAAGGGAGGCGGGGCAGCTGCACACCTGAGCTCAGCGGCAGCGTGAACAAGACCCGTGCAAGCCCAAGCTAGACCAAATCCCAGCATGGAGAGGGGCTCCAGGCATGAGCTCCACCCCAGCTGAACATCTGGCGCCAACTGCCCGCTGCTGAGAGGAAGAATCAGTCTTTTCGTGGAGTGTGGCCTCTGGTACGTTGACCATGTTCTGGAAGGTGGTCACACATCCAGGAATATGTGGACAACCCAAACTAGACTAGCTGGCAAAGGAGGAGGAGGAAGAAGATGTAATAGCTATAAAGAACAAGAATTTTAATGTTTGGGGGGGGAGGGAACCCCTTTTATTCTGAATTTTTATTCTCTATCCTTAACTAGTTTACCTTTCCTTGTTAAAATTTCTCTTTTTTTTCCATAAAAAAAACGGTTATAATAAAATGGTGAGTTTGAAAACTGATAGCGCTTGTTATTGACAATCTTACCTTGGCCCTCTGGAAATATTATTTTAGATATTTTACATGAAACCCTACAGTCTAGGAGTCACTGACAAGAATCCTGGCCACCTAAACACGGAACGGGCAGGGCAGGCTGCAGTCACCGCAGACAGGCGCTCTCTGAGTCCTGGCCAGAAGTCCATGGCAGGCGGGATTTCCCTGGCACCGTGAATTCTGGGATGAAATAAATCTCCCTTTTGGTCATCCTCATGAAACCACAGAAACTGACCAGAAGGGCCCAGTGTTCATTTGGGCAGCAACTCAAGTGGCGCGGCCAC
>CM053752.1:69984178-70165606 GCA_028658305.1 Pachyuromys duprasi | reverse complement strand
ACTCAAAGCTTGTCCACTCCTTTGTTGCCCTATCCTTCTAAATTCCAGGCCAAAGTCCAAGAGGGGATGTGACTGCAGAGAGCTGAGTCAAGGGTCTTGAAATCCAGATGACCTGGAAAGGCCCATTCACCCACATTTACTTCCTTGCTCAACCCCTTGTGTCAAAATATGATTGGTCAAAGCAACAGCCCACCCTACTCCCCCTTACCTTGTGTTCCTATCCTTTAAAAGTGTTGTACAATCTCCCTTTGGGGACTTGGTTCATATCGTGAACTGGCTGCCTCCCTCTGAGAGCAGAAAATAAAGCTTGCACTTTAAGCCTCTGTCTTTGAAGTGAATTTTCTTGGCTTCCAACCAGAACCCAACAGACCCACTTGGTGGAAGGAGAAACAGCTTTCACAAGTTGATCTCTGCCTGCGACATATACACCATGGTTTGTGCACACACACCTATGCATGGACCCATAAATCAGTGCAATAAAGAATTTTAAAAAAGATTAAACAAAAAAGAAAAGACAAGCCAGCATACCTGACCTCTGGCTCAGCCTCTTTCTCAGGATATTGGAAGCTCAGACAGATATAGAAGACATTTAAGAGGCTTTTGGGTTGGCAACCAAGTGCCAGAGGGGTCACAAATAGGAGATTTGGCTGTGATAGTCTTTGCTTCCAGCCAGACCGGTTCTCAGGCCTAACAGGAACTAGCAATTGTCTGGAGACTGTGTTTCCAGGGGGAAGGTTTGGACGGTAGCACTGACAGTGTCATTTCCCTTCAAGGATGATCAGCCTAAGAGGGATCTTATTTCTTAGAACAGCCACAGAAGGATCTGTTCCCAGGGGGTGACTCTGTGACCAGCATCGTCAGGGTTCTTTTCTACACTCCACTAGAATGCACTAGTCCCAAATACATGAAAACTGAGACTCTGCTGGTTCCCTCCTAGAGAAGACTCAGACTGGCTGCCATCTTCCCTGAAGGGCAAAAACCAAAAGTCTGTGGGTGGAGCTAATAGAAAAGAAACCTGGGAAACGGACTAGGAGAAGAAGTTACCAGAACACAGGGGTGCTTGCAGCCTGAGAGTCAGCATGGTTCCAGTCCTTGCTGTACCTTTGAGAAAGAAACTCAGGGGGAAAACCTGGATGCAGACAAGGACTGGAGAGTGAGGACAGGCAGGCTTCTGTGGGAGAGATGAAAAGGAAAGACAAGCAGAATTAAGAAGTGAATTCAGCGAGGCAATCAGAGCCCTGCAGTTCTCACATTTCATCAAAGCAGTTCTTCCCTCTGTGTTAGAGAATAAACGCCGACAGACCTATGTCTCTGCCACCCCTGGGGAGGTCCCTCTGGACACCCTGTTTGGGGACCTAAATCCTGGCATTTCTGATTTGTTGCAAGATCAGTTTCCTCACCTGACAATCACCTGGTGTGTCCATGGTCTGCGTTTGTGCTCTAAATCTGCCCTTTCAAAGCTGGGCTCATTTCCAAAACTCCACTCAGGCAACAGTCGAGGGTGGGCCTGACGACCACCAGCTAATGATAAAAGCCCACAGTGAAGTTTTCCCGGGATCCCCAGGGAGGAGTCCCCAGGAATGAGAAATCCGACTATGACAACTGTAGTGTGTGTCCGCACACAGGCTGCACAGTGTGTTTGAGCCACAGGTCTGTGCCCAGCCTGGGGTGAGCAGATGGTTCCTGGCCCATCGTGCCCTCAGACTCCTCTTCCATCTACAAAGGCTGCCCGCACAGCTTTCTTGGAGTGTTCTTGGTACACTGGCCTTTGCCCCAGTGGTGATGCTATAGTTTGGTCATTTGGACATATTTGTCCCCAACACCCTGGAAGATAAAAGGCAGGAAATGCGTAGATCCTATTCCCATGCTGGGAGTAGCTAGACCACATCATATCACAGGGAGGCCGTGGGGTCCTGGAGGCAAACATAGGGTCAGGAGCTGGCACGGCACATGCTGAGCATTGCCTATCCTAAACCACGCTCCCTCCCCACCATGGACTGACCACAGGCCACTTTACCTCCACTGCTGCTTGGAAAAACCACTCGTTCAGATTGGCATTCCTGTGATGGCTACCCACTGCCCAGAAGGCCCTGTTCCAAAAAGAACCCATTTCCTCCTAGCTTGGCCGCTTCGAAATTGGATGCAGGAAATGCCTCCAGGGCCTGTGGTCAGAGGTTTGGGAAATTCTAGTATTCTGAAAAAGTGACAGTTGACCCACCAAGACCCAAGGCAGGGGCAGGGGGCCGGCGTTCGGAGGAGGAAAAAAAAAAAGCCAAGGGCTCTTGTATTTTCCGAGTGGCAGAGAGCCCTTCCCTGAGTCAGCCATCTAACTTGCATGATTTTCTATAAACAGACCGCCTCTTCCGTAAGGCAGAAGGAAGTTTTTACTTCCACCCACATTCAGGATGTTAAGACATTTGAAGAGTGATTTGTTCTGGACCGGGGCGGGCTGGGGGGGGGGGGGAAGATGGGAGATGGGAGCATCCATGTGAAAGCATTTCATTTCTCTTCCTCCAGGTGTGTGCCATGTGGCTAGGGTTATGGACGCAGTGAGGCTGTAACTGCCTGTGTAAGTGGCCATTTCCGGGCTCTGGTGCAGTCACAGGGAGCCGTGGGTCGTTAGGCAGCAGGAAGTTTCCATACTTCACTTTCTTGGGGCTGGCTTTGGGAAGTGGCTCTGAGGCACCTGATCCCCTGTGTGCATGCTCTCTGGGGCAGGCCGGCATCGAAGGGTGCAGGACAGAGCGGGCTCCAGCACCCAGATTGAGCTCGGCTTCTTGTTGAACAGAAGTCACTAAAGACAGGTACTCGGGGACAATGATGTCCTTCTGTGCCTTTGTCTGGGGCACCTCATTAAGGTAGAGACCAGCCTGGGCTTTGACAGGACAACCTCTTCCTGTGTGTTCCAGAAGAACATAATTGACTACAAAGCCCTTTTTGATGTCACCGCTGCCGGATACAAACCCAATTAGCCACAGCGCTAACTCGGAAGCATCCTGGGAACACGGGGACATTGCGCTCTACAGCTAATCAGACCCGGGGAAGGATGGCACATCTGGATATCATCCGAAGGGGTTTCTGGGGATCAGGGCCTGCATGCACTCAGAGCCTCCTTCCATTTCGGGTGAATTACAAGGCTGCAGAGCTAATCAGAGAGCAGCTTCTGTCTGCTCGAGGCCCGTGTTCTTGGAGTGTCACTGTTTTATTCAACGACCATTTAAAAAAACTTGCTCAGGTCTTAATTCCAGCATTTCTTAGTCTCTCTATAAGCTCCCTCCCACAGGCCCCCATGAAATGCATGATTGATCTGACTCGAAGGCCGAGGAACCCTTTTTGTGACTCTCCTGAGACACGAAGTCATTAGAAGGCTTAGAAGGATGTTCTGGTCCACCCTGCCTTGTTTTGAACTATTTACATTGACAGAGGTCCCTAACACGATGCACATAGGGATAGATGTCAGTGAAAAGGACAAATGCAGAAGGAAGCAGTGCCCAGGTTTTGACTGGCTGTTATAAAGGGGTGGTGTTGATCATCAGTCACAATGGCATGGGGTGCTGTCAGGGAGAGCCACTCCCAGACTGGCTGGGCACTGCTGGGCACCTGGCTTATGCCAATAAGAGCCCTACTTAGAAGTGACTGACAAAGTAGAACATTTAGGCTTAGTCAAAATCCCCTGAAAACCATGCAGAAAGCTGGCATAGGGACTTCTCTGCTCTGATTGGTGGCGTTGACATGGATGTCTTCAGCTACCCGCCACAACCCATTAACCCTTGCTGCTGTTCTGTCCCAGCAGTGGGTGGCAGGGGCCTGTGCAAGACCTGGCAGCTTCTATCCTCCCTCTCCCCCAAACCTGGCCTTCTCCCCTTTTAACGTGGCAGCTGGAGTCTTAGGTGGTCTGAGTGTGGTGGCTATGTCTATGGTTTTGGACACACAGATGACATTTGGAAGGAAGTGTGGTTGACTTGGGTGTGATGAATCCATGAATCACAGCACTTGGGAGGCTGAGGCAGGAGGATCCTGAATTTGAGGACAGCCTGGACTACAGAGTGAGACCCTGTCTCAGAAAGAGAAGAAAAGGGGGGGTCGTGGGTGGGGTCATCTTCATCCAGTGTTTTTGGAAGTCAGCTGCAAGCAGCAGAAACCGCTGGGGTAGGCAGGAAAGGGCTTTGTGCAGCTGATGTGAGGCTGAGGGCTGGGGCGAGTCATAGGGAAGTCTGGAGAGTGAGCCTTGGGCCTTGGCCACAGGCAGGAGCAGTCACTTCCGAATCCCAGGCCAGTGGGAACCTTTCACAAGGGCTGCGTTTGCTGTTTGCCCTGTTCCCTCCTGGTTCCTGCCATGCCACACCTATGTCTGCTCCCTCAAAACCAGGTGTCTCTCAGTGGCCTGCACTTCAAGGCAAGGTGGTAGACACCCTCAAGGCCTGAATCCCAAGGTGGCTTCTGCAAGAAAAAAATGAGGCAGGGAAACAGACAGACTGGAACTCAACAGGCCGAGCCGGCTTTATGAGAACAATGAGGGGGCTCAGCCTTCCCTTACCCCATAAAAGCTGAGCACATGTGGAGGTGCTGAGGGATTGTACATATACATAGGTAGCTACCAGAAGTTTCAGGTTTGTGTGTGTGTGTAGTTTGAGTGGGAACAAGGTAGGTTATCATTTCTCTAGAGACACAGAATGGTCAGGCTGGAGCTAAACTTTTCTCTATGTCTAGGGGCTATTGTCCTGACTCAATTCCTCATGACCTGAGTCTATTAGCCAATGGCTTCTACCACCTTCCAATGGAGAAGAGCCAACAGCTACAGTGAAGGCTGAACAGGGTGCTGTCTCAACCTTCCAAGATTTTCCTTTCTGGCCCCTAGCCTGTCTCTTGGTCCAAACCCAGTGTGCTAAGTGGTGAATATCTGAGCCTTTCTCTGGCTGTTGCCATCTGTGTATTTCTCCATGGGGAAAGGAGAACAGCAAGAAACAATTAGACATACTGTTGCTCTAGAGAAAGCTTAGGGCTAAGGATAACATTACCAATGTAACATTAAGGGGCTGGAGAGATGGCTCAGTGGTTAAAAAGGACCGGGGTTCAATTCCCAGCACCCACATGGCAGTTTACAACTGTCTGTGCCCCCAATTCCAAGGAATCTGACACTTTCACACTAATGCACATAAAATAAATAAATTAAAAAAAAGAACATTAAGCCGCTTTTAATCCCAGCTGCCGGCCTCTCACCTAGAACGTGGGTACACATTAAAAGGGTGTTACCCATCAAGGTGAATCTCGCCCAACTGAGGGCGGGGGTAGGGGGTGGGGGGTGGGGGTGGGGGTGGGGGGTGGGGAAGCAGCAGGAGCCGAGCATACTTCCCCCAGTGAGGTAGGAGAAAAAAAAAAAAAGCATGAGGGGGCTGAAGTCAGGAGAGCTCTGAAAAATTCTAACAAGCCTTCTTTGTTTATCTTCTCCAGGCTTCCGCAGCCCGTCTGCATGTAGTTGGGATAAATTCAGCCCAGGAGGAAAATCAGCGCTTCCTCCCCCTCTCTCCTCCCATTTTAGGTGAGAGGAGGAGGTGCCGTGGGGGGTAGAGGAAAGATTGGGCGAGCTCGCCAGCTGGTGCTGCTGCTGGGGCTGAGCCGAGCCAGCTTGCTCCGCCCCCACAGAGCGGGCCGAGCAGGAACGCGCAGACACTCCTTTCCTTGGCTCCCACCCCCAGCACCTGCGAATAGAGCAGGTATAGTCGAGACACCGCGTGGACCAGGCTCCCACAGCAGGGCCCAAGCGCAAGCCTGCATCAGCCCACACCCTCCAGGTTTTGGAGTTCAGCGTCGCTGTAGAGAAGGACACAGTTGAAATACCGTCCTTTCCGGGAAGGATGATTTATCAGCACTTCCCTCTCTCCTTCCCAAGCACAGAGCTTGACCACTGGATTATGGAGGGGTGGCTGTGGGGCGGTTCTAAGGATGGGGTGTCAGGAAGTGGGGGTGGAGTCCCTGGGAACGGGGAGTACATCACCGGAAATGCAGGTAAACTGGGGTCGGTGGGGCTTCGGCCCTGGGGAAGATAAGCCATCAGTGTCAATCAGGCACAGCCTCACCTCTCTGTCAGGAAGACAATTCGGAGCCTAGGAAACAACTTGGCACAGCCTTGCCTCTGGATGGAAACCACAGGCCTCCTAGGCAAGGGCAGCAGGACTCCCTAAGTGTGCCCAGGGCTGTGTTTTGTCTCAGGGTGTTATAGCTATAGAAGTGAGGTGCTTGATCTCAACTTCTGGGTACCACCCCGGAGGGTGTCCCACCAGAACCAGCGGAACATTACAGCCTTATTCTGGATTCTCGGATCTTTACTTTGAACCCACAGGCTGAACTCTGAGGGAGGCCTGGGGTGATTTGACTAGCAGTTAATGGGCATCTTTTCAGGATGCAAATCTCGGTAAAGAAGCTTTCCTCTTCTTTACTTGAGCTTTCCCCAACGTTTCTTCAGGAACTCCACGGCTCCTGGTTTCTCTGTTGAGGTTGAATCATGCTTGAAAGTGTCTGTCCTTCAGGCACTGTGCTTGCTAAGGCTGTTTAAGGACTTCTGTGATACTAAGTCTCATGAAGTCCCTTGGTATCTGCAGGTGACGGGTTCCAGGTTCTCTCTCTCTCTCTGATACCAAAATGGCGGTTGTATATAATGCTACACAGGCCTGGGTTGTTTAAACCTTCTCTGACTTTCATATAACACCTAATACAAGTGCAGCGTGAACAGCTGACCTATTGTCTTGTTCAGGAAACAGAGACAGAGAGGAAAAGCCCGTACCTGTTTGGTACAGAGGTAGCTCATAGGCCAACTTCACAGACCTTGAATGAGAGTCCAGGTGAATGAGGTTCAACCAATGGGTACCAGTGAAGCTCAGGGTGCGTGAGACACTGGGAGGCTACAATCCTTACACCCCTGCTTTGTTTCATTCATAGGCATTTTTCATCATGCTTCTTAATGAATGGATAGTTTGAGTTTTGCTTTTTTTGGAAACTTTGAAGTTTCCCTTCTGCATATATCGAATCCATGGTTGGTAGAACATGGAGGCTTGAGTGTGTCTATCTGAGTAAGGACTCCATAAGGTGCAACCTCAGGAGGAAGAGGGTAGGTCCATGAAGACGTAGCTAGGGCCTAGATAGAACATGCAGATTGAA
Organism: Pachyuromys duprasi; assembly: GCA_028658305.1. Classification (NCBI taxonomy): domain Eukaryota; kingdom Metazoa; phylum Chordata; class Mammalia; order Rodentia; family Muridae; genus Pachyuromys; species Pachyuromys duprasi. The sequence continues at coordinate 70,158,451 of CM053752.1, read as the reverse complement.
GTGTCCTGTGACCCAGCTATGACAAAGCGGTACGTGACAAGAGCCGGAGACATCAGAGATCCCGCTTAGCCGATGACCATGTGATTGTCCTGATACTAAAATTCTGGCTACAGTGCTGACTACTATTAAAAACTCTTGCCCTGGGTCTTTTCTGTAGCCTGAACCGTGCAGATTTCTTTTATCTACTACAATAGCCATCAGTTTGGCTGCCTTTGAGGTCAGATGCACACCTCCACTTACCACCAAGCTGAAGAGCTAAATGTTCCCTGGCTGTGTGGCGAGTGGCTCCTGTGGGGTAGCTTGAGATTTGGTTATAACTGTGGCATGACTGGGCGGCGGCAGGAGGCCTGTGGAATTGCTGAGCACATCTGAGTGGCCGCGGGAGGATCTAGAGACAGCATTGGCAGCAGGCAAATCTCTACACTGCCCTTCTACTCTGATGGAGGCATTCAGAAGATACTGTAATGCAGCATTGGTAGACTTAAGCTACCACAAGCAAATCACGCAGACTCTGTGTGTATGGCGGTGCCTGAGGGGTTAGTGTCTATAGGGTTCCGTCTGCTTTTCACTCGATCACCATAGCCGTTCCTCTTGACAAGCAAGCTTTGGGGTTCCCTTCCCTTCTTTGGGGGCCCTATGACCTCATTTAACCTTAGTTATCTCACAAAAGGCCCTGTCTCCAAGTATAGGCACATTGGATAGAAGGCCTTCAAGGTACGGCTTCTTCGAAACACAGTGAGTATAGGTCCTGTACAGACAGACACACATGTGGATTCGTTAGTGGGAATATTCTGGTAGTAGAGGTGATTTAGATTTAGATCTGTGTTTTGTGATCCTCAGGCTCCCGCATTATGAGGAAGGAAACAACACATACTAGCTTTTAAGGAAACACTTTATTTTATCTTAAAATCACATGTAGAGTAGGATTTTTCCAGGGTTGTTTCAATAATGTGTGTGTCCGCCCCTCCCTCTTCTCATCCACACCCACCTCTCTGTGTGTTTGCGCTGAGAGAGAGCCTGATCGACGCCTGAGCTCCTCTTTGTAGGCGGTGGAATTTGAAGTGTTTTTGCTTGTGTTTTTCCTTGCATTTACCTCCATGACTTGGAATTTACAATATGGTACATACATGCGGATCTTTTCTGAGCAGGAGGTACTGATGAATTTTTATGTGCTCACAGCACCTCTCATGTGCAGCCCTGTTTTGTTCCTGAGAAAGGCCGGCCTCGCGGAAGGGGGCATCCTAGCTGGTAGGCTCAGGGCTGTAACTTTGGTCCAGATGTGTGTGGCTCAGCAGGGAGCATCGAGGAAAATTTCAGGGGACACCTGGGCCTTTGAAATACACTTTCTGACCAGCTGGCTGGCCAGGTTTGTGTGTGGTTGGGCTTGAGTTCACAGTTCCAGGGTGTCAGCAACGCGCTCTGGATGCTGCTTGGTCAGCTACCCAGTGAGGATGGATGTCCAAGGACTTGGAGGTCTGTCTCAAGGTCAAGGACATTGAATGTTCGTGGCTCATGTAGAAAGCAAAGCAGATTTGCAGTGTTTTTCAGTATTGGTGTACCTGGGGGGCGGCAGGCATTCTCTCACCTGGGCCAGTTGTGGGGCTACTCTGAAAAGCAGGCCAGCATCCAGGATGTTGGGCTGAAAGAAGACACAGCAACCCTCCCTCATTCCCCAACCCCACCCCGGGTATGGTTGCCTGGAGACCTGTGACCATGGGAGGGTTTCTGTTTTGTTTTTTGTTTTTTAATAGTTCTCAACTGGCACCAGTCCAAGGCCCAGCAATACAGTCATGACATATATTCCCCAAGGAAATTGAGTATTTTTGCCCTACACCACGCTATCCATCTGTGAGGACCAGCTAACTATATGTGGTGAATGTCACCCACAGACATACAGTTGAGTGGAAAAAGCAAATGCAAAGAGAAGATAGCAGTCTTTCCCTCATGTGAAGTTCAAACAAAGCAGAAGAGTACCGTGTCTTCAGGGATGCATTCTTCAAGGGGAAAATAGAGTCCAGAATAAGGCTATGCCAGTGGAGAGGGGAAAGGTCAGCATTGGGCAGGGTTTCCCAGGGTGGATAAAAGGTCCTGGATAAAAAGTGTTCTTTCCATGCTGCTGCTGGTGACAAGGCTGTTTATTTAATGATTATTCATTAAACTGTTAAGTTTGTGTGTATTATGTATGTATGTATATGTGTGTGTAAGTATGTATGTATGTATTTATGGTGTTAAGGCTGAACCCCTGATCTTGCTCTTGCTGGGCAAGTACTTTCACCTGGAGACATGTGAAGGCTACATTTCGCCTCTATGTTTTTCTCTGAGTGTGTTTTATATTCATGACAAAAATGGCTCTGAAAGGTTCCACATTTAGTCTTGTAGCAGATTCTGTGATGTGTGCATGTGTGTGTGCACTGAGAGGAGAGCTCATTAGGGATGAGTGTAAAAATCAAGACCAGTGACAGGCTGTCTGTGGCACCATGACCCCAGGAGCTCAGTGGCATGCAGGAGGTAGCCTATGGATAAGCCCCTGACAGTGTTGAGCTATCCTGGGTGGGGATGGGTTGAGGGTGAAGAGGATGATGGTTTCTACAGATGAGTAGCTAACATCAAGTTTTGTTGGACTCATAGTACAGTTCAAGAGGGTTTGGAAATGGGAGGATGAATTGGCACTCTCCAAACTTTATACTAGTCCAGGCTACTCGATTAATAGCTTCTCAATTCAGAACTGCCCTCAGGTATATTATAGTTAAACAGATAACAGAAAAATGAGCTAAAAGGACTCGTAGAAACCCTCAGAGAAGAATTGGTAAATATGAGAGACTGAAAAAATAGATACAATTATGTTTACTGCCAAATCCCATTATAAAACCATCTTCATTAAACCTCCACAGGGGCTTGCTCGGGGAATAGCTTGGCAGCTCCTCAGAAGGTTAAACATAGAACCAGCTAGCACATGATCCAGCAGTGCTGCTTCCGGGTGCATATCCAAGAAACAGAGATGGGCCTTAAACAGATCCTTGTGCAGTGGTGCTCAGGATGATAGCATCATGGTGTGATCATGAATGCAGAATCATCCAGAGGCTGATGCACAATGTGCTGTCAATCAAGAGCTGGGCTAGGGAGAGAGCTCAGTGCTTAAGCATGCCTGCTGGACAGGCAGGAGGGCCTGAGTTCAAATCCCCAGAACACACATAAAAAAAAATTGGTCAGGGTTGTTCATGTGCTTAACTGTAATCCCAGTGTTATGGGAGACTGGGAGGTGGAAGACATGAGGATCACTGGGGCTTGCTGGCTTGATAAATACTCTTTGGCTATAAGTAGAAAGGTATTGCCTATCAATAGACTAAAGAATGGGAATATATGCACATATGGGTGTATTAAAACCATATTGGACAAATCAGATCCCCCAAGCTTACTGGGCACACCAGGCCAAAATGTACGGTACAGTATTCCAAACCCCATAAAAGGAATGACATCTGGGCATGGTGGCACCTGCCTTTAATCTTAGCACTTGGAAGATGGATGCAGGAGGATCTGGAGTTAAAGGCTAGTCTGAGCTACTTGAGACTGTGATAGACAAAAAGATAGATAGAAAGATGGATATACAGACAGACAGGTAGATGATAAGGAGAAAGAAGGAAAGGAAGAAAAGAAAAAGAGACAGTCAGAAAACACTTAGCGCTGTGATCTGTGACGGCCCTGCTGACCTGCCATCCAATTGCCTAGTGCAGAAATAACCAATAGGCAGAGAACTCCAAACTGTCCTCAGAGCTTCAGTTCATTGTGGTCCTGGCTTCGTGACAGAGCCCACTCAGTTACTGGACCACTCTTCATACACACAGACCTGGCATGTGCCTCTTGTCAGCTCTGTGTGAGGCTTGTCTACACACCTCTGCAGCTCGCTAGCCAGTTCTTTAACACCTCGTCTACACACTCTCAGTGACCCTTGTGCGTTTGGTGTGTGTAGCAGCCAGCCTCTGGCCCCACCCGGACCTCTTTGAACTCTGTGGCCTCTGTAACGTTTCTGTAGCCATTTTGCGAAGTAGAAGGTATGACCTGAGAATTGATATCGGCAATTAAGATTAGGATATAAGAATTTGTGACTGACAATGGCCAACAACCGAAGGAAATTGGGATTACTTGGTAAATTGCAGCAAATGAAACCAAAGCGCTTTGTGAACGTATCGGTATTCAACAAAATCTAATGGTGTGGAGACACACGTGTGTCTGGCTTTCTAGCATGGCACTCATGGCAACGATTAGCTCTAGGTCAGCTTTGCTACTTAGCAAGACTGCTTACAAACTCCAGAGGCACCCAGAATGCTGTTCCCTCCTGAATAGCAGGGGAGGTGGAGGAAGGTAGATTGCCCCTGTAGAAGTTTGAAGGAAGAGACAGGGCTCCTGTCCTGGACCTTTCTCTAGCTCTTGGCTCAGCTCGTGGTTACATCACAGAGATGTAAGACAGGACCTTCCAGAACATCTACTTTGCCCTCTCCTTCCTAAACTGATCCCTACCCAGATGCTGGGGCCAGAGATCTTCAGAATATGTACCCCTTGGGAAATGAACTTTTATAATATTCCTTTTCCCCTCCCCTCTCTTTCCTTCCGTCTAGCCATCCCTTCTTCTCTCCTTCCCTCCTTCCCTTCCTTCTTTCCCTCCCTCCGTTCCTCCCTCCTTCCTTCTTTTTCTTTCTTTTCTGTACTGGAGATTGAACCTAAGACTTGCACATACTAGCAAGCACTGTACTCCACCACTGAGCTATACCTATAGCCCCCTTTTAGCTTTATTTTGAGACAAGGACCATTGAATTGCCTTGACTGGCCTTGAAATCACTCTGTAGTCCAGCAAGGCCTTGCACTACCTCCCCCTCCCCCATTGAGAGCTTAATAGAATTACATACAGGAAGAAACAAACAAACAAAATGAAAACAAACAAAAAATCTAAACTGAAGAGACAGAGGGCGCTCAGTCAGTGCACCCAAACCCTTTCACCCCTCAGTAGGAGGGGGTGCAGAGAAGTCTGAGAGACAGTCCCCTGGTGGGGGGGTCAGATACCCCATCAGGCTGCATATGGGGATGGGATTGTCACTAGGGTCTTTTAATGAAGGCCAAAGGTGTCATTTATTTGACCTTAAAGTAGCCACAGACCACAGATGAGGGTCTGTGGGGTGGGGTAGGGGTGCTGGCTGACCCTGACTTTTGATCCTCCTGCCTCAGTTTATTGGCTAGCTGGGATTATAGTCTATGCCTGCAGGTCTGGCAAACTAGCCTTGTCACGTTAAACCCACCCTTGATGTTTCTTGAAAAGGAAAAAAAAATTTTTTAAATTGAAAGATGTGAGAATGAGATATATACTCAATGGAAAATTTGCTTCTCAAACAGCTTGTGCAGAAAACCTCTCATCCCCATGGCAACCAGATTCCCCCGAGACCAAGTACACGTCTCTGCCAGGTCACCCACCCGCTGGCGAGCCTGGCACGTCAGCTCTTTCTAGCAGCACATGCATGACAGCACCCACACAGTGGGTGGCCTCAGGGGCTCTCTCTAGTCTCTAAGTGTTGCATGGGGGAAGGCCACCTAACACGGAGTCAGTGAGGCTTAGGCAAGCCACTGCCCTTCTTGAAGCCCTGGGGATTCAGGACAGGTGTGCGCCATCACCCTGTGCTGAAGCCCTGACAAGATGGAGATTCTTCACAGAAAGACATGGAGGCTTTCCCCTCCATGGTTAGAGAATCATCATCTTTCTCCCTTGAAAATCAGCAAGTTTAAAAAAGAATGGATTTATGTCAAAAGAAAAAGACAGGAAGAATCTGTCCAGGTCCTGAATGGGTGTGGTCCATATCACCAAAGAACCAGAAATTCTTTTCTCTTTCAAAACTAGGGGGTGTTTAGGACTTCATTTTCTTTAGCTGGGCTTGAATAAAGAAAAAAATATCTTTGTAACAGAGAGGGGAGAAAATGTGGGGCTGAGGTCTTCTTTCCCCAGGAAAGGACCCATTAGCCTATTCACATGAATTTACACGTGTTCTAGTCTTTGTCACAAAGCTGTGGCTGTAGGCTCACCTCTTTTCACTTCGATCAAACCATCATCAAATCTATCTTTCCCTTACGGCTTTGTTTCCTAATTTCATTAAGAGCGGGAGACTACGTACTTACTGGGCGCATGCACCTGCGTGTGGGGGTTACACGTGGGAAGGGTTAGAGCTGAACTGTACTGTTCACTGGACATCTCAATGCTTCGCTTCCTTGAGCAGACCTTTTGACCTCTTTGGGTTTATAGTTTCCCCCTTTCACCTTTTCAGAAAAAGCCCTTCCTTCCCCAAATAGTTGATCAGCACCAGAATCAGCCTTGAAGCCAGCGGCTCAGCCTCCCTGAGGTTCCTCTTTCCTGTGGGAGTGGCTCAGGACCTGGCCATCATCCCTGCAGCCACCCTCCCTACCTAGACCACAGGAAAGCTCTGCTGGGTGTGGGTAGAAAGAGCAGGTCTTCAATGTGGGTGATTCGGGGTGGGGGGGTTCAGCCCTGGAATCAGTGCCTCCCCCTGCCCCTCTGCTCACCATGTGGTGTTTATAACCAGCAAGCTTGGCTCCGGATTCCAAGCTGTAGACTTGTGTTTGGGGTTATCTTTGATTGGGCCCAGGTTTCAGCGCAGGAAAAACTGCAGCACTGCTGGTAGATCACATGGAACTTTCCACCACATATATTCCCTTGTATTTGATCAGGTTTTGGAGGAGAGAGAAGTGCATGGTGGTGGCAAAAAGCCAAGTGAAGCCTGTCCCTTCCTGAGTCATTGATAGGCTCCTTGACACCCAACGATGCATGTGGTGTGTGTGTGTGTGTGTGTGAGTGCATGTGCGCATATGTAGGCACTGGGCCTTTCTTGCTTGTGAAAACTCCCCAGAATGGCCTTCCACCAATCCTTTGCTCCTCCCCATCCTAAAGCTAGAACAAGAAGAAAAAAAATGGTCAGACATGGGCAGAAAATGGCGATGTGACTTTGGAGAGAAGCATGGATACTGAACCAATTAACTGTATTTATTTTCTGTATCCTCCATGAGTTGGAGATTGCCCTCCCATGTCTAGCTGGTTCCTAGAGAATGCAAAGGACTCCCCCTTGAGATGTCAAATAATCCAGAGCCAACAGCCCCTACAACACCTGCAACCAAGACAGTGTTCTTACACTAAATCACGAGAGCCAGCTGGGATCCAGGGACTATCATGGTCCACACCCTGGGATGTTATTCTACTGGCCAGCCCTGACTTGAACCTGATAAAGGCTCTGGCCACTGAGTGACTTCTCTTTTCCCATGTGGCCCTGTGTGCTAGGCTGTGCCCTGCCTCCTGTTTCCTCCTGTGGAATCTCCATGACAACTGTCTCTCCCCTGTCTGCTATTTGATTATACTTGAGGCAAATTCTCAGTGCACCATAACAGGCAGAGGAAATGAAGATGCTACAGTTAGAATCACCTGGGATGCTGTCTGTCCAGGCCTTGCCAACATACCCTTGGATTTCATTGGCCTGCAGTGATCTAATGGGCAGTGAGGCTCTAGAAACCCTGGGCCAGCGCTTCCCAGAGTAGGATCCTGGGTCAGTACCTGCATCACCAGCTTGAAGTTAGAAATGCAAATTCTGCCCCCCCCCCTTTGCTTCCCACTTTGCTCAGGTGGTGAAGATGTGGGTAAGTGTGGGTCCAGCCCCAGCAGGCCTTGTCAGCCACAGTGAGGAATTTGGCCTTGTTTTAAGTGTGGAGTTAAGAGAGAAATTGAACTGACTCTGGATGCTGCAAGCTCTGTGGGCAAGAAGCTGACATACCAAAGGGTTGTCCCCTGTAGCAGTGGAGGAGACAGTAGGTTCTGGGGATGGGAGTGAGGGTAGTCAGCAGAGAAGGGAGAGCACAGAATGAGGCCTGTATTTCAGGCCCAGCTGCACCAGCAGCATGGAACACAAGGCAGCTGCTGTCAGGAACTCAGAGGCTCAGTCTGGAGAGCACACGTGTCTTCAGCCTGCTGCTACTTCTCCAATTATGTATGCACAGGGCCAGGGCGTTTCTGTAACCTGGGCTAGAGGGTAGAGATGGGCCCTGGGGCTCTGAGACTCTTCCAAAAGGAAGTTTCTGTTGACCCACCCCTGTACCTGTCTGACACTTGGTGTGAATGAGATCTTTGGTCCTGGAGGAGTCAGACAGCTTAGCAACTGTGAGTGATAAAATGGGCTCATTTGAGGCTCTTTAGAACAAAAGATTTTGGGGGCTGGAGAGGTGGTTAATCTCAGTGATTAAGAACACTGGCTATTCTTACAGAGTGACCTGGGTTCGATTCCCAGCACCCACAACCATCTATAACCCCAGTTCCAGGGGATCTGATGCCATCTTATGGCCTTCACAGGAACCAGGCACAACACCCATACACACAAATTAAATGCCGAACCCAAGAGGTATCCAGCACGCACACCACTTTAGTGGAAGTTTTAAGGGTGACGGCCCAGAAATCTGCAGTTTTACAAGTTTCCTACGAGGGCCCACATCATGCCTGTCTGCAGTCCCAGCTGCTCAGGGGGCTGAGGCAGGAAGATTGCCCAAGCCACAAGCAGAAGGACAGGCTGGGCAAGCTGAGTCCCTACCTCTACAGCAGTAGGTAGGTCAGAGCGTCACAGAAAAACAAGGACGAGGGGAACACGTCAAATGACACTATAGAACGTAATTGGCAAATGCAACAATTGGGAAAATTCCATATCAGTGTAATTTTTTTTCTTGACAAGTGAATTCCAAGGAACCGAGGAGGACCCATCTATACAGTAAGCCATGTAATGTAGAGTGCCTTGTTTAAATTAGAATTCAATCAATTACAAAAACTGGGCAATCAGGAAAGTTGGATCTGATGGTTTAAGATAATGAAGAGCTATTGTGAGGCCTGGCATGTGACTCACACCCATAACTCCAGCACTCAGAAGTTGAGGCAGGAGACGGCTGCAACACAGTAAGTCCCGTGACAGACAGAGTGAGACCCTGTCTCAAAACCGAGAAAGCCTGTTAGTGCTTTCAGGTGCCTTGACAGTGTAACTTTTTTTTTTTTCCTTAAATAAAAGGCCCCGGTCTATGAGATATGTGCTTAAATGTGGATGAACTTCATGGCTGTCCTCTGTTTTAACATTCTGCACATGCTATCAGGCTGTGATTTGCTTCCACTTGGAAGATGATTTATTAAACCAAATCTTAGTGTGTTCTGTTCCACACTGCTCAGTGCGGCAACACTTTTCATAGGACACTGATTAAAGACAGTGGTGATGGAAGGTTCCTGAATATTGACACTTTCCCTCAGTGTGAACAGTGAGAAAGCAAACGAAGAGCTGTGTTACACACTGCCCACGGCAGCCCAGGGGAGAAAGTGTAGAGTTAGAAAAGCCTTGCATTTCTATCAGTTCCTACTGTTTTGAGACAGACTTAATAGCTCAGAAATGTATTTCATTTTCACTTTTTATTTGGAGCCAGTTTCCCCATGTTGCCTGGGCTGGTCTTGAACCCTTGGACTCAAGAGCTCCTCCTCCTTGAGCCTTCCCAGCAGTTTAGGACCATAGCACACTGCTGTGCTCAGCTGGTCCACTTACTGTTGGTTTGCTTGCGATGGGGTTTCATGTGCCCCAGGCCTGCCCTGTACCCCTCCTCCTGCTCGCTGGGATTACAGGTATGAGCCACCACATAAAGATCTGTTTTATTGTGTAAAGCAGGATGGAACGTCCCTTCTGGGCGGGCACTACCAGCCCAGGATGGCCGACTGTGGCAGTCCCTGCACAGATCTCAGGCCCCTGCGTCCAGCGCAGACCTCCTCTTTGCCTGACACCCTCCTGGCTGTCTTAGAGCAGCACACACATGACCCTGACTGCTCCAGAGCGGCCAGGCAGCTGTTCAGAAGAGGTGGTCCTCTCAGCCCTCGGAACCCTACGAATCTAGAGGAAAACTGCCCCTGAAGTGGAGAAAACGTTCCACGTTTCTTCCAGAGTAACAGGAGAGGAAAAACTACATCCAGCGAGGGACTGTCCACGCCAGGCAGCTGATGGTATTTTAGGAGATCACCACAATATCTTAGTGACAAGCAGGCGGGGAGAGGGAAGTAACTGGTGTTAAATAAGAGCCAAACACGATTTTCTAACTATTCTCCCCCACAGCAAGAAAAAAAAAACTATAAATGTTTTTGATTTCTAAAAGCCAAATTTAATAAATTAATAACTGCATGCCAGGTAAAAATATAAATTTACAGCTGAAAACCAATAATTTAACAGAAAATGCTGTGTGGTGCGTTTTATTGATAGGGTAGCTTACTGAAGTGACAGATCTGAAAACACATCTTGCTTTTGCCGAAGAGAAAGCACTATGTCAGAGGAAAAGAAAGAAGGCGGAAAGGAGCTGTTGTGGAGTTGGCGTATGGTACAGCGATGGCGATGCAACAGCCGGGGCGCTGCTTAGGCGTGCATGTGTGCGTGTGTGCAAGCATCAGAACCCATGGCATGGACCCCAAAAGCAAAGTCATGACAGGTGACTCTGGGCAGCATGCTGGGTGACAACCACAGACGACCCAGGACAGAGGTGGTGCAGGCACAGTCTGTGATTCCTCGAGGTGGGGTTTCCTCACCAAACAGGGGTAATCATGCAGTAGCTTGAGTATCTTAACATGATAACACCCAGGATTACCAGGACGGGAGAGCGTGTAGTCACTGTGTTACAAGGACTGCTGAGTGGTGCTACAGAAACAACAGGAAGTTCCTTCATTTTAATCTGGGTATTTGGCCAAACCTCTAACCAAGAAACAATTCAGCTAACAAAGCTAATTAAATTACTAGAAAACATTCCTTCATCTGTAAACCATTTCTCTTCTCCTCAAATCGGACTCTAAAATAAAATGTCTTCATTTTTGATCAGCAGCTCCACCACGAGTCTCTGATAGCGTATGTCATTCAGGGCGGCCATGGGGTCCAGCTCTGGTGATCTCATGAGGGTTGGACCAAACACGATCCCAAGGTTCTCTGCGCTCATCAGATTCTCCTTCTCATGAAGGGTCACTCTGAAAAACACAAGCGAGATGCAGGCGGCTTCAGTGATGCAGGGGCGCTCCATCAAGTCTGGCTCAGATGAAAGCCAGAGCCACAGTCAAGGTCAACACCCACGGCAGCTCTCGCACTTAAGTCTGCGCTTCTTGGAAATGTCAGGGATGCTAACAAGAATTTCAAGCACTGGTCACTGCTGGAGCTCACGTCTGGACTGTGTGGGTTCAGATGTGTGTGGCTCACTCTGGCCAGACACATTTCCAAATAGGAGGAGGAGAAGGTGTGTCTCCCTTTCCCTTGGCTCTCTGGCTCCCCTTGGGCAGAGGGAAATCTGAGTATCTAGAAGAGCAGCCGGGAAAGCAGGGAAGAGTGGCTCACAGTTCAGACAGGCCAGAGTCTCTCTCTTCCTGTTACAGCAGCTCACACCACACGAGAGACGCTAGTGTCCTTATGGGAGACTTAACTAAAACCAAACATGAAGCAAACTTTAATTTACACGTGGTGTTAGGTGTGAACACACTCAAATGAGCTCATGATGCTTTTAAAGTGGGAAGAGCTGAGCACGGTGGCTCACACCTTTAATTCCAGGGACAGGAACACCTGTGAGTTGGGGACGAGCCTGTTCTATATAGAAAGTTATAGGTCAGCCATGGTTACACAGCAAGACACTGTCTTAAAAAGCAAAGACAAAGAAGGAGCGGAAAGGGGAAGAGGAAAAGAAAAAGGACGGAAGGGAGAGGGAAGGCACAGGTATCCGTTAGTGACCAAGATATCCACGTTGACATTTGCTCGAGTAGAGAGAATTTTTGCTTCTAACTGATTTTAGAGTTTCAGGCCCTAAATCCACTGATGTCATGTAACTGAATATTTTGTTTCAACTGGTATTGATTAATCATCATCAACCACATCTCAGCTTAAAACTGTGACTGAAAACATTCCACCTCACTCCATCACTTTTTATGCTACTTTCCAGTGCTGGCAATAACAGTTAAAAATCCAAAATCCCATCGCCACGCCTCAAGTGCTTACTTGGGGCAGTAAGTTGAGAAAAGTGAGTTGTCGCCTGAGCTGACGGTGGCACCCTTTCCCTGCTCACAGAATGTTCACCTGGTCTGCAGACCGGATCCCAGGACTGCAGTGCACGCGTGTCAGGATGAGGCTGGCATGTGGCATGGCAGTGACATATTTTTAGCATCTTTTCTCAGCCAGCGCATTTCCTCACATGACAACACTGCTATGCACCTACACATTCACTCAACAGAACGTGTCCTTCCTTTCACCTTCTGCTTAAGTTTATTCTCGAGATGTGCCTGTCATACAGCAGTAGGGCACAAGCTGCGACTTGCCTCTTTAGATGGGCCATGAGGTACCGGAGGGTCTCGCAGTGGGCGGGCGGCAGCAGTCTCAGCGCCTCATGCAGGACCTCCAGCTGCTCGTCAGGGTCCATGATCTCTACAACAGCAAGGAAAGACGCTCTAGCAGAACACTGACATGGCCGCTCATGGATGCTCTTCTGTGGGCTTTTGTAAAGCTAGCGGAAATGATTTCTCACAGCCAAAAACCAGCTGTCCAAGGCCAGCTCAGGTTCAGCGTGGGAATGCAGTTGAATGGGCTGCTTTTCACTTGAGGGTCTTAGGGTCTGGCAATTGAGGAAAATGGACACACTAGATATTTTGGATATAACTGTAACAAATCCAGACACCAAATAAAGCCTTATACTCTCTAATGAATTAATTGGAGAACATTACAGGCATACTTATCGTTAAGAATAATTGGAAATCCCCTTGTAGTATACAAGACAAGGTAGTCCACTGTCCCTTGAGACTCCTTGGCAAAGTCTTACAGATAATTTTTTTTTTTAATGACAATGTTTTTCTTTGCAGTGTTTTGGGCAGAACCCATGCCCCATAAATGCTGGGCAAGCACTCTACCACCAAGCAATACGCCAACCCTTTATCTTTCTAAACCAAAAAATGCACCATCTAACATTTGCTTGTTATATTTATTATACTTCGTGTTATATAACAAAACAAAGTTTCCTTACAAAGCAAAAGCACTCTCCATCTCTTAGAATACGTTCAGAAGACCACACTGTAGGCCATTTTAAGTATGCTGTGCCATGGCGGGGTCCTGAGGTAGAGGGGATTGTCCAAAGAAGTCAACTGTGAAGGGAAGCCTCCACCTGGACCTCCGAGAGCTGCACTGGGTGCTCAGCACAGTCAGCTGCTGCAGAGCTCTGCCCGGCCTCTCAGTCACTCCTTAACACAAACAGCGGAGGCTGTGGGGAGTCTGTGCTCTGACCTGGTTACAAGGAGTACCTCAAATGCTGGGTCTCAGGCCAACCACAACAGGAACTCACACTGGCGAGGCTAATCTAGATGGCGGCCTTGCAGTGCTGGCAAGGCTCCACCTGCCGTGCTGAAACTCTGGGCTCTCACTGACAAACCTATCTCAATGACAACGCATATTGCCAGGTACAGGCCAGAGTGGAATAAGGCTGGGCTTCCAGCATGGAGGGACTGAGTCTTGGACTATCATCAGTGACTGAAGCTTTTTAGTTCAAAAGAAGCACTGACTATAGCTTTTCTCCAAAGCTTCCTTAATTCCTGGTTAATTTCTTTATAATAAGGAATGTGTTCTTTGCCTTTTGTCATATTGATAATGCATAACCTTCAAACCATGGATACTTTAAAGGGGTATCATAACACAGCTATTTTCTCAGACACTGAAATGCAGTAACTGAATTTCTACAATGAAGAGAAGGAAATTATATTTACTATGGAAAGCTAGCTTTCAGCAAAGGCTAATTAACTGGAAACTACAGATTTTTGAAATTAAAATCAAGTTTTTCTTTTTAACTTCTACAATTAATCTTGGCCAGGAGAAGCTTGAGACAGTGAGAAGTTGTGGACAACGTGGGTGTGCTAGCTCAGGGGAGCTTAGCTCCTCCTGCAGGGGCTGACAGCACACACCAAGGCCAGCATCAGTCCACAGGGACAAGGATGAGGAAGGTACTGTGGGCAGCCCAAAGAACGCAAGTGCTGCATCTGAAATGGTGGTGAGGAAAAACCTCAACGTGAGAAAAAGGCCTTGAGGAAAGCCTCAGGGGAGGGAAGGAATGGGATGAGGAAGGAAGATGGTCCCAGCTGAGCAATGCGAAGCTCCCAAACGGAGCGTGCCTGTAGGGCTGAGGGAAAGTGGGGCAGATATGGCTGCTGACAATGAAGAAGTGAAGTCAGACAGGAGAACGCCTTTCTCATGCCAGCTGTGGCGACTCCAAAGACTTACGGAGAGAAATGAGAAGGTGGTGAACCTGAGGTGCAGGAGGTGGCAGTGTGGGGACAGCCCCATCTTAGAGTTTGGATGGACGGGTAGATGCACTGCCCTGGATGAGCCTGCTGTTGCAGAGAGAGGCAACCCGTACTTCCACTGGTTCTAGCTGCATGTGCTAGGACGCGCCGGATACCTGCATCACCTTGAATAGCACCCCCTTTCTCTCCCATGCATAACTTGTTAGTCACAAGAATATGAATTAGAGACACACAGAACAAATGGAATGTGTTCAGAGATGAGCATCAGGAGCCATCACATGTGGGGAGTCTGACATGTGGCAGAGAGGAGGCTAACACCACTGTCAATGGGAGGGCATCGGAGGCACGCAGGGTTTTCTGTACACAGCAGGCTTTGTGACCATCACACTGGTCTGTCACCTGTGGGCTGGCTGTCTTCAGAAGCAGACAGTGATTTAAGCTGGACTTGGTAGTGGCGCACGCCTTTAATCCCAGCACTCAGGAGTCAGGGGCAGTTGGATTTCTGTGTGTTCGAGGCCAGCTTGATCTATAGAGTTAGTCCAGCACGGCCAAAGCTATACAGTGAGACTGTCACAGGAAACCAAAAAACAAACAGAAAACAAACACAACCCCAAACCAAACAAGATTCAAAGGAAAAGTCTCATTATTTGACCCCTTAGACTATATAATGACTTGAGTCTGTGCCTCTGTATAAAATTCCAAGTTTACAGTCAACAGATATGTACATCTAGCCCAATGCTTACATAGGAGACTAATCCAGGCCCTGTGGAAAATAACATCTGAGGTGCACCATGTCCTGAAGGGATGCCAATCCAGCAAAAAAACCTACCCCGTGATGGGATTGAGGCCCAGCAGTGGGAATTGAATAAAAGGCAAAGGAATGCATGGCTGAGGGCTGGAGAAGGACCAGGAAAGATGGTTTGGAAAGTATGGACACTGTAGGGCTAGTACCCTACGCCTAGATCAAGATATAATTAAGGTATGCCTAAAGTGTGTATTGGTAATTTTCTATAGAGAATCATGAGAGTAGAACTTCCCTAAACTACAGGAATGCCCAAGCTGCAGAGCTGGGGAAAACCCAGAAGGTTCTTCCTGCTGAGCAGGAACAGCCATGGCTTATCTGACGCTACACGCCTGTGGAGCAGTGCGGCCTTCTAGGGTTTGCTGGAAAGAAAGTGCTCAGTCTCCTGGGCCGGGCACAGTTCCCCACATGGTTTCCACCACGGTCAGAGACAGCTCAGAATGCTGGCTTCTGAAAAGACCCTGTTGCAAGACTGCCTCTGTGCCTCTGTTCTGGAAAGAGAGCAAAGAGGAAGGGGTGGGCAGACTCAGACCTCAGAGATCTGGAGGGGAGTGCATCCCGTTGCAGTTGTACGAAGGCTGTGCAGCCTGCAGGGGCGGGGTGCCCTGCCTCTCTACACAGCATCCAGCACAGCAGGAGAAGTCCTGTCCTCAGTGCCTCACATCAGCTGTCATGTTGGGGCTTCAAGACAAGCTGTTAACAGCACAGTTCCACCGGCTTTGCAGAAAAAAGCTGTGGTGTAAACTACAATTTCTGTTGTCAAAGCGTGGTAAGCAATGTCAGAGATTTCTGGTATGGGGGATGCTGAGAGATAATTTTACAAAGTTCACTGCATTAGGAAGTACCATCTAACCCCACCCATCACTTAAACGGGGTCTCCCTCCATCCTTCTCCTTTGTACGTCTTCTCCTGGTTCCAGCGGAAGCTAGGTAGGGTGGAGAAAGAGAGAGCAAGGGCCTTGATGAGAAAGGGACAGGTAGGTTGGGCAGGACCACCTCTAGCAATGTGACCATGGCCAATTTAGAACCCAACTCACATAGGCGCCTCATGTATAACTCTGTAATGTCTAGTCTTTGATCTTCCTCTTTGTTTTTTGAGGGACGTCTGTATCCACACACCTAAAGCCAGAAGCTGAATATACTGGGAAAGGACACTATGATCCATTACCATCAGCATCAAACAGGAGCCACACATATTTACATGAGGCACAGGGAGGGTGCCAGCGGTTTTGGTCCCACAAATCACTTAACAGTTTAGATTATAGGAGGAGGCATTTATTTCTCTCTTGATCTGAGAGATAAGGGGGGTTGCTGATTTCAGATAAACGGCTTCTGAAATAAACCCCA
Organism: Pachyuromys duprasi; assembly: GCA_028658305.1. Classification (NCBI taxonomy): domain Eukaryota; kingdom Metazoa; phylum Chordata; class Mammalia; order Rodentia; family Muridae; genus Pachyuromys; species Pachyuromys duprasi. The sequence continues at coordinate 70,141,953 of CM053752.1, read as the reverse complement.
CATTAATGGCAAATGGTTTGGAAGAAAAACAGAAAGATTTTCCTCAGCTGTAAAAGTGGGATGAAGAAGGTAGGTGAGGTCATACTAATGTGGGGCCAAAGGCCTCAGACTAGCAAGAGGCTTGGGCATTGCCAGGTAGGGTGAATGGTTCAGAACCAGGCTGTGCGTGAGTCCCTGCTCTGTCTTGTCCTGACTCCTATGCACAGAGCCAAGTTTCATTCCAATTCCAAGGAACACAGCAACAGGAACACACACCTATCCAGCTCCTGTGAGTGCTGCTCCAGGGCTCTGCAAGCTGAGTGAGTGGCCCTCCACAGGGGATGTGCTTTCTAGGCTGTGCCAACCAGCTGACAGCCGCCTACAGATGACGTGGATAATCTTCATGATTGGCACTGTGTCCACCTTCGGATGGGAGCAATTAAATCCCATGGAATAGGGGACAAGGAAAGTACCCATGTCTTCCAATCCCCCCCCCTCCAACCTTCTCTCTCTGGTTTGTTTTTCAAGACAGGGTTTCTCTGTGTAGCCCTGGCTGTCCTGGAAGTCACTCTGTAAATCAGGTTGACCTCTAACTCAGAGACCCTCCTGCCTCTGCCTCCTGAGTGCTGGGATTAAAGGGGTGTGCCACCGCTGCCTGGCTCATGTTTCCTAACTTTAATCATTAGACTTTCTCACACTCTATAAAGAGCTTTCTCACTGACCCCGGAGAAAGTGGAGCTCCAAGAAACTAATCATCAAAGGTCAACAAATGCTCAGAAGGAGAAACTGAAATTCAGAACAAAGAAAAGTCAAAAAGCAAAGCAGAGTTCCTAAGGAAATGATATTGATATTATTATTTAAAGATGGAGATGACATATGGTTTTAAAGACAGAAGCAAAATGACAGGAATAGACTATTTTTTCTTTAAAAAAAAAAGTGATACCAACACCTAGAATCTGTTAAGATTTCCCTTCTTTAAAGGGTGAGATGTGGATTACAGGTATAAGTTTTGAAACAGAAATAAAATTCTGCAAATGACCTGTTTTCTTCTCAATTACAATTAAAACAAAACAAAAAAACCCCAAAACCCCAAACCCTTCTCTGGCTGAGGAGTAGTGAGTTCAGCTTCCCAATTCTGAAAACAACGCAAAACAAACCAAACTCAACCGTTTGAAACCTCATTCCAGAAGCACACCTGATGAGCCAATGCTCCATTCACGAGCTCTGAGGCTCTGGGTACCAAGGTAAGTACCCAAATCAAGAATATGAGGCTCAGCATGCTGGCAGGAACGTTTGCTGAATCAAGTACCACAAAGCCTTGCTTTGGCCTTTGATTTCTCTCACTAAAGGCTGGTCCATGTCCAAGCAGCCCAGTACAGGAGGGATTGGTTATTTTGGAAAAGCAGCACAGTACAAAAGCTTCTGAAGGCATAAGACAGATAATCTGGGTTACAGAGTGTACGCACTTAGTGGACACATGGGCCATAGAGAGAGCTGCAGGGGACACACTTCTCAGCAGGAGAAGTGGGTCCCAGGGAGAGGCAGCCTGTCGGGTGTGGACTTGCGTTTGTACTTACTGGCAGACTCTATGAATTTGGGGTAGGCATCGTAAGTGATGAGAGGAATAGGCAGATCCCTGAAGTACAGTTTAAGTGCACCGGTGATAATGTTGATATCTTCATACATGTTCACAGAAATATCCGCCTTCTCACCATCTTTCAAAAGAAACAAAGGTAAGCACTGTATTCACAGCCCGTATCATTTTAACATGATTTGTACATGATTACATTTTAAAGATAGGGAACACTTCAGGGTTTTTTTTCAATCAATTAAAATGTATTTTATGTATAGTTTGGGACTGGACAAGTACATACTTGACTGGCTACCTGAACCCCTCGCTGTGATGTTTTTATTTGTGAGTTAAGTGGTTTTTATTTAAAAATAACAAACAAAACCTGTATTTTCATTACTAGAAACCAACACTTCAGTTTCTAAGATCACATTCAGCACGAAACCTGATATACGCTAGTGACCCACTTCTATAAAACAGCAAGTGATTTTTCAGATTTTTCTCTTCATAAGCTACTTATTTTTCCTTGCTCAGCTCTGTGTGTGTGTGTATTCATAGACTGGCGTAGAAATAGCTTTACATTTATTTCATAGTTACCCAAGAATCCCTAGGGGAATAATGCAGTGTTGCTTTCTTTCTGTTTTATAGAAGCACAATTTGCAAAAGAGAACACAGGCCCAGCCTGCCGATCTGAGTTCACTCCCAGGAACCACATGGTGGAAGGTGAGACAGCTCCTTTAAGCAGTACTCTGACCTCCATGTGCACCACCCCCAACAATAAGTGTAAAGTAATAATGGTGAGATAAAGCTCCTCGTTTTATTCACACTGGGCTTCATAGACATAACCATCTGGATGTCGCCTAACCAGGCCCTATGGGCAGACAAGGTGGCGGGGAAAAACGCAAAACAAAATACCTCCCCATCCCCAAGAAGATATGCCAGGATCTTAGGTGTTGAAGAAAGAAGAGAAGCTCTCTAGAGTAGGAGGCCGTTTAGAGGGGTTGGGCACCCACATTCTGAAGCAAAGCTGTGTCAGAGGGTCCAGTGCTTGCCTGAGTTTAGATTCGTTACAGAATCTGAACTTGTCTCTATCCACTCAAGATTTAATTAGTATCATTTCCTTGCTAGCTATGTGTGTCTGCATGCCCATGTGTGTGCACAGGTGAACAGACTTCAGTAATGAAGAGGAACGAGTTAGTAAGCTACAGAAGACACCCACAAAAGACACCATCAATGCATTGTGACAACAGTCAGCCTAAAACGGCTTTGTGACATATGATTCTAACTGAAAAAGGCAAAAGGGCTCACTGTTGCTGAGTATCTGGGGGAAGAAGGGACAAAGAGGTAGAGTATTAGGATTTTTATGTTAGTGAAACTATTCTGTATGATACTGTGATGTAGACAGAAGATATCCCAGTGTAAACTCAGAGTTTTAGTTAATCATGTATCAATGCTGAGCTATCAACAATAACAAATACACTAATTTATACTAATTTACAAATATGCTAATTCAAGATGCTGAATGAAGCAGGATGGGGCATGCCTGGATCCCAGTGTGCAGGAGGTAGGACGAGGAAGGTCAAGAATTCTAGACCAGCCTGGGCTAACATAGTAAAACCATCTTAAAAGCAAACTCAAGTTAGTAAGAAGGAATGTGGGGGAGATGCCAGAGGGATGGATTGCACAGGGGATCACAGTACTTTCAGCTAAATTGTTCTCAAACTCTAAAACTACTCCATAAAAGCCCATTAAAAAGCCCAGACTCTTCGGAAGTGCTGAGTACTGCAGCCTTTCTGAGCTCCTGGTCGACTGTGAGTCTGCTTCCAAGGGCCTCTTTCACCCAGGGTAAGACATATAGGACAGGACAAAGCAGGATCGAGTACTTTCTGGAAACAACAGGCAACGTCCCCTGGGAGAGACTAGAAAGCATGTAGGTGCCTTGTCCAAAGGACCTGGAAAAGGGGACCAAAGGCAGGTATCACCACCACCAAAGTCCAAGAAAAAAAGTGAGGTGTTTTTTTTTTTTCCGTTTCCTTTTCTGCCACAGGCCTCCTGTTCTAATACCTATTGATACTTCTCTACCAAGACTCTAGATTTCAAACATCCTCCTGTTCCCAGGGTCTATAAAATCTTTGTTCCAGGGTATATAATAATCCAGTTCCCAGGGTTCCCAGGCCAGCTACTTCACTAGCTGTAAGCCTGGAAAATGAAGCCACTGTGTGAAGAGGCAGGTGAACTTTGGACCAGGCACTTTTTAGCATTCTGATAATTCAGAACTCTCTGTTAGTGTCCACACTGCTGTTTTCATGCTTCTCTAAGCTGCAGTGCTTGGTATGAGGGTTTCGCTCCTCATCCGTGTACAGTGGCTTTGTGTTCATCCTCAAGTGAGCATCTTGTGTGTATTTCCTCCTTGGGAAGCCTTTCCTAACTGTTACCACTTGCTCTACTAGACTATGTAATGTTTTCTACTCACTAATGTTCCCCTTTATGGAGTCAGTAACCACTGTGCTTACAAAGAATCCTAAACAGACGTGAGGACCAAGAACACAGCTCAACTACTAAATTACAGTAAAGAACTCAGTGTCTGGCATACAGCAGCAGCTTAATGTAGTTTTTTGGTGATTAAATCTGCAGAAAAGAGATTTTAAAAAGCTGGGAGCAGAAAAGACTAATACTCTCGGGTTCACTAGAGACATCATTATTAAGACAGTTCTTTTAAAACCGGTTTTAAAATTTGTATGCATCATTTTTAGTTTTAGTGATAGAATTTTCATGATATAACCAGTAATTTACAGTATACAATTCAATGTTTTTCATGTTCTTACAATGTTGTATGAATATTACCACAGTCTGGTTTTAGAACTTCCTTATGTCCTCCAAAGTCCCTACATGTTATGACCACTCCCTGGCCCTTACAAGGCCCTTCCATCCATCTGTGGAGTCTGGTTATGTCACATGTATGGATCATACAACATGTCTTCTTTCACCTAGCTTCATTTAATAGCACATGTTGGTACTTCATTCCCTTTTTAAATGCTGAATATACCTGTTGTTTTAAAACATGCCCTCAAAATTTTCTATTTATTTTGCGTGTATGTATGTGTGTGGGCACAATGTATCATGGGATATTTGTGGAAGTCGGAGGACAGCTTGTAGGAGCTGGTTCTCTCATTCATGTGGTTAGGACTCTCTATTAGGGTTTCTATTGCTGTAATGAAACAGCATGACCAAAAGCAACTTGGGGAAAAGAGAGTTTATTTGGATTCCAGATTTCAGCCTATCACTAGGGGAAGCCAACATAGAAAGGAGCTCTGGGAAGGGGCCTGGAGGCAGGAACTGAAGCAGAGGCCATGGAGGAAGGCTGCTTACTGGCTTGTTCCACACAGCTTGCTCAGCCTGTATTCTAATACCCCCCAGGTCAGCAGCCCAGGTACAGCACTGCCCCTCCCTGGGTGGGACCTCCTTATGTTAGCTCATCAAGAAAAAGCTCTACACACTTGCTATAGGCTGAGGTTCGCTTTACAAGATCACTCTGGTTTGTGTAAAGTTGCCCAAACCCAACCAGAACAGGCATGAGAGCAAGTGCCTTTACCCACTAAGCCATCTCTTTAAAACAAACAAACAAACAAACCCAATTTACTTATTCATTCATTATTCATCTATTTGCTTGTTTATTTATTAGTTTTTGAGAGAGGGCCTCTCTACACAGCCCTAGCTGTCCCGGAACTCACTCTGTAGACCATGTTGTCCCAGAATTCATAGATCTTCCTGTCTCTGCCTCCTGAGTGTTGGTATTAAAGACATAAGCTGCCATGCTTGGCTCTAAACCTGAATTTTAATGAGAATACATACACAACTGTCTTCCGTTTGTCTTGCTTTAACCTGTTTTCTGTTAAAAATCACATAGACAACCTGGAATGTGAGATCCAGGCCCTGTGCTCTATAGGCAGAGCCACAACTTACTGGTGCAATCTGCAACATCTTTGTTCTCGGTTCTTTCTTCCCTGCTCGGCCGCTGGCTCACTAACACGTGCCCTGGGCTCTGGGGCTGAGGCTCCACCTGTTACCTCTCAGAGTGCCCAGCACACACTGTTTGAAGGCAGAATGACACAAAGCTGTAACGGGACCTGCTGACCTTGGAGCAGGCAGTACGCCAGCTGGCGGATGTCCTCCTTTGAAGGAAGACCTCCCCAAACTTGCCTTTCCCTTGATTCTGGGACTAAAGGGCCCACACCAGCATTCTGTGGACCTTCTCCTTCAAAGTCTATCCTCCTCCCTCTTCAATGTCATTATTTGAAAGCTAAGCCTCCTGGAACTGACCACTCTTGATTATGTCATTTTACTTACTTGGCTATCTATCTGATACCCTGTTTTGGATAGAGATTTGGGTGGCATTTGTGTGCAGGATTGATTTAAATAATCTGCACCGCTGGCTCTCACATTAAAACTCCACAGATTTCCCACAAATGACTGCAGGATGTGTCTGGAAGGGTCAAACTGGCCCCCAAAGGCCTGACCATATCGAGCCAAAGAAACCATCAAGAATCTTAAAATCTGTTAGCAGTGTTAATAAAAGAATGTGTACCACGCTGATTTGCTTTCTGTGGTTTCTTTGCCAGTACCCACTGCAGGCCGGGAGTGGACATGCTCAGTTGCTTCCTGTCTCTTACCATTCCTTTGGCATGGGTTTTGGATGCTCCTTGATGTATATTTGTATAAAGACATCATTAATTTACCTTCTTTGTTTGCATAAAACACTTAGGCTGGCCTACGTTCGCCTTTGCAAGTGGATAATATTTATTTTTGTCTTCTGCCTTTGTGGTTTATGAGAAGACTGCCAACAGATGAGTATGATAGGACTAGAAATGTATACATTTTCAGGCTGGGGATGGGCCTTATTGGTACAGCCCTTGCCTAGCATATGAGGCCCTGGGTTCAATCCATGGCACTCCCCTCCCCCACCCCAACACACACACACACACACACACACTCACGTGCACGCAAGTACTCTGCAAAGCAAAAGAGGCATTTAAATATCATTAACTTAGCCAGGCAGTGATGGCGCACACCTTTAATCCCAGCTCTCACGAGACAGAGGCAGGCAGATTTCTGAGTTTGAGGCCAGCATGGTCTACACGGCGAGTTCCAGGACAACTAGGGCCACCCAGAGAAACCCTGTTTTGGGGGGGGAGGGGGAGGAAACACTGACTCTGTCTGTATTTAAGGGAATAGTTTTGTTTTGGTGCTACCTTATTCTAGTACCCAAAGGAAATACAAACTGATGTTCACGGAACAAATCACTCCCACAGGGTTTCTCTGTGTAGCCCTGGCTGTCCTAGAATTCACTCTGCAGACCAGATTGGCCTTGAACTCAGAAATCCATCTTCCTCTACCTCCCTGGTGCTGGGGATAAAGGTGTGCGCCGCCACACCCAGCACAAATAAAAACTTAAATGTTATTTTCAAAGTTGCATTAAGCTGGGCATGGCAGCACATACCATGGAGAACAGCATTCAGGGCTACAGGCAAGACCTTCCCTCACCCCCTGCATGCTTTAAAACAAAACACCCCACCAGACTTCCCACAGGGGACTTCAGCCATAGCTTCATCTCCTCTGAGCTTTCTGGGACATGAGTGAGTCAGATAGGGCCTGAGAACTGTACTCACAGGAGGATTAACTCAGGCTAGGACATGAGAGACAATTAAATTGTCTACCCTCTCTGCGGGTTTTGGGATATTTAATTGATCTCTGCTTTTGATCAATTTGGACCAGTCTTACATAATCAAATGCTCGTGGTATACATACATAAGCTTTGTGCCTTGTTCCCACCATGAAATGTGACCCTTTATGGAAGATGATGTAAAGCAAGAAACTATAAGTTGAATTTTGTTGTTGTTTGTTTTGCTTAGTTTTTTGAGACAGGCTGGCCTCAAATTCACTAGGTACCAATCATGGCCTTGAACACTGGATCCTCCTGCTTCTACCTCTTAAGCGCTGGGATCACGGGTGTGTGTCACCATGCCTATTGAAATCTTTTGCAGAATATGATAATCAACAGTCATGTAGAAAATGAATCTAAGAGTAGCATAAGATATTGTCACTTTCTGGCAGAGTAAAACCGTCTAAGTGAATGTCTGTGCTGGAAAACCTACCTCTATCAAAAGCCATCTTGACATCTTCAATTAGGTCACTGAATCCTGACACTCGGTACAGTCCTTCAGAATTAAGACCTGAAAATAAACCAGTAAAGCTCGGGGACTTAGTCTCTGTTAACTCACACCTTTCCTTCACACTTTACATTCTCTCTATATGTCACTCTAGACAAATGTGTTAGAAAAAAATAATAAAACACACATGACTACAAGTCTGTCCCCACTCTTCTCCGAAAATGAATCTGCTCCGCTGTTTTTACTTCTGACCTACTGCTACCTGGATATTTATACTTTGCCCATCATGTTGCCTAATTAGATCGAGTAACGTTAAACCTTAAGGGAAATCATCTATCACCCAATTCCATCATAGCATCTCTTACATAACTGAGGACAGAGAACCTGTATCAGCAGCCCTTCGGCCATTTTCCCCAAGTCGGTAAGGATAACTAGGGTGCGACTCAGCTTTCTGCTCCTGACGTTTTAACAGAGCAGTTCTGCCTCTGATTCCTGGCATGAGTAGAACTTAGAACCTGAAAGGTGATCCATTTCTGCACAAAGATCTTTGCAGACTGCAGGTATCTTCTATCAATGTATCCTAAATCTTATTTTCCATAACCGGTTAAATGTTCCTTAAAGTCAAGCTGCTTATTAATACACTTTGGACTGTGAGAGCGCATGTCTGCTGACACTGTTCCTCCCTATCACTGAAGACCACAGCGTGCTAAAGGCCAGGCGCCCGAGGGCAGGGCAGGGAGTGCCGCCGCAGCGCCTGCTCCGGACTCGCCTCACCTCTGGACTCGATCTCCCTGATGCACATGTCTACCACCATTGGCCGCTTGGTGATGTGGGCTTTCACGAGCGTTGTCAGGTCACAGCTGTACACCTTCTTCACATGCTTCAGGTCTGGCTTACAGTCATTCGGGACCATCTTGGAACACTGCTTGTGAACATTCAACCCACAGTCTGTGAAAAGGATGAAGGAAAAAGTCATGATTACTTTCAGTCTGGGCCTTCTGGAGTGTTTCTTTCAGAAGATGGTTGGCGTGAGCTGTAGCATCCCCAAGGAGAGCAGCAGCAGCCTCTCACCTCTGGGAAAAGTTTGATTAGAACTAGGCCAGCGCCTCACTGTACCCTGGCTGACCTGGAACTCTCTATATTGACCAGACTGGCCTACAGGTATCTGGCAGTCTCTGCGTCCTGAATGCTGGGACTAAAGACATGTGACCTCACATCCCATGAGGCCCAGATTCTTGCTCATGCTTCATTATTTAACTTCCTGAATTATCCCAGAAGAAACAAAAACAAAATCAAGACAGATTCCCCACATGAAAACCATTAAGTGTTAAATAATTACACATCATAGAATGTCACATCACCAATGCTAAGATCTGAAAGTGTTTTCTTCATAATTCTTATGATGTGTTGAGGGGTGTGGTCTTTTGCGAGGTGCTGGGTTCCTCTTCAAAAATGGGTCAGTGTTGCTATGAAGAGTCCTGTGAGAGAGGGTTCTTTCTCTTCTACCTTCTCTTGACTTTCTACCGTCTGCCATGGAGAAAACAGCAAGGGGACCCCTACCAGAAGCTGGCACCTTGAACTTTCTACCTCAGAACTATGGTATCTAACTCCTGTTCTGTGTAAATTATCTAGTCAAAAGTTCTTTGATATAGCAGCATAAAATAGACCAGTGAGATAGCTCAGGATAACTTACATCTACTGTAAGTTGTAATTACATTTCAAATAACTTGAAATAACATGGATGCCCAAAATAAGAGTATTCAAGATCCTCTTAAAATAAATGTTCCTATTTCTATCTTTCTGCAAACCCTTTTTATATGTAAGGAGTTTACCCAAGGCACACAGTGGAGCTGGGACTCCGGCCTGCGGTGACTCTGGAGCTCGGGAGTCTCCATGCTGGCCTCTTCTGAAGCCACTCCTTTGGTTTGCAGGGTTGTAACATCTCAGGAACCCAAGAACCTCATGGTTAATATCTGTGAGCCCTTTTCAACAACATGAGTACAATGAAGTTTTATAATGGGTGAAGAAAACAAAACTGTTCTGCATGTGAGAAACTGTACTGAGTAAATAATTCAACTAAAATGCCATCTTTATGTTTTAAAAACATATCCTTTCTGTATTTTTTAAATTAAAACTCGTATCAAGATCTCTTACAAAACTAGTTTAAATGATGTAGATGCAGTTCATGGCCAGGCCTTAGTGCAATCAACTTGAGAAATCCAGACTGTCCCGGCAGCTGCTTTGGCTCTTGGGCAGTTTCATTTTGCAGTCATCTGAAACATGAGGGAGAGGGTGCTAGTCCTAGGAGTTACTGAGCTGAGGCATCAGGGGTTGGTGATGCTGCTGATGGACAGCACCGTTTAGGACTTCTGATAAAACCTATTCTGCAGAGTAGTAATGTGTGTCACAGTACAGATAAAAAGAGCCAACACATGAGCAGGAATTATTTTGTCATTAAATGGACAATGGCAACTTGAAAGGGTGTCCAGCTGTAGGGCCTGAGGAAGGAGCTGAATGTGGCTATAGGGTGCCCTGGAGCGAGCTGGATCTTTGCACGTATGAGCCTGAGTAAACATCCCGGAGAGGGCACCACTGAGTCATGTCCAAACACTGTCACCATTAAGGACATAAAGGTTTCCCGACCAGAGTTCTTGATCTACCACCTGAAAAGATGTGGTGGTATAGCTCTATCTAGTTAGTTGAAGCCCAGATGACTGCACAGCCAATGCTAAAGCCTCTCTTGACATCTTAACACATGCGATCTTAACACATGGTCTAACTTGACCACAAGGCAAGCCAGTGGCCAATCATACATTGAAAAGTGCTCTCTCCTCCAAACACTCGAATGTTCTGGAAGTACTTGTCAAATTTGCTGCTTGTTCTAGAATCTATGGGCTATGTGACCTGGAGTGAGGGATCACACTTTGTGTCTAGGTGTCTGGTTATATATAACAGTAAGAACTGTGCTTCATTTAGTGTTGTGCAAGACTTGGTGTTCCTGTGGGTAAAGAGCTCTGGCAGTGATGTGTGCTGACCGATGTCACAGGCCTTCACCAGCTAAGTAAAGATAGAAAAAAAACATTAAAGAATCCACATTATACTTTACTCTGCATTTTCCTCAATAAAACACTTAAGTTACTTAGGACTACTGGCCTCAGGTCATCCGGCTTTCTGTGCTCCAATTTCTCTATGCATATACATTCTGCACTGCTAGAAAGCAGAGACCCATGTTTTGAAGTCAATAACCAATGTCATTTATTTCTATTCTAACCACAGATCAAGGGTTAACAGAATTATGGGAATGTACATTTTGAAAGTTAATTATTCATTTTTATGAGATTTCATATGTAAAATAACTATGAAGTTTTTCTTCTTTCTGTGGCCCTAAAGATTAAATCAGGGGTTCATGTAGGCTGGGCAAGTACCCAGCACTGAACTACATCTGCAGCCAGTAAGTTTTATTGTTAAATGTATGTCTTTGGTGTTTCTCACCAGGAAAGGTTTTCCTTATTTTAAATCCTGTATATGTGTGTCCCCAAGAGTTCCCAGGAATGAGGAGGTAGATGGCACCTAGCACTCACCTAGCACAGCGAGTTTGTGCTCTCCATTCTTTGAATTCCAGTTTAGACAAAGATGGAGCTCAAAGGCTAAATAAGTGTCACTTTAGATCTACAACCCTCACTGTCAATACGAATGTAATTACTTAAACAGAACCAATGTGAGTAAAGACAGGGTCTCACTGTGTAGCTCAGGCTGTGGAACTTGCTATGCAGACCAGGGTAGTCTTAAGCTCAGGAGGGATCTGCCTCCTAAGTGCTGGGAAGCTACATTTACCAAAAGAAAGGAAGTACGAAGACTATCTTGTTTTCTAAAGATCATCATGGTAGGTTTGTGGGGATTTTTCTGTTTTTTTTTTAGACAGGATCTCATGTAGTCTAGGCCTGACTTGAACTCACAATGTAGCTGAGAATGATCCCAAACTTCTAATTTTGCTTCTACCTCCCTCCAATCCCGTGCTAGCATTACAACCCTGCATACTGTATCTAAAAAAATATGTGCTGCAGAATGAACCACGTGAGGCAAATACTCTGCTGAGTCATATCCCCAGTCCTCCCACCCCTTAAAAACAAGGGTTCATATGTGCTTCCATCACCTAACATTTTCAAGGACAGAATGAGAAACCTCCAGGCTTTCCTTTCAGCTTTTGCCCTTTAACCCTGGTAAGAGGTGAGGGCTATAAAGGTGGGTGCTGAAGGGTAGGGTTAAGCCATTTTATTTCTTCTGTTTATTACATTACCACTAAAACAGCAGTCCTAAGACATTTCTTCAGTATACAGTTTGTGACTGCAGCATATTACCATAGACTCAGACACAGTGGCTCTGTTTTCATGCTGGTGGCTGACAGGATTCTCATGTACACGAAGGTAAATGGTACATGGCATTACTTCATAGAAAACCTTATGCTAGTGACTCCATGCCAGCTGGTCAAGGATGTCTCACAAAAGGTAAATGAGGCTGATGGAGACCCTCACTCCTTGAGAAGGTGGCTCTGCTGTGAAGGGAGTATACCATCTGCCTTTGAACCACCATGCAGATCAATGGTTCTTAATCTGTGGGTTACAACCTCTTTGGGGTCAAATCATCTTTTCAAAGGGGTTAAATATCAGATATCCAGCATATCAGATATTTACGATTCGATCCATAACAGTTGTGATATAGCAACAAAAATAACTTTACGGTCAGAGGTCACCACACTGTAAAGAACTCTATTAGAGGGCTGCAGAGTTGGGGAGGCTGAGGACCACTGTGCAGATGGTCTTCGGATCACACCTGACCCATGCTTTCCAGCCCGCCTGCTCCCTTCAGTTCAGAGACATGGCTACAGCCTTCCAAAGAGGTGCCCTTGTGGACTCTGAGACCTGATCCAGAGCTGAGACACTTCCAAAGAGATCCCTCTGCACACTGCGCTCCCCTGAGACAGTCATGTCCGTCTCCCTCTGTCCGGGAGCTCCTGATGGGACTGGCGACACCTGTCTGGAAAGTGATGCTCAGGAAGACTTGGGCTGTCCACGGTCAATACATAGTACCCTCTGCTACTCCAAGGAAATGCAACTCAGTAACACACAGAAATGCCTGCATATCACGCACAACAAAAGTACTCAATTTGAAAATAAGGTAAGCACCATGAGGGTATTTGCAGTGGTAAGTCTGACAGTTACCATTTTGAAATAATTTACTCTTAGCATACTTCAGAACAAAGACTGGGCCTTCTGCACCTCAGGCTGTCCTTGTACTCAAACACTGGCTCAGTATAACCTTGAATGTCTTACCCTCCTGTTGTCATCTCCACAGGGTTAGGGTTTGTGATGCCATGTGTGTGACACTGTGCCTAGTTTTTTGAGGTCCTAACATTTGAACATGACGGAGTCATAACCCCAGCCCTGTTAGCATATACTTGAGTAAAAGCTTTATGCTCAAAGACACAAGAGATGTTTTAAAGTTAAATAGTAGAACGTTAATGATCAAATACATCATTAAATATGTTATATATATAAACATTAAATATGTTTACATATTTAAAATTTAAATAATAAATTTTGGGCCATGCTAACATGTAGTCTGGCAGTATTGAGAATAGTGATTCTATACAAATAAGTTTCACATGATATGAATAATTATTTCATTTCACAAAGTATAACAAATTCCTGTAGTGTGCATGTGGATACATACACGTTGATAGAACAAAGGAAATCACATTTATTCAGAGCTATTAGCATTCTAATTTGGGGAAACAGAAATTTAAATTGTTTTAAAAATGTGCTTTCAACCAGGTGCAGTGGCACACACCTGTAATCCCAGCACTCAGGGTAGCAGAGGCAGGCAGATTTCTGTGCATTCGAGGCTAGCCTGGTCTACCACGTGAGTCCAAAACAGCCAGAGCTACACAGAGAAACCCTGTGCTAAAAAACCAAAACCTGCTTTCATATGTTAAGACTTTTTTTCTTTCTGTTTTTTTGAGACTAGGTTTCTTTGTGTAGCCTTGGTTGTCCTTGAACTCACTCTGTAGAGCAGGATGGCCTCAAACTCTGAGATCCACCTATCTCTGACTCCTGAGTTCTGGGATTAAAGGTATGAGCCACCATGTCCAGGTTGAGAATTTCTTTTTTGTTACTGTTGTTTTTTAAAATAATTTATTTATTTTTAATTTTCTGTGCATTTGTGTTCTGCATGTGTGTGAGGGTGTTGGATCCCCTGAAACTAGAGTTACAGACAGTTGTGACCTGCCATGTGGGTACTGTGAATTGAATCCAGGTTCTCTGAAAGAACAGCCAGTGCTCTTGGTCACTGAGCTATTTCTACAGCTGCAATAATTTCTCTTTTTTAAAAATTTAAATGTAGATTTATTTTCTGTGTATGGATATTTAGTCTACATAGCTGTGTATGCACACGTGTGTGCCTGGTGTGCACAGAGTTCAGGTTCTTTGGGAGCTGGAGCTTCAGATGGGTGTGAGCCACTATGTGGTGCTAGGAACTGAGTCTAGGTCCTCTGCAAGAACAGCAAGTGCTCTGAACCTCTGAGCCATCTCTTTAGCCCACCACCATATATAGCTCACCAATGGGTGAAAGTTTCTGACTGTAAACATAAGATACCATTATCACTTTTTACAAGAAGGATTTATTGGTGCTGGAGGGATGGTTCAGTGGTTAAGAGCATTGTCTGCTCTTCCAAAGGACCCGGGCTCAATTTCCAGCACTCACATGGCAGCTTATAACTGTCTATGCCCCCAACTCCAAGGGCTCTGACACCTTCACACTAATGTACATAAAATAAAATAAATTATTAAAAATACTTTAAAAAAAGGATTTGTTACATTCAATATTTTTATGTGTCACAAAGAAAATATTAACGATTAAGTGCTTTTTCAGAATTTGGTAATCATCTCTGAAGATAAATTTGCAGACTTTTTATAGCTTTGACTTTGATTTTAAAAAACTTAGTAAAGATAATTCTGCTTTTAACATTCAGTTTCCAAGGCAACGACCATACATCCTGGCATACTGCTTAAAACACACACACACACACCATTCTATAGATGTAGTCAAAGCAAGACCAAGGCCAGGTGTTGAATAAAACCATCCTGCTTTGTTTCCTTTGAGCTTCTGAACCAAGCTGGCCTCTTCCTTTTCACAGAACTTAAAAATATCCCTACTGCTCTGCCTACCAAGTGTGTGAAGATGACAGGCAAACAGAAGCCCAGTCTCCAGAGCGGCTGCTGGCATAGTGGGGGAGGAGAAAGGGCGCTTACCTGCACATTTCACTCCCTGAGCAATGAGGCCCCACATGAAGTTGGCACAGTATTCACACCAGTGTGGCCCTCGGAACGTATGGACCTGAAAAAGAATGGGGCAAAGTGGAGAAAGCAGAGACATCCATGAGGAGCTTGTTATCAATCAAAGCAGCATTACACAGGCCATGCGCGCTGAAGACGCAGCACGGCTGCATTTAGAAAACTGACTGAGTGGAACTGACAAGTGACAGTTCTTTCGGAGCTTCATTTCTTCTTTTAGAAGTGATGACACATCAAACCGATAGACTGCAATTTCCTTTTGGAAACAATTTCTACCATGGAATTTTCCAATGAGTCTCCTCAAGCACAAGCAGCCTCTCATGTGCGGGGCAAACGCCGGCATGTCTGAGCGCAATAGCTTGGAGGGTAAGCAGCAGGGTTAGTACTGTCTTGAATCTGTAAGGATTTTGTCAGATGATTCAGCCTCCTGTGGTGACAGTGGGTCACATATTAAAATGACACTGATTGGTTGCAAATGAATCATCAAACAGGGCCAATTTCTTTAAAACACTTGATATTTACTGTCAATGAACAAATGCATTTAGTACCTACAAAAGCTAGAGTTAATTCGAAGGTGAAGGCTGGGATTTCAGGCCTGTGATAGCACACTGGCTCCCTCAGACTTTTATGCATAGGAAAGGTAAAGGAGTCTAGTCTGATGCTGGTGAAAAATATCACCAGAACAGACAAAGCCATGAATATGAACCCTACATATTAAATAACAAAATTAGGAAATCTTGCCTTGTGTGGTGGCACATGCTTTCACTCCCAGCACTGGGGAGGCAGAAGCAGGTGTATCTCTATGAGTTCCAGGCCAGCCTGGGCTACATAGTGAAACCATGTCTTTAAATTAATTAAAAATAAAAATATATATTTAAAAGTTATACACAAATATATATAAACATATGTTTAAAGAAGTGTATAAGTTGTGGGTAAAATCTTGTTGAAAGTGTACTAGAAAAATAAAAACAAAAGGAAAAGATACAGGAGTCAGTTAATTTACTGTCATTTAAACTTAAAAGGTCATTTTCTCCTACAGGAAACAGAAAACATGGCAAAAAATCACCAAGTGTGATTATTTCAAAGCATAAATCTGTCAAAACAGCTTTGTGGAGAGTAAAATGCAGCTAAGAATGTCATTTTCATAACCGTGATGTTAATCTATTGAACGGGTTTCAAAAGCAGAGGAATGATTCTAGGACATTTATTTGTTTATATTACATAGATGTATTATTCCTTCAAGCTCAAGATATCACAAAAGTAACATAGTTCATTCTGAAAAACTATGCTGGTTGAATCATGAAACTCACTGATTACAAAATAAATCTCAATTTTAGATGTTAAAATATGAAATAGAATGTCCCTAATGTATTCAGTGAAATACAGAATATTAGAATTCAAAGTGCTGGATAGAAGTTGTAAAATTGTTCCCAGGCTGCAGTGGATAACCCACAGCTCATTCCAAGTGTATGTGTTCGTGACTATGGCAAGTACGCTTGTGGACTAGGTTTCACATTAATTTTGGAAAGGAGGCCACAGTGCCTTTTACATCTTTTATGAAAAGGGTCAGGAATATAGCACATACTTGCCTCTGCACTGCTAGTGACGTTCAGAGCGCATCAACAGTATTTCATGAACTTGCTGCAACAAGGCCCAAGATCAACAGATTGCTGGCCATGCCCCTGTGCTTTCCTGTGCTCCTCAGAATGAATGCAACTGAAGGAAGCTCATCACTCTGAGGGAAATGTGAAGGAGAGCCTGCATGGAGGCTCTTGCAAAGACCTAGATGATAAAATCACTATAGCATCCTAAAGTTACTTTGGATCCTTTGGGATACAAATTGGCCACAGATTGCCAGGTCTCATGAATAAAAATGGAATGAGTATTTGGAATAAGTCCCAACAATTACTTTACACCACCTGCCCTTTACCTCGTGGTGAACCATCTCAAGTTATAATGGGGACAGATAGTAGATTTGTTTGGCTTATCTCTTAAATACAAGAGCACTAAGTACCAATGTTAATGCAGTCCCTTCCTCCCTCATCAGGGGTGAGTGTGGCATTTGTTTATATGACACATGCTGGACAAAGAGTCTGAACTGTACAGGCCCCGTGTTCTCTAACCCAAGGTCCCATGTGCGGATCAGAACACAGCTGCTACAAAGTCATTCCTCAAAAACTTCAGGCTGCTACAGTGTTTTATAAAGGCATTCCAAACCATTTGTGGCTATTTTGTTCTAAAAAATTGTTAAGAAGTAGCTTGCATAGCCCCAGGCAAAGTTCCTTAGAAGCATCAGCCCTAGCTTAACTTCTGCTTCTATAGTGCAGTTAGCCAGATTCCCTGTAGGCTTTATACATCTAAAAGTCACACGCCTTACATTTCCTTCATTTGGTGATCACAGTCGCTCCATGACAATGGCCTGTGCCTCTTCTTTCTTATTCCTCCAGAGGTCATAAAAAATTGTGAATTTGTTCAGTAATGGAATATTATTTATTGTATTTATCAATAAACATTTACTGATGACAGACACAAATACTGAAAGGAAATGGGCTTAGGGAAGCCACAGTAGGTTTAATTGGGAAACAGTGCGAAGCGCCCACAAGAACGTCTACAGTGTGATGCTGGAGTTCACAACCTGGGGGGGGGGAGGGGGGGAGGCACTGGGGCTTTTTAAGGAGAGGATGCAGTCAAGGAAACAAGTCTGAAGGAACACAGACTGGCAGCATATTTTGGTAGCCATCTGGTTGGGTAATGTGGGTATGAACTTGGCTTGCACAAATGAGAAAAGGGACTGGAAGCGATGGAGATGGGAAGGAACCAGGCTAACTACTCAAGTTTAAAACCTGGTACGTAAGGTACAAAAGCAGAGCAAGCCAGTCAGTTTGGAAGGGAAAGGATGGCAGGGAGAAACAGGTTACTGATGGGACAGGTTCCTTAGGGTTAACTGGAGATAGAACCAGGAAGACATATTTAAAGGGCATTAGCTCTATAGGAGGAACAGGAAGAACACTGCTGCCCTTGTGCCTTCCCTCTCATGTAGCACAGGCTGATAATGAATGTTTCCATGACTGACCTTGAACTCTGACCCTTCAACCTCCATTTCTCAAGTGCTGGGATTAAAGGCAGGCGCTACCTGGTTTACGAACAGCCTTTAGTCGCTTTCATGCCATCATCCTTTCTGCGATGTGACTATATCCCTCAAAACTGTAAGCCAGAATAAACTCCTCTCTCCTTAAGTTTCTTTTGTCATATAATTTGCCACAGCAATAAGATACACTGTTTCTATTCAAATTAAGCTATCTTTCAGAAATTAAGTAGTCTATAATAGCAAGAATAGAAAAATGTAAATAGTCTAATTATAACTTTCTCTAAATGTTTTGGGATTGAGGTAGCTGATTTATTGCCCTTCCTTCACTGCTGTAATAAAATGGAGTATTTCTTTCTTTTTTCCCCCTGTAAATTCTATTATTATTATTATTATTATTATTATTATTATTATTATCATTTATTACAACGTATTCAATTTGTATCCTGGCTGTGTCCCTTTCCCTCATCTCCTTCCAGTCCCACACTCCCTCCCTCTTCTCCTCCTATGCTCCTCCCCTAGTCCACTGATAGGGGAGGTCCTCCTCCCCTTCTAGAGTATTTATTTCAAATAAAGAACTTATAATGTAAATTACAAAACCAAAACAGTCTTTAGCCAGACGTGGTGGCTCACACCTTTAGTCCCAGCACTTGGGAAGAGGAGGCAGGCAGATCTGTGTAAGTTTGAGGTCAGCCTGGTCTACAGAGTGAGTTTTAGGACAGCCAAGTTTACACAGAAAAACCCTGCCTCAGAACAAACAAACAAACTTAAAAAGAGCAATCTTTAATGTTCTCCCGCAGTAGAGAAATTATAGCTAACAACAATAGCTATATGTTTTAAAATAGCTGGTCGACAGAATTTTGAATGTTATCAATACAAGGACACAATACATGTTTGACTGAGATAGATGGCATTATCCTGGTCTGGTCATTTCAACTGTGCTGAAATGTGACGCTGTATCCCTAAAGAATGTGCAATCCTGTATCAACGAAAAGATACAGTTCTTAATCTGTGCTGCTCCTAGCACAATGCAAACAGGTGCTATTTGCTGCACACAATTCTATAGACACCGACATGTACTGACAATTTTATTAGAAATGGTTGTAGTTTAGTGATACTTTTTAAAGAAGTTCATAAAAATGCAATGCATATTCAACTATAAAAAGGTCAAAAGTGGCATTGCTTAGGAGGAACTAAGAAGGAGATATGGAAATGGAAGAGAGAAGTTCTGAAGTTGGTCACAAGAGGCTTTGGCAAGAAGCCCAAGACCACAATAGTTAGGAGCTTTAGGCTTCACACATGCTAACATGCTGCCAATGAGCTCCATCTCCAGCCCGCTGTTTGTTTGCTTGTTTTTAAAGACTGGGTCTTTCTGTAGAGCCCAGGCAGGCCTTGAACATTAAGTCCTCCTGCCTCAACCTCCTCAGTTCTGTGATTATCAGTATGGGCCACCATGCCTAAATGACAATAGTAACTTTTGCCTGGAATGCTCTACCTATGTATAGTAAATGCCCATCAGAGATCTGTACCTGGTCAGTACTTAAGGAATAAACACTATTGCAACCTTGATAAATAAGCAACTAAGAGACATGCATTATACAACATTGTCATTTTCATAGTTTTCATCTAAAGTACCTGAGGTTTTTTCTTTCCTGTCTTATTTCCTGAGGCTGCTCATCCCTGCTTTCTTAGTTCCTGATTCTAAGTTGTTGTCTTGTTAGGTTTTGTTGTTGTTTTTGTCATTTATTTGTTTTTGTTTTTAAATTCCACACAAACTTAGACATGTCTGGGAAGAGGGCATCTTAATTGAAAAAAAAAAAAGTCTCCACAAGACTGGCCTATAGGCAAATGGATGGAACTAGAAAATATCAGAAAGACATGCATAGTATGTACTCACTTATAAGTGGATATTAGCCATAAAGTACAAGATAACCATGTTACAATTCAGAGAAGTTAAGTAACAAGGAGGGCCCAAGGGGGGATGCTTGAATCTCACTCAGAAGGGGAAAGAAACCAGACATCAAAGTAGATGGAGGGAAGGAACTGGGTGGGTGGGGGGAACAGGGGTAAGGGATCAGGTGTGGGGAGAGCAGGCACAGGGGCAGGCTGGATGAGAGAACAAAAATCAGTGGAAAGGGCTTGTCTGGGAAGGCTCCTGGGAGTCCATGGGGGTGACCGTGGCTGACACTCCATCAGCAGGGGCTATGGAGCCTGACCACACCCTGTAGCCGGGCGGGACTTCCAGTGGAGGCGTGTGTGTGTGTGTGTGTGTGTGTGTGTGTGTGTGTGTGTGTGTGTGTGTGTACAGGGGAGGATGCAAAAGGGGGGTGGGGACACACCAACCCACCAGCAAGACCTTTGACCCAAAATTTGTCCGGCCTATAAGAAATGTAGGGCTGAAAATGAAGCAGAGATTGAGGGACTGGCCAACCAATGGTCCAACTTGAGACCCACCCCATGGGAGAAAGCCAACTCCTAACACTATTAATGATACTCTGCTGTGCTTACAGACAGGAGCCAAGCATAATTGTTTTCCGAGAGACTTCATCCAGCAGCTGATGGAAACAGATGCAGAGACCCGCAGCCAAGCAACAGGCAGAGCCCAGGCAGTTTTGTGGACGAGAGGGAGGAAGGACTGAGGGAGCTGGAGAGGTCAAGGCCACCATAAGAAGACCTACAGAGTAAACTGATGTGGGCCCATGGTGGCTCACAGAGAATGAACCACCAATAACAAAAAAGCAGACATGGGCTGGATCTAGGCCCCCTACACATATGTAGCAGACCCTCTTCCTGTGGTCTGATCTTAAACACAATTGGCTTTGTAAGGGAGAGGGACAAAGCTGGGTTTTTGTTTGTTTCTTTGTTTGTTTGTTTTTAAATAATCAGTGCTACTTGAAGGTAACAATTGTATCCATTTAACATAAACACTGCTTTTGGAAATTCTTTTGGTAAGACAATTCAAAGGAGCAGTCTCTGGTAGCCTGCAGCATTATTAGTTAGGACAGCCACCTGGCAAGAGGGCACAGAACTATTTTTCCTAGGCCGTCTCTAAAGCTCTTGGTCCATCTTGACAAGTCAAAGTGATAGAATACATGCCCAAAGAACATGATCAGCTAAGACAATGTTATTACCATGGCATGTGCAATTACTTTTCACCTGTGAACAACTCCTTTCATGTTAATTGCTATGTTTAAACAGTAAGATGCAACTAATTAGTGAGCCCCAATAGGGTCTTATCACTGAAGGCACCAGCCACAGCCAGGCTGAAAAGGGCACAGAGGGTGTACATGGGAGGTCTGCTGAGAGGCAAAGGCCAGTGTCACATGTCTCCCAGGCAGGGACCTTGGTAGACAGTGAGGTCATCCTCAGTGGGGTGTGCTGTAATGAACACACCTGTTGCCTGCTTCTCACCACATTCACAGGATTTGCAACTCTACTTTGAATATCAGTAACAGAAACAGCAAAAAAGATGCCCACTCCACTGGAAGACAGAGAAGACAAAGAACCTGCAGCAACATCCTCTTTATCCCTTTTAGCCATAAGCACTCTCCTTAGAAACAGGGATGAAGGCAAATGGCCTTGTAAATCACAGTGGAAGTGGCAAGAACATTAGGGCAGTGAGGTTTTGCTGGCGAAGGTGGCAATGACATTTCAGCTGCAGCCTTCTTTGGTGGCTCTGATGACTCAGTCCTCCAGCATGGTACTGGGCAACAAAAGAAGGGAACAGATGATGACAATCAAATGGAAGGAACACAGAAATGCAGGCAGCCAGGCAGGAAAGGGCATTTATTCACACTCCTCATTTTTATGGTTTAGTGAAACTACAATACACCCTTTTATTGCTGTTCAGAACCTCACTATATAGTGCAGGCTGGCTTGGAACTAACTGATGGTCTTCCTGTGTGCTGTGATTATATGCCTGCACCATCAGGCTCAGATAGATGGTCTTTAAGTCACCAATGTTAGTCTCACCAACAGAGTTTAAAAATTTTTCATCATGAATGTAGGAGAAAACAAGCAGCAGGACAGGAGCCTACCAAAGAGGGCCTCTGAAAGACTCTACATAGCAATGTATCAAAGCAGATATTAAGACGGCAGAAGGCTGGGAATAATATGAAAATAGGGGGAGTTAGTAAGACTTGGAGAAAACAAGAGCTCCACAAAGACCAAATAGATCAGGGCACAGGGGTCTTTTACGAGACTGTTTCTCCAACCAAGGACCATATATGGATATAACCTAGAACCCCTGTTCAGATGTGGCCCATGGTAGCTCAGTATCCAACTGGGTACCCTAATAAGGGGAACAGGGACTATTTCTCTCATGAACTCAATGGCTGGCTCTTCGACCCTCTCTCCCCCCACCCCGTTCTCCCCCCCAGGGAGGAACAGCCTAGCTAGATCCCAGAAGAGGACAATGCAGCCAGCCCTGAAGAGACATGATAAGCTAGGGTCTGATGGAAGGGGAGGAGGTCCTCTCCCATCAGTGGACTTGAAGGGGGCAAGGAGGAGATGAGGGAGGGATGGGGAGAGTGGGAAGGAATGAGGGAGGGGGCTATGACTGGGATACAAAGTACATAACCTGTGATTAATATAAAAATAAATAAATTACATTAAAATTTTTTTCATCACTTGATATGAAATTTACAATCTTAGTCTTAATTTGATCACTTCTGTTAAAGTATATATATATATAAACTATAAAGAGATGCATATCATATTAGCTATGAACATTAGCAGTAAATACATGAACTTGTACAGAATCTCCTATAAACAAAGGTGGGGCTCCAATTCAAATAGGAGGGTTTTAAGTACCATCACAATATCTTTTGCCTGTTATTTAGTCAAGTCTAGTCAAAAACTGCCCTCAAACTCTGGAGAAAAATTTACAGAATAAGGTCTGGGTTGAATTAAGTCCCCAACACTGCTATTTTGGTGGAAAAGGTTGATACTGCCGTGACCTCAGCTGGGAAGACAGAAGAAATGTATGGGGCTCTTGCTGAAGCAGGTTTCAGCAATTGTTGGAGACAGTTAAGTGCCTGGAGGAGGGCAAGTCAGTGGCTAGCAGCAGACTGAAGCCAGAAGGCGTGGACAGCTGGTGAGGGCTAGGTGCTCAGGAGCTGTCCAGCCAGCTGCTGAACAGGCCACCACACAGGAAGATTTCCAGGGTCTGCGCCAGGTGTGCCGCACACGTGGTTGACAAAAGCAGAGCAGCTTTCTGATCGGTGTGGTACAGGGAAGAAGATCGGTGACTTTATATTTCAAACATGGGTAAACTGTTCAAAACTGAGGGAAGTGCCACAAAAGTCCCTCCAGAATGATAGTGGCCATACAAACAGACCATGTCCTGGACTACAAGCAATAAGCCACAGGGAAAGCTGATGCAGGGGCCAGACCATGCTAATAGTCTGTTAGGCTAATAGACAGCTATTAGACAGCTGCTGGGGCAGAATAGTCTCTCAGCTCTATTTCCATAAAACACCATAAAAACATGCTCTATTAAATGATGGATGAAGCAGTACTTTGATATGAAGAAGAATAGTGACTTTTGTTAATTCTATTCATAAAACTCATTTCCTGGGCTAGGGAGATGACTCAGTTGGTAAAGTGCTGGCTGTGTTGTTCTGTTCAGTCCCCAGAACCATGTGAGTATGGTATCCTGCACTTCTAACAGTGCTGTGGAGTTTACTGGGGCTCAGGAGGTAGCCAGCCTGCCTTCATAGGTGAGTAGGTGAGTTCCAGCAGTGGTAAAATAAAAACAAGGCAGATAGCACCTGAGGAATGCCATCTGTCGTTGATTTTTAGCCTCCATGTACAAATGCAAACACCCACACATACTTGCAACTAAACACAATTATATATACAATTACACAAAACAGACATGCAACTATACACAAAAATATATGCAACTACAAGAACATAATGCAACCACACACACATACATGCACACATGTATACACACAAACATGCACACACAAATATATTTACCATATCAATACAGGGTATCATTAACAGAGTTAAGTTTCCTTATGGATTCCCTCATAATCTATCCATTTCCCCAATTAATATTACTTGTGTGAGAGAAAAATAGCTCTAAAATTACAGCTGAGTTATTAAAGCACAAATGAGTGACATTTCCCCAAATCATACACAACGACATTAACACTAGAGTAAACACACCTTCTGGTGCTGAGGGAATGACCTTACACAGTACCGCTACTCTGAACCTAGTTATCAGTCACTCAGCCAGCCAGCCAGCCAGCCAGTCATCCTGTCTGCCTCTGCACTAATCATGAGAGATATCTTCTTGCTACATATATAGTACAGGCTTACCAAAAACTTAATCTGTAGCCCAGGCTGGCCTTGAATTCATAACTTTCCTGCCTCTCTACCAACTGTTAGGATTATAGGTGTTACCATCCTTAGCTTTTCTGCATTATGATTTTTAAAAATCATAATACAAGGTATAAAATATGTAATAAAAAGTAAAACAACAGCATGGTGGCCCATGCTTTTAATCCCAGCATTCTGGAGGCAGAAGCAGAAGGACCTCTGAGTTTGAGGCTAGCTAGGTCTACAGAGCAAGTTCCGGGACATCCAGGACTACACAGAGAAACCTTCTCTAAAACAAAAAAACAAAAAAACAAAAAAACAAACCATAATAATGATAAAAAAAAGTAAAACAACAGATATAACCAAACCACTTTTCACTTTAAAATGCGGACATTTAAAGCCTTACACTTTCATCCTTTTCTCCTGATAGCTTTTCCTCTACACTTATCATGATCAATGCCAAATGTTATGGATGGCAAGGTAGCTTAGCAATGCAGCCAAGCCTGACAACTTGAATCTGACCCTGGAACCCTCATGGTAGAAGGAAAGAATCATCTGCCCATGCCACGGCATTCAAATGCTTCCTTTCCTTAGCACAAATAAATGTAACATTAAAAAAAATCCAATGTATAGAAATGGAGAGATGGCTCAGAGGTTAGGAGCAGTGGCTGGTCTTCCTGAAGACCCAGGTTCAATTCCTAGCACCCACATGGCAGCTCATGACTCTCTGTAGCTCCAGTTCTGGGGAAATTGACACCCTCACACAGACACATGCACCTAGATATAACACCAATGTACGTAAAATAAACAAGGCATTAAAATATTAAAAACCCCAACATGATATTATAAAATAATATTCTACTTTGAGAATTAGGTTCATTACTTGGATGAATGATTCAAATAGCAGTGGTAAAACTCAACGAAGTAATCAATACTTAGAAAAAACTTACAATAGTAAGTATAGTAAGAAAAGAAAACCACAACCAATAAAAACATTAAAATGCAGAGCTGTGGAGCCCAGCCCCACCTGATACATCTACGGCATTGGTCCTGCACCCAGGGCTCAGGCTCACTGCAGAAGAGGGGGCAGAATGATAGAGGGAGCCAGAGGATCAGACAGCCTGCTCTGAGATAGATGGCCAGAGATGCTATACCCATGAAATCTCATCAACATGACTGACGATACCAACAGACACACTGACGGGGAGGGGCGGGCTTGGGGGAGCTCAGGAAGCCTCAGCCCTACATACAAAACTATGGCAGCTACGGAATGCTGAGTGGGAGAAATAGTCTTACTGCGGGTATCCAATAACAAATGGTCAGCCTTGAAAACATATATAAAAGTAACATTAAGCAGAATGAGGTTGTATTTAGACACACGCACACAGCCCAACATACATGTAACACATGTATAAATACATAAATATAACCACAATTAAAAAGAGGTCATTGCTGGGCACGGTGGCACACACCTTTAATCCCAGCACTCTGGAGTTAAGAGGCTGGTGGATCTCTGTGAGTCTACAAAGGGAGGTCCAGGACAGCTAGGGCTGTTACACAGAGAAACCCTGTGTCGAACAAACAAACAAACAAACAAACAAACAAACAAACAAACAAGGAAGGCCATAAATTTGAAAGAGAGCAGGGAGCATGCTCTCATGGGAGGGTTTGGAGGGATAAAATGGAAGTAGGAAATCATGTAACTGTATTATAATCTCAAA
The DNA here is from genome assembly GCA_028658305.1 of Pachyuromys duprasi. Taxonomy (NCBI): domain Eukaryota; kingdom Metazoa; phylum Chordata; class Mammalia; order Rodentia; family Muridae; genus Pachyuromys; species Pachyuromys duprasi. Next base: position 70,115,752 of record CM053752.1, on the reverse strand, counting down.
TTTTTATTTTAATTATGTGTGTGCATGTGTGTATATGCCCATGAGTGCCAGTGCCCATAGGGGCCAGATGTGTGAATTCTCCTGGAGTAGGAATTAACAGGCAATTATAATCTGCTGTTGTGGGTGCTGGGAACAGAATTTGGATCCTCTGTTAGAGCAGTATGTATTAACTGCTGTGCCAACTCTCCAGCCCTCAGATTTAATTAATTCACTGCAACAGGGACTCCCTGTATAAACCAGGCTAGCCTTAAGCTCACAGAGACCCACCTATGCCTTTCTCCTGAGTGCTAGGATTAAAAGTGTGCGTGCCACCATGCTTGGTCAATTCTCTTTTTTAAAAAACTGCATATTTACTTTAAAAGTACATACTTTCTGCTGTTACGGAGTGGAGACTTTTGTTAATATCAGTTAGATCAAATTGGCCAACTAAAACTTGCCACGTCCCTACTTTTGGTCTGTCCTGTCACTGACAGTATTACTGGAACCTCTAACTATGATGTGGATTGTCTGTTTGCAGCTCAGCTGTTGTTTTATGTATGTAGATCTTGTCATCAGGTTACATCTTCTTCATGAATTTTACCTTATTTCCAGTGATATTCCTTGTCTCATAAACAGCATTAATATATGGCTTAGATGTGGATCAATTAGCATTCTATTCTCTTGACAGGAGATACTGGGCAAAGATGGGCAATGACATACCATCAGGCAAATGAGTGCCAGGCCTTAAGCCTGACAAAACGCCTCTCTGCAATAGGCTAAACTCTGACAAGATAAAGAACTGGAGCCTCTGTCACCAACATGAGCTTAAACAAGAGCTCAAAGTAGGAAAATGGGGTCCTGGCTGCATTTTAATTCCCCTAGGAAGGAAAGCATTCTTCTTCTTCCTCCTCCTCCTCCAAGACAGGGTTTCTCTTTGTAGCCCTGGCTGTCTTAGAACTCGCTCTGTAGACTACGCTAATCTTGACCTTCCTCTGCCTTCCAAGTGCTGGGATCAAAGGCGTGCAGCACCACCGCATGGCTAATGCTGGTCTTCCAATTACAGGACACCTTGCCAGTCTGGGTTCAGCTTCCTTTCATTTACAAGGAAACAAAATCTCACGACTATTCTATCAAATGGTAAATAGTATTCAATAGCTCCATGTAGTTAAAAAATGAAAAACAAACCAAAATCACCGAGGCCCTCCAGTCAGCAGCAAAGCAAATCTACATACCTCTAGGGAAGGATATCTCCGTGAACTAGACTCAGCCACAAGCAGAGATGAGGCTCGGTCACATGTCAGAGGCAGAGCTTCAAAGGTCGTTTTAAACCGTAGAAGGGGCAAGCAGGAAGGAGGAGTGAGAGAGACCGCTGACAGAATGGAGAAAACACATGCAGACTATGTATCTGATGGGGTTAGTATCCGAATATATTCGAAATTCCTGTCACTGGGTAGCAGAGCCACCAAGCAACTTTAGTTCTATTTTTTTATTATTGGCTATGTATACATGTGTATACACAGGGGATTAGGGGTGGCACACATGCCAAGGCACACACATGGAGGACAGAGGACAATTTTCATGAGTTGGTTCTCTCCTTCTACCTTGGATTCTAGGGATCAGACAAGGGTTGACAGCCTGGCCTGGCAATCACTATTATCAGCTGAGTTATCTTGCCTGTATACTTCCAAATAGCTCCAAAAAAATGGGCAGGTCCAGGTAGGCATGTGAGGTGTGTGTGTGTGTGCACGTGTGTGTCTGTGTCTCTCTGTGTGTGTACCTGCTACTCAAGGTGGATCACTGGAATTCGAGAGTTCAAGTGCAGCCTGAAAAGGAAGCAGGGTGAGCCCTATCTCTCAAAAGAGAGGATAATGAGGCTCAAATATACATTTACTAACAGAAGATCCATAAATGACTAACAGGTACATGAAAAGATCATATACTATCACTAATCACAAGGAAAATGTAAATCAAAACTTAAAATGGGGTACCACCTCACTCTGGTTAGAATAGCTACTCCCCAAACTGAAACAGCTACTGTTGGTGAGAGTGCGGAGAGCTGGCAACCCTGACAGCGCCAGCGGGAATGTAAAATGCTTCAGCTGTTAATGAAAACAGCACGGCAGTTCCTTAAAAGATTAAAAATAGTCTACCATATGATCCAGAAACTCTATTTCTGGGTATATACCCCAAAAGTTTGAAGTCAGGATCTCAAAGAGATATCTTTATCCTCTGTCAATAGCAGCATTAAAACATTAAAGATATTTCTTAACAGCCAAGATATGAGAAAAAAATCATAAATATTCATGAAGAGATGAGTAAAGAAAATGGATATATATTCAATGAAATGGTCTTTCTTTGGCTTCCTATTGCTATGATAAAAACACTGGCCAAAAGCAACTGGGGGGGGGGGGGATGTTTTGGCTTATATATCCTGGCTCACAGGACACTGAAAGCCAAGGTGCGAACTCAAGCCAGGCAGGAAGCAGTCGGCAGGAACCCAAGCACAGGCATGGAGAGTGCTGCTTCCTGGCCTGCTCGTCATGGCTGCCCCACTTGCCTTCTCACACACACAGCCAGCTGCCTGGGGCTGGCACCACTCAATGTGCACATCAATAATTAACCGCGGACTTGTCTACAAGCTGCTCTGATGGAGGCAATTCCTCAAATAGATTCTGATTTCCCAGATATGTCTAGGTTTGTGTCAAGTTGATAGAACCCAACCAGCATAGGAATATTAATTTAGCTTTTAGAAAGAAATTTTTACCATATGTTAAATATAGATGAACCTGAAGGACGTTGTGCTAAGTGAAATAGGCCAGGCCACTAGCACAAACTACATATCCACTTATATGCAGAATCTCAAATAATCCAACTCATAGAAACAGAGACTGGCTGCCAGGGCCTGGGAGGCCAGGAAAGTGGGAAAGCTGCAGCTGATTTACTACACTGCTTGTGCCTAGTTAATAGCGCTGTTAGCCAGCTGACTGTGCCTAGCTGATGGCACTGCTGACTACCCACCGGTACCTAGTTAATAGTGCACTTAACTATTTAACAAGGTAGAGCTCATGCTCTTCTCACACAAACAAACAAAACCCCACCCTCAAAAGCCAAAACTCGGCCCAAATTTTAAAGGATTCTCTAGTATGTCCGGTCATATTTTGTATGCTTGTTTCTAGCTGTCACATCATTGCAAGCACAAGTGTGATGTTCCACAGCCATTTCATATCATATTCACATACTGAACATTGAGTTCTGGGGACAGGGCATCAGCAAAGTATTCTAACAGCCATGTTCACACATAACATCATGTTCTCCTCATTCTTCTCCTTATGTGGGTATTTGCTTCCCAAGGATCATGTGACAATTACTCTGCCCTTTGCACGTCTGGCATGGTGGTGCACAACTTGCTCACAAACACTTGAGGGGTAAGCAAAGAGGAAATGGAGAACATGCCAGGGAAGCTGAAGCACTCTCCTTTCAGCTCTGAGGACTACTGTGGTTAATATGCGTCAAAAGCTGTTGAAGTGCTTCTCTTGTTCTTTGAAAGAACTTAGAACACTTTAACAGTGACTTAGCATGGGTACACAAGAGTAGATCTTTTCTGGGTCACATGAACTTGGGGGTGGGGGAAACTTCTATAAACAAGAGGCTGTTTCCAAGACATATCTGCCCCAATGAGATCATTTTTTAAAAGATTTATTTATTATGTGTACTGTGTTCTGTTTGCATATATGCAGGCACACCAGAAGAGGGCACCATATCTCATTATATGATGGTATTGGGCCACCATGTGGTTGTTGGGACTTGGACTCAGGACCTCTGGAAGAGCAGATAGTGCTCTTAACCTCTGAGCCAGCTCTCCAGCCCCTGAGATCATTTTAAGAATAGTATTCTAGCAAATATGAGTGGGCAAATTTTTAAAAAAACATTATCATATAGCTTTGCAAAAGGTAATTTGTACCAGAAAGGCAGTATTAATAAGAGAAGTAAAATTATGAAATTTAGGAGAATAAAACCAGATTACCAAATATTTAGAGCTAATGGAGAGATGGGTTCATGGCTAAGAGCTCCAGCTGCTCTTACAGAGGACCCAGGCTCAGCTCCCGCTCAGATGACTGACAACTGCCCATAACTCTAGTTCTGGGGGAATCTGATGCCCTCTCCTGGCCCCTGAAGGCTCTATACTTAGGTGGTACACATACAGACATGGAGGCCTTCACAGAAACACAGGAAATAAAAATAAAAAATAAAAAACCAAATCTTTAAAAGGTAATGGTCTGTGAGAATATGAATATAATGGGTTGCTTCTGAGCTAGGCAGAACAACTCTGGCCCCATAAAGTACAATGCAACTATGCTCAAGTCACCAGGGTTACTGTGAAGTGCTTCTTTCCGGGTTATTAGTGACAGGTATAATCTTTCTGATCATCATAATGACCTAGACTTGTGCTTGGGGTATCAGAACTGGGTCTGCAATCAGCCTATGAAGTCTTAGTAAGGTGGAGTAAGATGAGAGGGCGCAGTGCTAGAGCAGCAGAGAGGCCAGTCCAGGAAAGGCCTTCCGGGCAGCAGAGAGGCCAGTACAGGAAAGCGTACCAGGCCTTCCGGGCAGCAGAGGCAGAGTCCCGTCTGCTCACTATTTTTAGCTTTCACAGCATCTGGTAAGCACTATGCCAGGTAGCAACAGAAATTAAGCTCTTACAGGGACCTTATAGGTGACTTTCCCAGCCTCCCAGTTTCTGCTCACCAGTCCCTTCCCTGCCTGACTGCAGAGGCAGAAAGAACCCCATTATGTACTAATCTTGGTTATTTTTGTCTTCTTTGGCCCACATTCAAAGTGAGGAGAAAAGGAATGTTCTTAATATAAAATAGACATTGCAGGTCCTTTTAACCTTTTGCTTGCAGAAAAACTATTCCTTTAAAATCTCAGGCAGGGTACTCCATGTTCATGTCCATAAGGACAGTACATTACTGCAAAAGCTTAATGAGACACTTTAGGCTAACCACACTAATGAAGCCAAGGCAGAAGTATCTGAAAATGTGGCAAGCCTGGACTACACAGTAAGTTCAAGGCTAGCCTGGGCTATATAGTTCAACTCTGTCTTAAAAAAAAGTGCAGAGATTAAAACATGATTTTTATCAGAGTTTTCCTTTAATTTTTCAAAAGTATGTCCTAAGGATGTATTCTGTATTGAGATTTCCTGCTGCCATAAGCGTTGGTTTCAAAAAAGCAGGTCTAGTATGTCACACTGGGTACTAACTTAGTCATTTAGTCAACACCTCTTAAACATGTACCAGTTGCCAGCACTTTTCCACATATGGCAAAAAACGAGAGAATGGGACGAGGGAGAAAGTGGTAAGACGTTTAGTGGGTACAGCACAAGGGAATGAAAGGCAGGATCACTAAACATAACCTTTCACCACATCAAAAGAAACAAAAACAAATCCTCTCCATATTAGCAAATAAAAAAGCAGAGGGCCCAGATATGACCCAGGGGGGAGAGGAAAGACCACCTGCAGCAGGAGGGTGGCCCTGCCACCCTTCTGGTTAGCAAGGAGAGGAACACTGCCCGCTGGCCAGGTGCTTATTCTTTCTTTCTTCAGGAGGCCCTGGTCACTAACCTATCAGGCAAGCCTCCAGTTATGGCGCTACTTGAATTACGTCACCACTTACACTTCGGGACTCACTGCCTGCATCTTCTCTTGGAAACAGTGAATCTATTAATTCCTGACATCTTCCATCAACATGCAGAAAGCAAGTAGTACCTGGAGCTAAAATCGACCACTTTAACACCATCGTAAAGAACAGGCCAAAGGCACATCAGAAATATATATATATATATATACACATATATATATCTATATATATATTTATATATATACTATAGCTCCTCTGTGCAGTGCCAGGGACTGAGTCTTGGGTCTTGCACACACTGGGCAATGCTCTATCATTGAGCTATCCCCTAGCTTTATAACTGATAGCGTATTTTTCTTTAAGTATTTAAGTTGCCTGTGTAGTCAGATTCCTGTTATTATAGTATGTCTAATCTTGATTTTTGTGTTATACAATTTTTTGATTTAAGCAACTAACTAGACAAAACATTTCATAGTTCAAACAGGAGGGAATAAAAAATGAAGAGGATTTCATTGCTCTCTGTGGTACATGAAAAACTCAAGTACTTTAAGTAAGCCCCAGGCTGCCGCGTCACTGAGTCAGAGCCCACAGGACCATCCAAGGCTCTTACCACACTCTAAGCTAGGAGGAAGCAGAGGAAGGTCAGGATTCAGTCACTCTCATATAAATGAGATAACTGATAGTAAATCTGAGAAAATACCCAGTCAGAGATAATGCCACATTGAAAGTAGTAGTTACTATGTGCCTACATAGACCAGGAACTTAAGTTTTCTGCCATAGCAAGAGAGGTTTTAGAGAGATTAAGCATTCAGGCCAATTAGGGAGTGGTACACAGCACAGCAGATGCCTGAGGGCAAGGGCTGAGTCCTCAGCGTCTCTGAAAGTAGGATGCAATAACTGACAGTGGAGGGTGGGGGTAGTTGGCGACTTCAGTTTTGCTTTTTGTTTTTGTTTCCTCTACATGTGGTGTTGGGACAGAGTAATTCTCCTTAAAAATTTCAAACCTCCACTGAGTTCATGACCTCCCTATCCCCCAAGGGAGGAGCAGCCCTGCTGGGCCACAGAGGAGGACTTTGCAGCCAGTCCTGAAGAGACCTGATAAAACAGGGTCAGATGAAAGGGGAGGAGGTCCTCCCCTATCAGGGGACTTGGATAGGGGCAGGGAGGAGATGAGGGAGGGAGGGTGGGATTGGGAGGGAATGAGGGAGTGGGACACAGCTGGGATACAGCGTTAATAAAATGTAACTAATAATAAAAATTTAAAAATATATAAAAAAGAAATCTATTAAAAAGTTTAAACCTCGCTTCATTTAGTGTGTGTTTCTAGGTACACAGGTACCATGACATGCATGGGGAGTTAGTCTTCCCCTTCCACCACGTAGGTCCCAGAGACAAAATTCTTCAGCCAGGAGCCAAGGAAGTACCTTTACCTACAGAGCCATCTTACCTGCTCAGAATAGAGTAACTCTTAAAATAAGTTGATTAGTTAGAAGTACATACAATTTTTATATTAATTAGAATAAAGTTTATACACATATAGAAACACCACATGGTACCTAATACATATGTACAAATTTATGTGTCAATTATTCATAAAAACTGAAAATTATAGTGTACTATATGTGATGTTATCACATATGTATACATGTCTAAAACCCAAATCAGGACAAACAATGTCTCCGGCAACATTTATTTTCTTACTTTTTGGTAAAAGTATCCAGAATCCTTTCCTCTAGGTCTTTTGGAATTATGCTCAAATTTATATTGACATCTAACCAAGCTTCTATAGAATATGATATATTTATTTCTTAAATAGACTCTCCCTAAGATATAGTGGTCTTTCTATGATGTCGGAAACAACAGAGGTGAGGGAAGAGAAAGAGAAGAAGAAAAGGGAGGGGGATGTTACGTAACAGCAGAATCCCTTTTGAATTTTTCCCTACAAATCCCCAGGGTCCAGCTGCTCTGAAGAGCCTCCTCCTTGGTGAGTGTTTTCACCAAAGGTAACCAGTGCTCTGGAGTCCCCTTAAAATAAGATCTGGCAGCTGTGCACTCCGCCGGCCAGCATTACATAACAGGCAGCTCAGGAGAAGAGAAAAGCACGCTGAAAGGAGGCTTTGGTGAGGGGCCTGAGGTTATTTCGAACACTCTCCACTGAGAGAGAGCCAAAGGCAGATCACATGACTGGCAATCATGGAAACACTGCAGTTTTCCCACAAGCAGACCTGACTGCACATGTGTACAGGAAGCAGTGCCCTCCTGAGCCAGCAGCTGTGTGGGAGCAAACTCCTGCTGGGTGCTGGAATTCTTTGGGGGAATATTCTCTGAAGTAAAGTGTGACCCCTTCTTTTTCTTTTTGAAATCTTACTCCAATATTTTTAAAAAGAAAGAATCAAATTCTGAGACTTCTGACCTTATTAGTGATTCTAAAAAATATATAGAATACACTGTCTCACAGGAGGCCCTTTTGACATGGACAGTGTTAAAGAACAGGCCTCCGCTGGGTTTCATCTGCTAGCTCTAGAGAAAGAAGATGTCTCCCATGTTTTATGTGCTTGAAACGAAATAGAAAAATACCCCAAAACAAACAAAAAGAAGCATGCTGAGGCCAGGATAGAGCTCACTGGTAGTGTTTGCTTAGCATGTGGAAGGTTCTAGGTTCAGTCTCCAGTTCTGGGGGTGGGGAGGATCTTTAGAGCAATCTGGGTGGCAAGGGTCACAATCAATCACATAGTCAATACCTTCTGGATGCACAGGACTGACTCCTTATAAAGGTATGTGAGAAGAACTGAAAGATATAATCTTCAGGAGAGAGGAAAGTATATGCTTGTTCATGCAAATTCTTCAACACACCTGGTTATTTCCAACCAACACAGCTAAGAAGCATGTATAGAACCTGACTTAGGGCTGAAAGGGCAACCTCACAGGCCAGTTTCACCTGGAAACTAGACTGCACTCTTTGGAGATGCTTTGGAAGTCCCAGAAATTTCTAGAGCATGGAGACCAATTCTTACTTAGAAACTTCCTAGCCATTTTGGGGGCCATTTTCCTGGTAAAAGTCTTGTAAGACCAGGCTGTAAATCACCAAAGCCCAGCAGCCTGCAGATATTTGTTTGTTTACTTGTTTATTTTTGGTTTGTAAGTGGACAGTGTGGCTCAGACTGGATGTACACTTTTTTTTGTCAAGTTTTGAATTGCTGAACTGTCTCAATTCCATTAAAGTAAAAATATTGGTTGAAAAGTAAGGGTCACAACATTAACCCAAAAATGGTATGAGGGCTACAATCTATTCCTCACTATAGAATATGCAGAGTACACTGAGGCATCTTTGTTTGGCTTGTTGTTGTTTGTCTGTTTTGTGTTTTAGTACTAGTGAAATAAATACTGGTATTAAAAATCAGGATGGTTTATAAATCTGGGATGAAGTTACTCAACAGGGGGCCTGGTGCACTCTTCATGCCGAACAAATTTAAATAAATTAACAGATGAAGACCAAAATTCTCAGCTCTAACACCTTTTTGCAACCCAATATTCCTGTTTTAATATCAGCATTACTGATACTCTGTTTAAACTGAATATTCTTGAGTCTTAGACAACTTTTAACTATTAGGAAGTTACTATAGAAATGCTGGCTCATCTGCCTGCTAAGTGAAATTGGGTCTCCTTACGTATGACTTCAGTGTTGCACAGTCCCTGAATTAGAATGCAAAGGGTACAACTTCAAGGCCTTATACCTCTCAGTAAGTACAGGCAAGATCTAGATACATCTCAGGCCAACAAATATATCACCTTCATAAAAGAAGATTCAGGTACACTGTATAAAACACATTATAGCAGTGATCAGAAACAACATATGCAAGGTGAAAGGCAACACCGGGGGAGTGAAGGGAGACTGTCAGTCACAGCTCTAGGGCCCCAGCGCAGCAATCCTCCTTTTACCATGGTCAATTCATTAACGGGAGAGGAGAAAAGACAGAAGCTATGGGAGACGCACACCGTCTGTTCACTCCAGATGCAACTGCACATTCCTGCTACAGCAAGGCCTTTGGCCAGAACCAAGCAGATAAGACCTAATCCCCTCCTGAAACTGCCAACGAAGGCAGTTAGATACATTGCAACACATGTATATGCAAGACCCAAATCATGACCTGGAGACCTTTATAGCATCAGTTACACTGTGCACACAGTGATTAGAGAAAATATTAACACATTATCAGAGGAAATAGGGCTGGATTTCTACGAGCTTTATTCAGCTCTTCCTTAAATAAAACCGGGATTTAAATATCTTCTTTCCTTGAACAGTGAGAACATTTTGGTCAAACCACCCTAATTTTTCAAAGGCACCCGAAAATGAGTCTTTAACCTTGTACATTTCAAGCACTGAGTTTTCCTTATAAGAAAGCCAGAAAAAAATATTCTTACCTTGAAATTGTGAACCTTTTCATATTTTGGAATTTGTTCATTTTCTTTCAGAGTTGCTCTTCTAACAAGTGATGTCAACTGCGAATAAGCAAAGAGTTTCAGAGGTTGCCAGATTGTCACAGACGACTTTTGAGAACCCAGTTTCATTCCCAAGGCTGCTATCAATAAATCTTGTTGACGGCCCTCTTGTTTTGATTTGTGAACTGTAGGTCTGTTAGTTTTCCTCCCCGACCAAGACTCTTTGGATGGCATTTTGAAAGTCAAAAGAATGAAAGAAAAAAAAAAAAGAAAGAAAACACCAAAAAGGAACAACCCTTGTATCAGCCTGCGGCTGCTGGTGAACTCTACTCAGCTAACACATGAGCATGCAGCAGCCAGCTCAGAGCCCTAACCTAGAGAGCCGTGGCCACGCTGCACGCCGGAGCACGGGGAGGTGCGGGAGGGTGATGAAGCACTTCTTCACAAGGCCGATTGACACGCAAATTCTCTCTTCCTTTTTGAACAGGGCTCTATATTTAAGCGTCTGAAAACTTAAGAGTCTGGAGAAGAAATCAGTCTGTGCTAACATACAAAACATGCAGCATGTCTCTCTGGGAGTCCTTTTAAAAAGCCAGGCAATTGTGACAAATGACACATTGCTGAAAGCTTTCTTCTCTGCTCCGTGTGTCAATGTCCATTCTGAATGAGAGATGCCTACATACAGCCTGCAGTCAGGCGCTGGCAACAGACGCCCTGCAAACTCACTTGCGGGAGGGGGAGGGGGAAGGGGAGGAGGGATTTGCAGGGAACCACGTTGAGACTGGCCACAGTAAGCGAGGAGACAGCCAATGAAAACCCAGTAACAGCATTTAAGTACTGTGTTCCTCAACTCACTCTGTTTGCCCCTCCTCTCATGCAAGATTTTTCTTGCTGGCCAAGGAAAAAAATAAAAATACAAAACAAAACCCCCCAAACTGTGGGAAGGTAAAGAGCAATGAATGAGTCATACATTAAAGGCACTGGAAAATTAGCACACAGCACCAGGCTTTCATTTAAGAGCAAAACCAACCACCAACCAACCAAACAAAGTACTGCTAGGTAAACTGTCACATGAGGCACAAGCTGCTCCACTGAGGGGAGCTCAGGCACTGCGGGAGGCCGGTTAACTAAAATCCAGTTTTATTAAAGACAAACAAAAATGGCCATATGTTTTGATGAAGAAAAGAAGGCATTTACACGTTGCATTTTCACCCAGAACAGAAAGCATGTGTGTGGCACTGCTGATGCCCTCTACTGGGCAGCTTTGTCTACAGTGAGTGTATTTGGTTGTAGATCTACACTTCCGTTAGTGTTCCAGTCTCAGGACGGTCTGTTCAGAGTTTGAGGCTAGAGGAAGGAGCTAAGACTAACCCTCAGACCCCTGCAGTGTGGCTGTGCTTACCAGGCCTGTTATGTCTGCAGCTGTAGAAAAGGGGGCTGGCTGAGAGCTTTACCCCAGTCCTACTCAAGAGCAGTGACTACAGCTCTCTAAGGGGCTGTAAGAAACTCAGGGTCCCGCCTACCCCACCTCCAGCCCCAGCCAGGATCTCACTCTATCCCTGACTGTTCAAAACTCACTATGTGCAATAGGGTGACCTCAGATTCCCAGAGATCTGCCTGCTCCTGCCTCCCATGTTCTGGGATTCAAGGCGTGCGCCATCATATCTGGCTTCAGGTTTTCCTATTTCGGTTTTCTAATCGTCTGCTATCTGCTTTCATGTACTTGTTATATAATGAATCTTACTATTTTAATGCTACACTGCATTTGAGGAATCTAAAATTATGTATTTTAATGAACTGGGAGTTGGAGGGTGTAGCTTAGCTGAAGAAGCATGTGTTTGGAATGTGCAACGACCTTGGTTTGAACTTTAGACCAAACCAAACCAAACCAGAAATTTAGTCAACTAACCATCATACACACATCTCAGACTTCACAAACTACAGGAGGTATTCCAATAAAAACTCTAATTAACTAAGATATGAGGCATCCTTAAACTACATTAAGACACTGGCCATTAAGTGCATGTGTGTGTGTGTGTGTGTGTGTGTGTGTGTGTGTGTGTGTGTGTGTGTGTGAGAGAGAGAGAGAGAGAGAGAGAGAGAGAGAGAGAGAGAGAGAGAGAGAGAGAGAGAGAGAGAGAGAGAGAGACCGAACCAGTAAGGACCACAGATCAATGATAGCTATTTGTCTGAGACTATGTCACTTACTGAACATGAAACTCACTGATTTAGGCAGTCTAATTGGCTGATAACCTTATGGGCAAGAGGTCTCTGCCTGCCTCTGTCTCTGCTCCCTTGCCCAGACATACTCTGCCACGTCCAGCTTTTCTGTGGTGGCTGGGATCCAAACTCAGGTTCTCACACTTGCACAGAAAGCCTTTTAGCTCCTGAGCCATCTCTCCAGCCCATGAACTGACTTGAAAACATGTCCAATTATCTTTATTTTCTTGAGTCTGTATATAGTCCCTTTTATTCTTTTTGTTGTTGTTATTAACTACCAGAAATTGAATCCAGGGCCTCAGGTATGATAGTCAAGCACCCTCCCATCACACTATATTCAAAGATCCATCGTTTAAAAAAATTAAGCAAATAAAAGATAAAGACAGACATTAACATCTACTCCAAGCATGGTTCAGTTTCACAGATTTAGCCTCAGATGACTGATAGATTATAAAATGATGCTTCTGAGAGGAGACCATTAGAAACAAGTTTTCTTGTCTACCATAAGTGAGTCTTCAGCTTAAACCTAGTTGTTATGTGATAACTGGAAACATAGAGTCAGTCAACTCCTTAGAGATGTTCAGCTAAAGTCATGGTTACCCAGTCCTCAGTAGGCATCAGATTAAAAGAAAAGAAAAGAAAAGAAAAGAAAAGAAAAAAGACTCCAAAGGCAAACGTAATGGTATTGGTTTTTTCAACAATGTATAAAACAAAGTTCCTTTATAGGTGTAATCCAAGCAGTAGGTTTGTTTTGTTTTCCATGAACATTTTGCCAAGTTCCTAGTATGTTCATATCAGCCCTTGACCTTCAGTTAAAATAATTCAACTATGCACAAGAATACACACAGTAGATCTGCCAGGAAAAATGTTCACAGGTAAAGTGAACATTTTGTCTAAAGATAAAGTTTATTACAGACTCAGCAGAGTTCTACTGTCTTTCTTAATTTTTCTATTAATAAAGACATGATAAGTTAATTACAGCCTGGATAGTGACTAGGCCTTGAAGGAGATAGAAAATACCACCATAGGATGACAAAAATGTCAACGATACTAAACAACTGCCAAGTATTTTGGCAGTATTATGCCTGCAATATGAGAACAACTGCATAATGATTGATATACAACATATATATGTGTATGTAATATGTGTGTGTGCATGTGTGTGTGTGTGCAGGTGTGTGTCTACATGCCCACAATCCTGTAGTGCAGGATCTTGGGTACAGACAGAAAAGCTTAGGAAAGGCTGGTGTATACCACACAGCATGCCTGGAGACCAGTCTTTCTTGTGAGTTACGTTCCCTATCCAACCCTCACACTCTAGCTCTAACCATATCTTTTCAAAGGCACATTCTCATGACAGCAGTGCCAATTGAGGAAACAAGGTCGGAAGAGGGCTGAAACATGGCAGGGAAAAGAGAAAGAATTTAGTAAGGAGTAAATACTATTTGTAGCATTGCTTACTGCTTTCCATGGCTGCCATAGCCAGCTGAGAAGTAAGTAACAATAGCAATCACACCATCGGATGGCAGGGACTTCTTCAAGGTTATACAGCAGTAGAAAGTGTGAATCTGAATCCTTGTCTATTATCTTCAGCTTCTTCTGTGACCTACAGCCTGAGCAGGTGGTGGGGTCCTGACAGCTCACTCCATAACTAAGGACAGGAGGGAGTCAGACATGTGTAAGACATGCTCTTACACCTAATGCTGAAAGCACCGGTGGCAGCTCTTGCCTTAGAGCAAAAGTCTTTGGCCTGTCTTCAGATCTGACTCTGCTTATCCTTGACACCAAATGGTATTTCTGTGGGTTTATATAAAGCACCGCAATCGCTCTGCTAAAGGAATGGAAAATGAGCAGATTCCCAACCCTGCATTTTTCTACCTGTGTCCACAGTATAGTATAGAGAAGAGGAGTGAGAAGGGGCAAGAGCCATGAGTGCTGGGTGCCCTTAAAAAGGACACATTCACAGCTGTAAAATGAAAGGGGGCCAGCAATCCCACCATCCTGTTATCTGTCCTGTATAGACACTGGACCTGAGCTGAGCCGGCCTCTAATTCTCCCCAAGCTCAGCGCAGCAATAATTGGGAAGTTTCCCTTCTTCCCTTGCATTCAAGGGTTTCTACTGTTGAGATTAGGGCTAGTATTTTATGTGACTATGGCACGAAGTAAAAAACACAAGGCCATTGTCTTATACTACATAAACTTCAGGATACACTGTAAGTCAGTGATCCTGAATCTGTGGGTCATTTCCTTCATTGGGGTCAAATATAGATATTCTGCATAACAGATATTTACATTATGGTCATAAAATGAGCAAAATTAAGTTATGAAGTAGCAGTGAGACAATTTTATGACTGGGGTTATCACAACATGAAGAACTGTATTGAAGGGTTGTGTCGTTGGAAGGCTGATGACCACTGCTGTGTAGCAGGTTCTCTAATTTTAACCCTGACATGGCAATTTTAAGTTATGAAAATCCCTCTGCTCAAGCAGTAATCTCAAGGCTGCTTTCCAGAAAAGCGTCACAACAAAGTATCCACACTGTCCTAGTTCACCTCCTGCTGCGGCGGCAAAGGCCACAACCAAAAGCATGTGGGGAGGAAAGGGCTCATTCGGTTTGCTCATCCCTTCCTGATCACAGTCCATCACTGAGGGTGACCAGGCAGGAACACAAGCAGCAGAAACCTGAAGGCAAGAACGATGCAGAGGTCATGAGGAGTGCTCCTTACTGGCTTGTTCTCCACGGCTTGCTCAGTTTGCTTTTTTTATACAACCTAGGACCACCTGATGGCGGGGGGGGGGCACTGCCCACAACTGGATACTCATGCATCGATTATTAATCAAGAATATGCCCCCCCAGACTTGCCTAAAGGCTAGTGTGAGGAGCGCACTTTCTCAGTAAGATTCTCTTTTCCTATACACTCCAGCTGTGTCAAGTGGAAGTAACAAAACAACACAAACCAACTGCACACGTGCCAAATACAAATGATTAATGATACTTCTTTTCCCACAAGCATCTGCTTTTTAAATAGGACTGAAACTTAAGCCAAAGGAATAAATCCCCAACCACTGAGTGGCAGGACTCATCTGTGATAAGGGCGTTCTCTAGAAATACCTTTTCCGGGGGGACCTCAGGCAACATGAGGAGCCCTTCTCTTTAGCATCCCGGCTATGCACATCACATGGCCGACACACATACTAAATTAGAATTCTATCCTCAGAGCACCTCACGTCAGCATCTGAGCTAGTGTACCCCATGGCTTGGGGGGAATGGTGAAACTGGATTGACTTTGAATGACTAAGAGTTAAAGTTTCTACTTCAAGAATAGTGAAATCTTGCAGTTTCTACAGAATGTAAATACTGAGAAAAGTTGTGACACCAAGATTTGTAGATTCAAGCAAATCTCAATGCAATACTACGATGATTCTTACCTTCATTCTCTGAATTATAACTTGGAGTCTAATTTTTTTCCTGAGTGCCAAGAGTAGAAGATAGCCCAAGGTACTAACCAACAACTTGCACTAGTTAAATGTGTTACATGCATGATGTCATTTAGGTATCAAACAAGCAGTAAGTCAGATGTGTCAATTGTTGTTTATAGATGAAAAAAAACCCCACATTCAGAAATTAAGTATCTTGCTGAAAGCCATACTGCTTTAAGATGTGAAAACATGGCTTGAGCCCAGGTCTCCAGGATTTCAAATGTGTCTTTCTTTTTTTTTCCTGACTACCTTGTCTCTCATGGTATCTATTTTTAACATGCACTCCTGAAAGGTTAGTATGAATCCTAAATAACTTATCGTAAGTGCCTTATATCACTAGGCCCTTAGTACTGTGATATGTGGATTTTTGTATGTATCAGATTCAATGCCAAGCCAAGATTTCCAAGTGAACTTTAGGCCAAACATTAGAGGCTTCTAATTTAGGGTTTTAAATTCCTTAAGTCATGTTCAAATTAATAAATATTTATGCTTCATAAGAAACTTACATTCTGCTGGGTTTCTAAATGTCACTCCAAGATTCAGATCCTAACTGTAACTCAGTCTTCACTACACAGCTCCTCCAGCATAACATAAATCAATCAAAACTTCACATACTATCTAAACAGATACATCATGCCTCATGCTTCACAATGTTGGGTCAAGAAGCATGGTGGAGTGGCTGGTATGGGATAGTGGTGATGTCAGTGTAGTTTACCTGGCGATGGTGAGAGGTCTGAAGGCACACAACTTCACTTCCTTAAACACTGACAACAAAGAAGGGTCCCCTCAGGAACATAATTCAGACGTGATCGCTGTCCACCCCAACAGCTGCCACAAACTCTGTGCAGCGACTCTACAATGCTCCATGTTTTACATCAAGATAATGATGCTTAAGAAATAAAAGCAGCTTCCTTTTAGGGACTTTCTGGAAAAAAAATTTATATCACACCTACAATATTGTATTTTGTGAGGTTCCTTCCAGTTTAAAGGATCCTCATGAAATGAGAGAAAACTTTAGTAACCTATAACTCAGATGCTCTCCCTCATGTCAGAGACAGTCATTAGATTCTTTACCTCTATGTGTGGTGTCATGGAATCAACACTTTAGCTGGGTTCGAGGCATCTGGAGGTGGCCTGCAAATGATCAGCATATTTAAAAAGGAAGGGTCTGGAGAGACGGCTCAGCAGCTGAGAGCCCTGGCTGCTCTTCCAGGGGACCCAGGTTCCGTTCCCAGCAGCCACATGGCAGCCCATACCTGCCTGTAACTCCCGTCCAGGGATCCAACGTTCTCACACAGACCTACTGCAGACAACAACAACAACAAAAAAATTTTAAAAAATATTAATGAACTATACAGAAGGTCAGATTGAAATGACAGGCCCTTGCCAGGCAGAGCTTCTTTTAGTGGTTATTTTATAGTTACCTAAAGCACCTGCCCACGCTTGTCCTCCTCTACACAGGACATTATGTGGGGACAGTCTGAGCAACTGGAGAGCGGTAGCTAAACTGTCAAACGCCTTAAATGTCACAGAGGAAGTCTTTCAGGAGAAGTGCCCTTCCCAGCAGAGGCTGGTGAACAGGGATGAGAATGCAGAGGTATAGGTGACTTTCCTCAACAGACCAGAACGTACCCCATTGTCTTTAATGCAGAGCTGCTTTCAACCAACACTCCATAAAGCCACTCTAGGAAGATGGTGGCATTCTTTGGGTTTATGAATGATGTCAGAATAGGCCTGGGTGCATGGCAGAATCCTTGGGAAATCTCTTCTGTCCTAAGCTTGACTCTACACCCATGTTTCATATCCAGAAGTAACCTGCAAGGCAGTAATCCCAATCTAGTCCTACTCACAATAATTTTAATTACTGTATTCTGTCACTCTACTCACCCCCCCCAAAATATATATATATATATATATGTATATCCGTATATACATATATATATGTATATATATCTCCAGGCCCAGCCACAGCAGGGCTCTTTCACAGAACTTAAGAACTTTTCTTACATACGTTATTTCACCCTGTTCTCATATTTCCTGTGTCCAGGCCTCATGATTTCATTCTCCGCCTCTCTCCTCTTGGCTATGCTTCACTGAGACCCAGGGCCATGACTAAGACTGAAGTATAGTGAGGCTCAGCATGACAAAGAGAAACAACAGCAGAAATAGTCACTACTGAAAATACCCATCTGAGCTCTGAGCTTGACAGCTGGTTTACAGTCTACACAGTAATATGGTCAGTGCCCACGGCTGTGACAGAATGTCTAAGAATCACCTTAAAAGGAGAAAGGTTGCTCTGGCTTCCTGTCTTTGAGGCATCAGCTCACAGTTACTCAGTCCTATTGCTCCACGTTGGTGACCTTGAGTCAGTCACTCTCCCTCACTGCAGCCACAAGGGGGCAGAGGCCCTGACACGCCCTTCTGGGCGCACTGCATGCCCAGCCCCCACTGGCCTCCTCTCCTAGAGGTCCCACTCCCCCCAACACTGACATGACTGTGGGCAAGGTTTTCAGCACATGGGACTTTGGGGGATAGTCTAGACCAAACTAAAGCAGGTCACCTTGGCAATTAACTCCTGGCACTTTAAAGGCCTTTTTTGTTTGTTGGTTTGAAACAGGTCAAAGCATGTTTTTGCATGATCTTGTGTGTGGCAGACACAGTGACATGTTGACTGCAGTGGGCCACACGCAGTCCTTGGTTAGATGACGGTTTTAGGGAGAAGTATTGCTAAGCATAATATATTTTTTGTTTATACATTTTTTATGTTTCTTGAATAAAAACAAGACTCTCCTTCGAACTGATCAATTAAAAAGGTACTCAGCTAATCAACTGAGAAGCTACCTTTAAAAATGTTTAACTCTCCATTAACGCCCACCACCCAGACACTACAATGTGTGGGACAGAGAGCCATTCCAATTGCTGTGTACACAGCCAAGTCTGAGCAGAGTCTAGATTGGCCGATGTAGAAATTACATGAATTAAGATGCATTTTAATTTTTCAACTTTATACTTTACATCCTGAGGGTGACCCTCCCTCTCTGCATTTTTCATTTTTAAAAAGAAAAAACATTATATTCTTTCAGATAGCCTGGAAAACTGTATTTTATATACTTCACAAGATCATTAGACTTCTGAAGTATGAAGCACATACAGCTGCAGTGCTAAGCACTCATGAATTAAATTCAGTCAACAAGGGTTTCACATACGCTGTGGTTTCGCCACTAACATTGGTGAATACCTGAGAAAAGGGCCAAATGTTATTTTCACAAGGCCCAGACATTAAAACGAGAAATATATGTTTCATGAATTAATTACAGTTGGAGTACATATTAATAGATAATGGGTATTTTCATCCTATTTTGCCTCCCCAATGCCATTTTCTAAGAAAGGCTGAATTTGCCCACTAATCTGATTACTCCCCTTTCCAAGGTGCTCCATCCTCTCCTGGGACTCCTGAGACAGGTCAGTTTCCATCCCTCCATTCCAGATCACTTTCTCTGTCTCCTTCCATGATGAATGTGCCTTCAAACACTCTCAACATGTAAACACATGGTGTGATTGTGAATACTTCTACATTAGCAGAAATAATGTATACAGGGAGCTTCGGCTCATTCATCCTCCTCTTAAGTCTGCCTAACCACGTTCCCATCAACAGTTAAACTGGTATGTTTAACTAAGTAAAACAGTGTTATCTATAGTTAAGCATGGCTCTTGAGTAAGGTGACATGTAAATGAATCTCAGACCAATTTAACAGGGATCTAGAATCTTAGCAGAGGGATGATATAACAGATCTTAGGTAAGTCTCTAATAGGGACTATAGGTAAGTCTGTTTCTTTTCCATAAAG
The DNA here is from genome assembly GCA_028658305.1 of Pachyuromys duprasi. Taxonomy (NCBI): domain Eukaryota; kingdom Metazoa; phylum Chordata; class Mammalia; order Rodentia; family Muridae; genus Pachyuromys; species Pachyuromys duprasi. Next base: position 70,096,153 of record CM053752.1, on the reverse strand, counting down.
CTGGAATGATGAAGAGCCTTTCTCCCCCAGAGAGATATTAGGAAGCTCAGATGAGACACATAGTATGACAGAGTATGTAAAGGATGAAGGCAAAGCACATATTTTTAGTACCCAGCACACAACAAGCATTCAAAGCTCTGAGAAGAGATGGGCGCAGTGTGCACAGTGTTAACACCACCAATGCTGCTCTCCTCACTTTAGCATGATCCTTAGAAAAAGGGTGTGAAAATAAAAACTGCATGAGAACAATTACTTCAGTCTCCTGTCTGTACACAGCTGAAACATATTTAATATAAAGAAAATACACAAAATGTACTCTTCGTTTCATAGCTATTAGTAAAATCCAATGACTGGCCGGAAATACAAGAAAGGCTCTTAAAATACAGTTTCCTCATTTGACAGTCAATATGGCTGTAAAACAATGAACTAGAAACATGTTGGAGAGAAATCTGTGATGAGAGAAGTATCTTAGCAACACTGCTGACCAAAGGAGACAGTGAAATGAAAATATCTGTAGCACTGAGCGAACATGAGCCACCTGAAACAAGAAGATGGTGGCATTCCTAAATGACAGGCCTCATTTGGTCTATAGGACCAAAATAATTATTTTTGGAACAACATTAAGAAAGAACATAAAGTTCTAGGAAAACGCCCTGATGAGTAAAGACTGTGAGGATGAATCTTAAGATTGAAAGGAAAGAAAATGTGGTCCTGCCCTTAGCAAGCATGGTTCCAAGTCTGATCGCTTTTAATTCTACAAATTCAAACCTTCAAATCATCTGATATGAGATTATTTATCATTTTCAAAAGGAAGACACTGAAACAAGGACAGGGCTGGAGAATTTAGGTGGATGCATTTATTACATTTTTCACTGTCAAAATACCACACTGTCTTACCAGTTGAATGTTATAAATGTTGGTATATTTTATATCATATGATATTTTATATCATATAAAAAATTACAGTGTTAATATCAGAATTAATCTCACCAGAAAAGCCCATTGTACAGTAGAAAGCTTTCAAGTTCTCTTTTCAGAACCAAAATGGCTACAAGACAATGAACTGAAAACACATAGGAGATAAAACTTGTGATAACAGAGATGTCTTAGCAATGTAGCTGTTCTCATTTTTGTAAGAGCCAGTTCTTGGAGACACTGAGCACAGGGTCTAACGTACTGCATTAAACCAAAGATACTGTTTCTAATGAGTAATAGTGAGCAATCAACCTGGTGTTTGTAAGTACACGTCAACACTACTGAGTATGATGTTACTTAGCCTTGTACATAACATGTGCATTTTGCACAGTGCATGTGGCCCATCCACATACAACCAGAAATGCTGCTTGAAATATTCTGGCTCAGACAAAAGACTACTGTACCCTGATATTTCAATGTTCCTGCTCTAACAAAACTGTAATGGTTTAGTTATGGAAAACAAAGGCTTTTCATATTGGCAGTTTGTCAGACCTTAGCATCTAAAACCAAACTAGTATGCTTTGGGTTATGCTGCACTAGAATGCTTGGTTTTAAAAGTTGTTATTTGAGTTGTTGATGCGTTCTATGAAAATAAGCCACAAAATGAAGTTTGGCATGAAATTAGACAGAGTGAACAACAAATTCTGAAGCAGCTCTAAATACACGAGTTCTGCATTCTGGACTAGGGATTGGTGGGAAGTAGCATTCTTAGCACTAACAATCAAAAGCAAAATATGAATCAGCCCTGGAAATACTAAAGATGGTCTAAATTATTTTGCATCAAGCGGTCAGCCAAGAATTATGTAAAAATAAAGTACATTTATCTTATTATTAGGCAATCATGCTTTAGCCTTTAAGAAGTAGTAAAATTATATGTATACCAAAGCATTATTTTAAAATTAATTTCTCTATGACTTACTTATCAGAAATGTTTGACTTGTAGATTATTAATATACTTACATACCAGGGGCAATGTAAAAGAATTTGAGTAAAATATGGTCATGTTAGAAAAGTTTAAGAAGTTCTGATCTGGAAAATAAATGACGTGAGCCTTTCACTTCAGGAAACAAGTCAGTAACAAACAACACTCATGAATGTGAGAGCTTCTTGCTATTCAACAGGCTTTTTGAGGAGATAAATGATAATATTAACAAATGTGCTTTCTGATACTTTATCAACTGTGCCAGCATTTGTAAGAACTACATAACTCGGTGAGCAAATCAGCATTTTCCAAATGACTAATACATGTTACAAATATGCACAGTGGGGAGATCCACTCAAAGCTCAAAACACACAAAGAGGTTCTAGTACAACTAAGAATTCATTTTCCACTTGGAAAGAAATTTATCATGCTATTGTGTTGGAGGTTGGTCTAATATGTGTTACTGGCGCTCAAGATCTGGTTACACCTACCCTTGTTTTATAAAGCTGCCTAAGACATACCTGATTAGTCGATTAAACGGCCTGTACCGAGCAGGACAGAATGGGGTAGGCGTGGCTAAGGTTCCTGAGCTTAGAGAGGACAGGGGAATCACCAGACAGATGGACTGGAAGACACGAGGAAGGAGAACACCATGATGGGTTAGTGTGGAGAAAAAAAAGCCCCACATGAGCCGAAAGGAAGGATTCCAATAATGGCGTGAAAAGGCCCAGATGAAATATTCACGCAAGTACCATGGGATTACAGACAGAAAGTAGACCAGATGAGGGTTAAGGTGGATGCCATTGGGTGGGGCTGGGAGATGGATGGTGAGGTTATTGAGCCAATACAGGTGAAATATATGCCCGGCCCAACTTAAATACGTCAAGGGTTTTGTATGTGTGTATGTGTGTTTTTATTGGTTATAGTCTGGGTTTTTTTGTTTTGTTTTTTCTTTTTGTTTTATTTGCTTGGGGGAGATTTTGTTGTATTGGATGGGTAGGGAGTTGGAGAGGATCTGGAAAAACTTGGGGGAGGGATAGAATATAATAAAAAATATATTTAAGTTCAAATTTTGTTTTAAATAACAAAAATATAATTAAAAGTAAAAAAAATAAAAAAAAAAGAAAAGAAAAAAAAATGTCAGAAAGAGCCTTTGGACCAAATACTGTCCGTTATTTCAAAGCTCTGGCAAGTTGATTATCCAGAACTACAGAATTTCTTTCTTTCCCTCCTTCCCCGTCTTTCCCAGTGCTGGAGCTTTGTGAATGCTAATTCCTAGCCTTCCTTGTGCTTTTTAACATTGGGCTTTTCTAAGTTGTCCATGTTGGCCTTTAATTTACAGTTCTTCAGACTTAGCCTTGTCAGAAGCTAGAATTACAGGGCTGTGCCACCATGTCCACCAGAATTTATTGTTATGAATCTCAACCCCAGATTAAACAGTAAACAGCCAATATTATTTAAGCATCTGTTTAGAAAAAAAAAACAATAAATTTAGCTAAAACTTTAGAATGAGTCACGAGATGATGAGCATGCAATGCATGTATCTATTAAAAATATCATGAAGAAACCCATACTTTATATATTATCTTTTTAACACTTATTTTATGTGTATGGTATGCATGTCATGGCAAGCATATAGAAGTCAAAGGGCAACTTGCAGGAGTTGGTTCTTCCTTATCATATATGTTTTAGGAATTGCTCTAAGATTGTTAGTCTTGGTAGCAAGTGCTTTTACCTGCTAAGTAATCTTGCTGGCCCTGTTTAATATATGTTAATAAAAATAAAGTGAGTAAGCTGCACTCCACTACCACATATATGTTTTAACATAACATGGTAAGTGAGGGCAGATACAACCTTGACACATTTCTATTTCTTTAGCTGATGCTCATTTCTTTCCACCAACAGTCTCAGTTCTCCAAGCCTTGTGAAACAGTATCTCCAGAATGTGATCACAAACTGTTAAAGATCAAATAAAGGTCCCTAAGGCCTCTTTTCCAGAGGCAGTTCCAGGTCATGGAAGAACCTACTCTAATCAAGACACACTGAAATCAGATATAAAAACAAACGCACAAAAGACTTAACCTATTTTTCAGAAATTCTAACAAGGGCTGGGGGTGTAGTCCAGCTGGGAGAGTGCTTGCCTAGCATACATGAGGCTGTGGGTTCAATCCCTAGGACCGTATAAACTGGACAAGGTGGACACGGATATAATGTAGTTTGAATATATGGATCCCTAGTGCCTTCTCTCAGCCCTTTCCTCTCCCAAGTACTCCCTCCTTGACTCTTAAGAGTGTTTTTGTTTGGTTGGTTTTGATTTTGTTATTTTGTGGGATGAGGGTGACACAATGAATTCAATAAGTGTTGTGAATCCTTTTAAAGTTGCTCATAGTTATTAATCTGTGAGCAATAAGGCAAGGCCAGATTATACTCTGTTTTACATCCAAAATGCTATTAGCCCTAAAGGTGTAGTTGATTTCTACTTCTAAACCTTAAATGGAGATTTTTGTTAGTAATAATTCCCTCACCAAAACCTAAAAACTGTGAAATGCCAATTATGGATGAATTCCTAATAGCTTCTTTTTCCAACCTTCTAGTCAGTAACCAAAGAGTTATTTTATTTGCTCAATTGGCCTAGAAAACAGAAATCCTCCTCAAACTGCATCTGGCTTAGAAATTACAATTTAGTATTCTTTTGGCCTGGTTCATTCAATCTGTTTTTCCAACGACTTTCAATGATTCTCCTTTCTGAGGATCATAAGAGGGAAGGACAGATGAAAGTCACATAAATAATTCTCAAACTCCAGTCAAGTTATCTTCAGTCATTACAGCAGGGGATTCTTGAGTATGTCCACACCGACTCAATCTCTGACTGGCAGCTGTGTACTCAGTCTCGACCCCTTGGAGCACATCTCTCAGATGTGCACTTAGTCACCTTCTCACAGATTAGCTCACATCAAAAGGATAATTTCTAGACCTTGGATGTTTTACCCGAAATGTGAATGGCCCTCCCCCTCTGCAGGGGCATTCTAAGGATTCTGGATCCATACAGGAAAAAAAAAAACAAAAACAAACAAACAACAACAACAAAAACAGACAATATGAAGTTCAGCTGATTAACAATGCTTTCTTTCTGTCTCCTGATGGATTTCATTTAGGACCTTGAATTTGGATAAATTAACAAAAATACCTATTTGTTCAGTCTTTTGATTAGTCAGCAAGTGTTTTTATACAGCTCAAGGTGCTGAATCAGAAACGAAACAATGCTGAGAAGTTAAAGCCTTGAAATTGGGGTGAAATGGCATCATTTTATATTTATTTCTATTCTATAATTTTTTTAAAATCAGTTTTCTTGTGCAAAAAATATTTTTTTCTGTGACTTGCTATCTCAGTACAGATTCAAACTGAAGTAGTCTAGCAAACATATATTGAATATATAATATTTTATAAGTGATATAGCTAGATTGCCTCTTGCTCTCCAAATGTCTATGTGAAACAACTAAAAACAGTAATTTTTTGAGCCAGAACTTTGTATATTTTTTCTTCCTCCAGAGACTAGCCTGTTTGTCTGCAAACAGGAGAAAATGCTGAATTAAACAAAGTTACCTTTGAAAGAAGAGGGCTAGTTCATGCAGACTTAAGGAGAAATGGGGATGGCAGCCTTGCTTCTTTAATTTGCTTAAATTCAAGGGAAGGTCTAGATAACAAGAAGGGCTTGTTTATATAGATAGTTCAGGAAGACTGTTTAGAGACAGAAGATGAAGGTATTAGCGGCCAATGAAGAAGAGCATTGACCTAGCTGACCTAAAGAAAACAGAGAGAGGAACCTGAGAAATCATAGATGGATTTAGCAGGAGCAGAAGTTTGGTCATTGTCCCAACAGGCCCGGCAGCACAAAGCTTTGTGTCTTATATGTCTTATACCCAGAAAAGGAGAGGTGTAGTGTGACTGATACCAAACAGCAAATGTTAAAAAGAGAACACACTTTAATGTTACAGTTACTAGAAAGTTATTAGGCAAGGGCACAGCTTTCCTTTCTGTAGATAATAAGATGAAAGGACAGATGGGATTTAAACAAATAACTTCCCAGGCACTACTAAAGATAAACAAAAGCATGATGGTATGTATAAAAATGGCCCCCATAGGAAGTGGCACTATTAGAGGTGTGGCCTTGCCGGAGGTGTTGTTTTGCTGGAGGAAGTATGTTTCAGTCACTTCCTGCTGCCTCTGGATCCAGATGTCTTAACACTGTGTCTGCCTGCAGACCACCATGCTTCCTGCCATGGACAAAAATGGACTAATCCTCTGAACTGTAAGCCAGGCCCAATTAAATGTTGTCCTTTAGAAAAGTTGCTGTGGTCATGGTGTGTCTTCACAGCAATAAAGCCCTAAGACAGATGTTGATTGATCAGCCTGACTATGCTTTGCTTTGCAGCAATGTGGATGTTGGGACTTTGGATTAGAAAAAAAAACTTAACATCTTAAGTGGGATTTTAGTAGAAACATGAAAAGCTGTGCTGCTGAGGGTGATTTGAATTATGAAGGCTCAAAAAGTTTCAGCAAAGAATGTTAGTTTGTGCCCTAGACACTGTTGTGATATTTTGGCCGAGAATGTGGCTGTTTTCTGCTCTTGTCCAAAAGAATCTGCTTGAGGCTAAATTAAAGAGTTTTAGATTAGTAACATTTGCAGAGGAAATTTCAAAACAGCCCAGTATTGACTCAGTCGTGTGGTTATTAATATTCACAGTTATAAAGATCTATAATGAAAAGGAGCAAGTTGAACAAGGAAAAGCAGAAAATGTACAGCTCCGGGAGAAAAGGGGCACCAGGAAGTGGGATAGAGCTAAATCCTGTGTTCAAGGAGATAAACAGATTAAAGAAAAGCCTGATATTGAATGAAATGAAGGGGTTGGTGACACCAGGGCGAGCTCCCACCTAGCTAAGCTTCCAGCTTATAAAAAGGAACTAAAGAAAAGCTCAGAGCCATGTGCTGATGCACAGCTCTAACCCCAGCACTCCAGAGCACAGGCAGCCTGATCTACAGAGAGAGCTGCAGAACAGCCGAGCTTAGGCAGTGAAGGAACTTATGGAAAACAGAAAGCTAATGAAAATGTTGCAGTATGTGATCTACTTTTTGATTTTTATTTTATAGGGGATGACAGTTAAGAGATTGCTTGAGTCTCAAACTTTGGACTTTTAAACAGTGCTTATACTATAATAGACTAAAGGGACTTTTGAAGTTAGACTAAATACATTTTGCATTATGATATGGCTATAAGCCTATGGAGAGCAGAATGTGGTGGTTTAGATTAAAATGGTCCCCATAGGCCCATAGAGAGTGGCACTAACAGGAGGTATGGCCTTGTTGGAGGTGTTATCTTGGAGGAAGTGTTTCAGTCAGTGCTGCCTGTGGATCAAGATGTAGAACTCCATCTTCAGCCCCATGTCTGTCTGCACACTGCCATGCTTCCCACTATGACATTAATGGACTAAACATCTGAACTGTAAGCCAGTCCCAAATAAATGTTTTCCTTTATAAGAGCTGTCATGGTCATGGTGTCTGTTCACATCAATAAAACCCTAACTAAGACAAGAATTATCACCATAGTATTGATTAGGAGAGAAACACTACTTTCTTTTTTTGCTTTCTTGTTTGTTTTCAAGACAGGGTTTTTTTGTTTAACAGCCCTGGATGTCCTGGAACTCAATGTGTAGACCAGGGTGGCCTTGAACTCACAGAGACCCAACTGCCTCTGCCTCATGAATAACAGAATTGAAGGTGTGTGCCGCCGCCACCACCCACCTGGATAATACTATACTTTCTTGATGAAGCAATCAGGAGACTTGATGTTTTTGTGACCAGAAAGGAAATTTAGAACACAGAAAAGATGATCTCCCAGGGAAACTTAAAGCTGTGTTTCTAGTACAGTTGGGCGTTATGTAGTACACAGGCAGCTCACTACTGCTGATCTAACCCAGCAGAACTTTTGTGCTCCTTGTGGCTGGTGGTCTACATTTTCAAGAAAGACTACACTACAAAACTTCATCAAAATTCATACCAGGGACCAGAGAGATGGTTCTATGGTTAAGGGTACTTGTTCTTGCAGAGGACCCAGTTTTGATTCCCAGCACCCACATGGCAGCTCACAACTGTCTATAATTCCAGTTCCAGAGATGTAATACCCTCTTGTGAACTCCACAGGCATCAAGCATATATATAATGCACAGACATACATGAGAGCAAAATATGCATACATGTAAAATAAAATTAATAAATCTTAAAAAAAAATCTCATACTGATCAGTGCAATGATATCTAGTGGCATCTATGAGTTATCACCAGATTGAGATGAGTTGACATTCAGGGAGGTTAAGGGCTTGTTCAAGGTCACATAACTGATACACAACAATCACACAGGCTGCTTGAGAACAAAACAACTGCTATCTTAAGCATCTTAAGTATTTTAAGTATCTCACAGAGGGTAAACCACTGTTAGAAGTACTGTGCAGAAGTTGTAGCTTTCTTATAAATCATGAGCTTGGTAATTAGCAACCCTATCACATTGGAGAGCTCTGAGAAGGAATGTTCCCCCTTGAAACTGAACTGATCCTTGAGGAAGCTACAACTGAAACTTGGATGTTTGCATCATCTTATTGTACACTGTGTATAGTTTACCTTCTTCATTCAAATGCTGATTTCTCTACCCAACTACCTGGTTTCAATAGGGATAGGACACTATAATGTTTATTCTACATAGCTCCTGTCTCAAGTTTGTGTAAACATGCCCACCATTTGTTTTCTGTTCTGCTAATAAAACGCCAACCAGCCAATACTGAGCAATCCAGAGTGGGGTGGGACTTCTGGGTCCATTAAGGGGTGGAAAGAGAGGAAGTAGTGATTGAGCCACAAGGAGAGGGCCAAGAAGCATCAGAAGACATGAACCGGAGGCAGGCATGATTAAAAAGGCAAGCATAGCAGGAAATTTGGCTGGGAGGAAGTCAGAATAGCTTGGAGGTTTAGGATGAAGTAATTATTGTTCAGTCTTGTGCTTTAGGCTACTAAATCAGTCTCCATGTGTTGTTACTTGGGTAAATGGCTGGCTAAAGATAAACTGCTGTTATACTAAATTTATGATTTCTATCACACATTAATAATCCTTCTACACTTGGGCATGTAAATTTATGGGACTGAGGTGGCTGAAGGCGGGGCTCAGAAAGGAGAGGAGGAATATCCCAGCACTTGAGAAGGAGAACCAGGAGGGTTGGGAATGGAAGGCCCTCCTGGCCCACAGGAATATGCTATCTTTGTTTTGTTTTCATTTTTTCTCTTGTGTGTATGCCTGTATACATGTGTGTACTGGCTGATTTTGTGTCAAATTGACACAAGCTAGAGTCATCTGAGAGGAAGACACCTTGATTGAGAAAATGCCTTCGTGAGATCCAGCTGTAAGACATTTTCTCAATTAGTTCATCAGTGGAGGAGGGCCAAGCCCATCGTGGAAAGGCTGCCATACTTGGACTGGTGATCCTGGGAAAACAAGCTTAGCAAGCTATATAAGAGCGAACCAGTAAGCAGCACTCCTCCATAGCTTCTGCATCAGCTCCTGCCTCCAGGATCCTAATGTATTTCAGTTCCTGTCCTGACTTCCTTCAGTAATGAACGGCAATATGGAAGTGTAAGGCCAAATAAACCCTTTCCTCCCCAACTTGTTTTATGGTCATGGTGCTTCATCACAGCAACAGAAGCCCTAACTAAGGCAATGTGCATTCAGTATCCATGGAAGCCATAAGAGCACTGGATCCTTTGGGCCTGAAGTTAGAGATATCATGTGAGCACTGGGAATCAAACCAAGGTCCTCTGGAAGAGCAGCCAGTACTCTTAGTCACTGAGCCATCCTCTAGCCCCATACAGGGTAAAGAAAAGGAGTAGTTTAGACAGATATAAGAAAAAGAAATGACACAATATGGGCCAAAAGAATGTGGAAGCAAAAAAGGAAGGAAGGAGAATCAAGACATAGTTTTATGCCATTCTTCTAGTGTTAATATTATTACTTAAGATTAAGTTTATAAACAGAAAGTCTGTTGAGTTCTAAATTAAGACTGTGTAGATACAGATAACATACTACATACTTTTTAAGGAAAGTGGGAAAAAAAGCTACTATATGGAGGACCAGGCCAATTAACACCAGATTAACCACACCCTTCCATCTGTTCCGAGGAACAAAGAATTAAATGTCTATAGAGGTATCCAAAGGTTCTAGCATTAACAGTAACTTTTGGCAACACATCAATTATATTTCAAGTCAAATATATGTAGCTTGGTAATCCTAAAGCCTTTCAAAATTAAATTTTCAATGTAAAAGAAATTCCTTAAAACTCAAACTAATGACAAAGTGTAAGGCACTGAATTTATTCTACATTTCCTTAGAAAAAGGAATACATACACACATAGATACGTATACATTTATATATTTATTTATATGTATATATATTTGTATGTGTATGAGAGGAGTACAGTTTAGCTTTCTGAGGTTTCACTGTACCAAAATTTTTTACAACCATGCCATCAGAGGCATCTTCATGTGAGAGGGTTGATGTTCAAATAACCAATCTAAAGATAAGGACATTCTGCCTAGATCATGTATTGGCTCACAGAGCTGTTTCTGGAATGCAAATTATATGGTTTGTTTGTCAGTTTATATTATTAATGTTTACAAGAAATATTTTCTACAGCATATTTTCCAAAAGATTTAAAATTAAATTAGTAATTTAATTTGTATGAAATTATCATAAAAACTACTGAATGCATCCATTGGTCCAGGATCTGGACAGACATACATATATTTATTACTTGGAACAAGAATCTATTGAAATTCGGTTCCAAGAGAAATAGAGGCACTAATAAACTGGCTGCTGTCCAGTCTGGATGGCTAAGTCAAGCTCCTGTAGAAGAGAAGGGAGTCTAGCTTCCTCTCACACTGCAACTTCACCAATATTTGTATCACAGTGGTTTAAATTTCTTATTTACAGTTAATTTTTCAAGCTTAGAAAACAATTTGAATAGTAACTGAGAGAAATATCATAGCTATCACCTGGGGAAAAAACTATGCCCATTACAATAGGCTTCCAGGTTTCGTAGGGAGAAGAGTTGGCTTGGTTTCACTTCCTGTGGCAACAATGTTCATGGCCATGAAAACACATAGCAAACCATGTATAAAATCCATACAGCAGACCACTTAAATGCTCATGGCCATGAACCCATACAGCAGACTGCTTACATGCTCACGGCCATGAACCTATATAGCAAACACATACAGTGGACGTTTTAGAAGCTGGTACAGAGCTGACACCTAAGAACCATAACAAACATACAACCATAGAGTTCTTACTCTTCAGTTCTGAAACACAGCAATCACCATACCAAACTTTGTCAAGGGGAACTGCATGAAACATTATTTTCCAAAACTGTTCTTAACAGCAGGTGACTCAAGTGGACTTTCTGAAGCATTACTGGGGAGCTGCAATCACACTGAAATCACCACTGAAAACCTAGTAAAGAAAAGTGTTAAAAATCTGGGAATTTTGTCCAATTTATTTGAGCACTGAACCGTGATATGTGCTTTTATTGAAATTCTATGCAATTTCTCTTTTACAGGAAACCCCTTCTCTCATATGAAGAAACTCAAGTCTAGGGAGGTTAGGTGACAGCTGCAGACTTGTGGTAGACAATGAACAATTCTCACATTTTAAGAGACCCCTGGACATTTTTAGTAGTCTGTTCTTTCTTCTCCATAACACATAATTGCATAGTCTCATCTACACTCTTGTGTTGTAGGACCCTCTTGGCCCTTCGGCCCTTCATCCATAAAAATAAAGATACCAAGACCTTTTTAATATTTCAAAGTTTAGGCCTTAGCTGGTCAGACTCACAACTAGCTCATCTCTGTTAACCCAGTCACTTAGCCCCATCCAGCCATGTGGCTAATATACCTTCCAGGTAGTCACCTCAGTTTCCTCCCATAACTCCTGTAGACAAGGCCCTTCCTCTTTCTTCTTCCCAGAGTTCCTTTCCCTTGCCCAAGAAGTCCCGCCTTCCACTTCCTGCCCAACTAATTGGCCATATTTTTATTAAAGCCAGTCAGAGAATGCCTTAGGTAGGTAATGAATGACAGAGACACAACGTCACACACCGTATCCTAACACCTCCACCTTTTAGTGTAATAAATGCTCATTTTCTTATAATAAAAAACTATATACAATAAGAACAATTACAAGAACTATCATGTAAGAATTACATTTACAATGTCCAGTCCATTTATATTTAGGAATCTTTTGAAAAAAAAAAACTCAATTTCTCAATTTCTATCTTAACATATTACCATCCTAAAGACATCTTCTTAGACCTAAAACATCTTTTAAATCCTAAACAACTTAAGCTTTATTGTAAGACTATGACTATTTAGAATTCAACCCCATCAGAGACTTGAGAAGGAATAAAATTATCTGAGTCTGCAGGAAATGCAGAGCAAGTATCTCCCAAAACTAAATTAACTTCACTGTTTATTCAACTACAAGTGATCAAAAATAGAAATCATCCATTGTATATAACACATATCAGATCCCACAGGGGCCTGCCAGGGCCCTAGTACAAGTAATGATGAAACTAATCAGCTATTGGTAGTAAATGTGATAAAAGCTTAAGAATTTTATTTAAAAAAAAACACACCATGTTAAAAGCAAAATTTTAAAAAGAATTTTTCTATCACAAGCAAATTGTAAGGAAATGTCTTCCTTGTTCTTTATATAACCAAACTCCATTATCTTCAGGAAGTAACCCTAAAGGTACCCAAAGAAGTAAAATTTGGCAAATGGATGTGCTTCATTTTGCGGAGTTTGGTAAACTGAAATATGTGCACCATATTATAATCACATATACAAGATTTCAAAGGGCAACTACTTTAAATTCTAAAAAGGCTAGTTCTGCCATTACACATTTATTATAAGTTATGGCAATTATGAGAATGCCTGAACAAATTAAGACTGAAATGCTCCAGCATATGTCTCTAGTAAAATGAGACGATTTTTTATAATTTCAATTTTTTATATTATCATTATATATTATACTATAAAATATACTATGGGCATACCACAAAACTACAGGACAAGCAGTTGCGGAGAGATCCAATAGTACTTTAAAGGAGATGCTTAACAAAGAGCTCTAGAGAGGCTCAAAGACCCCCAGAGATAGATTACATAATGCTTTATTGACTTCAAATTTCTTAAATGCTAATGAACAAAAAAGAACTGCTGAAAGATATTGGATTATGAAAAGAAACAAAACCTGTTGAATTAAATAAGCCTATTTATTTTAACGATGTCCCTAACCTCAGAATGTACAGCAGGAAATGTATTACACTGGGGAAGGGCTTTGTATATATTCATACAGGAAAAGAAAAAAAAAAACCCTGTAAATCCCACCCAAGTGGATAAAAATCAGATATGCAGAGGGAGACTCCCCTGAAGATCTTGGTCACACACAAGAAGAAACAAAACAAGACCAAAGCAGGTAATGCATTGTTGGTTCTTCTGTTGGAAATAGCTCTTAAAATGCCTGAAACATACATGCCTATGCGTAGCCAATAAAACTTGTTGGCTACAAAATCCTCAATACTTATTATGCCATTCTTTTATGGTATAAATAAAAACTATAGTGCAGTTTGGTTATATCATTCAAACTAGCTTGTAAAGAAAGACAGATGTCTTTCATGTGCTCAGAGAGCAGAAGATCATCTTTGATTGGTCCATGCGACTTACACATTCCATGCATGTGTGGTTACTGAGCTGTATATTGCTTGTGAGAGCTTATATGCTTACAGAACAAAAGGACCAATGAAGTTGGAGCAAATGTGACAAGACTTATCCTCCAGGACACTGAGACACATTTATTTGTTCCAGCATCCTCCTCCATCCAGCCTCAGACAGTTTCAGTTGCAGTTCCATCAGAGCTTGCTTCCATGACAGCGTCAAGGAAAGCTGCTGATCCCAGCTGGTCCAATCTCACAGACTGTTCCAAACAGGACTTCATTTAAACCTGTATTTTCTCAGCATTTAGAGACTGGACAACAAATGTTACTGCTAGCTTGGTTAGCCATTTTCCCCATTTCCTTTGGGCCCCACAAAAAGGTATCCTATGTCCCCAAATCAGCAGGAAGCAATCTCATCTGAAGAAACTCAAGTCTAGACAGGTTAGGTGACAGGTGCAGAATCGTGCGGCTAGTTGGTAGACAACTAACAATTCTCACAGTTCAAGAGACTCCAGGACAGTTTTAGTACTGTTCACTCTTCCTTGAAACACATAATTGCACAGTCTAGCCCAACACTCTTGTGTTAAGTATGAAAGACATCCTCCGAGAAGTGAAGCAGTTGCTTCATTTGGACACATAAGTTCATGTCTAGAGTGGGAGCAATACCCAGCCCTTAGTTTCAACACTAGCATCCTGTCCATGGCACTATTCCAATTTCTGCAAAACCAACACTTTTTGCCTCTTATGTAAGAAATCTGGGGAAAAGAGGGGATTTAACTACTAAGGATCCATTAAAATATTTATTAAACCACTTTTGTGTCAATGTATTTTGAATCAAGTAAGCATGGTCACTTTTACTTACAGATGTCATCCACTGTGACAGGGAATCAGTGTTTCAAGCTGCTGAACAGGTCGTCATCCCTGTCTTGTTGGATGACACCTGTAAATAAAATAAATCTATTTTTGAGTGAGATTTCTAAGTCAGCTCTATTTAAGATTCATGCAGCTTAAGCAAAAAGTAATTTTAAAATGGTCCTTAATGATTAACTACCAGAGAGAGAGATATACCCCATTGCCGACTACTTTCTATAAATAGTTTTACTTGCCCTTAACATACAATAGAGTCCTGGGAATTGAACATGTGGTGTCGTCAGAATACAATCAGAATAGTGAGAATCTTGTAAGTAGTGCTCATTTCAGTCTCCTGCCTCTGTGCTTATCATTTCTAATTTTCACAAGGTGCAAACTATGCCCTGTCCAGTTAAATAACTAGCCTAATGTTAAGTAAAATATCCAATGTCATTACTTTAAATCCCTGGGATCGAAAAGTAATATGCACATTAGCAAAGTTTACTATTAGGCTGATAAACTTTGAAAAAGTTAAATATTTCAAGAAGGTAAATTTACACCTCTATAAACTGCTACAATGCTATTACTAGATATAGAATGTGCAGGTGTTCCTGGAAATGTCACAGGTAAAAAAATAAGAAGTGAAAAAACAGGAATGAGACAGAGAAAAGAACACTATTCAATATAGTACACATCTATGATTTTAAACCTTAGGAACTTCCAAACAAGATTTGCAGCTCCTAGCAAATATAAATACAAGAAAGCACATATTTAAAGCAAAATTTCAAAGAGCCAATGATTTAAAATAAATGTTGGTTTCTCTGTAGTTATGGAACACCAGTTGAGCTAATATCTGCCAGAAACCAAAATTTGGGCTGGACAATGAGCACTAAATTTCCATCTGCAGCCAACCCAGAGCAAAACGATCTTATGCTGAGGTCATATAGAACCCACACTGCAGGTTTACCCCAGCCAGCGCTGACAGAGTGCCTTACCCGCACTGTCCCCTCAGCCCATGCTTGGCTCTTGTCACAATTTGACAAAAGCAGACACAGAGTGACTAGATTATAAGTCAGTCGTCAGAAGCCGAGCTCAAACCTGTGTGCACATCCTTAGCCACCAGACTAAGATGAAGTAACAGACTTCAACTAAAACAGAGAATGTTCCTTTAACTCAGTCCAACATAATGCATAACAACGCGACATTTCCTCTGAAGGCAAGGGTGAGGGATATGACAACGAGAGAAAATGATCTCAACATCCAAGGATTAAAACTTTTCATCTTATTCTGAAATATATCATGACTAAAATACAACAACTGAAATTTTAAACTGTATTTTACAATTAAAGAAAAGTAAATCCTTCTGATTTAATTCCTTCTTAACACTAAGGGATAAATCCTCCCACTTAAGGCAGGCTGAATCTCGTAACAGTATAATAATTACTGATAGAATTAAATCATGTATATTAAAATAAATAACACTGCATAAAACAGAGCTATTTACAAACTACCTTTAAAGGAAAAAAAAAGTTTCTGATGTGACCCCTCAGTTCCTTACATGGTCATAAGTTATGTTCCTGATCAAAGCCCTTTAACTTCTGTTACTGGGCCATTTTCCAACATATATTTAAAGCTGAACATAACTGTTTTGAAGGGACGCAATCAGGAGCAAAAATATAGCTGCTGTATTTCAATCAACCACATAAGAGATATACAAAGCTCATCCCCACAGACCCAGACATCAAGAAAACGGCATTTCCTTCTGAAAGCACTGTGGGAACCAGAGACTTTCGGGCGAAGGGGCTCTCTGGAAAGACCCCCGACAGACAAAGACAAGTGTGGTTCATGATAGCTTACCCTTTTCTCTGACACCCCATCCTGGCCTGCGGCCTCTTTGCCATCATGTGTCTCTTTCAGGACTGCCATGTGCTGTTTGTGTGCTGGCTCTCTGTTTAAGGTTGTGTATCCTATGTGCTCATAAATTGGATTTATCGTCATCTTGGCAATGTATTCTGCTGCCTTGGTTTCAATATAGAGAGTAATCAAGCCATCAGTCACCAGATCGTGGATGGACTCAAAGCGTTTCTCCCCAACAAAGTGCTTTCCATCGTAGTACAGCCTGAAGTTTCTGGTCTGACTTCCAAATCTGCCTCAATGAAATGGGAAAGATGCTTTTAAGAAAAGTGAACAAGTGAATTCTTTCTGAAGAAACAAACACAGAAACACCCCAAGCTGAAATCTATCGCTTTTGCTTATATATGACTGTCTAGATCAGCTGTGTCTAATTCCGATTAGACACCTAAAATATAAAAAATTCAACTTCTCAAATACAAACAACGAACTTGAAATAAGCAGGGTTATCAGCACAGTAATCACAGAAAGAGCAATTTACTTACATATCTTTTAAAGCCATTTTATTACACTTGTAATAAGGTGGAGGAAATAAATCTTATAGCCCAAGACGGTACATTCGACATGCAATTGGTCAACTATAATATATAAAATTTCTTCAAATTGAACAATAAAAATACCCAATGTGCTTACAGGCCAGCATTAATGTCTTTCAACAGGGAAGTCCATTTACCGTTCACTCAAGTGGGATGCCAGCAATCATTTACACTTGTGCTGCCTCTGAAACTGAGCCAAGCAGCAGACAGCACAGAAACATACTGGGCCATTTCTGGCCTGAGCTCAAGGACTTGTTCTTCCTTTAAACCTGTTATATGTCTGCTGGTTAGGTGTGGGCAAGAAATGCTTCCAATATATAGGGCCCGTATTACAGAAATCTGTTGTCAGTTTTAATGACATGCTTTAATAACTGGAGAAGGATGGTTTCCTTTCATAGTAATTTCAGTGTTTTGCTTCCTGCAGGAAACCTCAGAATTCAATCCAAGTTGGCATGACTGACCAGTGTCCTTGCCAGGAGATATAGGCAACTTAATAGAAGCTGATGTCAAAGCAGGAAGAGCTGCCAGTTTCAGAGTGAGCAGCAATAAAAACGAAGAAAATCAGAAAGGATCTACTTCATTTTGTTGTAAAAACAGCAACAAAAACAAAAACCCACTCACACAGAACAAAAATTAATTTTAAAAGCAAAGTAATTTTTGCTTTGAAAAGACAGCACATGAAGAAGCAAACTCAGTATGCTGCATGACTCTGGCACAGACAATATCCAAATGGGTAGGGATAGACCTTCTCTCCTCTCCCCTCCCCTCCCCCTCCCCTTTCCTCCCTCTCCCCTCCCCTCCCCTCCCCTCTGCTGTTTTATCCTATTCTATCTTATTCTACTCTGTCCTGTGACTTGTCTCATTGTATAGTTCTGGCTGGCCTGGAACTCACTTTGTAGAACAGGCTGGCCTTAAACTCAAAGAGATTTGCCTGCCTACTTCCTGAATGCTGGAATTAAAGGCCTGTGCTACCACATCCTGCTAGGAATTAGATACTTTTTAATAATGGGTCTAGAGTGTTCTGTTTGTTTTTTGTAATTCAGACTTTAATAATACTTAATCCAGAATCCAACATAATATCAATGTTGACCTTTTAACATATAATTATCCACCTTTTGTTCCTTCAAAAGAAATCAAGTTTTTACTTATACTCAAGTAAATGAGCCATATAATTAAACTTTCCTCATCTCCATTTCCTCTAAACTTAAACATTTCTCCCTAGCAAATTTTCAATACTGTAAGTTTCAAAGGCTAGAAAGATATTATGCCAAAATTAAATATTGAAGTTTTTTAGTTTAATATCCTTCTATTATTTCCTTTCTCTAATGTGCATTATCTGCTACTTAAAACAAAACACTGAACGACAGTTTAAAATTGCCTAAGCTCCTTTCCATGGTGCCTATGACCCTCAAAGCAGACTGTTTGGGCGGTAACGTCAGCCACCACCACTGTCTTCTGGACTCCGGGCAGTGCGGGGAGCAGGGGTGGGGGAGGCGGTGGAGCTGCCCCCAAAGGGCTGGGCACAGTGCGGCTGGAAGACAGAGGTCTAGGTTTGGACCTCTGCTTTACCCTTTAACTTCAAGACGCCTTCCATGATGTCCAGCTCCTCGTTAACCGACCGACATCTTAGAGGAAGCTTTGAAATAACTGAAGGAGTGCATGGTTGTAAGGTACTTGATTAAACTTAGCCTTAAAGGACATGGAAGCAAGTGTCCAGATTGGAATTTTGAATTTTTTTTCTTTTTTTTAGAAAACAACATCTTTTTTACTAAAGGAACTGCATGTTTTTCCTGCCTACCAAAACCTCTGTTACTTACAAAGTTGCAAAAGGAACAGCCTAATAGCACAGACTGTCAGACACTGCTCTATTACTTTGATCTGCTCTGTACTTTGTTGTGTCTGTGGGATC
Source organism: Pachyuromys duprasi (assembly GCA_028658305.1). Classification (NCBI taxonomy): domain Eukaryota; kingdom Metazoa; phylum Chordata; class Mammalia; order Rodentia; family Muridae; genus Pachyuromys; species Pachyuromys duprasi. The sequence continues at coordinate 70,077,251 of CM053752.1, read as the reverse complement.
AGAAGGAGAGATGAAGCAGAATGCTCTTGAGAATGGAGGGGATTAGATGGACCTAGTCTATGAAAGAAAAAACAAGACGACAACAACAGATCTGAGGACTGGGGGACCCTTCCTTTTAACAGTGTTCTGGGGTAGAATGTCATTTATTCAACAAACACTCAGGAAAATACTCAGCACTAGGAAGTTCATGATATCCTGTTCGCATAGCAACCACAAAGGAAAATGGATGATCATAAAAGCAGATCAAAGAAAGATATGAAATACTGAGCTTCAAAAACCTTACATTAAGACCGCTTTATAAAAATTTTTACACCCATTTTTGTGTGGAAAGACATACACCAACATGCCATTGCACACAGAGGTCAAAGAACAATTTCCAGGAATTGATTCTCCCCTTCGACCGTTTGGGTTAGGGACTGAACTCAGGACCTCAGGCCCGGTACCAAGCACCTTTATCAACTAAATCATTTTGTGGTCAACTTCCTTTTCCTGTTTTCTGAAATGATCACCTGCCTCTGCCTGGACTACCAACATCTGCTTAGTGAACATACTTGGAATGGTACAGTCCAACTCTACATGGACAAAGCTAAACAGGATGAAAATTCATGTTCTCCAAAGTGGTACTGCAGTTAACAAGAGGGGAAAATGAGGGGCAATCTGCCCTACACTGCCATTGCTGTGTGGAACTACCACTTCCTACAAAGACCCTCGCTCCCACGACTCCGGAGCTGGGTTTTCCTGGTTAAAGAGCTGTGTGCTACTGTGCCCAGCTGAATTCAGATCCACCTCAAAGTATGCAATGCTAACATTAAGCTCCAAGAAAAATGAACATAACATTCCTTTCCAGCTTTTTTCCCCTCTTGTGAATCATATTCTGTAAAAAACTCAGTCTAGATACATAAATGATGAAAATATATATAAAATGTTACTTTGGGTAAAACCAAAAACTGATTTTGATTTGAGGCCAAAGTTATTTTGAAGTGACTTTTCAGAAGACTAGAAGCTAAGAGATGTCTCCTGTTCACACACAGAAAAGAAAACACACGTAAGATTCTGCCTCCGCTAACACTGAGACATCAGATGAGTTTCTAGCAACAAACATACAAAACCACTTTTATCATAAACATAATTTGTATTATTTGCCAGAGCCAAAGCGCCAACGCAGTGGTGAAACACACAGAACCACCTCAGAAGCACACAGTGATAAACAAGCCTTCAGGAGACAAGTGGGAACAGAAATAAGTGACAAACATCCTATGATCTAACTAATCCCCTTTGAAACAACAGGCATGACTTCTGCCTTGCTTGCTACCTAGTTTTGATGAGAAAATGGAGGAGATTACTGAAGTGTACAAAAAGAGGATGATATTCTCCTCCCATCTGCCTTTCTAAAAGTGGCACCACCGCTCTGGAAGGTGGATTAGGCAATAACCTACACAAGATGCAGCCAAGTGCCCATGTTACTCTCCATCCTGCCCTGGCAGAGCTGAGTTATGGTCACTGGAGAGGATGAGGCAGAGACTAGTGGAGCACAGGCAGAGCTGAGAGTAGAGGTCGCACCCTGGGGACAAGGACTGAGACCTGACAGGAGACTGCAGACTTCCCTGGGGGTCCCACTGACTCCTCAAGGAAACCATAATCCTGCAACTGTCCGCTCCCCTGAGCTCTCGGAACTACAGCCAAATACACTTAAATACAGAAATTAGCCAGTATCTAAGAAAAACCTTCAAGGAAGAGAAGCTACAATAAAAAGAATCAAGTAAATCTGGAGGAAACAAATAACTCACAGGGACAAAAATATCTATTTCAAAAGTATTAACACGTTAAACTACAGGATATGTCTTATTTCTATTCTTGAACAGAAGTTAGCACCCCCAAAAATCATGCTACAAAGAAGACATAAAGTAAACAGGCAAAGTAGAAATCAAATAGATCATCCAAGAAAATCACAAAGGACAGAAATTTACACAATTTGCAAAATAGACTCATACTGTGTGGGTAAATATAATAAAGTATTCAAAACTAGAGCAGTAATTATTTTTTTAAAAGCCCCTCAGATAGGCAGAACTTAATAAGTCTGAAATTACTAAGCACCAGCAAAGATACAGAATTGCCACAGTCGCTGCTACACTGTTTAACAGAGACATTTGTTTGTATCATATAGTAAGGTTGAACACTGGCACACACATATACCCTTTGACACTACAAGCCCACTCCTAGGAGCTTGGTATATGTTTATATACCCATCCTGAAGGAATAATCAAACTCAGGGCTGAAATCAACAAATCAGAAACAAATAAAACAATTCAAAGAATCAATGAAACCATGAGCTGGTTCTTTGAGAATATCAACAAGATAGACAAACCTTTAGCCAAACTAACTAAAAGACAAGAGACACTATCCAAATCAACAAAATCAGAAATGAAAAGGGGGACAAAACAACATACACTGAGGAAATCCAAACAATCAGGTCTTACTTCAAATTCTTATATGCCACAAAATTTGAAAAGCTATATGAAATGGACAATTTTCTTGATCAATTCCACTTACCAAAGCTGAATCAAGACCAGGTAAATAAATTAAATAGTCCTATATCCTCCCCTAAGGAAATAGAAGTGGTCATCAAAAGTCTCCCATGCAGGGCCAGGTAGTTTCAGCACAGAATTCTACCATACCTTCAAAGAAGAGCTAACACCAATAATCTTCAAACTATTCCACAAAATTGAAACAGAAGGAACACTTCCAAACTCATTCTATAAAGCCACAGTCACCTTGGTATCTAAACCTCACAAAGACCCAACAAAGAGAATTCCAGGCCAATCTCCCTTATGTACATTGATGCAAAAATACTCAAGAAAAGACTTGCAGATTGAATGTAAGAACACATCAAAGATATCATCCACTATGACCAAGTAGGCTTCATCCCAGGTATGCAGGGGTGGTTCAATATATGGAAATCCGTCAATGTGATCCACCATATAAACAAACTGAAAGGAAAAAACCCACACATTCATCTCCTTAGATGCTGAAAAAGCATTTGACTAAATCCAATACCCATTCAAGTTTAAAGTCTTGGAGAGATCAGGGATACAAGGCACTTACCTAAACATAGTAACAGCAATATACAGCAAGCCTATAGCCAACATCAAACTAAATGGAGGGAACTTAAATCAATCCCACTGAAATCAGGGACAAGGCAAGGCTGCTCACTCTCTTCATATCTCTTCAACATAGTTCTTGAAGTCCTTGCTAGAACAATAAGACAAAGGAGATCAAGGGGATAGAAATTGGAAAGGAAGAAGTCAAAGTATCACTATTTGCAGATGATATGAGTGACCCAAAACATTCTACCAGGGAACTCTTACAGCAGATAAACACCTTCAGCAAAGTGGCTGGATACAAAATTAACTCAAAAAAAAAAAAAAAACCAGTAGCCCTCCTGCATACAAAAGACAAAATGACTGAGAAAGAAATTAGGGAAACAACACCCTTCACAATAGCCACAAAGGACATAGGTGACCTATCCAAGCAAGTCAAAGACTTGTATGAAAAAAATTTCCAGTTTCTGGAGAAAGAAATAGAAGAAGATATCAGAAGATGGAAAGATCTCCCAGGCTCATGGCTTGGCTTAACATAGTAAAAATGGCCATCTTAGCAAAAGCAATCTACAGAGTAAATGCAATTCCCATTAAATTACCAAGACAATTCTTTACAAACCTTGAAAAAAAAATTCTCAACTTCATATAGAATAACAAGAAACCCAGAATCACTAAAACAATCCTCTACAATAAAAGATCTTCTGGAGTTATCTCCATCCCTGATATCAAGCTGTACTATAGAGCAACAGTAATAAAAACTGCATGGTACTGGCATAGAAACGGGCTGGTGGATCAATAGAATTGAATGGAAGACCCATAAATAAACCCACACACTTATAGACACCTGATTTTTTTGACAAAGATGCCAAAACCATACAATGGAAAAAAGACAGCATTTTCAAAAAGTGGTGCTAGTCTAATTGGATAACTACATATAGAAAATGCAAATAGATCCATACTTATCATCCTGCACAAAACTAAAGTCCAAGTGGATCAAAGACCTCAATATAAACCCAGACACACTAAACCTGTTAGAAGAAAAAGTGGGGAAGAGCCTTGCACTCAGAGACAACTTCCTGTACGGAACACCAACAGCACAGGCTATAAGATCAACAACCAATAAATGGGACCTCATGAAACTGAAAAGCTTCTGCAAAGCAAAGAACAGCCTACAGATTCAATTCCATTGATCCACCAGCCTACCAACTGGAAAAGGATCTTCACCAACCCTATATCTGACAGAGGGCTAATATCCAGAACATATAAAGAACTCAAGAAGTTAAACAGCAACAAATTAAGTAACCCAATTAAAAAATGGGGTACAGAGCTAAACAGAATTCTCAATAGAGGAATATCGAATGGCAGAGAAACACTTAAAGAAATGTTCAACATCCTTAGCTATCAGGGAAATGCAAATCAAAACGATCCTGAGATTTGACTTTACACCCATCAGAATGGCTAAGATCAAGAACTCAAGTGACAACACATGCTGGAGAGGATGTGGAGAAAGGGGAACCCTCCTCCATTGCCAGTGGGAATGTAAACTTGTACAACCACTTTGGAAATCAATCTGGCACTTTCTCAGACAATTAGGAACAGTGCTACCTCAAGATCCAGCTATACCACTCCTAGGCATATATCCAAAAGATGCTCAAGCATACAACAAGGATATTTGCTCAACCATGTTTGTAGCAGCTATATTTGTAATAGCAAGAAGCTGGAAACAACCCAGATGCCACTCAGTTGAGGAATGGATTCAGAAATTGTGGTTCATTTACACAATGGAATACTACTCAGCAATTAAAAACAAGGAAATCATGAAATTTGCAAGCAAATGGTGGGAACTAGAAAAGACCATCCTGAGTGAGGTATCCCAGAAGCAGAAAGACACACAGGGTATGTACTCACTTATAAGTAGATATTAGACATATAATATAGGATAAACATACTAAAATCTGTACACCTAAAGAAGCTAAGCAAGAAGGAGGACTCTGGATAAGATGTTCAATCTTCATTCAGAAAGGCAAAGGGGATGGACATCAGAAGAGGGAGAAAACAGGGAACAGGACAGGAGCCTACCACAGAGGGCCTCTGAAAGACTCTACCCTGCAGGGTATCAAAGCAGATGCTGAGACTCATAGCCAAACCTTGGGCAGAGTGCAGGGAATCTTATGAAAAAAGGGGGAGATAGAAAGCCATGGAGAGGACAGGAGCTCCACAAGGAGAGCAACAGAACAACAACAACAAAAAATCTGGATACAGGTATGTTTTCTGAGTCTGATACTCCAACCAAGAACCATTCATGGAGATAACCTAGAATATCTGTACAGATGTAGCCCGTGGTAGCTCAGTGTCCAAGTGGGTTTCCAAGTAATGGGAACAGGGACTCTCTCTGACATGAAATCAGTGGCCTGATCTTTGACCACCTCCCCCTCAGCAGGGGGGGCGGGTAGCCTTACCAGGCCACAGAGGAAGACAATGCAGCCACTCCTGATGAGACCTGATTGACTGAGATCAGATGAAAGGGGAGGTGGACCTCCCCTATCAATGCACTGGGGGAGGGGCATGGGTAGAGAAGAGGAAGGGAGGACAGGATTGGGAGGGGCTAAGGGAGGGGGCTACAGGTAGAATACAAAGTGAATAAACTATAATTAATAAAATTAAATAAAAATATTTAAAAAAGAATGAGACTTTGTCTCAAATGAGAGAGAGTAGGGAGCTAAGAGGGGAATTTGTTAGGAAGAAGGGTTGCTATGCAAGACAGAGGGGGATGAGAGAGTGTAGTAGGGACTGAAAATCTACCAAAAGTAACTATATACATGTATAAATGTTCATAGTGAAATCTACTATTCGGTATAACTAGCACATGCTATTAAAATTATTTCTAAATGATTCCATTAATGCTTTCTTTTGAGTTGGATGGCAACATATAACAACAAAATTTATCTCAGAAAGTTCACTGACATTATATAGAACTGTCAAAATACAATGAGATTCCTGTAGGCTTACTAGTACATTGCCATACTGTCATTACAGATCCATAATGCTCTCAGTTGATGAGGTAGATAACATGAAGATGCTTTCTAGATAGACAACTGAAGTACAAAGATGCTCTTTTTTCTCTAGTGCATCTAGAAGTATTTTGTTTTCAGTTTTTACCTTACCACTTATGCAGAGAACCCATCCTAAATACTTTGCTCAGAACTGTATATATTTATATATTTTTATTTACAGAAAAATATTATATACATTATATAAATCTTTAAGAAACCACAATATATCCAGAAATGCTCCATATGTCTGTACCATTAACAACAGATGGCACTTATTTAAGAATTGATGCTGGGAAGTGGTAGTGCACACCTTTAATCCCTGCACTAAGGAGGCAGAGGCAGGCGGATCTCTGTGAGTTCAAGTCCAGGCTGGACTACAAAGCAAGTTCCAGGACAGCCAAGGCTGTTACACAGAGAAACCCTGTCTTGAAAAACAAAATAAAATAAAACAGGAAGAATTCATCAATTCCACTAAACTGTTATTGATATCTTGTAGACGAATCCGCTATTTCAGAATAAAAATTCACTTTGCAACACAGGTCTAAGAAAGCTGTTATCCATATAAATGTCTTTGAAGAGTTCTTCTATAACATATGAAAGTGTGTATATACAAACATAAGGCCACACAGTCACAGTATCTCCTATTCTTAATTCCTTTACAAAGTGCAATGTTAAATAATTCTGGTATAAATTATATACTTTAAGTATTACATAAGGTCTAAAATTTAATATTTTTCTTGATGATCCAGGTTCGTTACTGTGTTATTCTAATGGGAGAATACAGAAACATCCCAGAGGCTACTGTAAGGCCTTGATAAGTGTTGTCAACTTGACAGAATCTAGAAGTCAGCTGAGGACCTCTGAGGTTGCCTGGGGGGCTTGTCCTGATTGTGTCAGCTGAGTGGGAAGAGCCACCCACTGTGGAAGGTGCCATTCCCTGTCTGGGACCCCAGTCTGCAAGTGGAGAAGCGTAGGGCGGCAGCAAGCACCCATCTCCGTGCCTGACTGTGGACACTGTGAATGCTTACTTCCAGCTCCTGCTCCCTTGAGTCCCCTGTCATGATGGACAGCACCCTTGAACTAGGAATGCTAAGTCTTTTCTCCCTTCAGTCGCTTTTATCAGGGCAGTTTTTCATAGCCCCAAGAAAAGTGTATTTCTTGGACCTCACCTGTCCCCCAGATATTGAATACTTAGTTCTTGGATCTAGGTTTATATTTCTAAAATGCTCTTCAGTTGTGTTCATTGCATTCATAAGTTGCTGTCTTTAAGCATACTATAATGTTGAAAGAAAAAGTTTGGGTTTTTAAATTTTTTAATGTTTTAAGACTGTATTAAGCAGGCTGTACTGTGGCTTACTATGTGCTCCTTGGCAACAGACACGTGGATTCTTGGATTTATTAGGCTAACAACAACATTCTCATTTACTTCTAGCTTTCAGACTTGATTTGGTCTGTTACATACTTTTAAGGTCAGTACCAATTATCTGCTAATGGTCAGCAGATTATTACATTTTTCTCATTAAAGGTTTATCATTAATGAATTACTTACATATAACATCTTATATTTATTGACAGGGTATAATTTAATGAGTTTTAATCATTGTTAAACATCCCAACAGCTCCCCAGATTTCCCCATGTTCTTCCACACCCTATCTGACTACTCTCTATCCCCCTGAACTGCCATTACACTTTTCTACTTTATATAAATAGAATCATGGGCCAGCAGGAAGGCTCAGAAGATAAAAGCATTGCCACATAAGCCTGGCAACCGGCATTCAATCCCAGAACCCACATGAAAAGGCAGACGTGCTGGCTCATATCTGTAATCTTGGTGCTCCCCCAGTGAGCTGGGAGGCAGGCCAGCTAGCTCAGAGTCCACTGAGGGGTGGAGGCAACAGAATAGGCCCTACCGCAACAAGGCAGAAGGAGAGAACACGTGACTGAAAGCTGCCCTCTGACTTCGACATGCACTCTCACACACACACTCATATTAATAAGATTAAAACAATGAAAAACTAATAAAACCATAAAAGATATATATTCATTTGGTTTTTGATGTCCAAGTTTTTAACATAAAGATTTGCTTTAAGTAGATGGATATTGCCCTTATTAGATTTCAAGTGACCAGTCCAGGATTTCCATGTTTGGTGGCAATAAGCTATATTTTCATACACAACTCTGCTCTTTTGTTTCTAGTGGAGACTTGCATTCAGCATCTCCAATCTGAAATCAGTAACCTGAAATAGTCTAAAACCTTTTCTTAGCATTAACATGCTGTTACAGTGGAAAATCCTACATTTGTCCTCATATGACATAAAATGAAAGAACACTAAAAATATTGTATAAAATTATCTTCAGGTTAGGTGTACAATGTATATGAAACATTTGAAAAAGTGTTTAAAGTTGGGGCATCCTGGGCTGGACATGGTGGTGCATACCTTTAATTCCAGCACTTAGAAGGCAGAGGCAGGTGGATCTTTGTGAGTTTGAGACCAACCTGGTCTACAAAGTGAGTCCAGAAATTGCTACACAGAGAAAGTCTGTCTCGAAAAAACAAACAAACAAACAAAAGAATTGGGGGATCCTGAAGATTTCAATGTAGATATTTCTATCATAACTATGACTACCAATTGTTGACTCTTAATGTCTGATAAACAGGTACTCTATAATAATGTATCTATCTCAATAGTAACAATTATTTCAGTGACATGCTAGGACTATGTGTACATTAAACAATATAATCTTTCTAATTCTATAAGGTATTACTATTACATCCTCATTTATCACAAAGGAAACTAAGACTTAAGAAAATAAACAACCTGTCCAGAGTCATACAGAGAACTTAAGAGGCAGATTCTGAACTCTGGACTGTGTGTGGGAGTCATGTTCTGAGCCACTGACCATCTACATTGATTTAAAAGCATAGGGCTAAACTGGTCATCAAAACCTTGTAATTTGGCTATATGTAGTTCAAGCAACACAGCAAAGGAATCACAAATCTGTCTACTAGAGAGATCTCCAGAGAAGAGTAATGTTCTGAGTGAAAATGGCTTTCTGGTTTCCCCTCATTCAGAGAACTGTGTCCTAAGAAGTACTGGGAAGCTGACAGGGTCACAGTTCAATGTAGTACTGAACATACTCACATATGCATCTCTGCAGAAGCCTATGGAGTCACGATTGGTAAAGCTTCTTCCCCCCTGCCCCACCCCCTCCCCACTCGCCCTGGAGGACCTCATTTCGTTTTTAAAGACAGAGAGGCACATAAATAGCCTTTCTCTGTAGGTGTAGGCTTAGCTTATTTAAAGAACGCTTTCAGATCAGATCTTTTCAGAAAACTTAACATAATAACAATATGGAGAAAGCACCAGACATCAACATGAAGCAGGGATTCGAATGTAACCTTACACACTGGATACCATTCCTAAAAGTCACAGCACTGGAGTCAGGACATTTCTAAGTAAACCTAAAACCCTGGCAGGAAATAGCTGTTACAGTTCTTGACAAAAATTCTGAAGTCTTAGTGGAAAGGACCAATCTGTAGTTTGCAGATTAATTACAATGGAGAGCAGGAGAAGCAATGGCTTATGCAAGGGCCTAAAACCACAGCAGTCAGACAGGACAGTCAGGCACTTTAAGACGGGAGACCGCAGGACCTCCTCACAGCACTGCTGTTCTACCGGGTTCAAGGATTACAGGACACGTGGGAGGGGAGCTAACCCAAAGAAAGTGGCACATTTCACAAGATAAGAGTACGTATCAGGATATGGATCAACCCCCTACGTGAGATCATCCGAAAGCAATTTAAAAGCTTTCGGACGGCAAGCAATGCTCAGAGGAGCTGCACTGGAAGGGTAAAGAAGCCTTTCAATTCATCTGTACTAAACACAGCTCCAAGTTGGCAGCGCTCAGCAGAGCCTGTGGCTTCTGGGTGGGTAGGAGGAAAAGAATAAAATATGCATTCATTTGGGCTTTTCCAGAGCTTCCTGAGAGTTTGGTTTTTCTCCTGCCTGACACAGAATGCTAATGGAACTCGAATTGTTTGGTGGGGGGGGGGGGGCGGCAGTGAAGCCAAAGAGGACAAGGACAAGCTCAATGCAGCAAAAGAGAGGCTAGGGTGCCACCCACAGAGTCCAGCATAGTTCAGTGTGAGTGGGCAAAGTTGCTCCAGTTATGGCTTTTCCCTTAGCAAGTGAAGAAGGGCAGAGTATACACGCAGCGCTCTGCTACTCAGGAGGACATGTGAGGGACATGTGTCTGCTGCACTCATTTCAGGAACTGGACACAGATGTACAATAGCCACTGGAGACTGGTCCTAGGACCCCCTGGAGAGCAAACACTGCAGAAACTCAGGTCCCTTCAACAAAATGGCACAGTAGTCCCATAAACCATGTCATATCTTCCATATACTTTAAATATCTCCAGCTGCTGAAATACATAATACAATGTAAACTTTGGAAACATCATATACTGAACTCTTCTAGGAATAATGACAAGAAAAACATATGTATGTGTTCAGTACCAAAGCAAGATTAGGGGAAAGATACTTTCAGTCCAGAGTCCATGGCTATAAAGGGTTAGCTGTACTGGATGACTGGAAGCTGCTAAGAGTAAAGTACTGAGGTAGGGCATCTGGCTGCAGTATACTTCAGAACCTGGTTCAACAGACAGAAAACACCAGAGAGAGGAGAGAGGGAGACAGAGAGGCACAGAGAGAGAGAGGGCAAGAGGGAGGAAGAGAGAAAGAGAAAGAAAGAGAGAAACTGGCACACTCCAATCCAAAGATTATACATACAAACCCAGACCCAGGGGGAAAGTTAAGCCACCACCCCCCAAAAAACAATCCAGAGCCTCTCAGAATGTCTAGAAAAGCTAATTTATACTAAAAGATCTCTGGTATGCAACCAGGATATAGAGAATAAAAGACATGGCTGTTTCTGAAATGCATACAAGCAGGGTTGAGACAATGGACCAGCCTCAAACAAAAAACAGAATACAATAAAAGCTAAGAAACTGAAATACATAAAGATACAGCTACAGAAGCACAACCCAATCACTGCACAAACCTCCTGGGCCCTAGCCCAAAGAAATAAGTACTCATGAATCACTTGATAAAGAATTCCAACAAATGTTAAAGCAACGGAAGGGAAGAGAAGGTGGTGGGTGGCAGGAGTGAGGAGAGGAGAAACAGTCGTTCAGCGGGTTCACAGCTCCAGCTGCACATGTAAAAAGTTTCAGAACTCTGTTATGAAGGAGTGGGCATTTCTTAACAATCATAATTACACTTCAACTATTAAGAGATTAAAAATAGATAGTATAAGAAAAGTTGGGTATAGATTAAGAAAAATAAAAGACAGTCATTAAAACAAATTAAAAGCCTTCCTTTCCTTGGTATATCTAACCACATCTCTTGGTGTAAGCCATCAGAAGTTGTTATTCTTAAACCACACACTAAACATGTGGCTAATTGCGAAATTCCTCTTCTCTACAGCAAAACTTCAGAGGTTAGTGAAATCAGGGCAACACCATTTTATACATACACACACACACAGTTCATTTATGTGCTGATTTCTAATACACATTTGCCACAAGCATTTTGGGTAAGAGACATTTAACTGTCCAGATGTTTTAAAGGCTATGGCACTGCCAACATGGCTACATTTTAACTTAACTCTGCTAGTCTTTTATACTAGCAACTGTGGCACCGCAGGACTGCTAAATTTCATCCATGTGAGCCTACTCTAATACAGAAAAATTTCCATAAAGCAATCTGTAATCTTAAGGAAAAGAAGCTGAAAATATTCTTGAGAAATAATTCTGCAAAGCATTATTTCCCACTTATTCCAAATAGCACAGGAAGCTTTGCAGGAACTGAAATGCAACCATAGCAACCAACTGAACCTATCATGACGATCAGATCAAAAGAACATGTAGTACACATGTCAACGCCTACTAGCAGCTTAATCTTTCACCAGCTTTTTTGCATCCTTTTTCTAGACATGAAAAAAGCCTTCAACCAGGGCTTAGTTCCAGTAAAATATAAAATCCCCTTTGCCAACAGCTACTGTGATTCTTTGACTCATTTAATGCTAAAACTCAAACTAACACCCCAAAATTCAATTACTTTTATTTCAGTTTTATTTCCTAACACAATAACAATGGATTCCTCCTACTAAATCTTCAGAAATATAAATATGAATTAACATCATAGGAATTCCTTGTTTAATAACATTTTATCAGCATTTAAGCCCAAAGCCATAATAAATTACATCTTACTGTCCAGTCTCTCAACAGTGATCAACCAGCTCACTAAAATTGGGTTTAACAGTTTTGTAGACTACCAAGCATCCGCTAAAATGAAACAAACAAGGTAATGATGGCCTTTGTCAGGCATGAGCTGTCTGTTACACAACAACATAGCCAGGCAGAAACAGTGCAAACTTGATGCAAAGACTAGTAGTAGATAAAGTCTCTACCAATTCTCAATGAGAGCACAGTTTATACATGTAACATAAAATAGATGTGTATTTTAGACATAACCATTTTTGAGAGTCCAAATAGACTCTGAATAGCACTGAACTAGAAATATACCATGAAAGTACCTAATTTACTACCATAGATGCTTTTCTCTTGATTGAAAAAAAAATTAGCACATGTACCTGCTACTTTCAACAGCATAAAGATACAATAGATATGGAAGCAAACCTGCGGTTATTTTAATAGAGAAGAACTATTGTTTTCCTTTGATTAGTTACTCAATTTTACTATGCATTTTTAATTTTTTATTATTTTTGAGGCTAGTGTTTAAAGCCAGGTCTTTACTAACGCTAAGCTGAAAGTATACCACCAACTTACACAAATCCTAACCCAATTTATTCTTGTACAAATAATCACAAAGTGATCCTACAGAGGAACTTTAGTTTAAATCATTAAATTTTGAACACATTTAAATTTGGCTTGCCTCCTTTGGGAGAAGTGAAAATTTAGCCCTTGAGATTTAGTTGGTATAATTATTATATTTAAAAGCATTAAACAATAGTTTCTCTGCTTTATAAAAATGACAGTGTGTCACTAATTTCAAAATATTAATTTTCTAATGTGCCACAACCCCTTGCACATACAGATTACGCATTTTGTTATTGAGCTGTTGCTTTAAAAAGCTTTATTTCTCTTTTTTGGTTTTTTTTTTTGTTCTACAACAGTTAAGCCTTATTTTTCTCACATATTAAATGCAAAATGACAAGCAAAAAACTAAGACAAACTACTTGCATGTACTGTATGGGATTATTTTATAGATAAAATTGAATTTTCCGACTGGTTGTCATGAGCAGAGGTGGCAAGTTAAAGATTGAACCCACACGGCCTTCAAGGAGGCCAAGACGTACGCGTTGGAGTTCTTGGGCCAGGCATATATGGCCGTGTCTGCTTGCGCATTTACCTCCAAGGTGCCACACAGTACAAAACAGATTGAGAAACACCAAGAGCCACATCACATAAAATATTCACTAGAATGCCTAATACAGTATTTGGGGAATAGTTACATTTATTAAATGGTTAAGTCTGTTAATAAAATGTCTGCTTTCACCAAGTTTGTGTGGGTTTTGTTTTGCTTTGCTTTTAAAGAAAAGGAGACACATTATCGACATATTCTGGAGCCATGTTTTGGTACTGAGGGACAAGTCTTAAAGAGAATTTAGATATCGTACTTCACTTCCAGGTACATGGCACAGATTCTAGTTCTCCTTTGCTAAGTAAGTAACAGCTCATGAAATCATCACTGAACCAAATTTCTGTCTGTCCATTTCAGAATAAACCTGGGGGCTGGCAGACATGGCTCCGTTCTTGCAGAAATGGAGTTCAGGTCTCATCACCCAGCACACAGCTCACAGCTGCCGACAATTCCAGTGCAGAGAGGTCCAACGCTCTCCTCTAAACTCTACCAATACCTGAGCTCACACATGTACATATCCAAACACACACACACACAGATGTTCAGAACTTAAAACAAAATGTCTTTTAAAAATGTACTTGAAACTGAATTCTATCCTTAATGTTCAACGGAATCTGCCTTTAAATACGTGTCTTAGAATAAGAAAACAAAATATCTTGAAATCAGCTTTTAAAAACATTCTACCTTCAGTTTTATATTTTTGGTTGTGACTCTAGCCTTTAACAGCTGAGCCTTCTCTCTAGCCCATACCTTCAGTTTTAAATCTATTGCTTTATACACATTTAGGAGAGAAGTGAAATTTGAAGACCTATACTATCAGTGAATAAAACCATGACAGTAAGAAAACTGGGGGCTCAGTGGTTAAGAGCACTGCCTGCTCTTTGGAAGGACCCAGGTTCAATTCCCAGCAACCACATGGCAACTCACAACTGTCTGTAACTCTAGTTCCAAGGGATCTGACACCCTTACACCAATGCTAATAAAATAAATTATTTTTTATTTGAAAAATAAAGCACCATTTCAGAGTAAAATATAAATTAAAACTATAATGAGATACTACTCCATATAAGTCCATCTACATTTAACGACATAATAAAGCACTGACAAGGAAAAATTGGAACCTTCTTTCTTTGCTATAGAGATGCAACAGTATAATCGCCTTGGAAAATAATTTGGCAGTCCCTCAATTTTTTTTTCCTTCTTCTAGAAAATGACCTAGAGCCTCTGTGTGCCAAGCATACATTTTTATCGCTGAAGCATATGCTCATGACCCCCAAATTGCTTTTAAGTTATAATGTGATCCAGTCATTTAACCTAAATATAGCCAAAATATAAAACTGTATTTTCATAAAATTTGTACATACACACTATTCATAATTGTTGTATTTATAGCAACATTGATCACAGAAGCCAAAAAAAAAAAAAACTGGGAACAACACAAATGTCTTTTTACTGGTAAATGAATAAACAAAAAGAAGTTTTCTCAACTTGATCAAAGAGGGCCTAGAAAAAGTAAAATGAGGCAGGAGTAGCAAAGTATTTATCTGATCTAGTAAATAGAAGAATTCTGGCCTGGTGGTTTCCTCTTCCTTTCTCTCCCACTACTCCGAGCCCTTCATATTAATATGCTAGCTGAAAATGATAACTAGTGAAAACAGCCATTCTATCTACTTAGAGTTTTCTCTCCTGTGGACCAACTGCAGGGAAGCAATCTTCAGAGGACTGCTTGGCAGCATCGAGTCAAGAGAGAAGCTAAATCAAATGTTCCCTAGTATCTCCCAAAGTGCACTCAACTAAGACTCCCACAACATCCACAGGCTCCGAGGGTGCTTCAGGGAAGACGTCCAGCTGACAAAGGGCAACAGCAGGTAGGCATAGGGAATAGCCCACTACCCCCACACTACAGGCCCCACGGGCAGCACTGGACGGGGCTCCTCTAACAGACTGCGGATTCTCAAACACTGCCTGTGACCTGTGTCTTGGCTGCCCCATAGCTGCCAATCAAACCTCCTCTGGCCAAGCACTGAGGTAAGTGGATGAGCTCATTTATAATCCTCATACACTTAGACGAACTGGCCTTCATTTTTGCCTAAGGATATAATTAATGTCTTCATTTTTTTTTTTCTAAAAAGAAAAGCTGCTCTGTGGTGGTTTGAATAGGTGTGGTGCCCAGAGAATCGTGTGTGTGAAGGCCTGGCCATAGGGAGCGGCACTGTGAGGAAGTGTGTCACTGGGGAGGCAAAGCTTTGAGGTTTTACATGCTCAAGCTACGCCCAGTGTGAAGCACATCCAGTCCCCTGGCTGCCTTCAGAGCAAGATGCAGAACTCTTGGCCCCTCCTCCCGCACCGTGTATGCTGCCACGATGATAATGGACTAAACCTCTGCAACTGTAAGCCAGCCCAATTAAATGTTTTCCTTGGTCATGGTGTCTCTTCACAACATCAAACCCTAAGACAAGCCCCATTCTCTAAATATAAAATGACACACACATAGTTTATAAAAACAAAAAATCAATGAATTTAAAAGATATAAAGTAAAAATCATCTTTAAGTTCAATACTCAGATAAACCCTGAACATTTTGGTGATTACTTTTTTAGACAACTCTCTACTTACATGTGCACCACAGATACATAATTTTACATAAGTAGTATGATGTACACATACTGTTCTGTATAATTTTATTTTTCAGATTAACATAGGCTATATATGCTTCAGAATTTATTAAATAAGAAGTATAATGTATTTTAAAAGAAAACATAATCGGTCCAAACACACTTTTTTGGTTTTAAAAATCTTGTTTGTTTTCTATTATTTAAAATATTTCCAACGAATTCCTATCCTGGCACATGAAGCAAATGAGGAAACAACACGTACTGAGAGTTTAAGCACCCTCTTGCACTTGTCCAAATCTGTCCCTGAAATGTCTGAGTCCAGGTTTTAGGAGTTATCAAGACTACTGCAGATATGACATTGTGTTCTTCTCCCAATTTAGAGAACCTAAAATGACTCAGATTAACCGAAATATTTCTGGAGTTGCCAAATTTGGAGCTAACACATCTTCTCAAAGCAAATCTATAAGTTATTAAGAAACCCTTTTAAAGATCTCCATAGCTAATGGAAAAGTGCTTACTCAATTAATTTTCTAGACCCCAGGCTTCATTTCCAGCAAGGAAAAAAACTACACACACACACACACATTTCCATCCTTCGGGGCATGATAAATGTTGCCTCGCTTTCATGGAGTCCTGGGCTGCATCAACTCTCCCCACTCCTGAAGTAATTCTGGTAACACTTAGTTATGCCACCCATTCCACCCAATGTTCTTACTGCTCTGACCAAACTTCAAATTAAGGTTTCCATGAGAGGCTTTCAGTGTACCATTTCTTAAAGAAAAAGTAAGTTCTCAGTGTGAGCTACCAGGCATCCAGGCACACTTACTGCTAACTTTTCGCATCCCTAACCTCACATTAGCCTCCACACACCAAACACTCCATGCTCTTCTACACATTTCATATTTTCCCACCTGATAAATTTCTAGTCCATTTAAGAGCTTAAAGGGGCTTTTCTTCTTTTAAAAACTTATTTTTAATTACATGTCTATTTCTATATGTGGGTATGCATACATGTGCATGAGGCCAGAGGCATCAGATCTCCCTGGAGCTGGTGCCACAGGCCACTAGGGACCACCTGAAATGCCTTCTTATTTTACTCACTGAATGGAGCTTGCCAATTCAGCTATCCTGGCTGGCCAGATCTGCATGGCTCCAGACGGTGCCAGGATTGCAGGCACTGCAACCCAACTTCTTTCATGACTTCAGAGGATCCAAACTCAGCCCTCATACTTGTATAGCAAGTACTGTACAGACAGGACCCTCCCCAAGCCCTAACGACTATATGTTTTGAGGATTATACTATGGCTCAATCCTTAGTGCCTAACTAGGAAACTCCCTTAATGGCTACAACTTACAAAGCTGTACCTACTGTTGTCCAGTTCTCCTCCCCTCCTATTGCCCTCATCCTGTTTAAGAAAGGACAGGAAAACCACATTTCATGTGCTCATTCAGCTCTCTGCAAGTGTCCTCTTCCAGAAGAGGCAACTGCATTTCCAAGTACCAGCAGCAGGTACTAGCTAGACAGCAGGCAGTGACTGCCTGTACCTCCCTGCAGATGCTCCAGGCTCAGGGCTGAGAAGGCCTGAGCTGTAGGCATCTTATTCTCCTGAAGGGAAGCATGCACACTGCATGATTCAGGCAAGGCTCCTGGATACGTTCTCAATAGTGATCCAGGGAGGGACACAACTCTGCCTGGCAGCTAACTTTGACCCTGGTGAAACCTGACCTTACAGTGGACCACAAGTCCTTTGTCACACCACAGCAGATTGAACATCTAAGTCACCATTACACATCTGCAGCATTAATGGTGTTTCCTTTAGCAGCCATGTTTAAGCCAACAGCCTGCTGATCTTGAGTATTAGACACTTGCAGGTAAGAGCATCTCAACTGATAGACAGCGAAACTCTGCACAGTAGGAAAACAGACTTTCAAATGATCTCCTCTGAAAATACTATGACTGTTACACTTGTTTTGCAAATCAGAAACTCAAGCTTCACAGGCAGACAGCTAGAACCCAAGTTTGTGAGACTCTAAATCCACAATATCATTTCACTTCCAAAGTTCCAGCAGAGAAAGGCATTATTTTGTGATAGACACTTTAAAATCTCAACCTTTTTTTTTCTCCAGTCTTCCTTTTGTTTTTCAATTTACTCATTAAGGCTCTGTTCAAGTGGCTATTGTTTAAATGATTCATTTGGCTTTATTCCCCAACTATTGTAAACAAATAATTAAGATTTTTTTTTTCTAAGTAAAAATTAAATTCAGGCTACTGGCAAAAAGGTATTCATTATGTCAAAGAGAATCCACGCTAACAGAAGCCCAGTGATTATATAAGTCCCACATAGTTTTAGTCCTATATCAGTTTAAATATGTGATACTGATATATGTTCTTTCTCTCTTTAATTTTTTTTCAAGACAGGCTTTCTCTGTATAGTCATGGCTTTCCCGAAATTCACTCTGTAGACCAGGCTAGCCTGGAACTCACAGAGGCCCACTTGTCTCTGCCTCTCGAGTGCTGGGATTAAAGGTGTGCACCACCTCCACCCAGGGCTATATGTTTTTTGTTTTGTTTGTTTACTATTTCCAAGAAAACTCTTGGACAGGGTCCAGGCCAGTGTCTCCCTGCATTACATGTTTGGCTGAGGAGAACAAGCGCAAGACTGTGATGCTCAGCAGTGAACTCACCTGTTTGCACATTTTAGTTACTTGGAATAAAAAAGTAGCTATTAGCATAGAAATGTCAGTAATAGATTTATTGAGTTATAAACACATTCTCACATTTACCCAACTCCAATAAAAAGGTAAAAAAAATTTTTTTTCAGATAAAGACAAGTTTGTCTTTAAAGTTCTAAGTGGATTGTTATCAGAACATGGTCCAAGTATGAAGTTGTGCAAGGAGAATTCTGACTGTTGTGAAAAAACTACAAGAAAACAAGACATAGCCTTGTACCTCAGTTTCTTCAACAATATGGAATTGTTTTTGGACTGTGCTTTCCTGGCCCTCCCAGATGTAGCAGATAGGAGTGAGTTTGCTTTAGACTATTCATTACAAGTGGCTATTGGCATTTGTTTATATGCTTCTATGGAAAAACATGTTTTAGCCACATGCAGTTTATCCTTGATTAGACAATCAGGTGCCCTTTTTTAACCCTCAAGGCGTAAACTGCCTGAGGCTCTGACTAAAGCTGGCTATGGCGTGAGACTTCAGTCTGGCTTAATTCTGGCTCCATCCTCCCAGGCCTCACAGCCTCTAGAGTGGTAAACAGGTTGCAAATGTAGATACACCCGTAAATTGTTGACATCTCACCAGGTACAGTGACAGCAAAAAGAAAACAGACGTTTTATATCTGAGAAGTCACTTCATATGATTACTCTCATAAGCTCTCCATAAACTTCCATACCTTTTTATTTCTCTATTCTCAAGAAAAAAATTTCAAAAACAAATAATATAGTACCTGAAATGACAAGCTCGGTAGGTAAGGCTTAGCAGCAGATCAGAAGTGCAGAGGAGAAGCTGCTCCCTGGCAGAATGCCTGAAAAGCATGTACCAGACCCTGGTCTGATCCTCAGAGCTACACACTTACAAAGCAGAATGCAAGACTCGGGAACCGAGAGACAGGTCAATAGGAAATACCCAAATGAACCTAACAATTCTAGGGAGGTAAAAAGCTTATGGTATACTTTTGTGTGTTTGTGTGTGTCAAAGGACAACTGTAAGTCGTTCCTTAGAAGCCACTAACTTTCTCTGAGACAGGATATCTCTCTGGCCTGGATCTCAACAAGCAGGCTGGACTGGCTGGCCAGGGAGCCTCAGGGATCTACTTGTAGTAGCTCTGGGGTTACCTCTATTTTTTTTTTTTTTTAAGATAAGGTTTCAATACGTAGTCCTGGCTAGCTTGGAATTCAATGCAAACCACACTGACCCAGATGTTCTTTGCCATCTGAAGCATCTCCTCAGACCAATGAAGTATATATTTTAAAAATTAGTTCCTCAACTGGTGGTGTATTTCAGTGGTTAGCATGAAGCTCTGGGTTTGATTCCCAGCACTGAAAAGAAATTCTCTTTAAACTATGAAAACCATAAAAAAGGCAGGTCTTCAGCTGCATTTCTCCTCCTCCTCCTTTCGTTTGTTTGTTTGTTTCGAGACAGGCTTTCCCTGTGTCGCTCTGGCGGTCCTGAGCTCACCCTGTGGACCAGGCTGCCACAGTGGTCCACCCGCCTCCGCCTCCCAAGTACTGGGATGAAAGGTGTGCACCACCACCGCCTGGCTCAGCCGAACGTCTTAAATTATTTAGATTACTTCTGACATAATATTTTCTTAAACTATAATTAATCCAAATGTCAATCAATCCACAGGAAACCTCCAAATCTCTGTGGAACTGGAGATAGTTCGTAATAAGTGCCTACATAGTCCATTCTCTTTATCTGCACACTTTGACCTTAAAGAAGCATTTCTCCTCGTTTTCTGACCACTGGCAACTAGTAGTGACAGCATCTGACATTACCCTGCTACTGTACATCACATGCAGAGACCGTTAGTGAGGGAGAAGATGCCAATGAGAGGAAGCAATGTTTGCTCAATCCTGTGTCCTAATCACCTCTATAATCTTACTAATCACTGCTCTTCTTTCTTTCCTTTTTTTAAAAATTAAAAAAAAAATCTTTTCCTTTTTGAGAGTAGGCCCTACTTTATTGGCCAGGTGACCTAGAACTACTAGGATGAATAATCCTTATGTCTCAATCTTTCCAGTCATGACAACTAAATGAGATTTCAGGATGAATACCCAAGAAATAGGATTGAGTTGGCTGCATGAAATAAGCAAATAAAAACTCTTTTTAATTACTAGGAAATATGCAAGGCTTTGGGGATCCATAAAAAAGGTATGAAATAGAAAAAGATATGGATCCAGAAAACTAAAAGAAAATTACAAAATCAAAATGTTAAAGTTTATTAAAAATAATAAACTTATTTTTTTAACAGCAAATATTACTATAAGATTAAGTGTGTGTTGGAAGGGAAGGGGAAACTCTATAAGGACCTAAAATCTGATGAAAAAAAAAAACAAAACCAATTACTTGGTTTCTGTCAGAACAGACTAAATAACAGTGTTACCAGTTAGTAAAGAGAATGGAGATGGTATAAGATATTTGAAAGAAACACGATGAGCTCAGTTTGGGGCATATTGCTCTTGATGTATCTACTGAGGACCCCGAGATTCAAGATTTATTCCTTTTTAGAGAGCCCTTGGCCAACCCAGCAAACGCACAGTTAACAGAGATGGCTATGAACTACACAAGTGGTTTACTGAGACACCAAAAGATTAAAAATCAGTGTTTATTATTTTAAAGTTTAAAGCCTGAATGAAGGCTAGCTAGGTGGTGACACATCCAGTAATGTCCTGAGGAGAAGAACTAGTCTTACTGCATTCTTTTCCTGCCCACTAGTGATAAAGTTGCTAGGAAACTAGCCCATCCCCGTAGGGAGGAACACCAGATCACTAATGGTTTGGGGACCTTCCTATAGCCAATCAATTCAAAATACAACATCCCTTTTGTGTTTTGACCAATAGATGCCTGCCAGGCAGAAATCGCCCCTGCTTTAGGCATGCTGGGAGGGACCGGAATCTTTAAATTACCCAGCTAACCTGAGCACAAGGCTCTCACCGCTTCGGCAGTGGGGGGTGTGAGCCCAAGCTGCAGCTTGTAATGATTTGTAATGAAAAAGATCATGTGTATTGCAACGGACTTGACTCCTGGTGGTGGTCTTTTGGGGTATCACGATTCGGGCACAACATTTCCACACTGGATTGTACATCATGTTAAAAACAAAACAAATGGACATGAATTGGAAGAATTATGAGCTTAAGTTGGAGTATTAGATAATAATAATAGTAATAATAATAATAGACAGTTCAATACTTTTATTTCATCTCCTGCTATACATCTAGTGTAAAGTGTGAAGACTGTTAGTTATATTTCAATGCATAAATGATTTCTAATACACATTCATAAACTCCTCTTCCACCTTCCCCAGCAGCTTTCTTTACTCAGTATTTCTTTCCAAGTAACAATCTTGTGGGGATTTTTCAGCAGCAACAACAAAAACAGACTAGAGGTTCTCACAGACCTATAAACTAAAAACACTCCCTTCAAATAATGTTCAACCATCCTCTAATCTCAATTTACTGTCCCAGATGAATGGGAAATTAGTAGAATGACAGGGCAAGGAATGAGGAGGAGGAAGACCTTGGGCAGCCTGAAGATGATTTTACTCCAAACTAAATCCATGGTGCTTGACTATGATGATATGAGGAAGGGAAACTATACAAGAGAGTTCAAGTCTTAGAATGGCTACATGATCTGGGAGAAAAGTAAGGAAACTGCAGCTCAGGGAATGGGATTTTGTTCTTCCTCCTTCCAAGTTACTCTGGTCTTGGCTGTTGCATCAAGGTTCATTTACCCTAGATAATCACATGATTGCCACACATGGGAAATGCAATGGTACAGGATTCTGGTAGAAAGTTAAAGGACTAGAAAGACAAAGAGACCAACTTTAAGGACTGCAGATGCAGCTGAGCAATGCCCCCAACACGTATAGGCCCTGTGTTTGGGCACCAAAAGAACAGAGAGAAGCGAAACCAAAAGACAGCAAAAGCACACAGATTCAAGTAATTCTGTGATTTCCCCAATCTTCTAGTAAAATTGAGAGAAAAATAAAGGTATATGGGTTGCCAAAGTAGTTATTTTCTGCAGGATACCCTATCAAAATTAATGAGCAACATAACTAAGTAACTGAAGAGGGATTTATACATCATAATTTCTAACAAAAGGCAAAGTTCCACAAATGTGATAAACTCTCCTTTCTCAGAATCCCAAGGACTTAGAACTCAGAATTCAGTTCTAGCCCTGAACTGAATCAGTCACACTATAAGGAAGATTAACTGATACTCATCTATGGACAAGAATGGATTCCGTGCTCACTCAGCGACAGAGGCAGCTGGAGGAGTCAGGCTGGTTGTCTTAAGCATTGACAGCTGTCTATGCTCTCTATGCGCTGTCATCTCTTCACCACTTCCTTAGTAAGTTGCAGGTGCTCTTTAGTCTTCTTAAGGACAAGACCAGTGTGAATAACACACGAGGAGATGAACAAAGGCAACAGATAATTATTCTAAGCCTTTGGACAGGCAGGAACACAGTGACTGGCTTAAAATACTAGTACAACCTCTATGTGTGAACATGGTCGGCTGTGTTAATCAACCTCCAGGTCCTCTGTTTTTTCAACTGTAAAGTTAAAATAACAACAACAACAATAATAATAAACAGGGCAAGCCTAGGGGATAGGCATATTACTGTATTTCTGTTCTTATGATTGGCTGAAGTGCAATGCTAATGAAAATACTTGTTACAAAGAACTTTTAGTATTTTAACTTACTCAAGAAATAGACAGAAGCTGACACAGCAAGACAGAGAGCAAGGGGCTAACAAACATGCTTTAAAGTATCTAAATCCTTAATCACCAAGGGCTACCATTCATAGGGAGTTTTTAAAGAATCTCAACGCCACTAAAATGGTAATTGGACCCCAAGAAAACAAGAACCAATTCAATTACATGCTGGATGTCTTTAAAATGTAAAGGCCTCTATTAAGAGGGTTTAAAGTAAAGCACAGTTATAACTACAGGTCCATGACCAACCTTAAAGCCAAAGTGTATGTTCCAGGCTGCCGCTGGCTCTCCCGGATGAGGTAGCTCCCCTCAGCCACACTCAAGAGCTGGTCAGTCTCTTCTCTAGAGATCATGCCATGAAACCTATGGAACAAAACCAATTCAGAGATCCAGCTTTCCACGGTTTGTCAATGTAACAGGACAAAACAGCTTCCTGCCCTCACCTGTTGTTTTCAGCCACACTGTGGCAGAAAAGCACTTGGGTTTAATGGTGCTTGTGTTTCTCTGGGCTTGGCCCCTGGCCAGCTTCTCTGTGCTAACAACAGCATCAAAGCACTACTGATCTACTCTCCCAACCTGGAAGCAAAATCCATATCCATCTACAGCCAGACCCACCACCTCACCCAAGAGGACAGTCTTTTCTCTTTTAGCCATTTGACCATATGGGCTTGGTAAAGAATAACACACAGAAATTTATCTCATTTCTTCTTCCCAGTTGGTGCTGGGATCCAAACTTTTTGCTGGAAGT
Organism: Pachyuromys duprasi; assembly: GCA_028658305.1. NCBI lineage: Eukaryota > Metazoa > Chordata > Mammalia > Rodentia > Muridae > Pachyuromys > Pachyuromys duprasi. The sequence continues at coordinate 70,052,845 of CM053752.1, read as the reverse complement.
CCATGCTGGCAACTTTCCAGTACCCTGGGTTGTCTTTAAGTGGCATGATCACCCAATAGTGTACATATTGCATTACTGAATACTTGGACCACAGTCAAACAGTGCAGCACTTGCTTTCGCTTCCTATCCAAACCCTATCTTTTGTTAACAAAGAAAAAAAGGAAGAATAGACACAAATAATAAATAGATCGTTTATGCAAAGATTCCTTTACAACAACCTGATACAAAATGCTGAGAAAGTAAAAATGGCAGTCGTGGCAGATATCCAAAACATGGAGTCACTTTACACCTGTGCGCTGATTTGCAATTTGTAGCCTTTTAAAAACTCAGACTAGAAAGGAATCAGGCCATGCCACCCTGAATGTGGCATGTGTACTGAATGTGCTTTGGTACATTATTGTCATCTGACATTACAAGACAAACAGCCTGTGCCCTGAAAAGTCTTTCTCTGAACAATCCTCATCTACCCAAAGACAAACCGTCCAAAAGAAACTGAATCCCAGCAAACTCCTCCCCAGGGACACTGAGTCCCACCCAGAAGAGAGGGCTTAAGGTGATACCACACCACACCCAGACTACCTAGCCTATCTCCCATTCACTCCCCTAAGGGACAGACTGCATTTCCTAAAAATTAGTTATTCTCCCCTAAATGGCCCACACTGTCCCTAGGACACTTTAAGTTACTAAATAAATATTGAAACATTAATAACCAAACTCTGACATCTCACTGAGAATTCACTACTTTTTTGTGATGCCCTTGTTTGTACTCAACAAACAGTGTGTTTTGCTGTGATCTGTCTGTTGGATTTATCTCAAGGACTCAAGGATCATAGAAGAGCATGGGGATTACCTCTCATCGTGCTGCTCACTGCTTAAAAGAAAATTTGCAGCTTCCATAGTACAAAAAGACAATGGTCACATGACTTTGGAATACATTTTGAAGGCCCTTCATTGGCACCCAGGAATTTTGCTTGGGGTAACTGGTAACTTTCTGAAGTTTTTCCTTGTGGGTTTGGCTCAGTCTCCCTGAACAGTCTTAAAATTGTTCATGGCAATTATGTTTAAATGACATCTATCAGAAAAACTCTAACTGGTCTCCTGAATTTTTCATTTCTATCAATTTCTCAATCTTTTAGAACTAGGTCCACAGGCAATCTACTGAATCTGCAGCAAGTAAGACTAGCCCGTCCCTGACGTGACACCCTCATGAGGAAACTAGGCAAAATGTGCTAGCTGTTTAAAACGAAGATCAATTACCTTAAAGGCAATCAAACTCAAAATCTGGAAGATACTTTGACAAGGAAATTCAAAGACCCTTAAAATGGTTCATACCAGTTGATCCAATATTTCTATCCCTTGAAAACTGTACAGTAAGAGGGTTCTCGGCGTTACTATTAATGTTAGAGAGGAAGCCTCCCAATCCATAAACCACCATTCTAAAATCGGGTACACTTCTGTGTCCAGCATTACTGCTGAGGGCCTCAATCAGCGCCAAGTAACCCTTAAGACTGCAAAGCCTGTTCTCAGCTCTGTAGGCACTCTCGCCTCAACTCACCGGCACTGGCTATGGGAAAGTCACGTGACCTGAAAACACACCTAGATTTATTTATTTCTTATTATTATGTTATTAGCTTGAGTTTTCCACTTAATTTTGATAATGAGCATTAAAATATTTTTAAATTCACTTTTAGTTTTAGTTCTACAGTTGGGCAACAGACTATACGAAAAATTATTACAAATGCTATTTAATGTTTAAGGTTTTAATTTTTTGATTATTGAGAAATAGAAATATAGCACTTTGAAGAAAAGAATAAAAATCTTGTATGTACAAGATGTCAACTTTGTAGGACCTGAGAGGTGACCGATGAAGTGGCACATGCCTGTTAATTCCACCACAAAAAAAAAAAAAAAAAAAAAAAAAAAGCTGGGCTTCAATAAAGAACATCAGGAAAACATCTTTAGAAGGCATATTAAAAAGTCTGACATGTCTCTGGGTAACATGGATCACTTTTTTCTGGTATGATGTGACACAATATAGAAAACTAGAAAGGCGGAGCGATACCAAACAAACTGTCCAGACCCTATGGAGTGCTTTATTGTATCTAACACATAAACACATACACTTTCTTGATGTACACTTAGGTGTATGTGTTTATGTGGCTTGCTTCTTTAACATTACTGAATATTTGCTTTATCATGGTATTTCCTTTTTATACTTGTTTTTATTTTCCTATTTAGACTAGTTAGAATTATACCTGTAATCAGAGAAAGAGAATTCAATTCTACCAAACCAGAATATTTCTTTCATCCCGTGTTCTTACCAAACACATGCATTTACCTGTATCTTTTACATATGACAATCTATGAGATATCTTCTGATAATCCATACTTACTCTCTTCCATAATACTTTGGTCGGTTTTCTACCTATAGGAAAAGGAAGAGCAATGAATATTTATGCAAATCAAAATGTGCAAAATGCAACTCAGCACTGTCTTCATATGATAAAGTAAAGCACATACCAAGAAAAAGAATCTGAGTAACATTAATGGGCAGAAGATGGGTTCTAAGTTTATTAATTAATCGAATTTGTCATTCCTCTCCCTACACCTGTTTTTGCTGTATCTGTGCTGTGTGTGTAAACAGTTGAACGACACTATCTTTTGTTTCTAGATAATAATTAGAAAAGATACTTAGACACTTGTTCAAAAAGTAAAATATCCACAAAAGTCAAGGCCACAGCAGTGTTACAGCAGACTGTGGTTCCTCCCCTGGCCTCCCCAGCTATCCCCATCCCGTTACTCCATAGTCTCCAGTGTGTTACAGACATCTTAATGTATCGTTACACCTCTGTTCCTATCAGGTCTCCATTCCCCACTTTCTCTTCCTATAGCATTTCACACCATGCAACACACAGGGGCATAGATTGGAAAGAATTCCTACTGGGCAGATAGGAAGATAGAGGGGATTTTCCCAATTCATCAAAAAAAAAAATACTGACAAAAAATATGATAGTCATTTTTAGAGAAAATTGTTTACATTATTTGTGTGTGTTTGTTGACGTGTGGGTGTGGAGGGTGTTCATACCACCTCATGAGAAATGGAGGTCATAGGACATCTCACCTGAGTTGGTTCTCTCCTTCCACTGTGTGGTTGTCAGGAATTGAACTAGGGCAGTCAGGCTTGACAGTAGGTGCCTTTACCCTCTGAGCCATCTTGCCAGCCCATACCTATTTTTTTATGTGCAGGAGACATATCACTGAATTAAAAACCAAAACTGTCCTAACCATTTTGAAAGTACATTGTAAAGGTGAGATACACAATAAAACAGTTTTGTTGTTGTTGCTACTGTTTGTTTTTTAAGTAATAAGAAAACCAGAAGTACAGGAGTAGGAAGTGGCCTAATGGCAGCAACAGACGACTCACGTGGTAGTTATAAGTTGGAGGTCAGAAAAGACCATTGTGAGATGGCATTTAAGTTGAGTCCTGAATAACAACATAGCTATAACTACAAAATCAAAGCAAGAATCCCTGCTATTTGCTATGTTTTAGTCACATTTAAGTATCATTTACTCTCTACAGTAAGGTAAGAATGATTCTACTCTGTCTTTGTAAGAGAGTCTTATTACTCCCAGTTTTAAACTTGCTTTTCATGATAACTTTTTAATTGATGAAAACATTATATTTATATATGTATTTATTATAATTTACACATGTGTTTATTATTATGTAAACATCATATTCTGATACATGTGTTCATTGAAGAATGGCTAAAATAACTAAGATGCATTACCTCACACACTTAGGACCTTGAGGTATCCCTCCTGTTTCAACTGCAATGTTGTATTCTTTAACCAACACCATCCATCCAGCAACCACCCCAGCATCTAGCAACTACTACCTGTACTGTGGTCCTGAGCTGAACGTCTTAGATTTAAGTGTTTGACTTTCTGGGTCTGGCTTAATTCACTTAATACAATGTTCTCCAGGTTCACTCATGATCCTGCAAATAATAGACTTGCTTCTTTTAAAGACTTGTTTGGTGTGAAATACAGCATTTCATCATGTATGTATACATTTTCTTTACGCACTCATTCACTGACTAGACTATCCTGGCCATTGTGAATAATATGGCAATAAACACCAAAGTGTAGCTATGTCTTCATTTCCTTTGGACAGGTACAGGTAGCAGGGCTATGGGACTATAAGGTACAGGAAGGAACTGAATATCAGGAAAGCTAGATTTGTTATTCAAGTTATTGCCAGTTCACATGGTAGAGATCAGGTTAATACTGGGATTCTTTTTTATCATTTTTTATTAATTTTTTATATCAATTACATTTTATTTGCTTTATATCCCAGCTGTAGTCCCCTCCCTCATTCCCTCCCAATCCCACCCTGCCTCTGTCATCTCCTCCCATGCCCCTATCTAAGTCCACTGATAGGGGAGGTCCTCTTCCCCTTCCATCTGTCCCTAGCTTATCAGCTCTCATTAGGACTGGTTGCAATGTCCTCCTCTGTGGCATGGCAAGGCTGCTCCTCCCTCAGGGAGGGTGGGGTGGTCAAAGAGCCAGCCACTGAGTTCATGTCAGGACAGTTCCTGTTCCCCTTACTAGGGAACCCACTTGGACACTGAGCTGTCATGGGCTACATCTGAGCAGGTGTTCTAGGTTATATCCATGAATGGATCTTGGTTGGAATATCAGTCTCAGAAAAGACTCCTGTGCCCAGATATTTTGCAGAAAGACACATACGGTATACACTCACTAATAAGTGGATACTAGACCTATAAGATAGGATAAACATATTAAAATCTATACACCTAAAGAAGCTAAACAAGAAGGAAGACCCTGAGTAAGATGATCAATCCTCACTTAGAAAGACAAATAGGAGGGACATCCGAAGAGGGAGAAAACAGGGAACAGGACAGGAGCCTACCACAGAGGGCCTCTGAAAGACGCTACCTAGCAGTATATCAAAGCAGATGCTGCGACTCATAACCAAACTTTGGGCAGAGTGCAGGGAATCATATGAAAGAAGGGGAGTTAGTAAGACCTGGAGGGGACAGGAGCTCCACAAGGGGAACAACAGAACCAAAATACTGGGATTCTTATGCATAGCCAAAAAACCCCTCCTGCTGCCTGTCTGATGATGACTCACGTGATGTAGGTTGACTGGCAGTTCCCAAAGCAACTTGGAAGCCTACTGAGGGATCCCCTGTAGTTCTGCATCAAGCCTAGCTGCCAAGTCTGGATGTCCTATCCCCTGGTCATGTAGATCTATACTGTTTCCAGCAAACCTAAAACCCTTACTGCCCCTACCAAGAAATCCATTTCAGTGACAATGCCAGGCATCCTCAAGTGCACACCCTAATTGTTTCTCAGGATCTAGCCCCATACACCACCTCTGAGGCATCTTCAAATTCTCTCAGCTGTAGAATTATGGTAATAACATACTGTACTTCTTTCCCAAAGTCATACTACAGGAAAGTGAAGAAGTTTTATCTTTCTGATACATTTTCTGCCATTTGTCTCCTATCTTATTAATTAAATTATTTCCAGCATGTTTTCATTTTCTCAAGGGAGTCATGATTCTGCCTTTGCCTAAGAATTATTCTTAAATAATAAGCTTTAGGAAACTTTACTTCTGTTGCAACTGCAACAAGGTTATCTTCCAATGTAAATCCTATCTGAGTTCTTTGCTCTACAATTTTTCAGCTCATAAAATCACTACACATCTTTTGCATCTAAGGAAGCAACAAAAGTTTTCTTTTTAAAAAAAACAAGATCTAGATGTTTTAGGGTTATCTAAGATATTAAGTAGTGTCTTCAAACTTACAGAAATTATTCAGATAATCAAATTAAAATATTAGTCAATAATATAAAAATGATTAACAATCTGAAATTAGTTGGCTTAAAAATATGTCAAGTTAGGAATTTAAATGTCATGCAATAATAGGAATAATTTATTCTTATTTAAGCATTTATATGCCTGTTTTTCAGTTTTAAAAAAACATCTAATTGGGGCTGGGGTGATGGCTCAGCAGTCAAGAGCACTGACTGTTTCTCCAGAGGACCTGGGTTCAATTCCCAGCACTCTCAAGGCAGCTCACAGCTGTCTGTAACTCCATGATTTGACAGGGTTACACACATACTTTTAGGCAAAACGGCAATGCACATAAAATAAAAATAAATAAAGTTTAAAAAAATCTAATTGTTTTTGCAGGAAAAGAAAAATCTATTTCCTTTGATTCAGATGACAGACTAGTTTCCCAAAGTCATTTTTCCCTCTCAATTCAATCTATCAAACCATATGTATTCTGCTGCCTTATACAATCCTCTTTCTGCTCCTTCTTGGTCCTTTCATTCATACTTAGAAGTGCTACAACAATCTCCTTAGCCAGACCTTTTGCCTCCAAATGTCCATCTTCCTTCCTAATCGAACTTCCATGTTGCAGCCAACTGATCTAAACCTAATGATTTTCTTCTGAAAATCTTTTTTACTTCTATAGGTGCGAGGACAGGTCTAGCTCTACACTTAGGACATAAAATATTTTTTATTATTTTTCATCTATGTAGATCTCTGGTACCTTTTGGCACTCTACCACAAGTTTCCTGCAGGTGGGAAAAAACAACCCACCACAAAACCAGATAATGGAATCGCTGCCAGTGTGTCCTGCTGGCTAATCTACTCCACTCCCTATGGAGAGAATCTAAGCTCTACTAGGAGACATATATTACTTTGACTTGAATTCTGAGGATCTATCAGAAAGCAACCCTCAGAGAATATTGGATGATCTACTGAAGGAATAAAAACATGAATGTCTAGTCTTAGGTTTCGTACACTTTCGCAGTGTCAGGCAAGGGCTCTATATCCGAGAGTGAAGTTAAATTCAGTTTTTAAGTGGTTGGTTATTTTCATAACATATGAGCCACTACTGCACCAGCGTATCTTGTAGGCAGGTCACTGCTGGAGACTGAAAGGTGATTCTGCTGATTGCTTTTCTCCTCCAGCGCATGCAAAGTACCTTCTAGCACCACGAACTTGTTAAGTCAGTAGGTGTAAAACATCTAGTTGGGTACCAGCTCAAATTCTCCATGTTTGATGATACAATTAAGTAAAATCTTCAGGAATAGGGCCTTATCATCAGGCTGTAGATGGAACCAATAGCTACTGCTATAGCTTGTGATGTTTGAGAGGATTTATAGGACTCCTTTGGCTGATGACAGAAGATGTAGCCCATTCCTACCACTGGAGATTTTACTTTATAGCATAATATGTCTGTCTGTGTGTCTAGAGCATTGTTATATGGTGACTACAGATATTCTAGGAAGCTTCTACAGTAGAAAGTTTCCATGACGCTTTTCAAAAGTCTTTAGTGTAGTTGTCCCTTCCCATATTCCCCCCTTTACCCTGCTCTTCCACATCCCTCCTCATAATCCTAGTGTAGTTTTCCCTTTTCGTTTTGTAACACTGTGTTCCATTTTCCCTTCTCTGGAAGATATTCCCCCCCCTCCTCCCAGCATCCCTAGGTCCATTACTAGCTATTTAACCCCTACGGTTGTTTAGATAAACATACAAATCTACAGATTAAAAGCTAACATTCACATACTATGCTGTTAACGGAACACAAAATAAAATAATGCTTAACTGCACATTTCTATAGCTACAAATCAGAGCCTTGCTTAATCCTCCACTGGGAAGCTTCTTTGTGCAGCAGATGGGAATTAACACACAAACCCACAACTGGACAATGTGCAGATAGTGAGAGACTTCAGAGCACTCAATCCTAAATGGGATGTCATCATTAGATACCCCAAACATACCAAGGTTCAGAGATCTACCTGGAAAAGGAGGCAGAAAAAGAATTGTTTTAAGAACCAGAGGTATGGATGACACAACAGGGCTGACACGCATATGAACTCACAGAGAGTGTGACAGCATGCACAGAACCAGCAACGGCTCAAACAAGGAGAGAGCCAGCTTTGAGGAGGAGGAGCAGACACAGAGCCCCACACCAGGCAAGAAGCTATTTGCAACTGATGGCTGTTGGCAAAGGGAAAATCAGTTTTCTCAATGGACTGTCCCTGGTAGAGTAAACAGACTCCAGGGCAGGACCAATGCTCAACACCAGCTGGCAAAACACAAAATTCATGATTTTTCTGAGCTTATTGTTAAGGGATTTTATGGGGTTTTGTTTGCATCTTTTCATAGGTTATACAAAATAGCTTTCCTTGGTAAATTATCCATGTTATTTGTTCATTTTGCCAAAGGGTTCTTTTTTTTTCATTTTTATATGTATTTACATCATATCCAACCATATCCATCTCTCGCTCTTTCCATGTTTTCTGTGTGTGTGTGCACACGCAAGCTCATATGCATGCATATGTATGTGTGTGTGTGTGTATGTCAGTGTGTGTAACTTGCTATGTAGAACAGGCAGGCTTGGAACTCAGAGATCTGCCTCCTTCTGCCTCCGGTGTGTTGGGATTAAAGGACACATGCTTGGCTCAACTTTTTTTTTTTTTTTACTTTTATCTGCACTTATTTTATGCTGAATTTATTATTCCCGTGCCATCAGCTTTTGTTTCTTCAGTTTCTTCTGGGATATTTTTTTCTTCTGTGCAACCTCCTCTTCTGGCTTTGGAACAATTTGTTCCTTTTCAGTGAGGATCATCTCGATGTGGCAGGGGGAGCTCATGTATGGGTTAATCCGGCCATGAGCCCTGTAAGTTCTACGGCGCATCTTAGGTGCCTTGTTTACCTGGATATGTTCAATGACTAGAGAATCTACATCTAAACCATTAAGTTCGGCATTACTCTCTGCATTTTTAAGCATATGCAGCAAAAATTCAGCACTCCTTTTTGGCCAATGACCTTGAGTCCAGCCCCACTGTTTGGCCTGGGCGCCCCTCCCGACTCCACCATTGTACCGCCAGAATGGCACACACTGCTTCTTTAAAGTGACATCTTTCAGATACTTGGTGGCCTTTCGGATATGCATACCCTTGATGGCCTGGGCGGTTTCCCGGGTGTTCTTAAAATGAACACGAAGATTTGAACCTCTTGATTTGCATGATTTCGTTAGGGTTTTCTGGGTCAAGAGAGTAGCGAACCATCTTCACCTCTGGCCGCTTTCAGGAAGAGTTGGCTCAACTTTTGTTCATTTTTAAAATTGTGATTCAAATCTATCTTTTAACAGAAGAAATAATTCAATTATCCTATGATAATACTTTCAAATTCATTATCAGAAATAAGGGATAAAACATTTTAAGATGTAAAACAATGTATAATTAACTGACAAACATTGAAATAATTTAAAATATACAAATATGTTATATATAATGCTCTAAACAGCATACATATATCCAAAGAGACTACTAATAAAAATGAATTCAATATAATATTACCCTGTGACACAGAAAGAATGGTTACCCCACAAACAAGCCTCCAAGGAAGGCTGGCTTTTGGGAAACAGAAGAATCAAATGGCTTTTGCTGCAGTGACTGTGTCATGCCCACCTCACAAGTACAGGTGATCCTCCGGGGGTGCGGGGCCTCCTGCTGCAGCTGGTATACTACAAGAAGGTAGACATGAAAGGGGTCACTTTCCTTATATAGAATTCAGGAATACAGTATCAGAAGAAGTCAGTTGCTTTTTATTCTCATAAAAAACTGCTACAGTCCTATTTCTTGCTAAGTAAAAATTTGTCATGAACAAAACAAAGACTGTCAACCAAAGTAAAGTTGCCAAATTTTAGGCGAACAAAAGCAGAAAAATCATAAGCTACAAAAATATCTTCTAGAACAGTGGTTCTCAATCTGTGGGTCACAACCCATTTGGGGGCTAAACAAACCTTTCATGGGGATTCCCTAAGACCATCAGAATACACATATATTTACATTACAATTCAAAAGATCAAAATAGTAGTTATAAAGAAGCAACAAATATTATTTTATGGTTGGAGATGATCACAAAAGGCACAGCATTAGGAGGGCTGAGAACAACAGCTATAGAACAAATTAGAGCCATAATTTTTACAATCTTTTCTATAATCTGCTCTTTGTTTTCCTAATATAAACATTTTTTAAAGCATGCTACTGTCAAACATGGGACTAAATCACTGACGTCCATAGCATCTGGATAATGTTATCATGTAAAAGGAACTGAGGACAGGCAGCTAAGAAATGGCAAGAGCAGATAGGAAACAGTCTTCCCCAGGGAAGAGAATTGATTATCAATTCTAAATGGTCATTTCTGAACCATACACACAAATAACATTACACAGACGCATCAGGCATATTTACATATTTAGGAATGTGTGTGTGTAACAACCATTAGTGAAAAAAGAGGTTATGAATTTGAAAGAGAGCAAAGAGGGTATATAGGAGAGTTTGGGGGAGTAAAGGAAAGAATGATGTAATTATGTTATCATCTCAAAAAAACAATAAAAATACTTTCAAAGGAACTGAAAATCTGTATCTTTACTTTTTAATATTAAAAAGGCCACTTCCTCAGAAATGTCAGAAATTCTGATACAATTGTTTTCCTTGGCTTTTTTCTCATGGTATTTATAGATCCCTGAACTGGCATATTAAAATAGTTCTAAATATCTTATTTCGCTGAGTTAGTTCATCAAAAGTACTTGTGTGCGTCTAGAAATTAAAGAGACGAAGTGAGGGGTAATTCTGAGGTGCAGAAGAGAGCAGCGAGCACTGATGTCAGACTGGCCTGGCAGTGAGGGTGTGCACATTACTCAGAGAAGTGTTTCCACCTTAAGAGGAGACAACAGTGTCAGGCAGTCTACATGCAGGGCTCCTCACAGCTACGTACAGGACAGGGTGAAAATCCAGCTCACTTAGCTGGGTTTCAGCCTTGGAGTCCGCTGCTGAGGTGCCTACCTAACATATCAAAGTGCACCTGGCATCCCACTCTCCCAGCACCCCTCAGTCTCTACCTGTGTCAGGATATGGCTCGTGTACCCCACCCTCTGCTTCTCTCCCTTCCCCCAGAGGCTCTTCCCTATCTCCTCTCCTTCCCCTCCTCCTTCTGTCACTGTACTCGGCTTTCTTACTTTCTCAACCTGACCCCCCCAAATTCTCTCCCTGTCTGTATAGCAACTTTCCCGGCCTCATTCTTTGGGACCAGTCAACTCGCCCATAAACTGCTTCCAATAAACTTGCTTTCATACTCTTTTTTTTTTTTTTTTTAAGATTTATTTATTTATTTTACATATACGAGGGCTCTATCTGCATGCACACCTCCACACCAGAAGAGGGCATCTGATCCCAGTATGGATGGTTGTGAGCTGCCATGTGGGTGTTAGGAATAGAACTCAGGACTTCTGGAACAGCAGCTGGTGCTCTTAACCTCTGAGTCATCTCTTCAACTCCTGCTTTCCTACTCTTAATTCATCTTGAATTGGCTTATTTCGTCAGCAAAAAAACCTATTACCACCTAACTGTTTTGTAAAAAAGATATGCTGCCTTCTTTGTCAATAAAATGTTCTAGAAAGTACTGTCATCTCTAAAACTCCAATTATGACAACTGAACCATAGTCAAGATTTTAAAAATATATATATTAGAACTAAAGTAAATGTGATTTTGAGTACACAGACTAGAGTTTCTGGTTGTAATTAGTAAGCATTTGCCTAGTCAGCAAGAAAATAGTAAGATACTCAAGTAAGAGTAAAGGGGTGACAACTTCACACAACAGAACTGACAAAGGTTTCACCCCTGTATTTTTCCTAATATTAAATTGTGTAGTTATTTTTATTTTTTTCAGTACTTCTAATTTCCCAAAAGAGCATGGTTCTATTGGAGAGAAGTTTTTAGATAAAACACCTCCTAAAGTAAAATGCAAAGAATATATGTATTTGGACATTTATATCAAATACAGCAAATTTAGACTCAATGGTACAGCTGTAAAAAGTTTCGTTTAAAAATTATTCGCAGGAACCAGGTGGGGTGGCACAAGCCTACAAACTCAAAACTTGTAAGACAGGGCAGGATGATTACCATGAGTTCAAGTCTAGTCCGGGCTACACAGTGAGCATCAAGTCAGCCAAACCTGTGTAACAAGACCATGAGCCAGCTCTCTTCCAAAATCAGTATTTTAAAATAACACACAATAAAAAGGTCTAGTTAATTCAGGCATTTCTCCCTTAGGTTAGAACTTTGTTGAATTAAAATTCAGTTGAATTAAAATTGATAGTCATGGGCTGGAGAGACAGCTCAGTGGTTAAGAGTACTGTCTGTACTTCTAAAGGATCTGGGTTCAATCCCCAGCACCCACATGGCAGCTCACAACCATCTGTAATTCCTCTTCCAAGGGATCTGACACCCTCACATCAATGCACATAAAATAAAATTAAATAAATAATATTTTTTTAAAAAGCCAGGTATGGTGACATATGCCTTTAATCCCAGCACTCAGGAGGCAGAGGCAGGTGGATCACTGTGGGTTCAAGGCCAGCCTGGTCTACAAAGCAGAGTCCAGGACAGCCAAGGCTACACGAAGAAAAAAAACCCTGTCTCAAAAATAATAAAAAATAAAAATAAACAAAAAAATAAGTAAAGAAATAAATTTAAATTAAAAATAAAATAAAATTGTCAATCAACTTATTTGTGGAATGTCATTGACTAAATCCAAGATGACAGAAGTTTAACATATTTTGTCATGTTAGAAGTGTCAATGCTTATATGATTATTAGTGAAATGCTCAGTCCTGGCAATAATAACAATCAAATTCAGAGATCTCAAATTAGTATCTTAAAGGCAAAAAATCAGCTCACATATGGTTTGTTTGCCTTTCAATTTTGTTTCAACAAAAGCAAAAGGAAATTCCTGTTTCTTTCTGAAAACAAACAAACAAACAAAAGCCTCAACCGTGACACCAACTGATCCAGAGTGGTCCCTGACAACAACAAAACAGAGCTACTTCTGAGCTTCTGAGCGGAGGCGTTCACCACCTGTCTCTGCTTCTCTACAGTCCCTACAGCGTGCTCACCTGCCGATTACATTTAAGACTTTATGTTTGTTTAAGAAGGGTACTAAACTCAATCCTATTTCCCTATTGGTTTACACATTTAAGGTTTTTATGCTTCTGTGTTTTCCTAAGTTCAATTGACCCTAAAGTGGGATATTAACTGTCTCAAAGTCTCACAGTAAGAGCCAGCGCAGCTCACCTGGTGGCCGAGCCCCGCAGCCTAAACTGAGACCAGGAGAGAACCAACGCCCACAAACTGTCTTCTGACTTCTGTATGCATGCCATGCCACACATATGTGTGCACCCAGCCACACATTCATACACCCACACCAAAGTAAGTGAATAAAATGTAACTTAAAATATTTCTAAAGATTCACAGTAAAAGATTCGTTTCTTACAGAATCATACTGTGAAAGGTGTTCATATCCTACCAAAATCCAACATATATAGCAACATTTGGCATTAAATCACTCATTTAAGTTTAATATATATAATACAGTAAAGTGAAGTACAAATCAGCTAAATTTTGAGGGTTTTTTAAATAAATTTAAGCCACAAAGAAAGAGTCTGAACGCACTGTTTATCCAAAACTGTCAGCAGAATTGTCAGCTATACACAAACACACACACCCCTTTTATACTTTGAGAAAAAAATTTAAAACCATTCCTCTTTTACCTCATTTCACTGATTTTGTTTTGCTAAGATAGACCCTTCGTTCATCATTTATATATTCCTTTGGTCACATAGAGAATCAAGATCAGAATAATCAAACTGCTCGAATTCTTAGTTTCTACATGCATTAGCTTCATCAGCTGTTCCAACGAGTCATCTCAAGTTCCACTGCATGGAATTCTGTACACTAAACACATGAGCTGCACACCAGACATTCAACCACATAGAGCTGTGCAGAAACACAATTTAACATAAATATTCCTTTTATGTCAATCCCAAACTTGGCTGTGAATAATTACTTTACTTAGAAAAACACTATAGTCAACATAATTAAGTTTATGTGTATACTTACAGTAAGATTTCCAAACAGGAGGTCTATATTCATCTGTATCTGAAAGAATAAATTATTAAATTAGTATTACTGATTAGTTATGTTTAAATAAGATACTTCAGTCATTAAGTCGCTCAGCACATATACTGGCTGTGCACTATCTATCCTATCCTAGGCACTAAAATACACTCAAAATTTTTTTAGTCTTGATCCTTGTGTTCTTAAAACACTTTGAAAAAAAATTCAAAGAAAATCATGGTATCTACTCAGCTGCACAGTTGATTTTTCCTTTTCATAACCATTTCATATGGCCACCAAGTAATAGCCAATACAGTCTCTTTATTTAGGCTTAATGCCTATTTCATCAAAAATTCCTCAAATCACTGAAATTTTTCCTCTCCAGTCTAATCGACTGCATAATGTTAACTTTCACAGATGTTTCTCTGTTTTCCCCCATTATTGGGGGCAGGGGGGAGGTAGGTACAAATAGTTAATTACTAACATGAAGAGAGGAGAGTGCAAGGAACAAATCCTAGTCCTCAAATGTCCCAGAAAATTAAAACCAGGAAATGAGAAACGCTCCCATGGAAGAGAATGTCCCCAGGGACCAACAAAGAACAGGATGTGAACATCTGCTCTTCAAGTCCATTTCCATCACTCAAGTTTAAGGAGGCAGTGGACAGAGAAGAAAACCCAGGCACATGAAAAGAAGGAGATAAAGTAACAGAGACAGGCAAAGGGCCAAGTGTGCTCTAGATTCTCCCTGACCGTGGATAGCCAAGGAGTGGCCTGCCAGCCAAAGCCTCTGCAAGACTATGGAGCCAAATGAACATCATAGAATAGTTCTGGTGTGGAAAGATACAGCCAGTCACATCACCTGGCTCTGCTGGCATCTAAAATGAATCCATTAAGCAATCTTGTCTCCAAGGAGGCAAGAAAAATCCTGGAAAATTTATTGAGGTTAAACCTGACACTGAAGTAAAATGATCACAGAGTCAAAACATTCAGCTTCCAATTTCCAACCTTTAAAATGCAACATCACACTCGGTTTATGATGTGTTACTATAAATCATACAGATACTGACCCTTCATTCATCATTAGAGACACCCAGAAAACTACCAACACTGAACTTAAGACATAAAATGGGAAATTCTTTGAGTCATGTAGAAATTGCTTAGCAACCTGGAGAAGTATTAAAATACACCTGCTTAAAGAACAAGAAAAACTGCATAAAAAATAAATAATAAGGTCACACAACAAGTAACGGTTGACTGTTCTTTGCTATAGAATCATTGGATAAAACATCCACACATTGAATTTACAAGAAATACTGTATCACAGCTCTTAGGAGAAGTAAAGAGATCAGTTTCTGAGTTTCTGACCACAGCATTATCATCAAGCAATCAGAACATAGCTCTGTGTTGTGTTTCTCTTTAGAACTGTCCTAATATACACCGCTGACTGGCTAACCCTGAGTCTAGTCCTCAACACGAGTGCTATAAGCAGCTTCTGACGGGTGTAATTTCACTCTGAGTGTATCACAGCCTCATATTCAGGAACACCACACAGCATTGCAACACTATGCGAGGAGACACAGGCAGAAAAAAAAAAATTCACTAACAGAAATGCCAAAAAAACAGACCACAAAGAAATGCTTTTCAAAAGGAAAGCTGGAGGAGGAGGAAAGGACTGTCTAACCACAACTGGGCATAGGCAGATTACAGGGCTCAACTGTTCACAGCTCTAGGTCACAAATGACCTAGAAAATGTTGAATAACTGCTTCAGAGTTACAAGCAAATGTTTGTAAGCAGGCAAACTTACAAATTCACATCCTGTGAATTATGAAGACTGACTATAGATAATAATCAATTACTTAGGAAACAATCCAGTTGAGGTGAACTTTAAAAAAAATGGTAATTAATGGGGCTGAAGAGATGGTTCAGTGGTTAAGAGCACTGGCTGCTCTTCTAGAGGTCCTGAGTTCAATTCCCAGCAACAATATTGTGGGACTCACAATCATCTATAATGGGATCCGACGCCCTCTTCTGTCACGCAGGCATACATGTGAATAGATCACTCATATAAACAAACAAACAAACAAATACTAGGTGTGTTGGCCCACACCTTTAATCCTAGCACTCATGAGGCAGAGCCAGGCAAATCTCTTTAAGAGTTTGAGGCCAGCTTCGTCAGCAGAGCAAGGCTAGCCAAGGTACATACTGCTACCCTGTCTCAAAAACTAACAATACATTTTAAAAATGATAATAAAAACTTAGGCTGAAATAAAATCTTAATGTGATATGTAGAAACACATACATATCTGAGTAAACTGATGACATGGCCACTCTACGGTATGGTGAAGGGGAGGATTGTTTACTGTAGATATGAGAGAGGGAATAACTGAAGGCATCTAGAAGAATCCACAGCAGAAAAAGAAGTAGACTGAACATGGTCAAGGTTTTCTGCACACGGGATAAGGATAGCAGGGGATGGAGACTAGAGAAAATAGTGGAGGAAGCAGGAGTTGGAGGAGCATATCAAGAAGAGTAGGGTTAGCTATGGAAAGGGAAGCCCATGGGCTGGAGGGAATTTGGGGGAGGAAGTGAAAAGGGTTAGGATGCCAGCATGGACTTTCAACAGGTACTTGTGATACTGTGGATCCTGGAGGCTAGCCTGGGCTTTGATATGCTGATACATCCCTTGTCCCTTCAGTCAGAGGTAAGGGAGATGACTCCTTTTGATAGATGGGAACTAGTTTCACAAGTTTCTGAGGAAATCTGGCTTTTATCTAACCACCAGAAATCCTCCTATAATCCAGACTGACATCATCTCTGGATATTTGGACTGACTTTTGGGGTCTGACAAATTGGAGTTTCCTTTGGACCTGACAATATGGACATATGCTGTGGGATTAATTATATTAACTTTGCTTGAATGAGACAAAAATCATAATTCGCTTGCATTTTTCAATACTAGGAAAGTCCTGTTTCTAACTATTCATTAACAATATATAAACACTGCTAATTTGTCATTCACTCTTTAGGAGAATGATGAGGAGTCACCTCAGTGCTTCTCACAGCAGAGTATAAATTCACTATCTTGATACTTATTCACAGTCCATGTCTTGGTTAGGGTGACTACTGCTTGATCAAACACCATGACCAAAAGCAACCTGCTGAGGAAAGGATTTATTGGCTCACATATTCTAAATCACAACCTGGGGAGGAAAGGGTTTATTGGCTTACATATTCTAAATCACAGTCCACTGAGGAAAACCAAGGGAGGAACTCAAACTGTGAAGAAATCAGAAGACGGGAACTGATGCAGAAGCTATGGAGTGTGTTGCTTATTGGCTTCCTCCAAGTTGCTTGCTCGGCAGCTTTCTTAGAGAAACCAGGACTGCCAGCCCAGGGTGGCACCACCTATACAGCGCTGCGTCCTTCCATATCAATCACTAATTTAAAAAATAACCCACATGTTTGCCTACCGCCTGATCTATGGAGGCATCTTCTCAATGAGGTCCCTCCTCGC
This sequence comes from Pachyuromys duprasi, assembly GCA_028658305.1. Lineage (NCBI taxonomy): Eukaryota > Metazoa > Chordata > Mammalia > Rodentia > Muridae > Pachyuromys > Pachyuromys duprasi. The sequence goes on along the minus strand of CM053752.1, from coordinate 70,035,323 downwards.
AGATGAGACTGGCCTATGCCAAGTTGAGCCATAACTAGCCATCACAGTCCGTGTCTTAGCCTCCTTGTTGTACTCTGAACTCTGAGCCATATGATGGTCTACTGTGTATAAGATGCCACATAGAGAAGAAAGCAGGCACAAAACCAGACTGCATCTCTTATGTGACTGACTCAAGGAGTAAACTAACAGCCTAGCTAGAGAGTTAGGAAGGCATGTGGCATGCTAACGAAGGATTGTATTTATTTATGCCAATCACAACACAGCTTCCAGTTCTACCAACCACAGGACTTACATAACAACCAACCAGAAATTCTACATTGCACTAATCAATGACTTCTTGCCAAATTACTGCAAGTCTTCCCATCCTGTCTGCAAATAAGCAAAGTACTCTAAAGTTCACAATGCTTCCCAGTACTTACTTAACCTCTGTCCCAGTGCCCAAGGGAGAGCTGGATCCCTCTAACCTGTCTTACAGCCTCCTCAATGTACAGTTGTATTGCCAAAGTCATGGAGAAATGGATTTTGCCTTTAGCTCACAGGAAATAATCTGTGCTTGCCCTGGAATGCCAGAGAGGAGCAATGAAATTCAGGATATAGCTTTCGGATGATAGCAGCTGACCAGCCATAAGGGCACTGATGACCCAAGTATATGTGGGAAGGTCGCATTAAAGTTCTGAGTAACTAGATAAGAAGAACTTCTCTTCCCGGTAGAAGCGCTCCCTATAAACTGTTACTCAAAAATGAAGGGACAGTAAGTGTCTTCACTCAGTACAGGGGGCAGCAAAAGCTCCACTTCTGTGTTTGCTCTGCCTCTGCTTCAAGTACTTTTCCTGTCTGGCCTGGACTTAGTTTGTATTCTCTTCATGGAGCAAATCGTGATGGTAGGAGTTAGTTCAGAGGGCAGGGTGGTGATGGCCTGTGGTGGGGCTCTGAGGCCCTGAGTGGCCCTCAGCCCCTACAAAGGCTTGTGTTAGAGCATATAGGTCTTGAGTCTCAGAACTCTTGGCCCTTACGCCTTAGCAGCTCCCCAAATTCTAAGCCCCCAGGGCCCACAGCTTCTCATCCTTATCTCCTCACAGCGCACCCCCACCTTCTCCAATGTCCCTCCTTTTCTCAGCTGCCTTAGCTCCCTACAGTCTCTGCTCTCTGGAATTTTCCAGTCAAGTTCCTGTGGCAACAGCTGCTGGTACATTTGTCAGCACTGCTGCAGTCAGTCTCCTCCCCTCCTTCTTGTTGTCAGCACCTAAGCCTGTCTTACAAGAACAAGGCGAGAAAAGCCCACTTAGGAGAAGGCTTTTACTGGGCCTCCTGTCTTAATACCAGTGAGCTCTGAAGGGTTCCTCCCAGCTGATTCAGTAAGTGAGCTCAATGGAGACAGGAGGGCACAGGGGCATGCAAAAGAAGGACACAAATACGCCAATCACAATAGGCATCCAGGTCTACTGGCCTTTCATAACAACCAACCAGAAGTCCAGAAGTCCTACAGTCCACCATTCACTGCTGTATTGTCTCCCGTGTGTGTGTGTGTGTGTGTGTGTGTGTGTGTGTGTGTGTGTGTGTGTGTGTGTGTGTGTGTGTTCCAGTTCCCACCCTGACTGAGAGGAGTTTACAGTGCTTACCAGTGCCCTAAGAAGAGTTGGATCCCTGTTATACAACCTCTTCATTTATAGGATATTGTCAAAGTCAGGAACAGCACTTTTGGGGGACCCTAAACTCTTATAGGAATTAAAAAAGGAATACCTTAATCATTGATTTCTGACTGGGCAGTAGTGAACACACTTTTACTCCCAGCACTTGCAGGGAGATCTCTGTGAGTTCGAGGCCACCCTGGTCTACAGAGTCCAGGACAGCCAAGGCTACACAGAGAAACCTGTCTTGAAAAACAAACAAACAAAAACAAAACAAAAAATTAGTATCAAAAAATTGATATCAAGTCCGACTAATAAAAGACAGACATACACTCCTGAAAAAAACTGATCTTTAAGACAGATTAATTGCAGTCATTATATTTTAATTTCAAAAATAAAGTTAACTGATAAAATAAAACATTTTAAGTAAAAAGAAATGCTAACTGAAAATGGCAACTGACTTCTGTGCTGACTGGGTGGGACAGACCTGACATAGCCTAATGCAGTCGCAGCAGTGTGTGACCTCATCCTCTGGCTCACTACATTATTAATAAGAGTGGAGCAAATACCTGCAATCCTGAATTCACCGGCGTCATTGGTGTGATCCTATCCTCAGCCTAACAGCATCCTATGCTATCAGAGTCATACAGTAGCTATCTACCAACAGGGCAAAGTTGGTCTTCAATTCTGGCAAATAATTACAAGATGGTGCAGGGTAAGCTCAGTGCCACCAGGCCTTGATAACCTTGTATTTGACAGATGTTGTTAAAAGATGGCTGGATTTTGAAGAATATTTGCTTCAATTATCTCATTCTTTTTTTTTAAATACAGCTCTGTGTACTTGCACATACCATGTCTTACTCTTTGGTTTAAACACTCCTCAAGTGAAGTTAAGCTTGCTAAACCTTCCATTTGAAAGAGTAAGTGGTCCATTGCAGAACAGATTACAATGCTGAATTTAGGTTGCTTTTTTTTAATGTTCAAACCAAACAACTTTTATACCATAAAATAGATATTCTTTAAAAAGATACCATTCAAACTGGGCACAGTGGCACAAGCCTGTAATCCCAGCACTCAGGGACTTCGAGGCAAGCCTGGTGTACAAAGGGAGTCCAAGATAGCCAAGGCCACACAAAGAAACCCTGTCTCAAAAAGCCAAACAAACAAACAAAAGACAACATTCAATTGTAGATAAAGTTTACACTAGTAATTCATGAACACTTTAAACATTTTAAATATTTTCATTCAGTTTACCTCTGATTTAAAAATTATTAATGTTGACTTCTATAGTACTATTTACAGCTAGGGATGTAGCTCAGATGGTAAAGTCTGGTGTTCACAGGGCCTGGGTGTGGGTAGTGTACACTAAGCCTTACTGAGGCCCATAGAGATGTGGGCAAGTGAGGAATCAGTGGCTCCTGGCTCGTCCAACAATCCTGGTCCACTGCACACCGTGTTGATCTACGAGGAGTACACCAGTGAAGTCCCAAGATGGATGTGAGGCTAGGGCGCTGACTGATTCCCCGACGTGACCTTGCCCCTCTCCCATTTTCCACATCTCCCTATAGTAACACCAACCTGATTGACCAGTGCTTGAGGCACGCATGGGATGGTCTGATTGGCCTTCAATAGTTTAAAGGCTGTGACACTGGACATAAAGTTAGACCTGCACCTTGAGTCTGGTCTCCAGTCAGATTCCTGGGATTCTCCATGGGCTCCGTCCCCACTCACCCTCTTCCCCCAGTTCCTGATCCCCACACTTGGGGTCCACCCCAGCACCACATAACCACAAGGTGGTGTACACCTATCTTTCTGGCACTCAGCAGATAGATGCCGGGGGGTCAACAGTTCAGGGCCTGTCTCAGCTACATAGAAAATTCAAGACCCGCCTGGGACACAGGAGACCCTATCTCAGTTTTAAAATAAGAACAGCAAAGAAAAACATTTACTGACAACAAAAGCATTTCTCGTCTGCAAGGTACTGATGATGAGTTCCTCCTCACTTTCACCCTGTTCCACACAGTATCTGGACATGGCAAAATAGACATGAGCACAAAACTCTTGTAATAAAATGATCATTCAGAACAAGAGCCTTCAAACAATAAATACTAAACATGTGTTTGCTGTGTCACAAAGAAAAATAAACCTTTATAAGAAGTTTCCTGGAAATCAATTCACAGTAAATAAAAGGCTCTTAACAGTACACACAATTTAAAACTAATGAGAAAGTATTTAATTTGAGCTTTGCTAAATTTCTAGACACTTCACATCTTGACTGCACCTTTTTCCTAGAAAATGATTCAAACTGTGGAAAGAAGACATTCCAGGTGAAATAATTAAAATTCAACCTGTAACACCATGACCAAATTGGGTCAGTTAATTCATCCTTAGAAGTAGCCAAACAAATTAAGCCAACAATTGACAAGCAGGACTTCATAAATCCCACTAAAATCTTCTAAACAACAAGACCGGCCTGGAACTTTTCTAAACAACAAAAGAAGCAATCAACTGGGCAGAGACGAAGGCCACAAATGGGAAAGAATCTTTGCTAGCTAGATCTCTGACAGAGAATGAAAATCCAGAACATAGAAACAAACTCAGAAAACAAAGAAAGAAATAAACTAAATGAATGGCCTACTCAGCTGGGACCTGAACAGAGAGTTCTCTAAAGAAAAAAGAAAAAAAAAAAAAAGCTAAGAAATACCTTTTAAAATGTTCATTTTCTCTAGCCATTAAGAAAACGCAAATCAAAATAGCTTTAAGATTTCATCTTACCCTGGTCAGAATGGCAAAGATCAAGAGAAAAAGGAGCAACAAACGCTGGAGGGGATGAGGGGAAAAGGGAAACTTCATTCACTGTTAGAAGCATTGCCAACTGGTGCAGTCACTACAGACAACAGTGTACAGAATCCTCAAAACACTAAAAATAAATCTGCTACATGACTCAGCTATACCACTCCTTGGCACATGCCCAAAGAACTCGGCATCTGCTCCACTGGTTCAGCCATGTTCTTTGCTGCTCTGTTCGCAATAGCTCAGAAGTGGAAACAGCCTAAACGTCCTTCGATTGACTGGATAATAGACGTGTAGTATAGAAGGCTAGAGAGTTAACTCAGCAGTTATGAGCTCTGTTGCTTAGCCAGGAGGTGGTGGACTCCTAGCACTTATGAGGCAGGGACAAGTGGATCTCTAAGTTCAAGGCCAGCCTGGTCTACAGAGCAAGTTTTGGGACAACCAGGGCTACACAGAGAAACCCGTCTTAAAATACCAAAAAAAGAAAAAAGGAAGAAAGGAAGGAAGGAAGAAAAGAAGGAAAAGAAAGGAAAAGAAGCACTGGCTGTTTTCCCAGAGGAACAGAGCTCAATTCCCAGCATCCACATGGCAGCTCACAACTACCTGTAACTCCAGTCCCCAGGGATCCAACATCCTTTTCTGCCTTCTGCTGGTACCAGGCATACATATGATACACAGACATATATGCTGGTAAAATACTCATATACATAAAATAACAAAATGTTTCTTAAAAAAAAGAGTATGGTGCATATATACTATGGAATACTATTCATCTATAAAGAAAAATGAAATCATGAACTTTTCAGGTAAATGGGTAGGTTTAGAAAAAAATATCATATTGAATGAGCTAATCAGACCTGAAAGATAAACTTTGCATATTTTCTCACACCTGAGATTCCTGGCTTCAAATCTTCAGAAGTGAGTAATATGTCGGCATAATACTATTGTGTACTGTGTAAAGATTCAAATGCTGACTTCTGTGACCCCAGTAACTGGTTGCAATCCTTGTTCTGAGAATCTCCATCTCAATGTTGTATAAACACGGTTCCCCATTTGGCCCCTGATGTGCCAATAAAGCAGTTTACAGCCAGTCTCTGAGCAGAAAGAAGAATAGAGCTGGGCTTCCGGTAAGCCCAAGTGAGAAGAAGACAGAAGAAGAACATAGGAGACTCGGCCACAGGCAGAGGTCTAGGAGACGCCAGGAGAGAGCAGCAGACACAGAGAAAGCCATAGCGTGCAAGCATCTCTGGAATTTAAAAAGGGAAGAAGCCAGATTAGCTTAGAGTGCTAAGGACAGAATAATACTGCTCAGTTGTTGCGCCATAAAGCTTATTAAATAATGTAATAGTTCAGTCTCAATTATTTGGGTGCTAGCTGAGTTAAAAGAGAAACACACACAATTTTAAAACTACCACTAACATACATATCCTAGAGTAACTACAGAAGCCCAGAAAGTAAAAAAGTGACCATTGCTGGAGGAGGTTGGAGAGTAGCAAGGGGAACAGCAGAGAAGAAGTGATCTTGTAGGGGAAATGAGAAAAATTGGAGGTGAGCTCTAACTAAGGAGAGGGAAATAAATAGAGAAGAGGGAGGAGAGAAGGCACAATAGCAGTAAGAACGCCTGAGAACCTTTTAGGAACTCATATTACTAACTATTTACTTAAAAACCACATACCTACGACGCACACATATCTGTGTATAAATAAATATACATACATAGTTTTAGTGAACTTTTCTAATCTGGGGTAATAGTGCTTCCTCCAAGACCCAAAGACCACCTAAAACTCCAACAACAGGCACAAGAAACCCTCTTCTGAATTGTCAGTCAGGGTTGCCCAAGAGACTCCCAAAACTTTACTGCTTTGGTTGCCTTCCAGAGGTGGAAGGCACATTCAGAGACAGGGCCCCGAGGCCTCTGAGATGGCGCTGACTTGAATGCTTCTTCCCGAGGAAGAGATAGTTCTATGGCATCAGAAGGCCCCATACAAACATCCAAAGAAGGATGGCAGCCAACAGTCCTACCCAGCTGTGACACCAATGAATCACAAGAAAGACCAGCATGGCGTGCACGACTACAGGTGCAGTTGTGGCACACAAAGACAACTTCTAACTGTACTTATGACTCGCTCTACAAGAGAGAAACCGTACCTGGTACTGGAACCATAGCCACCTACCTAGGGCTAGTGAGGGCACAGATCTTAGAGGAGAACCTACAACCACTTTACTAAATCAGCATAATCCCTAACTACACTCTAAACATCTCTCTTTATTCTCACAGGCAAGTGGAGTCTTCACCACTCATCAAGGAAACTCCTATTTGCAACAGATGGAGACCATTACAGAAAACCACAGCCAATCCAAATGTAGTTACGGAACCTTCCCAACGGTCCTACCCACAGAACACTCCTGCACCTAAGGCTCAGGGAACACTGCATAAGAAGGGGCAGAAGAACTGTAAAAGACAGAGGATCATGACGTTTGCTGTGAGACTGAGTCTTTCAGTATTGTCAGACACTACATTTATGAAGTCTCACCTACATTACAGCCTAAACATGACCTGAACAAGGACAACATCAAGAGACATGCTAAAGTGATGAGGAGTGCGGGAAACTGACAGATGAGGGACAGAGACAGGGACGGGACAGGATGAGGACTACACATACTGAAGGACAGGCAACTAGGGAATGCTGACAGTGGGAAAAACAGTCTTCCCCAGGGAAGAGCACATCAACTGGCTATCCGATGCCAGATGGTCAGCCCTGAAAACATACGTTCAAGTATATACATTATACAGACTAAGGAGGTTATATTTAGAAATATACATGTATATACATACATGCATGTAACAACAATGAGTGAAAAAAAGGCTATAACTTTGAAAGGGGCAAAGAAGGTACATGGGAGGGTTTGGGATGGAAGAAATAATATCAAAACTAAAAAAATAAGTAACCGAATTACTTAAAACTGTTCCAACTTAAAAATTGATGTGTCATGATCAAACTGCAACAGAAAGTATATATTAATCCCCAAAATGATCATTTTTTTTGTTTTTTTAAGACAGGGTTAAAAGGATTATTTTTAATTCTTCAGAAAATAGTACACACCACGTGTTGCTATGTGAGGAGGAAGAAAGGAGGGGAGGTGGGTGGAGAAGCTGAGATGGTGCCATTGCCACGCTCATAGATAGGTATGACCTTGTCAAAAATCTCCGGAAACAAGCGTTTTGAAGCACTCTGCTCAGCTCCTCACCAGAAGACACAGCCCAGTCCAACAAAGCTTCCACCTAAATGTGACCAAAGCTTGGAAACTGCTTTCCACAACTGCAGCTTGGCCTTTCATTCAAGACCTCAGCAAAGCTTCCTTTCACCAACTTGGCAGAGCTGGCCAACAGACCAAACAAACAAAATCCTTCTGTTCTTGCAAACCTTTCCATTACATTCTTGGAAGGAAGAAGCTGTAACATACAGCTCAGCTCAATGAAGAAGGAAGGGGTCATTTTTATCTAGATACAACTCATATCTCTGAGACTTTCTCCCCAAAATATTTGCTGACTTCTGATGTTTGCCCTAGCATGCTGGCACACTTACAGAAAGTCCTCAGACTTGTTTGCCCAGTTTCTAAAGGACACTTCAAGAAGAAACTCAACTCCTGCCAAGGCTCTCTAGTATCTCAATATTCCCAACAGCCTGCCATATGGACTGTACTGGATAAGCAAAACACTACCCTTAATAACACGACACACTTCCCAAACTCCTCTACCCCAGGAAAGCAACATGCAAAACTCATCCACTCATGGCAATAGTGTACAACTTCTACTCTGCAACTCACATGTCTAGAGTTAAAATGCAGTAAATTAATATTTTATTAATTTCTTATATTTGACTTTTAAAATATAGCATATTTTCTATATTACCATAATAAAAATACTTCTGATGAACACATTTTCCAAACACAGCTTAGACTTTACTATCTATAGCACTAGAAATCCCCAGGATTAAAAATGTAACCCAATGAACACTATTTTCAGCATTTCTATTGCCCTAGTTTGCTTCTCTGTTGCTGTGATAAAACACTGGCCAGAAGCAAACTGGGGAAGAAAGGTTTTAGCTGGCGTATAGATCATAATCCATCGCTAAGGGAGGTCAGGGCAGGAGCTCAAAGCAGGAACCGAAGCAGACCGGGAAGGACTGTTGCTCACTTCCTGACTTCTCTCAGCTTGCAGCCACCTTTCTTATACAGCCCAGTCTCACGTGACCAGGGATGGGCACACTGTGCGCACAGCAGGCTGCCCTCTCTTACAACAATTAGCATTCAAGAAGATGCCCACAGACCAATCTGACGGAGGTGATCCTTCAGCTGAGATTCCTTCTTTTTGTCTAGGTTTGTCCAGTAGACAAAAACTAAGACTTTTTATAAATACAAGTGTTTTTTTCCTAAAAAAATAACTGACTAAAATTAACTATACATTTGCTGATGTGCTTCCTGATCATCTAAGAATTCTATTCAGTTGTCTCAGCCCTCATCTCTTTCAGCAGACAGAGTATGTACATTCTTCCAATTCATCCTTTTGAAATAATTCCTACCCTGCACTTCTCCTATACGTCAACATAGTTCTGTAGCAACGGCCCACCCAGACCCTTCCACCACACAAGGGATCTAAGGGTAAAGCAATACAGTGTGCATTCTTCTTCACATGGTCATAGAACTCACCAGTGAATCAAGCCTTAAAACAACCTCTTTCAAAGCCTTCTTACACCACTATGTTCAAGTCTCATAAGAGGTCCAATGCTCAGAAAGCAGATGTACTAACCCTTACATGAGAGCTTACGGGGAAAGGAGAGTAGAGGATCCTGATGCTAAGTGGCATCATGGGGAACTGAAGTAAGAAAACATTAAAGCATTCTTCGCCTTATAATAATTTCTACAAGCACTGTATTTCAGTTAGATATCTCACAGAAAGTCACGCAGTCACTTGGGGGTTAAAGCAGACACTAAAAAACTACAGAGAAGTTTGTTTTAAATTACATGTTGCAGAGTCAAATATGGAACAAAGTGAAGAATAAAACCAAAGTCAGATTTGTCAACCACAAATGACCAGAGCAGGATAATTCTAAGTAAATGCTAAACATACCAAAGTATAATAAAATGCTCAGCACAATTTAATTAACTATACTTTGCTCAATGAGAGTACAGGGTATGAAGATGTAAAAAGTCTTGGAAAAGAGCATTTGTGTTCCAAATTGACAGGTGCTTATTTTTCTTTCTTTGAAGGGAACCAGAGCACCAAAGATCTGGAGAATGGTGTCTCCAGCTGACACATGCATCCAACAGCACCTATAACAAGCATGTAATGAGTGGGCCGTCTTAAAGCAGTTCCTGAAGCATGAACACATGATGAACAACTAACTGCAAGTGTAACCACAACAGAGAATCCATGTTTTCTCAACTATAAAATCCCAATGTTCTGAAAAGTGAAAACATTTTACACAACTCATTTGGCAGCCAACACTTGTCTGACTTGAGCCCACAAGTATTTTTATAATGCTTTGGTACTATACTAACTGGTGGCAAAAGCCTCACCTCAATGGATTTGAGAATACTCTTTATTTTCCTGATTAAATGTGACTGATCATCAGTTTCACTTATATGTGGTTATTAATGTGTGACTAAAGACTAATGCTTCAGATGCAGCACACACACACATATATATATATATCCTTTCTAAAGTCTCAAACACCCTGAATTCTAACACTATTGGCCTCTAGGGTTTTGGATATGGATTATAAATGTGTTAGTTATTAATATTTATAGCTGATCACGTTAAACATAATCAAGACTTATTTCCAATGGTAGTAACAGGTAAATAAAAGGTAACCCTCATAAGTCATAGAAGTGCCACTTGGTCTTCATGTGGGTCTGGAGCAGGGCTGTCTCTGACTCTGTTGCCTGCCTCTGGATCTGTTTCTCCTAACTGGGCTGTCTTGTCTAGTCTCAACAGGAGAAGATGCTCCTAGTTCTATTGCAACTGGATATGCCAAGGAGGGTTGGTATCAGTAAAAGGCCTCCCCTTCTCTGAGGAAAGAAGGAAGAGTGGGGGAGGGGAAATGTGAGGGAGGGACTGGAAGGAGGGGAAGAATGTAAAGTAAATAAATTAATGGAAGAAAACAAAACAAAAAACTCTCTGTAACTGTCTACAAAGACTGCTATTTTAAAGGGCTGTGATGCAAGCCATTACTTGGTAACTTGTTAGAAATGTAGAATCCCAGAACTGAGTCCATCTGAGTCAGAATTCTCATAAGACGAAGTAATGTGTGTGGACCAAGTATTGAGAAGCATAGCCTACAAGACCTGAGGAGGTCTGCCCTCTTGCCCCAACAGTCTACTGGCTTCTCTCACTCTTGCCCACTTTTCTCCAGCCTCTCTGGCTGTACCACTATTCATCAGCTGTGGAAGATTCACACTCACCAGCAGCCTCAGCCTGCAGTGGGTCGGTCCCCCATGCTCTCTCCACAGCAGGCTCCATCACTTGCTCAGTTTTTTACTCAGTGAGGCTTCCCTGCTCCTTCATCTGAAAAGTCAAAATGCCATGACACCTGCTGTTCTCCTTTACGATGCTTAGCAGTACGGACGCAATGGTGGGGAAAACTGCTGGCATCTCAACCCAAAAACAAAGCAGTAATAATGTGCTATAGTTGCCATTATATACTTCAACACCACACACTCATATAAAAAAAAATTACTGGCCTGATGTACAGAGGAAGTTCCAGGACAGCCAAGGCTTACACTGAGAAATCCTGTCTCGGGAAGGGGCGGGGGAGGAAAGGAAAAAATACATTTTACCTTAGAATGTCCTGATGAATTATTGGTTTTACTAAATCTCAACTCTGAAGATACAGATTTTTATATCCCATGTGACAAAATGGGAACTACATAAATGCATCTTCTACCTGGATACTGAGTATGACGAATAATGTAATAAATATAATAATCTTGAATAAAACACATAGGAGATTATCAGAGTTGAGATATGGTAGCTGCAAATTTCATAAACACCATTTCACTTGAAAGAATGGCTGACAAACTATGATTAATCAAACGTGGGTATTTGATATATCTTTTTCTTTAAAATGAGCAAAGTAAGCTTGTCATTTCAACAGACCTGACAGTATTACTAGTCACAGAACTGAAGCTTTCAAGTGAAAATTAGAATTTGAGGAAACTTTTATCAACTACCATGAGCTTAACAGATTGTTAATTTTTAAAGGCTTCTGGGCTTCTAATGAGATGGATGGTTATAGTTAAATAATGTGGTTTTTAAATATACTATAGGATAAAATGTGTTAACATGAGATCAGAATATTTTCATAAATAGTCTTTTTGAAATATCAAATATACAACAATATAGTTTCATATATGGGTAAAGGATCCAGTTAAATATAAGACACACTAATTAATTTTAATGTTAATAGTACAAAATGTTCACTGATACTGTTTCAGGGTCTACAATGCAAGTCACTTTTTACGGAAGTGCTACTCACTAGAGGCTGGGGAGATAATTCAGCTGGTAAAGCGTTTGTCACATAAGCTTGAAGACCTAAGTTTGGGCTGTGCATGCTCATAATCCCAATGTTGGGGAGGCAGAGACAGATTAGTGCGGATTGCTGGCCAGCAAGTATAGAAAGATCAGTGCACTTCAGTGACAGAGAGACACTCTGTCCCAAAAACATAAAGTGACAGAGACTGAGGAAGCCACCCTCACACACACACAGCCATGCACTATGCACAAACATGTACACACACACAGACACTACTACTACTTGTCAAGTTTCAGTGTAGCATCAAAGAAAATCTGCTACTATCTGAAAAGACTGTTAAATGCTTTCTTCTTTTCCAACTCTGTACCGTCTGAGGCCAGAGTATCCTCATCACTCAAAATCATAGTCCTAAAGCCAGGCGCAGCTACGATCCTCAATTCTCCAGTCAGTCGTGGGCTTGTAAAAAATGTCACAACCGACAAACAAAATACTACAAGTCTCTTCTCACTATAAAGTTATTTTTCATAAAATGTTATTTATTCCAGCATGTAATAGCCTTTTTAATATTATTTTTAAATTAACTGATAACTTTCTTATTTATCAATTTTAATTTTAAACACAGTGAGTATTGCCAACACAAAACACACCTTTCATCTCAAAGGAAATAAGATTGTTTATTCTGTGAGCAAATTTGATTTATGTTAGCGCAAATCCATGCTCCAACATGGAAACAGTTTCATAAAGTTTCTATAGTAACAGAACAAAGGAAGCTGTAAACCAAGACACTTTTTTCAATACCCTGTTGGGGACAGCGATCAGCAATCAGGCAGTTCAGCATGTGGGGAAAGCCTTTGACACCTAATACTCTTCGCCCTCTGGCTGGTGGAAACTAGGTTTTGTTGATACACTACAAAAGGGTTTGTTGTTTTTCTCTGCAGGATGCTGGGTTGGCTTTACCTTTAGCGATGGGCTGTTCTGACATATAGAGGGGTAAGAAATCTCTAAGACTAGCCCAAGGCTCTGCGACAGCAACATCCTCTGCTCATCACGGAGGCTCGAATCAGTAGTCAGCCTTTGTATACATCTTTTTTCCAAATTCTCATTCACAATGGTGAGACGTATAATGGCCCCCAACAAGAACAGTCTACAGGGCTCTCAATAATTGTGCATCATATAAATGGTTTAGTTTGAGTGCCTAAAAACAACTTAAACCAATAGCTGGTACACAGTGGTAGATTTTGTAGACCCGAACACTTTCAATTCACCAAGCTTTTGTTAAATGCTTTTAAGCTTATTTTGATTTTGCTGATACTCAAAACAATCTTAAGAAGTAGGTGTAGATGGGCATGGCAGCACACGCCTTTAATCCCAGCGCTTGCTTGAGAGGCAGGGCAGGTGGATCACTGTGAGTTCGAGGCTAACCTGGTCGAAAGTGAGTCCAGGGCTGCCAGGACTACACAGAGAAACCCCGTCTCAAAAAAACAAAATAAAAAATAAATGAATAAAAATTAAAAAATTAGTAGGTGTAATTCATAATGCCTTTTAAAGATGAGGAAACCAGTACCTGAAAGACCACCATACACAGTTAACACCCTCAGCAGACAGTCAATCCTGAACTCAGATTGTGTTATTGTATTGCACATGCTTGTAACTGTAACTGATAACAGAAATACTTATAAATGAGGTAACAGTGAGAGCCAGGGAGCTCATCTAAAAATATTGATTCAGTCAGAAAGAAGTGAACTTGAGAACGGAAAGGAGGCAATCTAATGAAGGTTATATGGATAGAAGAAAGGCCAAGAAGAAAGGCTCACAGACAGATGCTGGTATTTGAGAGGATGATTCAAATGAGGCCCAAGAGTCCAACACTAGGCTACAGAATGTATTCAAAGGGCTGGAGAGATGGCTCAGTGGTTAAGAGCACTGGCTGTTCTTCCCAAGAACCCAGGTCCAATTCCTAGCACCCACATGGCAGCTTACAACTGTCTGTAACTCCAATTCCAGGGGATCTGACATACTCATACAGACACACATAATAGACAAAATACCGACGCACAATAAATAAATAAATCTTAGAGAAAAAAAGAATCTATTCAAATACCAGTTTGGAAGTCTAGCAGAGGGACACTGGTATCTCTTGTAGCCAGGTTCATTTGTATTATTGATACATTCTTGATTGCTGGCGTCCTTGTAGCACAACCTTCAGTGAAAGTCTTCGGGTGTTTCCTAATTGTCATATCCAGAGACAGTGACTGTATCTTAAATCCATTAATGCCAAAGTGCTAACTCTCAGACCTACATCACGTTTATATTTTGAAGTGACACTATCCTGACTGGGCTTAGTGACAGGAAGGGCACATATTGTCTGTATTTATGAAGGAGTCCTATTAAGGTCAAGAACAGCAATCTCTTCCAATTTCAAATTCTCCTAAGCTAAAAATTCTGCTGGGGTATGCAGATAAACTCTGCATAACCTTGCATTTTCTCCTTCCTGTAATATTTAAGCTATGAATCATTTCTGTTGGGGATGGTTTCTTTTGAAATGAGGGATCTAATATATGGAAGAATAAGAGCGGTCGGTGGCAGAGCAGCACTCGTGGTTTCTGCAATGCGACATTAAAGCCAACTATGGAAATTGGTACAGAAAGTAAAGCGAGACCAGACTTCTGTCAGTATGTTGGAAAGGAGGAATAAAGCCACAAAGCCAGACTATCAGAGTTCATCCACATCCCTAAGCAATGTGTTATCAAGTGAGGGATGGACTATGTAATCCTATGAGAGGTGAGGGTGGAAAACTGACTCAGTTACACATTTGGGAGACTGGAATGGAAAATACAACATGCATAAAATCTAAAACAGAAGAAAAAAACGAACTTACAAGCTTCTCTGAAGAACTTTAGATGAGATTAGGAAAAGCTTCTAATGTACAAAGAGTGACAAATAACCAACAATATTTTCTTTTCTGAGTATTCTCATTTCATGTCAGTGATTATGTAAAGAATTAGAAGCTTCCTTCACATCCAGATCACCCTAACATTATTTTTCCTTGAACTTCTAAGTTCATCAGATCCAAATCTTGTGTCTGCAGTTATTGAAGTAAGTGTGAAGCTGAGAAACAGAATGCTCAACATAATGACTGTGCTCCCTGGTATTTTCCATAGTGGAGTGGGCTGCCATACAACCTTCCTGTCTCCTAGCCACAGCCCATGCTTCAACATATGGTGTGCAGAACAGCAATGACTCAACATTTTGCTAGATCACAAACAAGCAGGAAGATGAAGCAGTTATTAAGGGCTGCAGATTCCACAGACAACTATGGTTTCCTTGCATGATACAAGTGAAACACAAAGAAAAAACTGGCAAAGACGACAGTAGTGTAGCAAGAATTTTGGTTTCTTTAAAAACCCAGTTATGTTGGGAACAAGTTTTCGTTTTAGGTGTGGGATATGGGGCTGCTTCAGATTGTCCACAGCAGCTATGATTTGCCTCATGCCTTGATAGGGGTGTGATTTTCTCAGGTAAAGATAGTTTACATTTGGAATTCTGGGAACTCTTCTAAATTTGAGAAAGGCTGTGGTGGCTGCTACTCCCCCTGCTGTTGCTTTTGCTGTTTGTTGGGTGCTGCGTTGCTGGTTGGAGCTATCCTGACTATGAAGATTAAAATTGCCCCAAGGAGCTCAGGGCAGCTAATCAGCAGGAAGTAATCTAAGGATTACTCCAAGGAGATGGATGCCCCCTTTCCCCTCTATCCTTCTTTCTTTCCTACCTAGTGTTGGAAGGGATAGGGGTGGTGTAGGGAGATAGGAAAAGAACCCAAAAAAGTAGCCAAAAGCCCTGCGACAGGGTAGGACTGGGAATGTAGTTCAGCTGGTAGAGGGTTTAGGCAGCAGGCCGTGGACTTGACTAACTTAATCACAGTGGCTCAGGCCTATAATCCCAGTACTTAAGGAGGTAGAGGCAGGAGGAGCAGAAGTTCAAGGTCATTCTCAGCTACACAGCAAATTCAAAGCCAGCCTAGGCTAAAGATTCTGAGATTCTGACTTAAAATTGTTTTAAGATCTTTCTTTCTTCCTTTTTTTTTTTTTTTTAAATAAAGGGTACCTAGGAGCTTCCCATTTAGGGCTTAGAAGGAAGAGGGTTTCTACATTTTCTGGCAGGCTGGTGTGAATTTCTGAAAGGCAGACTATAATCTGTCTCACTTTGAAGGGCTGGCTTTGGCAGTACAAGAAAGTGATCAACAATGTGGGATCTAGGGTTATGGAAAACTGCCTGTCCTGGCACTTGCTATCAGAATTTTACTTTACACAAGTCAAGGGCAAATGAACATTTGCTGTTATTATTACTATTAGTATTAGTATTATTTCCACGGAGATACCGTTATTAGATGTCACTAGAAAGAGTTCCATATAAAGTCTTCAGAATACTGGTGATACTGGAGTCTAAGGTATGACAGAGGGAGGCTCCTTTCTGTCATTCTGCAGCGAGGAACTCCTAAGCATTTCTTACACGATGAACAGCAAGAAGCCTGACAAAAGCCATTGTGACAAATACATGTATGTGTATAAAATATATGTACAACACATAACACATAAAGATATATGCACAAAATCAAGCAAAAAACACAATGCAGATATAGGTATTGATTAAAGCCATACAAAGCAAAATGTGATCATAAGCAGTACAAGAGACCTCTTAAATGAACACAGCTAAAAGTTAATAAATTCCTACAAACTAATAAGAAACATGTCAACAGAATACCTAGAAAACATCATACTTGGAAGAACTTTCCAAGATCTATCTTCATTTAAACAATCACTGTCTTCACTTTTCTACCACAGGTCTCAGAAGACTGGACCAATGCCAAATATACTTCATGTCTGAAAGGTAGTCCAGTGGGCCTCCAGGGTGGACAGGCAAATCATTACCTGTTCTTAAATACCTAAAGGGTCCCCTTTTTGACTTGAAATTCAAGTTAAATCCTCCTAATAAACAATGTTGCCATCCTAAAAGCAGACAAGTGATTTCTGTCTGGCACCTGTGAACAAGCATTTGGTCTAAAATGCTACCAGCATGCTTCCCTGCACGAGCACTGTTAGGGTGGGCCTCCAAAATGGAGAATACCAGGCACTGGAAAACAAAAGGTCATTGTCACTGGAACATGAAAAAGAAACGGGCAGAGGCAGCAGATCTCTGAGGCAGATCAGATTTCAAGGCCAGCCTGGTCTACAGTCTACAGGGTGAGTTCCAGGAAATCCAGGGCTACACAAAGAAAAAAAAAAGATTCAAACCCACAAGCACAGAGAGAAAAAATAGCAATAGAAAAATATTTTCATTGCTTTTATATTCTACAAGATATGAATATTTATCATTAATGACTTTAAATTCCTGTATATGACAAAATAAATGATAAATGATTCTTTAATACTTCACAACTGACCATCAAATCAAAGCAAGGACCAAGGAATTTTCTAGGGAGACAGCCTTGGGTGTGCTCACTTAGAAATAATCCAGAACTTACATTCTCTGTCCTTTACCTACTTTTTAACTTGATGTGTATTTTGTCTAAGAACAATTATCAATTATCTATTTTTCTGCATGTATGCTCACACTTACTTTTAATGTTGAGAAATAAGTAAACATGACTCCTTACAGTGAGTAACATTGCACAGACCAAATGTTAAGAGGAAGTAAAGAGGACAGTGTTTGCACAGGCCACAGCAATCCAAGAAGATCCGTACAAAAATTTTAAGATGATAATCAGAAATTAGAAGAAATGAACAAAATGTATCTTAGTATAAACCAAGCACTGTGATATATACTCAAAAGCTAGTGACGTAGTTTTCCACTCGAAAGGTGATGATAAACCCTTTCCTTAGCAAACTACACATACATTCACGTTTCACAAGAAATGTTGCACAAAGAAAAAAAATTCCACTTGATCACAAATACAGACTACCCTAAACACAGAATAAAGACAGCAATTTTTATGGTTTAAAAAGTTTGGAATGCCACCCACCAGAAGTTTCTTTGATTCTGAAAAAAAAATTTTTTAATTGAAAATGGAGACAATTGAAAGCACAGTTATAATTTTATCGATGAAAAAAATAACTAAATCACTTTATAAATCAAAAAGTACCATCTTAGTATCAGCTACGCTGTAGGTAAACAATCCAGATGCTGGCAAACAGCCCCACATCTGTTCCGGTACCACATTCTTCTGAGCAGAATTTTTCTAGTTCCTAGTTCAGAAATGAAATGCTGAAATGCAATGCTTACATGAAGTCAACAAAAATTAAACTTTTAAAAAGATGTTTTGCAAGCTTTTAAGAGATCTGTGCACAATGATATGATGTCAGTAACTAACATGAAACAGAACACTGAGCCCCTGACACAGGACAAGCTGACGAAGGAGTGTGGTCCACAGCAGCCAGCCCACAGAGCGGTCAGCACATCAGCTTAGCAAGGATGGTAACAACTGTCCCCGAAAAGAAAGGGTTACGACTCTTTCTTCATGGACAATTGATTCTGTCTACACAAACCTTCCTAAGAATGGTGGAAAATGAGCACTTTCACAACCCTCCAAAGTATCTGGTTAAGAACGTAAATCTAGACATTTGCAATCTGATTCACTTTGCAACAAAAAAGCTCCTTTTATTTCTCTTATTCTATGGCTTTGCTTTTGCGGCTTGACTCCCTTATGAAGAGGCAGAGAAGACTCAGAATATCCCATGAGGCAACACGCCAGCAATAAAGTATACTAAAAGTACTTTCCTGCTTTTTAGCCTCTTTGAGCACAGTGTGCTCCTCCCAAGGAAACTATTGATGGGATTTTCCAGATCAGTCAACAATATAAATCTCTCTACCAATCTCAACATCAGCTCAGCGCATTCCCTTCACACAGAATAATGTTAATGTAAATAGTAAACAGGTTGTTAATCCTGAGAGTCAAGGGGCGGGAGTTCAGATTGTCTAAATTAAAGCTGTATTTGAGTGCATTTTAGGCTGGCCAACCGGCTGTCTCCTGAGTCTGGGTTTTTCGAAAGTAGCCTCCGCTGGGTTTTTAAAGTTCTTCTTATTGGGGAGATCAATGCATTCCTGTTGACTTCATTATTGTTCCACTCAGCAAATCTCAATCATAATTAGAATTAGGAATTGCTAAGCATTAGAACTAGAAATTACATATCATATTCCAAATATACTTTCTTGCCTTTAAGTATAAAAATAACACAATAACCTGGAATTAATTGCTAGTGGCTAGTCTCCTTATAAATGCCATTATTTTAAGATTGCTAGAAACTAGACATATAGATTACATGTTTTATAAACCTATATTTTCTATCTTCATTTCCCATGCTTTCTTACAATGAAGCATATTTATAAATGGTATCAACCATAATGCAGAATTCCATCAGAAATATCAATAAATTAAAATTTCTTCATAATATACAGTGACTAGAGTATTTTACGTTCCCCATTCATAAAGAAAAGTTAAAATGAAAACAGTATGGAAGAGAGAAACCAGCTTATATGATTACCATAAACATACATGATTACCAACGGCCATTCAAGTCTGTCCATCCAGATCTACTTTGGCCAGTCCTGTTTACTCTGGTCCAAAAGGCTGATATCTACAGACTTGTGCTCTGGATTCTTCCCAGATTTGGTTAACTGAAAATACTATCATGGAATAGGAAGAGAATGCCTTTCAAAAGAAAATGAGGCTGCAGTATGGTACGTATGAAGATAGCATTGTAGTAAAGGTATTATTGATATATTAAATTTTGAGTGGTCCAGAATATTATATATTCTACTGATAATGTGCATGTGGTATGTTTATATTTGCAAATATCTTTCATTTCATAATAGGTTATATACATTAAATAGATACAAAAAAATAAACCTCTCTTTTCTTTTAAAGGTGCTTAAAGGGCAATACAATGAACAGAGATATCCCTTTCCAGTCTACAGTGATTTCAAAATACTCTTAACATCTTCAACAGAGGAGCCAGCTCCTCTCTGATAAACGCCTTTCCAAGTACCAAATTTAAAACTCAAACCTCACACATTTTGCTGGATCTCATAAGCCGAAGGGACAGAGGAAGCAGAGCGGCAAGTGCCATCTTGTGGGCTCCCTAGAAATTGTCTTCACTGGTTTCAGAGTTTCAGAACCAATCATTACAAATATTATAAGGTTCAAATAACCAAAATGTTATTGCAATTTACATAAGAAGATTAACTTTGTCAGGACCTTATATCAGTAACTACAATAAACCGTATTGGCATAAGCAGGAGTTTAGACAGCGTCTCACTTCAGCCCAGGCTGTCCTGGAACTTATTATGTAGCCTAGGCTGGCCTCAAACTCCAGCCAATCTGCCTGCCTCAGCCTCAGCCACCCAGCTGCTGGGATTATAGCCATGCACTACCATACCCAGCCCATTTATGGACTTGAGTAAGAGCCTTCTAAAGAATTTAGAATATTTTTAGTCACACCACAATATATGATCCTAACCCACGGAAGCTAGGCTAGGTGATGAAGGTTAAGACTGACATATACCAAATGGACTTAAAAAGCATCTAGTTGGTGGAGACGTTAGACTGATTCTCCCAGTTTTATGATATACCAAAGCTATAGCATACCATGTCTCAAAAGGGGAGAGGGCTTTCAAAAAAACAAAAACAAAATAAGTTATCAAGAATCTAAAATTTACAATGGAATTAATGAACAGATACAGTCATAACTTCATAACTCTGTGCACATCTGATAAGCAGAAGGTAGTAATGACTGAACGATTCAGGTGTCAGTGGCAATATAAGGTGCTTGCCTAGAGTCATGAGGCCTGGGTTTGAGCTTAGCTCCATAAAAAAGATGTTATACAGCATATAAACACTAAATATACAAACATACACACCTAACAGTCTAGTATAGACATACCAGATCCTTGTCTTTGATGTGAGAAAGCTGCATTTGTTCACAACAGTGACTGGAGCCACCCACTCTATAGCATGGCCTTTAGTTTGGAGATCATGCAGGTCAGCAGCATTACCTTTGGATTTTAAAAACATGTACCTTGCCTAACAGGCCCAGGCCCTAGGTTTGATCACTGGCACCACCCAAAACAATAACTGTTTCTTGTCATAAAAAAGATGTCAGCTGAAAATACATAGCAGAGGTGGGGAGATGGCTATTGGTAAGATGCCTGCCACCGAAGCATGGATACCTAGCTCAGATATCTAACAACCACATAAAAAGCCAGGGAAGTGTGTGTAACCCCAGAAGCAGTAAAGACAAAATCCCTGGAGCTCAGTGGCCAGAGTGTATCCTTGCACTTATGAAAAAACTATGATGAAAATTTTAGGGCCTTCCTTTTAAGTTATCTAACATTAATTCACTGAAAATAAATTAATTTTCTTTCCTCATCTAATAATGAAAAACAGCTTATTGTAAAATTCAAAAATGCTAGATGTTATCTGCTGAAATCTTATAATTTTAATTTAAAATTATTTTTTAAAAATGTAAGAAAATTTCAAATGCCTCTGTCTTGATTAGAAGAGTGAAGTCACACAGCACTGAGTGTGTGTGCGTAGCCACACCTCAAAGAAAAGCTGAGACTGAGTACCAACACTTCTTTCTCCACCAACTTCTCTGTAAGATAGAACATTTGTGCTTGCACATGTGGTGATGGGGGAGGGAAGGGTGGAGATTAGGGAGACAGAGCAAGAGCTCAGAGCTCCCCTGTCTGGACAGACCTCGGAGAGCAGCAGCAGAGGCAAAGCAGGGCTCTCTACATCACCACTTCATCTCTCTGGAAAACCCAGGATGCCAGGCCTCAAGAGTGAGTCTCCCTACAGCAACAATGTTTGCATCCTCTTTTTATTAGCCTATTACTGGTCCATCTTGCTTTTTCTCTATTTGAGATAATTTGTCCTCATGATTGCAATTGGAAGAATAGTGACAAGTCTAGAAGATCTGGGTTTTGTCAAGGAATGTATCTTCAAAGCCTAGAATTATCTTTTAAATACCACAATGAAGAAAATTGTGAAATTTTGTTTCTTAGAGATTCTTCTCATTCTGCTATTTTTGTTTGTTTGGTTGGTTTTTCCAGATAGGGTTTCTCTGTGTAGCCCTGGCTGACCTGACACTCACTCTGTAGACCAGGCTGGCCTCAGACTAAAGAGATCTGCCTTCCTCTGCCTCCCAAGTGCTGGAATAAAGATTCTCTGTTTTAACTATTCAGGCTATACATGCACACCAGGAGCATCTCTGGAACCCTGAGGAGTTAAAACAGCCGAAACAGTAACAGCACCAAAACAGCACAGAGAAGCAGCAGAGGCGGCTTCGCCAACAGCCCCACTGCCACACCAAGCGTTACAAGCATTCATGGGGTCCTGTAAGGCCGTGAATGCCCCCCGCCCCCAACCCCTCTGATAGGATCTTCCGTGGGGTCTGCCTGCCTCGATCTCACTATTCCGCTGAGCAAGGCACTGAACTCCAGACCACACTGCTTCTATGTCCCAAGTGCTGGGACGGATGTGTACCGCCATGCCTCACTACTGGGTTTACCTGCTTTAGCTTAATATGTTCTAGCACGTTCTGAAAGACAATTGTGTGAGCTTTGTGATCCACTGCTTCTTATTTTCTCCTGAAAACATGCAGGGAGCAGGGTACAATGGTGCAGTTGTAAACTCAGTACTCAGGAGACAAAAGCAGGAGGGCTATAAATTCTGGTCTAGCCTGGACTACATAGAGTTTAAAGCTTAACAACGGTTACACAGTGAGACTCTATCAAACAGAAAGAAAAACAAAACACTGACAGTCCAATTTCTAAGTAGAGGACTAGTCTATGAATGCTCTCTGAACTTGGCAACCCACCAGGTCTGAAAGGCAGACTTAAAGATGATGCCCCTACCACCATCACTGTGAACACCTGCAATGCTCTGAAGGAACCAGAAACTATCACACCCAAAGCTTCTCGAATTTCTCTCCCCTGCAAGAGGGTCTCTCCTGGAGGAGGTTTTATTTCCAATGAAACACTGAAGAGGCCAGCTAATCAGCCTGGATTACCAAATCCTGTATGCAGATACTGACATCTGCCTCTACTTTCAGTCTGAAGAGATCGGTATAGGATACAAAACATTGTAAGTCCAATCATCATTTCACCACAAACTTCAACAACTGTGCTGACAAAAACAATCAATCTAAGAGTAAGAGATAAACTTGTTCTTAGAGACCACAAAATTGCAAGAATATACTATGTGTGTCTTCCTTTAAAAACCAAAGATAACTGGTCAACAACAAAAAATATAGAAGCAGCATTCTGAGCTATGGACTATTGCTAACTCAATTAAAATTACAGTGACAGCCATCTCCTGTAACCAGGCAAGACTTCCAATGGAGAGATTGGGACACCAACCCAGCCATAAAACCTTTAACCTACAATTTGTCCTGCCTAAAAGGTGTGCTGGGGTAAAGATGGAGTAGAAATTGAGGAAATGGCCAACTAATGACTGGTCCAGCTTGAGACCCATTCCATGAGAGGGAGCCCCCCCTGGCACTGCTAATGATAATCTGCTATACTTGCAGACAGGAGCCTAGCATGGCATGTATCACAGAGGCTTCTCCAGCAACTGATGGAAACAGATGCAGAGACCCACAGCTAAACTTTAGGTGGATCTTAGAGAATATTGCTTTAGTGGCGGAAGAAGGATTGTAGGAGCCAGAGGGGTCAAGGACACCACAAGAAAACCTACACACTCCACTAACCTGAGCCCATAGGGACTCACAGAGACCGAACCACCAACCAAGGGGCATGCATGGGACTGACGTAGGCCCTCTGCACATATGTAACAGTTGTGTAGCTTGGTCTTCATGTGAGCCTCCTAAGAGCAGGAGCAAGAACTGTCTGTGACTCTGTTGCCTGCTTTGGGACCCTTTCCCCTAACTGGACTGCCTCTTCTAGCCTCAATAGGAAAAGAAGCACCTAGTCTTACTGGAACTTGATATGGCAAGGCTGGATGACATCCATGAGGCCGGCCCTTTTTTGAAGAAAAAGGGAGGAGGAGTGGATTGGTGAGTGGGGTGAGGCTGGGGAAAAGACTGGGAGGAGAAGAGGGAAGGGAAACTTCGGTCGGCATGTAAAGTTAATTAATTAAGTTTTATAAATTACAAAGTGAGAAAATATGAAGTTATAACCCTGAACACAAACTACAGAAATGTACTGCTTTGGACCAAAAAGACAGCTCAGCTGGTAAAGGTGCCTGCCACCAAGCCTTATGAACTGAGTTCAACCCCCAGAGATAAACAGAAGGAACACCAGTACAGGCTGAAGATGGGAGTTGATATTAGAAATGGGACAGCAGGACGGAGTGTAGCTGTTTAAAGAGCTTACGGGAGCCATTTAGTTTTTGAAACATCACGTTGTGGTCAGGAAAAACTATTCTAATAATGATGGTTCTTGGACTACATCCTTTGTCATCCCTGCCTCATACCAAGAAATACACGCACTCTAAAACTGAAAGGTGAAGTCAGGAGAAAGGAGCAATCCTGAGACCAGCTGAAGGAAGAATAACAAGGTGGCTCGGAACCACACACTTGCCCTGACTCACTGTGCCCCTTCACAAAGCACAGTGGACAGCTTAACCCTCAATTAGCCCATGCTCAGAACCTAAACCACACTACTCAGAACACATGGGGGCAGTTCTGTTGTTCGGGGAAAGAGCAGAGTGGTCTATAGACACGCAATTGTCCTAGAGGCTCTCAGAAACAAGGCCAACTTCTAATGCTTCTGCAGTGTGCTTTCCACTGGAAGGGACATTCACACCTGTCATGCGGCACTTGTGGAAAAGGGACTGGATGTCTGGAAGTTAATGACAGAGTCTGAGGTGGGCCTGAGCTACACAAGACTGTCTGGTGGGGAAAGGGTGTAAAGTTTCCTTTCAGTCCAGCCCATGATTTAAACTCAGATGGTATCTTACTAACTTAGCTGAAATCTACATCCCATTTAACATTCATCCTTTGAAAGTGTTGCTAAAGTGTGTTTTTAGTGTTGTCATGAAGTATTCCCTTTTATAACAAAAAGTCAAAGGAAGAATACAACGTAACTTTGTCAGACAATTTATTTAACATGGTTTTTCACTGTTTAACATGGCCACCCTGTCCTGTTACTTTCTTCCTATCTTTCATGTAAGAGTAACAAGTAGGCCAGTGAAATGGCTCATCAGGTAAGGTCATTTGCTACCAAGACTGAGTGAGGACCAGAGTTTGATCCACAAAACCACATGGTAGAAGTTGAGAACTGAGTCCCACAAGTTGTTCTCTGACCTCCACGTGTGTGCTACAGTGTGCACATGAAACCTTCAAGTACACACTTAAACACACAAATAAAATTTTTTAAAAAATTAAGATTTACATCAACCAACCAAGAAAGAAAGAAGTAAGGAAGGAAGGAAGGCAGGAGGAAAGAAAGGAAGGAAGGAAGGTGATGCATTTAATCCCAGCACTCAGGAGGCAGAAGCAGGTGGATCTCTGTGAGCTTGAGGCCAGCCTGGTCTACAAAGCAAGTTAGAGGGCAGCCAGGCCTACACAGAGAAACCCTTGTCTTGAAAAACAAAAAACAAACAAATTTACATCATCCAATAAAAAATCAAAGACCTGAACGTGGTGGCTCGTGCCTGTAACACCAGGACTTAAATTGAAGCAGAAGGTGATGTCAAAAACAAGCATAAAAAGAAAGAAGAATGAATTACAGTTTACAGAAATCATTTTCTAAATAGGAAAACATTGCAGTTTTACAGAGAAAGTTCAGTGATTTTGTTATGTACTGTAGTAGGTAATGTCCCTCCATGTGAGATTAAGGAAGCATCCCTTAGCCATGGCAAAGAGAACATTTGGAGAGCCTGAGAAAAGCTACACCAGCTCAGCCGCAGCGAAGTCCTCTGATTCAGATGCCTCAAGGTAAGAGCAAAGTGCAGTCTCCACATTATCCCAACCTGGTTAAAGAGAACGAATTGTTTTGCTTATGCCACCTCTTTCGAACTCTTATTGAAACCATGCGCACATGCCTGTGTGTTGCATGTGTGAATAGCTCAAAGAGTATTTTTCTACCAGATTTCTTACAACTGCTTTAAATCAGTCTAAAATACAGAAGTAGCTATTGGAGCTCAAAGTTAAAAGACAAATAATTCGTGTCCCTTGTTGATACAGGTAATTCATCAAGTAATCCAGACTCGCCTAGAGCTCCCAGTAATCCTGCCTCAGACCCTCATGCCCTGGGATTATAAGAATGCACCAGGACTCCTAGCCATTTCCTCTTTTTATGCATGAATCAGACCCTCGAAGTCTATAGAGAGAAGCACACTGTGACATCGCTGTTGCCACTAAATTTCCATGCAGAGAACAGCAGGGAAATAAATGTCTGTTTGGAAAGAGTGATGTTAAAACAGAAAATGGCTGGGAGGTGGTGGTTTACACCTTTAATCCCAGCACTCAGGGAGGCAGAGGCAGGTGGATCTCTGTGAGTTGGAAGTCAGCCTGGTCTACAGAATGAATTCTAGGACAGCCAAGGCTATACAGAAAAACCCTGTCTTGAAAACCAAAAAAGACAAAAAATGCTGACAAAAGTGGATTTTAAAAAGTTAAAAGTCAAGCTGGAGAGATGGCTCAGAGGTTAAAAGCACTGGCTGGTCTCCCTAAAGGTCCTGAGGTCAAGTCCCAGCAATCACATGGTGGCTCATAACCATCTATAGTGAGACCTGGTGCCCTCTTCTGGTGTGCAGATACACACACAGGCAGAACACTGTACACATAATAAATAAATGAAATAAAAGGAGATTTCTAAAAAACAAACAAAAAAGTTTAAAAAAATTAACATTAATAGCATTATATATTAATATGTTATTAATATTATATATATATATATCACACACCCAACTGCTATCTCCAAAGATTAGGCTATTTATAAAGTGCTATCCTGAAGGGGAACCATGTGTGTCATCAATATTTCTTTACTTACATGTTGCACACAGAAGGCAAACATCAGCTATAACAACTATGATTCTCTCTCTCTTTTTTTTTTGTTTTTGTTTTTTTGAAGTAGGATTTCTCTGTGTCCTGGAGCTCACTCTGTAGAACAGGCTGGACTCTAACTCTGATATCCACCTGCCTCGGGATTAAAGGTATGTGCCACCCCTCAGCTAACAACTATGATTCTTCTCACTCTTTTATATGATGCTAGATTAAAAAACAAACTCTAAAGCTGTAAATCTAAAACCCTGAGAAAGGCAGATGGGTTCTGACCATCAGGCCACCTTCTCACAGTCTTTAGACTAAAAGGAAAGTGGTAGCTCAGAAGTGCACTTAGTGTTCTTCTAGAGAACCCAGATTCAGCTCCCAGCATCCACAAGGCAGTGCACAACCATCTGTACTTGAGCTCAGAGGATTCAGATGTTCTGAAGTACAAATTCCAGGCATGCACACGTATACAGAGACTGAACATTAACACACATGAAACACGTACATCAAACAAATGTCACCACGGAGCACCTCTGCAGCTAGCATTTGGTCACAGATGTCATATTGAAAGCATTCAGTTGTTTAGGACAATCAAAATTTGCTAGGTATACACACACACATACACACACACAAACATTCCCATTTAGCAAACTTAGCATTTCCATTTAACTTCTCTGAAAAACATCTACAGAGATGCCTATAAGCAGCTGTGTTAGGACAGTGACAAATCCTACACAAAATACACAATGAAAGGTTTCTGTGGCCAGGAAGCTGAGGGAAAATGGTGACTTAGTAACTTTTTCTAACACTGGCAAAACACCATAACCATGGCAACTTACAAGAGAAAGTGTTTAATAACAGTAGACTCCAGTGACACACCTCCTAATCTTTCCCCCGAACAGTTCCACCAACTAGGAACCAAACATTCAAATACCTGAGCCTACGGGAGCCATTCTCAAACCACACTCACAGCCTAGCCCCTGCAGGTGAGTAACCACATCATCACGCAAAAATCATTCTGTCCAATCTCAAAGGTGCCCGTAGTCTTTCTCCGCCTCCACACTTTTTAAAAGGCCAAAATCTCTAAGATTCAAGGCACTCTCTTTACTACAGATCCTGTAAATCAAAAGGCAAATTACAGAGTTCTAACATACAGTGGCACAGAATACATATTGCCATCCCCAAAGGGAGGAATCAAGGCACAGGAAGAAAATACTACACCAAAGCAAGACCAAAACCTAGCAAGGCAAACCCAACCTTCCTAATACTGCAACCCCTTAACCTAGTTCTTCATGTTGTGATGACCCCAACTATCAATTTATTTTTGTTACTACTTCATATCTGCAATTTTGCTACTGATATGATTTATAACATAAATATCTGATATGCACTCCCCGTGAAAGGGTCATTTGCCTTCTAAAGGGGTCATGACCCACAGGCTGAGAACCACTGTTTCAGCTCCACGTCTGATGTCTGGAGGCTTGTGCAGCTCTGCCCTTCTACCTTTACTGACCAAAACACACTTTTTTATCTTGAGCTGGTTCTACACCCTGTCTGAAGTTCTCCTTAGCAGACGTCCCAGGGCTCCAACATCTTCAGCATCTCGGAGTCTCTAACACAATCTAGGCTTCTTTCACAGCTTCACGAAGTGACCTCTCTGGGCCTCCATTCAGAGGATCCCTGACACACAGCTGTCCCCTGAATCACATCTGCATCAGCTTTTCTCTGTTACTACTTTTTAGGAGCAGGAAACCCCTCATGCCTTTTCTTTATACACAGTAGAAGCTTAGCTACATGGGTCTTGCCATGGGCTCACCCTCCCTCTATTCCATTTCAGATCAGGCCTTTCTCTAATCTTCTCATCTCTTCTAGGACAGCTTTGGCTTACATAAATTTCATGGTGCTATTTTCTCCTCAAACCTCATTTTGTATTTCTTTTTGCTCTACTTTTTGCTCTTTTTCATAGTGAACCTACAAAACAATGATTACTAACAACCATGTGACAGAGTCCAACCATAGTTGGCTGTCTTGAAATCTCCCCCAACAAGGAAATCAATCCACTACTTTTCAAGTTAGCCTCAGGCAGACTCTTAGGACAAGGGTAGAAAACAGCTACATTCATTGCCAAAATATCCTAAGAATGTTCTCTAGCCCAGCTGCTAACATTGCTCTCCCCTGAAACCTCAGGCTGTGCTCCTGTGGTCCACACTGCTGTCAGCACTACTGTCTTCCCAGGCAGTTAAGGCCTACTCACAGTGCTCAATCGAGTTCCTAGTCCAAAATCCCAAAGTCATCCACAGTCCTCCAGAAAACAGCAGGGTCAAGCATGTCACAGCAACAGCCTATTCCCTGGTACAGTTTCTGTCTTCATGACTTTTCTATTGCCGTGACAGACTCCATGACCAAGGCAATGTATAAAAGAAAGCATCTGCTGGACGCTAGTGGTGCGCTTGGGAGGCAGAGGCAGATAGATCTCCCTGAGTTCTGGGACATCCAGGCTATTCAGAGAATCCCTGTCTCAAAACACACACACGAATGCACAAAAAGAAAGGGAAAGAGAAAAGGCATTTAATTTAGAATTACAGTTTTGGAGTGCTAGGATCCTTGATGACAGAGTAAGTTGTGGTGGTAGAACAGCTGAGAGCTTTGACCTTAATTCACAACTACAAGAGAGCACACTGGGAATGGTGCAAGTCTTTTGAAAATTCATCCCATCCCCACCCCTCCCCCAGTGATAACACATCTCCAGTGAGGCCACGCCTCCCAATCCTTCTCAAACAGTACCACCAACTGGGGATCAGGTATTTAAATATATATGAGCTTCTTGGGGCCATTCTCCTTCAAACCACCACAGAGGGTAAGAAGGGACTTTATAAGTGACCTATGGCTATAATGATGGCGACCACGCTGGTGGGGGTAAGGTAGCACCAGCACCGACTATCCAGACAGACAAGCATTGTTCAAAGCTCAGCCAGGCAAGGAACTGTGCTAAGCACCCAAACTCATCACTGGCTGCTAGAAACCACAAGCCCTTAAGCTATAAATGATGAGATTCTGGCCAAAAGATGACGTGATAGCATGGTAATTCACCCAGTTCTGCCAACTAGAGCTCGACAGGTATGGCCTGTCACAGGATCCTGTCAGGCTCTGCAGCAGCAAGGCCTAAATTGGATGACCTCAGACTTTCCTATTCTCCTAGTAATCACTAGGAAATAAGCACTGCCCTATTTGGTAGATTCCAGAAAAATGTCCAAGGTGTACATTCCTGACTACAGTCAGGGTGAGTGAACTGCGAGTATGCATTGGAGGCCTGGGAAAGATAGTTCCACAGATCCTGCATGCTGTGGCGAGATCTGTAGACCCAATGAGCAAAGCCAGGGAGGTAAGTCTATCTGAAATATATTTGTCAAGTTTTGAGGGGAAAGACTGTAAAAACTGTATCAAGCTGGAGACATGACTCGGTAGACACACACACACACACACACACACACTGAGAGGGCTAAGAGATGGCTCATTAGGTAATGCTCTTGCCTCTCACGAGTCAGGTCCTGTTTATCCAGAATTCAGATCCTCAAAACTCATGACGACAAATGGAAATAGGCAGATCCCTAGTGCTGTTGACCAGCTTGGCAAAGTTCTGCCCAGTGAGAGATCCTGTGTAAAAGAAGTTTTTTCTACTCCTGTTTTAACTCCCAAATAATGACACGGAGACCTATTACATTTATTAAAAAGCTCTAAAGCACCAAGCTGGACAAATACTCATTTATTCTAACCCATCCACATGGGTCTGAACAATTTCCCAAACACACACCCCATTTCCTGCCATCTAGTCTTGCCCTAGCGGCTCGTGCTCCATCTTTGTCCTTGTGGCAACTCCCTCACGGCGATTCCCTCATGGCCTCCTTCTCCTCTCTCTCCAACCTGGGACTCCCTCCTTGAGATCAGAAGTCCAACCCTAAGTCTTCTGCCCAGCTATTTGCTGCTCAGCTCTTTCTTAACCAATCAGAGATGATGGTGAACAATTTTACACTGAGATAGGAGATTCTCCAATAGAAATGACAATGGCCACATCTGGGCAACCAGATCTCTGGGCACATAAATCAGCATCCAACAGACAGCGCATAAAACCATCTCCCAACAACCCTGCTTGAACAAAAAGTACAAGGAATCTCAGGAACAACACTAAGGTTTTAAATGCACAGTGACACCAACACATAGTCATTGAGGGTGGTTTCCAAGGAATGACACCTGAGGATGACCTCTGAACTCCACGTGAACACATACACACACAAACGTGCACACACATACACTACACACTCAAAAATAGGTGTGCATACATACAAAAACACTTAATAAGAGCTTCTAAAATTAACTAAATTAACTTCTAGCAATTACCAATAAAAATATCACATACATCTATAAAAAGTGAATGAAAATTTAAAACACAAGTTGAGAAGCTAGACTAGACTCTTGTAAATACTCTTGGAGTATACCAAGACACTCGAGACAGCCACGGACCTAGATACTCAAGGCAGCCAGCAAGGGAGACTCCGAAAAGTCAGAGCAACAAGCTGATGACTCTCAGAGTGCGCGCATCGAATCCCCACAATCTTTGCTTTTCTTTTTTGGCAGGGTTTCTCTGTGCATCCTTGGCTAACCTGGACTCACTCTGTAGACCAGGCTGGCCTCAAACTCACAGAGATCCACCTGCCTCTGCTGGGATTGCAGCCACTGCCACCACCACCACCCAATCCCCACATTCTTATTACCGTCTGACAGACCTGCTCCTCTGTGTTGGTTATCAAGAGTAAACAGACCTGTGGTCTTAGCATTCAAGAGGCTGAGGCAAGAGCATCGATAAGCTCAAGGCCCTGTCTCAAAAAACAAAACAAAAACAGAAAAAAAGAGAAGAAAAATAGGCTAGGGTGTAGCATGATGGAGGCCATAGGCACCTAACTCCTCTTCCACTTCCTAAAAGACTGAATATAAAGACAAGAAGTGCTTCTAAAACCAAGTAAACGGCAGTAACATCTAAAGTAAAATAAAATCCAATTCTCCTAACTCCTGGGTACTTCTCTTCACATATGCAAAAAGGTGAATTGTGAATTGGGCCAAGTTGATCCAATCTCCTAGTATTTACTTGTAACTCAATAGCTCTCAAACTTGGGTGTGCTCCTAAGAGTGTCCCTTTAAAAACCTCTTCCCCCTAGACTTTGACAAAAGCATTTACATTTAGCAGAAAGACAGATGACACAAGAAATAGAAGTGGTCTGCACCAGACACAGTTAAAAACAGCTGCTGCTCCATAAAAAAAAAAAAAAAAAAGGTGGGTGTGGCCGCTCATCCCTATAATCCTGGCACCAGGCTGCTGAGTAAAGCCTAGGCTACAGGAGGAAGAGTCTCTCAGTCTCTTTCACTCTCTCTGACCCTCCCCCTCTTTCTTACCCACTCCTACTTCTATTGAGAGGTATGCTTTATAATACACCAGCATTCACACTGTAACAAAGTAAATTCTTGTAGACTGAATTCTATTTGCCACAAGCAGATCTTAGAATCCAGAAACCAACCCATTCACGCTGAAGGATGGGGGCAGTTTTCCATACAAGTAGAATTCCACACCCTTCTTTTCCTCATTTCCACCTAAATGAAGGCTTACAAGTTAGGAATCCTTTCAAGAGTACTGTTTTCCCAGTTTAATTGCTCTGTTTATCAGAAATGTCAGTATTCTGAAAAATACTATTTTCATAGATGACCACAATTTACTTTTGAAATCATTAAAAAAGCAGAATATCGCATTAGGAAACAGGACAGGTTAATCAGATATTGTTTTAAAGAGATCTTCTGGAAGTCTTGCTACTGTGTATTAAGTGCAACAGTTGCTAATTCGCTACCACCATTGCTTCTAAAGAAAATATCAGCTAAGAGTTCAGCCTTACAGCATTTATAATCTTTGAACAACAAAAAGTCCCCATTTAAATAATGCAGATTTAAATACAAGGTAGGGCAAAACAACGGTGAGATGTTATTCTTCAGAAAAAGAAAAACCAGAACTGATGCCAGCAGCTGCATTCACTCGGAGGTGTTTACAACAAAAAGCATTTATGGTATGTGACAACGTAACTGCCTGCTCAGATGGCATAATGAAAACTTAACTGGAAGCTGGACATGCTGAATAACTTAGGAGAAATGTCCTCGTGGTCACTGATAATACATCACTGTACCTTGCAACTCTGAAAACCTAAATTCTCTGCAAACCTGAGTTTTGACATACTGAGTTCTCTTGAAATGATGTTCCAAGGTCTGTTTTTGTGAAAGAAAAAAACAGTGCATTTCCCCCAGGCCACTGTAATTGCAAACTGTCTCAGCCATTGAAACAATGGTGTTACAGTAACTACATCCACAAAATAATATTTCCCAACCAATACTCAAAATCACGCTGCTGATCCGTCACCTTCCAGTAACCAACTTTCTTCTGTACTCTTTCGTCAGAGCACACACATTTGCAATTTTAACCAATACCGAATTAAGTTCACCTATTATTCTCGTCTCCAGTGCAATGTACCAAGTCCTCCTCCCAAATGCCCAACAATCCAACAGGAGGCAACACATAGACGGGGCAATTGTAGAAAGGCTGGAGATGCTCTCACACCGTGTTCAAAATAAATAAACTTTCCAGGATCTTTATTTACCGACTTGGGAAAAAACTGGTTTGCACACAACTAGCCAACTTCCCTGGTAAGTTGGCACGTCGGAGACGAACCGTGCCTTCACCGCGACCCCAGGACTGGCCCGGGAGCTCACGCCCATCGGCCCTGCCGGAGAGGAGACAATGGGAGCGGCGCGCGGGGCCGCGCTCCAGGAGCCCCGACGCGCCGGCCGGCCCGCCCCGCGCCCCCCGGGCCCCGCACGCGGCTCCGGGGCGCGGCCCATCCGCGGCGGGGCGCCGGGGACCGCACTCACCGAACAGGGTCAGGGCCATGGTGGGGCCGCGCCGCCCGGCGCTCCTGGCTCCCGCGGCGGCCGGCAGACGGCACCTCGGCGGGGCGGCGGCCCGGGGGGCGTGGCGCGGAGGCCGCGGGGGGCCGCGGCGAGGAAAAGTTACGCGCGCGTCAGCGAGGGGCGCGCCCGGCCCGCGGCCGCCCGGCCAGCCGCCGCGCGCCCGCACCTGTCGCCGCCATGGGCCCGCGGGGCGCGCGCGCGCGGGCGGGCGGGCCTGAGGCGCGGCGGGCCGGGCGGAGCGACGGCGGCCGGCGCTCACCGCGCACCCCGCGACCTCGCGGACGCCATCTTGCCGGAGCGCGCCGCTCTCCCGCCGGCCCCTCGGGCGGCCCGGCGAGCGTTACCATGGCGACGGGCGAGCGCGCGCGGCCCACGGGGGCGCGCCGGAGCCGCGGCGCGCGCGGTGAGGCTGTGCCCCCCGGAGGCGGCGGCGGCGGCGAAGGCCCCGGGGCGAGGCGGGTGCGGTTCCTGACATCCCAGGCTTTTTCTTGAATGGGATGAGAGCCGGAGGGGGACGCTCGAGCCCGCGGGCGGGTCTCCCGGGGCCCGGGTTCGTCTGAGGATACGGGCTCCTGCCGGCACCCTCAGGGTTAACCGGCAAGCGGTCCCCGCTGGGCGCCGCTAACCTTCCCGGGGGATCGAGGAGCCCCTCGTGTTTCCGATCGGTACACCCGGAAACGGGTAATTGGAAAGCATCAGGAATCATTTAACGTAATTCTTAGAAGGCAGGTGCTTCGATTCCTACTTTGTTCTGTTTTTATCTTGTGGATGTTGTCGGAGGGGGAAAAAAAATCAGCATTCCTCATTGCCTGGCGCCTCATTCCTCCGCCACAAAAGATCATTCTCCCGAGCTTTTGGTGTTTTTTCTGATAATCACAGGCAAGGTCTTTAGCTCTAGTGTTTTCTTCTCGCCTTAATTAGTAAGAGGCCGTCCAACGCCTTGAGATTTTTGAAAGGCTCAACTGTGATGTTTTCGTCATTTTCGCCTTATCTCTCTCGCTGCTACCTCTGTTCGCTCTAAAATGGTCCTTTTCCATCCTAGTTTCTCTGTTTAGGGTTTGATAGCGTTCCGGGTGTGTTACCGTGTTCGTTCTCCCTCAGGTCCTCATTTTCTCCTGCATGTACCTCTTGTTGTACAAGCTCCTCGAGTTCCCTAGTGTCGTTTTTCCTTTTTCTCTAATTTTCAGCCGGTTATTGTGTTATATAAATAGCTCCTATTTAATGTATCTCAGGGATCAACTCTTTACAAAATGATAATTAGTACCTCAAATAGAACTACACTAATCTATCATCATTTCAGAGCATACTCAGGCATCAGATGAGGGTGGGGGGGAACCGGTTGGAAGGAGGAGCCAAGCCTTTTGTTTCAAGACAGTTAACTCAAAAAGAAAGAAATATTAAAATAATCAGCATGAGTGAACAAATGTCTAAGCGTTTGATCTTATAATAAAATAGGCTTTCATTAGCCACTGGTTTAAAAACTATTTTTTGAAATCTTTAGCATTTTTAAATCTTTATTGAGAATAATGCAATTTGATTTTATGCAATCCCCTTTTTTCTCGTGAAAAAAAATTACACACGGCTCATCAAGATAAATGGAAACTCAAGGCTTTGTGGGACAGATTTTATAGCCATATTAAGATCTCTTTTGATCTGCTCTGCATCCTGATACATCAGTTATCTAGAGACCCCATTGTCTCAACCTGTGGTCTTCTGTTCTAGTCACTGAGTTTCTTTAAGGAGCCAATGGAAACACTATCCTTCTTCCTAGAAAAACTGTTTATGCACATAAGCACACACACACAACTTGCACAATTTCAGAAGGATTTTTTCAGGAACCCCATGTCATCCCCTATCCTTTCTAATCTCAAAAATGGTTTGCTTCTTATAATCTAAAAAGACCCTTTCATCGAATTTTCAACAGATTTAAAGAAAAGAAAAATAGAGGACCTGGTGGTTTAAAGATTTTTCCCCATATGTGTGTACTTACTTAATGACAGCTAATAGGAAAAGCTTAGGTTTCTGCTGTTCTCCCAGACAACCTCCTTCATCCCCCCATCCTCCACCACTTTGGAACATGTTTGGTTTGAATTTAAAAGGAAAAATCTGTTTACTATTAGAAGCAAAGCAGCAAGGTGAATACTTTGTCCACGAAAGTTTCACATGCCTGGGTCCCCTCTAAGCCCACAGGGTTCTATCTTGCTCAGAGTCTCCATTCAGAGGCACCTCTCTTCAGGACCATGTGTCCATGGAGGCTAAGAACAGAAAAGTGCCTGTTTTGTTAATTCAGTTTACTGAGAGGTACCAGAGTGTCAAGGCTTTGGGTGTTTTCAGTTCAGTTTGCTGGGAGTGTTCTCTGCCCCTGACGGTCTGATCTGATTCACCCACAGTGCAGCTCTGGTTACTGGAGCAGCCCTCACTTTTTTACTAACAGCAATAGACCCAGGAATGGACCCAGCATAGACTCAGTGGAGACCTTCCCATTGCCCTCCTCTTGTCTACAGGAGACCTTGATAAAACCATGCTCTACACGGACAGCTATTAGAAAACTATGTGAAATAGTTACAAGGTGAGTGTTGCCATCTTACTCCTCAGAGCATCTAGCTCTTGTAAGTGATGTCTTCCCGCTGGCTTCCATGGTTTGATGCTCTAACAAAATGCTTTCCACACTTCATCTCAGTGTTCTGTCGTAGTAGTAGTGGTGTTTGTAACATTGCCTTAGCCATTGAGAAATAGTGTGCCTCTTTCTCACTTGACTGGAAATAAAGCGATAGCCTTCTGCTTCAGAGTCAATGTGAGGAAGGGCGGTAACTACCCAGAAGTGATTATTATGGGTGGTGATTTGGGTCATTTATAAACCAGGCAAAGGAAGAATTTGCTTTTCAGAACACGCACATTTTCATTCAAAGATTTAATTTTGGCTTAACAGGAAAGTAATTAGAAGAGCCAGATCTGCTTGTTCTGTTACTAATTAGTTGTTAGATTTTAAACAAACATTTTACTCCTAGTCCTTCTCGCCCTCGTTCATAAAACGAAAGGATGAAATGGTGGAAGTAGGTTAATTCTAACAACCTTCCTAGGCACTGCGACTTTTAACAGTCTTTAAGTGGCGTATGGATGGATTGGAAGGTGTTTGAATCTTTAGTACATTTAATGTGCTCTTTATGTCAAGTCCCTAAGTGCTCAATAAAGCCAAGAACTTGGATTTCTTAGAGCACTGGTTCTCTTCTTGCATTCATAGTGGGTTACACTAACAGTGCTCACTCACTTCATAAAGGAATCTTTTCCGGGTTCAGCAGCGTTAAAATTAAATGTATCATGAGGACTCTATTTTACATTTACTAAAACAGTTTCTCATTTCTATCTAAATTTTGTTGACTAAACAGAACTTACACCATCCTTTAAAATCCTTTTTCACATCATGAACTAATGGCTTATTAGAGTGTTTTAAGTTTCCTTTTTTTTGCTGCTCATTTAGTTTCATTCCCATTGGTAAACATTGATTTGTTCCTCAGTTTTGAATGAAGCAGAAATTAATGAGGCAGCTTCTGTCTCACAATAACAAGTTAAAATTATAGCACTTTATCATGTCAACACAGCTTTAAACACTGGCATACCAGCCGTATTAGGTCGGTTCCCAAAATAGCACAGAAGTTTGCTATTGAAGGAAAACATTACAGTTTTTCTGCTAATTCAATAGAAACATTTTCTATTCCAAAGCATAGCCATCACAAAGGTTGAAATTATTTATTTAAATTTTAACAGTCTCTGACTGTGCACCAGCTCTGTCCTGTGTTTATGTTATCAGCTGGCAACTTTGTTACCATTGTGTGAATGTCAGGTCGGTGTTTGTTGTTAATAATGTGTTCCTTAAACTATTAATAAGGATGAGATTGTTCCTTCTTTTAGCTCAGGTTTTCTGAATAAACACTACCTGATATTTGTGGCAATTTCATGACTTAGAAGTAGTATTTTGAAAGGACAAAGCTTTATGTATACCACAGTAAGACAGCACTTAGCGTGAACATAAGGATTTAGATCATAAAGAGGGGAAATGCATCACAAACTGTAAAATTGTCCATTACACTTAAACCACTTAAACTAATGTTCAGAAGAATCGATTGTGTTCTGTTGACCACCAGAGGGTGCCTAAATTGTATCCACCAGAGTCACAGTATGCCTTAGAAATGGCATGAACTTAATCTGAGAAAAGTGTATAAGGAACCGCAAGAATCGAAGCCGAGATTTCAATGCACAATGCTTTACTCTAAACCAAAATTATGCTGACAGGCCCTAGGGCTTCCTGGGACGTGTTGCTGAGGAGACACTACAGGCCTTCCAAGTTAAGCAAACTGACTAGTGCTTGGGGTAGCTCTGGGTTTGGAAAGGAGGAGGAACAACAAGAAGGGGCATTAACTTCAAAATTAGAAAAACACAGGATAATGAGTTTCTTGTTACTCAGCAAGAAGAGGAAGCCTCAGTTTAGCGGGT
The DNA here is from genome assembly GCA_028658305.1 of Pachyuromys duprasi. Taxonomy (NCBI): domain Eukaryota; kingdom Metazoa; phylum Chordata; class Mammalia; order Rodentia; family Muridae; genus Pachyuromys; species Pachyuromys duprasi. The sequence continues at coordinate 69,996,869 of CM053752.1, read as the reverse complement.
GATAGAATCATGGAGATCACTATACAACCTAGGTTGGAATGTTCTAAAAGCCACGTTCCTTTTCAAAACAAGTGTTGTTGTTTCTTTTGGCATACCAAATGACCACTGGTTGGAGGAGTGGGGAGAGAGAACAAGAAGACTGGAAGACTTTTTTTGATTTGGTTTTGAATAAATGTTTTTAAAAGAATACTCATTTTCTGGTAAGTAGTAGAGATTTCCTGGGCTTTTTTTTAATAGACTCATAATCAAGTATATTTGTAAATACATGTTAGATAAAAGCACAATGATTTGGCTGCCAGTAAGTTTTGTTCTCTCCTACAATCATATTATAGTATATTAAGCCAGTATTGCTATTCAAGTGTATTTTTCTGAGTTTACCAGGCATAGCTAATGCACAGTGTGGCTAAATGTCTATTTAACTCGAGTAGTTGGAATTCTGCCAGGTTTGCTAAAGAGTATATAAGCGGATTTGGCTACAAATCAAATCTCCCTAACATGGCCATGGTTATTCTGGCTAATGTGGGTGTCCACAGTGAGGATGACTTATTCAAGGTGATTACATTGGGAATTATAAATCAGCAAAATGCCTATGATCTTTGGGTGAAAATTAAATACCTAGTTAGTAGCAGCTAAAAGGGATATAGTGAATTTCCATGATGAAAATCACAGTCTGGTTCTAGACAGATCTGTTCCTATGATGGAGTTTTCACAAAGCTCCTTTGTATCCCTTTGTCTAGGACTTTCCCAGACATTTGTGACAATGAACAAATTTAAATTCATACATCCATCTTTTATCCATTCAACAAATGGCTTCATGCAATTCTGGCAAAAGAACCCAAAAATATGTATTCAGGTCTTAGGAGGGTGTCACGAAGGATCAAGCTGTGCCCTGAGGGATGAGGAATTAAGCAACAATCAAAACGGGGGACGTAGGGTTTAGGTTGGAGGAAACAGAAGAAATGAGAAAATCATGAGCAAAGCAGGCATGAGTGTGCCAGGGAACTCTTAGAGGGGGCCGAGGGGCATGGGTAAGTTGAAGAAAGATGTAGGTGAGGCTGCCCTGCCGAGCCAACGAATCTTACTTAGCATTGTTCTGTGAACTCTGATCCCATTATATAAAATTCTACTTTGAAATGTTTCTCACTGCCCTGTTTGTGTGTCTGTATTGCTGGAATCTTGCACTGGCCTGTGATCTCGCTGCCATTGACCTTGGCTGGATTATGTGCCAACCCGTGAATCCCCACTGTGGCACAGGCAGAAAGTGAGCACATGCCAGCCACAGGTTGTGCCCACACAGCATGGGTGAGCCAGGAAACTGCTGAGAAAAGAGCAGGGGTGGGTAGACCGTGCTCAACATCTTGCTGGTTATTCTTAGGATTAAACAAAGCCAGAATGGACATTAAACAAACGCCTTTCATCTTCCCTCAGTGTGGATTATCTTCCTCAGTACTCAGTAAAAGCCAGTTTTCCTCTGAAGTGAAGGACCTGAGTCTTATACCAAGTCCCTTCTTTTCAAAATGCTGCCATCTTGGTGAATGAGTGCTTTTTTACCCTACAGGTATTTGCCTCTCTACTCACATTTAAAGGCGGCACCACGGATGACGAGCCTACTAGAATTAACAGTTGAGCCGAGTTACTCCATAAGTGTGCCTGTCTGCTACACAGTGGCAACCAAGCTGCTACGTCCTTCTCATTAGATGGGCAAGTGCTAGTTACGCCAATAATTGGCTTGTAACTACAGCACTCACCATAAAGTGAACAGATTCCGGCTCTTCCAATAGCCTATGTCTGAGGAAAGTTTCACCTACGAGAAGAATTTTGTAAAAATCATAGATTTTCCAGGTGTGATGTTGCATATCTTTAATCCTGGTACTCGGGAGGCAGAGGCAGGGTTCGTCTAGTCTATACAGCAAGACCCTGACTCAAAAAATACATAACCATAGGTTTTATTGCTATTTTATGTCCTGGAGTATCCAATTTATACCACATATGAACACCCTAAAACACACTTTCTCTCTCTTTCTTTGTCTCTCTCTGTCTCTCCCTCCCTCTCTGCCACAACTCACAGTTGACCCAGAGCAAAGCACCCTTCACTCCGCAAGGCCCCACCCACTCAGTCCCTTTGACTTTTCTGCCACATTCCCCCTTCCCTATTTATTATGCTGCTTGGCCTCTGTTTTTTGTTTTGTTAGCTTTCCTTAACCGTCAGCTATTGCCAAATTCCTCACTACATGTGGGACCTAGGAAATGGCCCAATAAGCAAGAACCTTCCTCTGTGTCCTCTGCTCCTTGCTTCTAGTCTCTCTATGCTCACTAATCCATTATGTATTTTGTTTTTAGTGGGTTAAATGGTAAGAGAGATGACCCAGATTTTAAAAATACTAAAACTTGTCAAGAGAAAAATTTAAGGGCAGGGGCTAGTGTTTACCTAGTATATATAGGGCCCTGAGTTTGAGCCCCAACCCCACAAAATAAACAATTTCTAGGGGTTGGTCAACCTACAGCTTTTGTCTTCAGACCCCTCTGGAAACTGGGAAACAGTTGGCCCAGCTGTGCAGAGTGGGAGAGGAAGACTAGAAAGGCTAGAGCCTGCCTGTCTTTAGACATCCAGCGCCACCAAGACAATCAGAAATTAAGCTAATAAGCCCTTCGGCAGATGGAGGACAGGATAAAATCCACGTTACCGGGAGCAAGACTTCCACCGTCAAGTAAAGCAATTTCCTACCCCGTAGCTACGAGAGACTTCACTGATGGCCCTTCCATTTACATCTTGGCCTAGGCTAATCGCTAGGCTTTATTTCAGGGCTTGATACGGCTTGAGCTGTGAAGGGAAGGATATCACAGGGAATGGCTTCCTGTGTTTCTTCCAAGGAACATTACGTGTTGGAGAACGCTGACCTCCAACGACAGGATGTACTCTTCCCAACCAAAAGAGGAAACCCTGCAGAGTGAGAGAAAGCTTTCCACGTCCAGTCCTCACTGGCAGTGTTCCCGTGTGTCCGCCACCCTTCTCTGTCCTCCCCGTATTCTGTCACATTTCCCCTGCACATTCAAGCCAGCTCTTTTTTTTTTAACCTATTTATGATGGGAAATATTTTTTATTCCATTGATTCCATTACCTAATGGAATGGCTAGTTTGTTCCTTGAGCTTATCTTTTTGGACAGTCCGCTGTGGGGAAGTGCTGGCATTTCTCGTCATAAGGTGAGCAGGCTGAGCAGGCATGCCTTCATGAGAAACTTATTCTGAGCAGGCTTCCCCACTTTAACCCCTCACCCTCTTTCTCTCTGGAACTGGGAGTTAGAATCCTGTAATGGGAAATATTTCCTATCAGTTCTTTGAGCTCCCCATTCTTTTCATGCCAGGGCATCCTGTGGCATTTTAAGGAATGCAGTGATTCAGATGGCTGTTTAAATTAAGACAAGCGGGCTGGAGAGATGGCTCAGAGGTTAAGAGCATTGTCTGCTCTTCCTGAGTTCAATTCCCAGCAACCACCTGATGGCTCACAATCATCTACAGTGAGATCTGGTGTCTTCTTCTGGTTGCAGATTTACATGCTGACTGAACATTGTATACATACAAATCTAAAAAAAACATAAAATGAGACAAGCAAACAAGGCAGACAAGCAGACTGTCCGGCTGAGACCTCAAAGCATCTGTGTAAACTCAGATTTTCCAGGAAACTACCCAACCCTGAAGTACTCCATCTTTTTATCTCACTTTTTAAAAATATGGGTTTTAATGCAGTTTACATTGTATATGTCATAATTAAGTATGTATGGCAAATATATTTTTTATTCTCTTTCTTTCTCTTCCTCCTTTCACCTGCCCCATCCTGGAGCTGTAACACTAAGCTTTCCTTCCCTTTGAGGTTTTCATTTCATTCTGCAGCTTATAGATACTCAGCAAGAAGCAACCGAATGAACTGGTAAATATAGTAACTAACATAAACTCGAACATTAGCACTGACTTGAAACTGGCTGTGAGTGGACTGGATCTTGTAGCAGGAGGAGCTATGCTATGGCTAACTTCTGCTCAATGCCTCCTTCCAGTCCAGCCAGCCTTTTTGGTAAAAGCTGCCTGGTTGCATGATGAAAGGCTAAGGTGCAGCAGGCTGAGGAAGGTTAGTGATAACTGCTGATGTTTACTCTCCCCCTGTTTAGTTTGTCTGCAGTGCAGTGGACCAAGCTTTGCAAAATCAAGACGGAGTTTCATTTAATGATGGCCAGGAACAGTACCTACATTTTATTTTTAAAAAATAGTTATGGGGGGGTGGGCGGAGGGAGGGCGCTGCAGAGATGACTCAAAGGTTAAGAGCACTGGCTGTTCTTCTGAAGGTCCTGAGTTCAATTCCCAGCAACCACATGGTGGCTCATAACCATCTGCACTGAGATCTGGTGCCCTCTTCTGGTGTGCAGGCATACATGCAGGCAGAACACTGTATACATAAATATTAAAACCTACTTATAGGACCTGGTGGCTCACACCTTTAATCCCAGCACTTGGAGGCAAGGCAGTCAGATCTCTGTCAGTTCAAGGCCAGTCTGGTGTACATCATGGAACTCTGTCTCAAAAAGCCAAAACAACAATAAAATGTACTTATAATTAATTTGGTAGGCTGAGAATATATGCATCTTAGAGGTAGAATGAGTACTTAGCATGGCCAAGTCCTCAGGTTTGATCCCTAGATCAAATGAATGAATGAATAAATGAATTAATAAAAATTTTAAGACACTTAAAATTGTTGAATTATTGTTCTTCCTACAATTAAAAAGTGTATGTGTGTATGTGTGTGTGTGTGCCAAAATAAAAATGATGAAGAAACCATGGCTAATTCTCCTGCCCCAAAAGAACTATTATTAACATTTTATTTTAAGATGATCTATTTGTTTTGTTTGTTGTTGTTTGTTTTGTTTTTCAAGACAGTTTTTCTGTGTAAAAAGCCCTGGCTGTGCTGGTGTGGTGGCACATGCCTTTAATCCCAGTACTCAGGAGACAGAGGCAGGGGGGATCTCTGTAAGTTTGGAGGCCAGCCTGGTCTACAAAGTGAGTCCAGGACAGCCAGAACTACTACACAGAGAAACCCTATTTTAAAAACAAAAACAACAAAACAAAACCAAAAAAGCAAGCCTTGGCTGTCCTGGAACTCAAAGCAGAGATCCGCCTGCCTCTGCCTCCTGAGCGCTGAGATTAAAGGTGTTATCTATTGGTTTATTGAGACGAAGTCTCACTATGCGTCCCTGACTGGCCTGGAGCTTACCGAGATACACCTGCCACTGCTTCTCAAGTGCTGAGATTACACGGCTGTGCCACCACACCTATTACTATTTTAATGATGTGTACATGTGTGTATCTGTATGTGAGTATAGGTGTCTCCTGAGGCCACAGAGGCAGGATCCTCCCTGGAACATAGCTCCAGGCAGATGTGTGCCACCCACTGTGGGTGCTGGGATTGAACTCTGGTTTTCTGCTAGCCATCCTCTCCCGGCCTGTCAGCATTTCAGTTTAGGATCTCTGCGCCATCCTTCTCTGACTCTGTCCTGAGACACGTGCAAGGGCAGATTTGCTTCTGTCTCTGCCTCTGTGAACCTCGATGATCACAAAGGTAACACACAGCTTTACCCCCTACCAGATTGTTTGGTAGACCTGGGAATGGATTCCCAAGCTGGACTATTCAGTTTCTCTTCTTGAGGATCATGGGCACTGTTCACTAAGGGTCTGCTTCGAACAATCTTCAACCATGTAGAGTAAGAAACTGGGTTATCAGACCATAGAATGGCACACACAAGAAAACATGAACAAGAACTTTGACAGCATCCTAATGTTTGACTGCAATTATTCTAAGTCTAGAGGAGCCTGAAACTAGAGCAAACGCTGCAATGGGATGCCCTAACTATCACATAACTAATGACTTACACGGTAATATTGTCTTAACACAGTAGCCAGAAAAGAGCCTCAGAGTCCCTGGAAGTCGAACACCCTTAAACACACTTTCTCTCTCTTTCTTTGTCTCTCTCTCTCTGTCTCACCCTCCCTCTCTGCCACAACTCACAGTTGACCCAGAGCAAAGCACCCTTCACTCCGTAGGATGAACCCTTCACTCTGTTCTGGAAGAACAGCCAGGGTTCTTAATGTTTCCTCTCTGGCCCCAGGAATTTTTTTTTTTTTTTTTGCAGAGGGAACTAGTATCCTGCAGGCTGGACTGTGATGCTCAACTATGTACAGAGGTAGTAAGGAGGAGGAGAGAGCAAGCAGAAGAGATGGAGGTGAGTGAGGCCATGCTAGCTGTCAGCAGGTCCTGAAGCTTGCTCCAGGCGACATGAGAGCCATTGTCAGGATTTGAGGAAAGTAAGGTAGTCCCATATATGATTTCAAGGGTAGCCCCTGACTGATGTGTTAAGAAAATATTATCATGAAAGTAAAATTAGAAATGATAGATTCTACCTATCTGCTTGACTAGAGAGTATTTCACTGTTGTTTATTTTTCACTTGAACATCTTATATATACTGTATATAACCCATATATGGTTTGGTGGGTGTGTATGTGCTGTTTTTGTTCCTTCTACTAGAAGTAGCCTACTTAAAGTCTTTGCTGATTTTTCTATTAGAATATGATTTATTTGCCTTTTCTTATTGGTTTCATATTTGGGTTCTGGGTGTCAAACTCAGATAGTTCAGTTTGTAGGGTAAGCAACTGACCCTCAGGGCCATCTTGGTGGCCCAACTAGTACTTATTTTAAGGGGGCTTGTCTTTTTACACTAAAGTAACTTGTAAGTAATTAGTTGTATAATTTTTAAAAGATGATTAAGTACCTAGCCTAACAACCACAAGGCCCTATGTTCAATCCCCAGGACCAAAATAAATAATTTTTAAAAATGTTAAATTGAATCAAATAACCAAATTATACTAAATGTCACAGTTGAGCCAGCTAATTTCTAATGCTGCTGTAAACATCAAACTTCTAAATTACTAGTTTTCCATGTAGGGATATATTAGCTGTATGAAACTGTTATCAAACATTAAGCTCCTTGGAGAATTTAATCCAAAGTCCTTAAACATGGGGCTGAGGAGATGGCGCAGACAGTGCCTGTGCACAGCATGAGGCTCTGAGGTCGGGTCCTGACCATGAGTGGCACAGGTAACCCCAGGGGGCAGAGAGGCGGGCAGACCTCCAGAGCTCTCTGAATAGCCAGTCTGGACAACTGGTAAGCTCCAGGGTCAGCAAGAGATCTGCTCTAAACACTAAGGTAGCCGGCTGGAGAGATTGCATTAAGAGCACACGCTGTTCTTCCAGAGTATTTCATTCCAGTACCCAATGGGGACTCCGCAGCTACCCCTTTTTAAAAAAATTATTTATTACAATTTATTTACTTTGTATCCTGGCTGTTGCCCCCTCCCTTGTCTCCTCCCAGTCCCACCGTCCCACTCTCTTCTTCCCATATGTCCCTCCCCTAGTCCACTGATAGAGGAGGACCTCTTCCCCTTCTATCTGACCCTACTCTATCAGGTCTCATCAGGACTGGCTGCATTGTCTTCCTCTGTGGCCTGGTCAGGCTGCTCCCTGCTCAGAGGGAGGTGATCACAGAGCCAGCCACTGAGTTCATGTCAGAGAGACAGTCCCTGTTCCCCTTACTAGGGAACCCACTTGGAGAATGAGCTGCCATGGGCTACATCTGTGCAGGGGCTCTAGGTCCTCTCCACGCATGGTCCTTGGTTGGAGTACTGGTCTCTGCAGGCCCCCCGGGCTCAGGATTTGGGCTCTGTTGTTCTCCCTTCGGAGCTCCTCGGCAGCCATCTTAACCCCAGCTCTAAAGGATCTGACGCCTTCTTCTGGCCTCCAAGGGCACCAGGCAGGGAAGCGGTGCACAGGCATATCGGCAGGCAAACACAAATAAAATAAAAATTGAACTCTAAATGAGAGAGCAATAGAAAAGGGGACTTGATGTCAATCTCTGGCCTCCACCGGTGCACAGTACCATGCTCCATAAAAGCAACTTGGAAAAGCAGAGCAGAGCAAAACAAAACCACCACGGGGAAATGTGGCTGGGGTGCAGCTCAGTGGGAGGTCGCGTGATTAGCATGCGTGAGGCCGCAGGCTCATCAGTCACTCCTCAACAGTTGAGCAGACTGCATGATCTTGGAAGCATATGCACAGTAAGTGGGCTCATTTCCAAGGAAGCAGCAACTTGAAACAAGGCAGCAACTCAGAGTCCAGGCCCAATACCATCTCTTTTTGAGTTCTTTGAACATTTTTGAGACAGTCCTCACCAGTAGCTGAAACTGTAGCAGTAGCATTTGGGGACTGCTGTGCCCAGCTTCTGCCAGGTCTTGTGCAGATCCTTTGTAGAGGGGGTTGTTTTGGTTTTCTTATACATGTGTATGTGTTGTGTTGGTTATTGTTTTTTTTTGTTTGTGGCTAGGAGAGAACCAAAGCCTCACACACATTGTACAGGTGGTCTACCCTGAGCTACATCCCTGCCCCTTGATTTTCCAAAAGGCAAGGCTTTCCCTCACTTTTTACTGGTAAGTCACATGCCACATCCTTTTCTGTAGATCCTGTTGGACCTGAAGCATAATCCATTTCTCTTATACTTTGGGCTTACACACCAATAAACCCTTTGTGGCTTAATCATCTATCTGGCACCGGGAACTGAACTCACCCTGTGCCTAACCTTTTTCCCTGGTCAGTCTTGGGTGTTTATACTCAGTGCCAAGTGTAAGATCTGGGAGCCAGAAAATGCTGGACAAAAGCCAGTCTCTATTTTCTGCACTAGGGATTGAGTCCAGGGCTTCATGCATTCTAGGCAAGCATTCTACAACTCAGCTTTATCCCAGGCTGAAAGCCAACCTCTTAAAAAAAAAATTAGACATCTTCATCGAATCTCTAGGTGACAGAAAACTGGAAAGGCTGCGTCCAGAGGCAGTGGCTAGGCACCCTTCAGGAGGCAGGCTGCCTGGGTCTGAATCCTGGCTCTTCAGTTTATCAGCGGCATGGCTGACGGTATGGCATTCACTTCCATGAATGCAGCTTTTCGGCTTATTGAATCAAATAGAGGAATCAAGAGCCAGTCACCCTGGAAATCTTTTTATATAATTAGGAAAGCAATGTGTAATTGAAAGAAGATTACTGAACATTTTAAAGTCATAGATATAAATATAAGACAAAAACAGCACATATTTGGTGGTAACTTTTACACCAGGTGTGCATGGTGTGTGTGTGTATGTGTGTGTGTGTGTGTGTGTGTGTGTGTGTGTATGGGAGAGAGAGAGAGAGCATCACAGAACACTGTGTAGTTGACCTGGAATTTGAAATCCACCTGCCTCAGACTCTCAAATCCTGGTATTACAGTGGTGCACCACCACACCAGTTCAATGTCACTCATTCACTTTTAAATGTTTAATTGGCCTGATGATGAGCGTTGGCTGTAGGTTGTCCTGTCCCCCACCCCACTCCGGATCTCAGAGTAGCTCTGCAGTGACCTTTCTCTAGCTGCCAAAGTACACATGGAGACCCCCAGTCTTCACACACTTGTTAATCCTAGACTCTGGGGCCTCCACCTGGATTAAGTCATTAGAAAAAAGCATCGAACATAAACTGAGACCATCCATACTTACAACTGTGTCGACCATCTTACTAGCAGTAACAGTAGGACTAAAGGTTCTAGGCTGGACATTAGAAGACCAATTTTAAGAGTGCATTGGCCAAGTATATGCTAAATTCATTGTAATTGAAATTGTGCTGCTAATAGGCTTTCCTCCTTTGTATGATTGTATTTCCTTCCTGCCTGCCTCCCTCCCTCTTTCCTCCCTCCCTCCATTTCTCCCTCCCTCTCTCTTTCTTTCTTTCTCACTGTATTGCCAAGGCTGGTCTCAAGGTCCTGGGCTCAGGCGATCTTCCTGCCTCTGTCTCAAGCAGCCAGTGCCACAGGGACGCAACACTGTGTGGCTGTTTGTATTACACGTATGAGTGGCTTAACTCCTGGTTATCCTGATCCCAATTGTGAGCACACTCCCTGAGCCAGCATCCTCTATCACCTGGTGGCAGCAGTCTGCTTTAACAAGCCCTCCAGGCAACTGCGATGTTTGCTTCCTTGGGTACCACCATCCCACCCTCCAGACACCTGAGCTGGAATTGGCTCTGGCTTCTTCACAGACTGCATTTACATGTAGCATATCAGGAGCTGGAGATGTAACACGTACAGGTCTCCACATCCTTTAGGCACCACTGAGCTCTCTACTTAAGATGTGTGCGTTGGCTGGATTGATTAGGCCTCTGTCTATGAACAACAACAAGCTAGGCTAAACGTCTGAAGTTGTTTGGGGCTCACTTGTCCCTGTGAATGAGGGTGAGTAAGCCCAGCAATCGGCCTGTCACAGAAGCCCTGTTCTCTGTCTCCCCAGGGATCTCTATCCTACCACCATATTGCCAGCCAAGGGGATCTGTCTGCAAGAAACCCTCAAGAAAGTTTCCGGTGCAGTCTAGCAGTGATTGACTCCCAAGCACCACATCATCCTCATCTATCTCTAGGTTGTGAGGCCTGAGGAAGAGCAAACGTGCCATTCTAAATTGACAGGTAAGAGGAAGTGCCACTTGCTGGAACTGGAAAAGGGAAGCATGACAAATTTAGGAAGTAGAGATTAAATTGAGCTGATGGGACAGCACGTGGAAGTCTTAGGAAAAAACCACGAGTGACACAAACAGAGACAACAAGCCCGCTGGCATTAAAGTAGTGGTGGAGCGAAGCCCCTGATGACCATGGTGTCACTTGTGCAGCCAGACTCAGAGGCACAGAAACTCTTTACCCAGGCTTGGGGGCAGTGGCTCTCCGTGTCCTCAGGAGTGACAGCACTGAGCTCCCTCCCTCACATCCTGCTCCACAAAGACTTGTCTTCTCCGTCAGCCACTTCTTCCAGAGGCCTCACCTAGGCTTTCCGTCTTCAGCTGTGTTGCTAACTGGCCGCGCTATAGGAGGAACATCGCCATGTTTAGCGATCAGCAGTGAAAGAAAAGTGCACCAGCAGGTGGACCCAGAGGCCAAACTATCACATGCTCATACTCACAGCCCCGTGGAGGCCCCTCCAAGCCAGCTTCGGAATCCTGACAGTGGCTCTCTACTTCCGCTCGCCTTCTGAGTTAGCTGTGACTTCCTACTGCAAGGTGTCTTCCAGCTCCGCCCTGCCCGGCAGTGTAAACAAACAATGGAAGAATTTCCCCACTGGAATCGCGAAGTTTTTCCTTCACTTTCAGGCCCGTTCAGGCTCCCAGGGGTGTGGGTGCCAGATCCTACCCAGTGCTCCTTGTGACAGTTTAACTTCACGGATTTCACTAGGATGGGTGTGTCTTGGTTCCCGCGGCTACTCAGCATCCAAGCCTTATTTCCGTTTGGTGAGATGTGGTGGGGGAAAGGCCTTCTTTCCTCTCTAGAATCTCTAAGGCACAGGAAGCACCCACCCCCAGCGCCTCAGCGGGCGCTATTGTCACTTTGATAACTGAGTAGTAATGCAAAGATTCAGCGCTCTTCAGAAACACGGGGACAACAGTGTGGATTGGTCCTGGGAAGATGGTGTCAGAACTCTGGCAGCTTCCTTACCTTACAGGCTCTGTGGATTATGGAACGTCCTAGAACACCTCAGCCTAACTATATTTCTGTCTTTGAGCTTTTTGTCCCAATTTCTAGATGTGCCCTTCAACTGCACACGAGATCTGATTCTGAATCTGTGTCCATCCATCTTTGATCTCTAAGACACAAGCCAGACCTGGAGGTCTTATAAGTGTCCCATCAAATGTCAGCACGGCTGCAAGTTTGCTTTCTGTTCAGGAATGCACCCAGTGCTCATTGCTACCGTGCTTTAAAATATTCTGCTGTCTAATCTTAAACTGATTTATCCAAGGAAAGAAATATGAAGCCTCTGAAATTTGAACACAGAGTAGGAAGAGTTAAAAAAAAATCCTTTCTTTAATATTCTGAGTTAAAAAGAACTTTTGTTAAGCAAATACACAAAACATCTGAAAATATAGAAGCCAGCAAAACCTCTAGACACTTAAAAAGTTCATTAATTGGGAAACAGTTAATACTTGGTTTAGTCTCTTCATTGTAACATCTTGAGTAAATTCTTACCATATGATGATGGCTATTCAATTAATGTAATTGTTATCTCCTTCTGTGCGCTAGGAATTTTAATTAGCAGAAACAATCCCCCAATGCAGACATACAAAATTCCTAAGTGATCCCAATCTTGCATTGGCCACTCAGGATTGTTCTGTGGTAATCTGCTGAGTGATACAGTCTAGCTACACTCTTTTTTTTTTTTTTGAAAAGTTAAAAATTCCTTAATTTTTTATTCCTGGTACCACTACCACAATTTACAGGGCAATATACCTGATGTAATGAAAAGAAAAAGAAAAAGACAAAGCTACAACAGATAAAAGACCTCAGGAATGTACATCTAATTGACACTACATTGCATTAATCAATAGCTGCACTTTTTGCAAACTGTGACAGTCCTGAACAAGAAGGGTTTCCTGTTTAAGCTGCAGTAACTTTTCTGACTATGGATCATCGTTCCTCCTGTGGCAGATTTTTACAGTTCCTCTAATGCATTTGGGACGACTGTCTCAAAGTAACCTGCAGCTTTCCTGACAACTCCTCGCTCTCTCTCCTGCTAAGAACTGTAGCCTTTTCTGCTGTTTT